>JAZHRO010000031.1:183022500-184222500 GCA_037157565.1 Thalassia testudinum | reverse complement strand
AGCAAAAGCTATCCTACATCAGCAATCAATTCCACTTCATTTATTAAGCTCTAGCTCCACACAAAAATTCACCTAGAGCTACCTTTGCACGTCCTCTATGAGACCTTTAAGTCCCTCTCCCCAATTCCAACAAAACCACCTCATGCCCTTCATCAATAGGGCACACCACCCCTTGGTGGCTCCACCTTCCCAATATCTCTCCTTAATGGCCTCCACATGCCTCCTAGAGATACACACTTTCCATTGCACCTTTTACCACTTCCTAAGTTCACAATTAAGGCTAACCCATTTCCTAGGAACCACCTTTCCATCGCCATAAGAAAACACATTGAAGAAGCACACTCCACTCCCTCTCACGCTCAATTAGGTAGCTATCGTCATTATGGATATACATTTTGCCACACCTAGATTCCTCCACCAATTAATAGCCACTCAACCTAATTCCAAGACTTCATCATTAAATGTCACCACATCTGCTCATAATTATAATTGTTGGCACACTCCACCATAAATTCCTACCAATTCTAACATTCACCTTGATTTCGTATATTGCCCCTCCCATTCTCTATAAAAGAAGCCAACATTTCATTTGGAGTGGACAACTTTGGCTAGAGGAACAAAATAGGGACATTAGAACTTTAGGATGGTGAGGGGCCCTTGAGAGGGAATCCATTACAATCACCCTTCAAGCTCTTTCTCAGGCTTACCACCTTTCCACCACTCACGTCACTCGCCCACCATAGTTAGAACAACTTTGGAGCACGCCACACTTAGCGAAGCTCTTCCTCTTTCACATTGAGAAGGAGCGAGGAGGACAAGTACATCTTAAAGTAGCTCTCCATGCATGCCAAGGAGGAGAGAAGGACTAGCTTCACCATCATCATCATTCAAACTTCCTTTCATAAGCTTTTCTCTCTTATTTTGTCTTGTAGTTCTTTCCACATGTTACTAGCTACTTTGTCATATTTCCCTCTTGAGCTTTCTACTTGCTGGGCGTGTATTTGGAGCTCTCTCCAAGTACCATTAGCACACCGTGGCTTTGGTGAGTATAGAGAGTGGTAGCTTGTTTATTTAGTTGCTTTGGATTCATAGCTTTTGATACTCTCGACTCGATTTAGACGTGCATTTATTTTTCCTTATTTGAAAAAGCCAAAAAAAAAAAAGATAAAAACCAAAAAGAAACAAAGGTATTTCAAATTTGATTTGATAAGCCTTGCCTCTTTGGACGACCTGTATACTCCTTGTAGTTACGATCTATAAATTTTAAAAGTTGACGTCGATTTCACGCTACAACAACTTATTCTATTGCGATTTTGACTCGTCACTCATTAACTTTGATCATAGTTGGATAGGAATTTCAAAATATGAAAGTCCACATTCCATTTTTGTCTCGCAAATCTTGTGGTCAATCCATTCTTTACTCACTTTCGTAGCAACCAAATAATCTCTTATGGTTAATCTATTCTTTACTCACTTTCATAGCAACCAAATCATCTATGAAGTTACAATTGCTTTGAATTGATAAAAAGTAGTAGCAAACCTCATAGAAGTTGTGCAAGGCAAGTCTCTTTTACCAAACTTTCTCATATCCTTGTAAAATATATCAATGATTACATATGAACTTTGTGATTTTCCTTGTCTCCTCTATCATGTGACTCACTTGTGGCATATGGTAAAGTTATTTAAGCATAGGATTTATATAATAGAGAGCTTTCTCTAGGGTCAGCTTAACCTTAGAGGGAGATCAGTATATGAAGATGATTAAGATCAACTTTGAGGGGAGGTTTGGAGGTCAGCTTATCATGAAGAATGGAGACAAATTCCGATTGCTTTCTTCCTTGGCGGAGTCAAGGGTGACCATAGGGAATTTCTCTCATGCATCTGATGGGATTGTTTAGGTCATTTTTGGTGTTTATGGCTTGTGTGATGAGTATCCATGAAGAGTATGTGGGATGAGTTGGAACATGCATCTGATGTTGTTGATGGGAGGTCGTCATTGGTGGGAGGGGGTTTCAATGTTACTTTGTCTACAAAAGACAGACCTGATGGCAAAGTGGATGGCTCTATCGGTGATTTCTCTAGGGTGGTAGATGATCTTCATCTTCTTGATTTGCCTATGTTCAGTGTTGTATATACATTGAGGAATGGAGTCGGCTCAACATCTAGGATCAACCGCTTTCTTTGTAGCATGTCACTAGTAGAGGTCTTCCAAGGTACTTCAGTATCCACCATGGTGAGGCCTTTCTTAGACCACACGCTGCTGCTTTGGAACAACGGTGAAGGCAAGTCCTATTTCAAGTTTCAGAAATCTTGGCTCTTTGAACTTGATTTCTAGGAGTTTGTGCGTGAAATCATTACTGGTTTCATTACACTAATAATGAAGGGTTTAGGAATCAGGATTTGTGACGCTACACCTCCTTCAGGTATTCTAAATACCTATGAATCCTTCACATTAGAAGACATATGTAACCCTTAGGATTAACTCCTACATTCACTGTCCATCCTATTATGGGTTACATACTTCTATGTTCTCCTTGCATCATTGGTACGAGAACGAAGATCAGATTCTTTCCCAAAGGATTGTCATCTTCTCTTTCATCTATGGATTTGATCAGGACCCGTATGACAATGCATGGAATTTTGTACTTCCCAATATATGTGAGTGAGCCCAAGTCTCTTGATTTGCTGCATACAATTATGATAGCAGATCTGTGTGATTTCTTTAAAAGATCATGTGTCTCTTGTGTTCTCATATACATGTTAGCTTTTCAGTTTCAACACCAAGGTGGGTGCATTAACTATCAGTCTACCTAATGTGCATATCGAAATATAGAGACACATATCTGTCTTAAGTCAGAGGATATGCCTTCTTTGTGACGATGATTAAAGGACTTCCGCATCTCCATCTTGTTGAGTTAACTTCTTGACTCAACCTGCGTAACAGCCCCGAATCTCTATTCTCATGTAGAGGATATGTGTTGAGGGCATCAGTCAGACTACAGTCTCTAAAGAAGTTTGCCATCTCTTCTCAGACTAAAGACAATAACTAGATTTCGTATGGTTATTGATGACTTATCAAAATCCTTGATCCAAACTATTTGGATCTTTGATACTAGTCATCAGCATATCTAACATGATTACAGTACATTCTCCTAATTGTACCGTGGGACTCATCTAACTGTATTAGTGTGTCCAGGTGATTTGCTATTTAGATCTGAATCACTTATTGAGTAATTTGACCTAGGTTGGCTTGCCTAATGCACTTAACTTCAATAGGTGAATGGTGGTTACAAGTGATGAGCGTGGAGGAGAAGGGGGTGGCAGCAAGACTGGGGTAGAGGAGGAGGCAACAAAGGGGGGTTCTAGAAGAAGGGAATGGTGGAGAAGAAGGGTTGGTGGTCATGACAGAGAGAGGAGAATCAATGCAATGGGAGGGGGTGATGAGTGTAGCGGCATTGGTGGTGGAGGAGGTTGTCGAAAGAGGGGATAGGGGAGGAGAGGGGGTTGGAAAGGTCTAAGGAGTGGAGTGGTGGGTGGTGGTGAAGGGAGGAGGTGAAGCAAGCAAGGTGGTGGAGATGGATGTCAATGAGGGACTTAGAAAGGAAGGGGTCATCGTTGTCGTTGTGGGAAGGGGAGAGGAGTTAGGAGTCATTGTTGTCACCGTTGTGAGGAGGGTGGTGGTGGTATTGAAGGAGGTGTTTGGGATGAAGGAGAACAGAGGACGGAGGAGAAAGGAGGATGGTGAAGGAGAGGAAAAAGGAGAGTAGGGAAAATAATGAAAATGTGTTCTATTTCCATTAAATTTAATGACCCTAACTAATGGAGTGGCAATTGCAAAAATGATGACTTTTTTGGTGGCGTTTAATTTAAAAAAGGGAATGCGATAGCAATCATGCAATATGCAATGTTTCTAGTGGCATCTATGTAAAAATTTCAAAGAACAAATGTTAACTTTTCAAATAATCCTAATGTTATCCTCAATATATAATAAAAGTTTTTTAGCACAACCATGGATGAGAGCTTTAGGATTAAATCAAAATGATTTCCCTTAATCAAAAAGATGTTACCAATCTAAAATCGAAAGATCAAGAATGAAGCGTTCAACTTAAGTAGAATTTCCTCTATGTCAAAATATCACATATTTCATCTTCAAATTAAATCCTCTAGAATTCAAAATCTCAATTCATTAAAGAATCCTATGAAATCACTTCAATAAACATTCCTTTTAAATTACTTACAGAATCTCCAAATCATTTCATCAGAGATTGCTTTAGATTTTTTTTTGCTCAAATAAATGGAGTCTCCTCTAGAGTCTTCTTCAAGAGCACATCTCTCTAGTGAAATATTAGGAGCACCTCTCCTTAGTTTGCCTAATTGCTCTTCACTAGAATTTCAATGTTAGAGCACTAGATCTTGAGATTGAGAGAGCAAGAGAGAAGGAGAAAGAGAACTAATGGTTCATTGAGTAAGGTATAAAAATCGAATTGGTTATCAAACCAAAAACATTCCGATTTAGGTTTAATATGGTCTAACTAGTGGTTTGACCCAATCGAATTTGTAATGATGTCAACATGACATCAACATTTCTATAGATTGGTATAACATCGGACCACGATTTTTTAGGTGGTCAAATCGATTGAATTGGTTTTGTGAACAGGGACAAATCTAGACATATAGGGTAGGAATCACATAAGCATACATGAGATAAAGTCATGGTCATCATCAACAAAAAAAGCACTTATGTAGTGATGGGGGAAAATTCCACACACAATAAGAGGATGCGGCTCGACTTAATGGGCCTCAAGAAAAGAACAGACAAGAGAAAGCTGTACAACCTACGCCCTAGGAGTACAACCAAAATAATGGGTCAATAGCAATAGGGCATTCACAAGATATGGATGCTCGAGGTTCACCCAGATATGCTCCCCCAAAAGCAAGATGTAAGAGGAATCGTTATGAGATAAAATGGCTCCTGACGTATCCTACCTACATATTAGTTAAAAGGAAGGTAGGGTTTTCGTTTCATATTCTCCACCTTTGGAATGTGGTAAATGTAATAGATTGGCCCGCGATCATCAAAATGACCTAATAAAGAAGATTAGAGGGCAATAAGCGAGATATGGGATGATTGTGTTATGACCTGATCCTAAATCCCTACAGGATCGGAGATCGGCTTGCCTCGATTAATTCCAAGATCCAGTCATCCAATGATAAATAACCAAAAGTAGAAAATATTCCACAACCACACATGCAATGCAACGAGGCATAAATAACTAAGAGACAGTAAGGGAAACAGAACGAAAAGTCTCACCATAATATATGCCATCACAACTACAACAATGGAAAGTAGAATGGCAAGATAACAGAAACAATATTACATGCTAGATACTCACTACAACAACAGCAAGCTCAGAACAAAAAGGGAACAACAGCTAAGGCTGAGCTCGATTGGGCCCATTTCCCTCTGCAACCGGTGGCGTTAGCTTCTCAACTCCCTGACCTGAGCAAGGTTATAAAATCTGTGGTCAGCTAATGCTAAGTAGAGTGGTGGTTAAGCCATTTACATGCAATTAACATAAGACAAGCAACTAATTAATTATTCATTTCCATTTAGCTCAACTAAGTGGTTCTTATTTGTTTATTCTCTTAAGAATCCGGTCATTTCTTGATCTTGTTTGTCCCTTAAGGGAATGATCTTGATTGCAGTCTTTCCCGTGATGTAGGATGTACACGTGGTGCTCTCCTGGATGGGAGAGTCCCCTGTGGTAGTCCTACACCCGGTCAACCACCCCGAGGTCACGGTCGCGACGTAGCGGTGGCTACGGCACGCGCGATAAGTGCACAGGTAGCTACCTCGCACTGGCACGCGGTTAGTCGTTTCCTCTAGCGGGTACGCTCAAAAGTACAGTACGGAACAACATAGGGTCTTGCCCTCTCAGAACAGGGGTCTTGCCCCTCCACAATCTGCGTACCCTTGTTTGACTATCCCGGTTTGCCCAGTGGGCCTAACAAGAGTCGGTGTAGGGTGACTAGTCTTAACCCTGGGCCCTGTGGGGCAGCTAGCTCCCTCCCTGCACTAAGTAGCTCACCTCGGTACCATGTACACGAGGGCCAAACAGGAGTCGGTGTAGAGTGACTAGTCCTAACCCTGGGTCTCAACCCAAAGGGGTGACTAGCTCCCCTTTACACTAAAGGGATAATTGCTCTCCTTGGTATTGCGTACACAAGGGCCAGCTCACTTCCCATCTACTTACAAGATTCTTTTCGTATATAGGAGTTATTCTCCTAGTTCCCTGTAGGGTTTATGCTCGTATTTATTTCATTTCATTTCTCAACATGCACATCTCGTTTTTCACCCTCTGATTCTCATTAATATATCAGGCAGCTCGTGTTTTTACAACTGAAGAAGTATCACATCATGTATCTATACAATTTCTAGCAATTAAGGTTTAACAAGTATCTCAAAGCAAACAATGTAGCTCAAGCAATGTTCATTCGCTTCTGCCCTAGGGTTCATTTCACATCCTAGGGTTTAATCAAGTTATTCTAAATATGCACTTTATTTATTTAAATCTTAATATTAAAGTAAACCACTCTATTGGGATTCATGGGTGGAATGGGGGTCTGAAACGTAGATCCCGTCGTCTCCGCGGGCCTCGAACACAATACAGGATGGAAACCTATACTAGTGACCAAGTCACATCAAATGAGTTGCAAATAGTATATAATTGACACTAACATGTAGAGAAACTCAAGCGGAAAATAATGGTATTTCGTTTGTGCAAATCCGACTCCGTTTGTACCTCGAACGGGCCAAAGACATGCACACAAAACAAAATCATAGTCTGGGAATAGGCCCAAACGTCTTAAACTACGTCAATAACTCACCTTGTGTTCCTGCATTGCTGGAGGACGTCTGCAACCCCTTTACAGTCGTCCTAGGTATTTCCAAACGTATGTCAGTGAGTCAGGACATCTGGTAGGTCTATTAGATTGCTTTGGAGACGTCCAGACATCCTAAAGCACCTCGAAGAGCGTGCTTACGCGCCTTTCCAAGGCTTGTACCTGCGCATGCATTCGTAAGTTTAAAACGACGACACCTAGCGCTAACGTACTTCACGTATGCGCATGCGTGAGCGTACAGGACTCATACCTCGGCACTCCGCGTAATTTCAGATGTTCGGCTTCAACTCTAGACATCCCGCTGCTGGTCCAGACGTTTGGTAGATACTCCAGACGTCTGATACTGGAAAATCCAATATGTAGAACTTCCTCGCAAGGTTCTGCTTCTCGCGAGCTTCGCCCGCAACGTTTGCAGTAGCGACTCCAACAGCTGTAGGAGGTTGAGGACCCTCCTTCGGCGTCCTCCTCTCTCCCATGAGCCCCTACTCGAGCTCTCGCAGTTGCACTCCAGCCGCGCCTCCTCCCTCTCACACCTCCGGACTCCTCGGAGGTCCTCACACCTTTGAACTCCTCGCAACTGCAACCGCAACACCCCTGCACACGAGCTCTCTTACTTGAGCTCCTCCAGCTGCTCATGCTTAAGCTTCCCCGAGCTCTCTCCTCTCTCCCACGCCCTTGCTGTCCCTCTCTCCCTCGCTCTCCCCTTCCTCATGAGCTCCTCTCCTCCATGCGTGGTCGCAAGTGGAGGCGGGAAGGCTATAGGTGGTGGTCGCCGGCTGCAAGGGAAGGAGGTGGAGGTGGTGGTGAGGGTGTGAGGATGGAGAGGGTGGTAGGGTTTTATAAGGAGAGTGGGTTAGGGTTTTGGTGAGGGAGAGGGAAGTGTGCGTGTGTGTGTGCGTAGGTCAGTGTGGTGAGGGAGAGGAGAGAGGGAGAAAATTGCGGAAACTCCCCTGCTAACCTTTCTTGTTCACGCAAGGCCTACACACCTGAACTTAAGGGGTCAAAAATTACGATCACGCCCCTAACTTTCTAAAAAAAATCCGAACGGTCCTTGGAAAGGGTCATTTCAACATAACGAATTTAAAAGAAGTTTCGTTCCCGAAACTTGAGCTAAGTAGGGTGCGAAAAATAACGTAAAAACACATAACAAACTTAAAGAGGACCAAAGTAGGTCAGAAGAGACGTATCCTCAAAAAGCTCCGGGTACTGCTCTCGCATTGCCACCTCAGGCTCCCAAGTTGCCTCCTCGTACCGCTGGCTTCTTCATAGGACCTTTACTAGTGGTACCTACTTTCGTCTAAGACTCTGGACGACTCTATCTAATATCTGCACCGACCTCTCGGGATAGGTCAGGTCATCTCCCACCTCGACGCTCTTGTGGCTCAGAACATGGTTGGAATTGACGACGTACTTCCTGAGGTTGGACACATGGAATATGTCGTGCACTCCAGAGAGCTGGGGAGGAAGGGCAAGTCGGTAAGCAACGGGTCCTACCTGCTCCAAGACCTCAAAGGGCCCCACAAACCTCAGCACAAGCTTCCCTTTCACCCCAAAATGCTGCAAGCCCTTCATGGTCGAAACATGGAGGAAGACGTGATCTCCAACCTTGAACTACACCTCTCTGCACTTCTTATCAGCATAGCTCTTCTGCCTGCTCCTGACAATACAGAGCTGTCTGTGAATCTGCTCTATCACCTCCTGACTCTGACGGATCAGCCTGGGACCAACCTCCCACTTGGTCCCCACCTCAACCCAACTCAAGGGTGCAGTGCACTTCCTCCCGTACAAAGCCTTGTAAGGTGCCATACCGATGCTCGAATGGTAGCTATGCAAATTCTGCTAGAGGCAAATGCTTCTTTCAGGAGCCTCTCCAGTCTAGTACACAAGCGCATAGGAGGTCCTTGAGTGTCTGTATGGTGCGCTCTGACTGTCCGTCAATCTGGGGGTAGTAGGTGGTGCTGAACCTCAGACGTGTCCCCAAGGCCTACTGGAACTCTACCCAGAACTGGGAGGTGAAATGAGTATCCCTGTCGGATACGATCTCGCGAGGGACTCTGTGCAGATGCACCACATCTCTGATGTATCGCTCTGCTAGTTGTGCTGGCCTAAAGGTGACTCGGATCGGTAGGAATCGTGCCATCTTCATCAACCTATCTACTATCACTCAAACTGCGTCGTATCCTTGCTGGGTAATCGATAGCCCCACTACCAGGTCCATGGTGATACTCTCCCACTTCCACTCTAGCATAAGAAGTGGCTGTAGCGGCCCTGCGGGCCTCTAGTGCTTGGCCTTCACCTGTTGGCATACCACGCATTGCTGGACGAACTCACCAACATCCCATTTCATCCCTCTCCACCAGAAGACGCGTCGCAGATCATGGTATATCTTTGTGTTCCCAGGATGTATGGTGAACCTGGATCCGTGCACCTCAGTCAGGAGCTCTTTCAATAGCTCCTCGTCTCTAGGAACGCATAGGCGTCCCCTCATGCACAGTATCTCGTCTGAGAAGGAAAAGTCTCCTGGGTCCCCTGTCAACACCCTGTTCCGCAGTGTCTGTAAGTATGGATCGACCATCTGCACTGTAATGTTGCGGTCTATCAGCTTTGGTCGTGCCTGCCGCGTTACTGTCACTGCCCGCAGTACCCCCGTGATTCTTAGGGTCACCAACTACCCACCTCCTCCATGAGTCTCCACCTTTGTGCCTGCAAGCTGGCAAAGTGGGCAGGCGCCTTTCGGCTCAAGGCGTTGGCCACCACATTGGCATTCCCTGGGTGGTAGGAGATGCTGTAGTCGTAGTCTTTCAGGAGCTCTAACCAACGTCTCTGTCTCATGTTGAGCTCCTTCTGGTCAAATAGGTACCTGAGGCTCTTGTGATCTGTGAAGATCTCGAACGTCTCACCGTAAAGGTAGTGCTTCCATGTCTTCAGTGCGAAGACAACTATTGCCAGCTCTAAGTTATGGGTAAGGTAGCTATGCTCATGGGGCTTCAGTTGTCGCGAAATGTAAGCGACAACGTGACCTCGTCGCATGAGCACACCACCCAACCCCTACAACGAGGCATCGGCGTAGACCACAATCCCACCACTGTTGTCTGGGATGGTGAGTACAAGAGCTGAAGTCAGCCTCTCCTTCAACTCCTGAAATCATACCTCGCACTCGTCGGTCCAGGAAAAAGGGCACGTCCTTCCGGGTTAGCTGGGTCATAGGACGTGCGATCTGAGAGAACCCTCTGATAAACCGTCGATAGTAGCCTGCCAATCCCAGAAAGCTACGTATCTCTATCATTGTGTGTGGCCTCTCCCACCTAAGTATGGCATCGACCTTGGTTGGATCCACAGTCAATCCGTCTCCTGAAATCACGTGGCCCAAGAAGGTCACCTGTCTCAGCCAAAACTCGCACTTACTGTACTTGGCATACAAACTACGTCGTCTCAAGGTATCCAGTACCATACATAGATGCTGTCCATGCTGTATTTGATCCCGAGAGTAGACTCGGACATTGTCGATGAATACCACCACAAACTGGTCCAAGTATGGCCTGAAAACATGGTTCATCATGTCCATGAAAGCAGCGGGGGCGTTGGTCAGCCCAAACGCATGACTAAGAACTCGTAGTGCCTGTACCAAGTATGGAAAGCTGTCTTGGAGATGTCGGTCTCCTTGATCCTCAAGTAGTGGTAACCTGACCTCAGATCCATCTTAGAGAACACTATGGCATCTCTCAACTGGTCGAAGAGGTCATCGATACAAGGCAGTGGGTACTTGTTCTTGACGGCGACCCGATTTAGTTGTTTGTAGTCAACACAAAACCGCAGGGTACCATCCTTCTTTACAAACAATACAGGGGCTCCCCACAGGGATGCACTGGGCCTCACAAAGCCCTTCTTCAATAGGTCCTGTAACTGATACTTGAGCTCTCGTAGCTCGAGCAACGCCATCCTGTATGGTGTAGTAGAAATGGGACTAGTCCCCGGTACTAGTGAGATCTCAAACTCGATCTCACGCTCAGGCGTTGGTCTTGGCAGCTCCTCAGGGAAGATATCGGGGTATTCGCAGACCACCGGGATACTTTGAAAGTCAGCCACGAGACTAGGCTCTGCTACAACACAAGCTAAGAAGCCCTCACACCCCTGGCTCAAAAGCTTCGCTACCTAAAGCGCGGAGATGCATTTGAAACCTCCGTCTACCGACTGGCCGTGAAACTCAAAGGGAGGCAACTCCGGTATGGAGAAGAGGATCTTCCTCCTAAAATAGTCCATCAGGACGTGATAGGCAAACAGCTAGTCCATCCCTAGTATCACGCCAAAGTCCTCCATTGGGATCACGATCAGGTCGGCGGGAAGACTATGTCGGCCTATAGCGACCTCGCAGTCTGTAAAGACCTGCTCTGCTACGAACAACTGTCCACCTAGCCTTATAATCAGGAACATAACCTCTAACAGTATACTATTCAACCCCAAACTGATGGCAAAACTCGAGGAGGCAAAAGATTTGTGGCACCAGAATCGAAAAGAACGTAGACTAATCTGCCAGAAACGGTAACCATACCTGCCACCATAGAACCTGAAGCCCTGGCGTCTCTATGAGTTAAGGCGTTGATATGCCCCTCAACCCTAGGTGCAGAAGAAGCGACCACACTCTGGGTCGGGTGAGTAGCAGCTGGCTGGTTTCCTCCTCGTGATTGCTGTCCTCCTCCTCATGCTTGGTAATCACGACTGCTAGATCGGCCTCTAGTGCTCGGTGCGGGGAGCATCTGTTGTGCTCTAGCCCTAGATGGACAGTTCCTCCTAATGTAGCCTGCTAGGCACACTGGTAGCAGAGAGGGGCACGACCTCCTCCCTCAGTCGGTCCCTGCTGGTGGTTGTGCGGAGGTCTGGTACTGGTAGCTGGCCCCTGTTTGGGGCCCCCAAAGGCCACTGGTGGCCCTGCAGAAAGAGACGACTCCCCTGCGGGCGTCGTGTGCCTCCTCTCTCGGTGGCCCTGTGAGTACTCTAGCTGGTAGGGCCTCTTCCATCCATCGTCAGTGTCTCGTGAGTCGAGTTGGTCTCCTCATAGGTCATGGTCGCCTCGACCACGTGAGAAAGAGTGGGAAACTTCAGGGGTTTCACATACTCCCGAATCGCAGGTCGGAGCCCCTCAGTAAACCTCCACAAGTGCTTCTCCTTAGTAGACACAGCTATCGGGGCAAAGGGTGATAGCTCCAGGAAACACGTGCGGTACACGCTAACTGTCATCGCCCCCTGGTGGAGAGTGTGGAACTCCCGCCTCCTCTGGTCCTGCCAAGTCTGCGGAAAGTACTGCTCCTAGAAGAGAACCACGAACTAGTCCTACGATGGCTCTCTCCGCTCCTGGTCTCTGATTGCCCTCCACCATCGGTGGGCTGTGCTCTCCAGTTGGTATGTGGCAAAGGCCATGCGGCACTCTGCAGAAGGGCGAAGTGTGTCAAACACCTTCTCTATTTGGTCCAGCCAGTCCTCTACCTTAAACGGGCTCTCATCCCCCTTGAAGGATGGGGGCTTCAGCTTCTGGAATTGGCCAAAAAGCTCGTGGTGGAGCTGCAACGAGGGAACAGGCACGCTTCTAGGCAAGGAGGGCTTGTGCTCAGAAGTGTTTGAGGGTGGTAGAGGATCACCCCCTCCCCCTCCAGCTCGTTTGGCGCTGCGATGGTTCCCCTGTCCCATAGAGGACTCTCCCTCCACGCCCTCAGGGAGGGGTGGCCGAGGAGGAGGTTGCTGGAGCTCCTCTCGTACTATATCCTAGATCAGCTGGGTGAGATCCTAGGCCTGGATTCCCGGAAGGAGTGGTGGGTCTACTGGTGCCTCAGGTCCGACACATTTGCCCCTCCGACCCCTCCCACGGCCACGTCTACGGCCTACCTCGAGAACTCCTCGACGAGGCATCTCCTACAAGGAGATACAAGAGAAAGAATAAGAACTATCAATGATACCGGATTACATAAAGAAATAAGACTCAGAAGCGAAGATCAAAGGGATACCTTGTGATGGCTATCCTAGTTACACGCACGTGAGTGGTTACTTCCACTCCATTTGGTTTATTTCCTGAGATGACCTTACTTTGATACCATCTTTGTTACGGCCCGATCCCAGATCCCTACAGGACCTGAGACCGGCTTGTCTCGACTAATCCTAAGACCTAGTTGTCCAACAAGAAATAACCAAAAGCAGAAAATATTCCACAACCACACATGCAATGTAGCCAGGCATAAATAACTAAGAGACAGTAAGGGAAACAGAAAAAAAAGTCTCACCATAATACATGCCATCAAAACTACAACAGCGGAAAGTAGAATAGCAAGATAACGGAAATAGTATTACATGCTAGAGTACTCACTACAACAACAGAAAGCTCGAAACAAAAAGGGAACAACAGCTAAGGCTGGGCTCGACCAGGCCCGGCTCTCTCTGCAACCGGTGGCGCTGGCTGCTCAACTCCCTGACCTGAGCAAGGTTATAAAATCTATGGTCAGCTAATGCTGAGTAGAGTGGTGGTTAAGCCATTTACATGCAATTAATGTAAGGCAAGTAACTAATTAATTATTCATTTCCATTTAGCTCAACTAAGTGGTTCTGGTTTGTTTATTCTCTTAAGAATCCGGTCGTTTCTTGATCTTTTTTGTCCCTCAAGGGAATGATCGTAATTGCAGTCTTTCTCATGATGTAGGATGTACACGTGGTGCTCTCTTGGCTAGGAGAATCCCCTGTGGTAGTCTTACACCCGGTCAACCACCCTGAGGTTATGGTCGCGAAGTAGCGGTGACTACGGCACGCGCGATAGGTGCATGGGTAACTACCTCGCACTGGCACACGGTAAGTCATTTCTGCTAGCGGGTACACCTAAAAGTATAGCACAGAACAGCACAGGGCCTTGCCCTCTCAAAACAAGGGTCTCACCCCTTCACAGTCTACGTACCCTCGTCCGACTATCTCAGTTTGTTTAGTAGGCCTAACAAGAGTCGGTGTAGGGTGGCTAGTCCTAACCTTGGGTCCCGTGGGGCGACTAGTTCCCTCCCTACACTAAGTAGCTTACCTCGGTACCACGTACATGAGGGCCAAACAGGAGTCGATGTAGAGTAATTAGTCTTAATGCCGGGTCTCAACCCAAAGGGGTGGCTAGCTCCCCTCTACACTAAAAGGACAGTTTCTCTCCTTGGTACTGTGTACACAAGGGTCAGCTCACTTCCCGTTTGCTTACAAGATTCTTTCCGTATACAGGAGTTCTTCTCCTGGTTCCCCGTAGGGTTCATGTTCGTATTTATTTCATTTCATTTCTTAACATGCATATCTCATTGTTCACCCTCTGATTCTCATTAATATAGCATGCAACTCGTGTTTTTACAACTGAAGAAGTATCACATCATGTATCTATACAATTTCTAGCAATTAGGGTTTAACAAGTATCTCAAAGTAAATAGTGTAGCTCAAGCAATGTTCATTCGCTTCTACCCTAGGGTTCATTTCACATCCTAGGGTTCAATCAAGTTATTCTAAACATGCAACTTTATTTATTTAAATCTTAATATTAAAGTAAACCACTCTACCGGGATTCACGGGTGGAATGGGGGTCAGAAACGTAGATCCCGTTGTCTTTGCAGGCCCCGAACACACTACAGGCTGGAAACCTATACCAGTGACCAAGTCACATCAGACGAGGTTCAAATAATATATAATTGATACTAACACGTAGAGAAACTCGAGCGGAAAACAATGGTACTTTGTTTGCGCAAATCCGACTCCGTTTAGGCCCCGAACGGGCCAAAAACGTGCACATAGATCGAAATTAGATGTTTGGGAATAGGCCTAGACGTCTTAAACTACATCAATAACTCACCTTGTGTTCCTGCGTTGCTGACGGACGTCTGGAACCCCTTTACAGTCGTCCTAGGTATTTCCAGACATCTGTCAGTGCGTCTGGACATCTGGTAGGTCTATCAAATGGCTATGGAGACATCCAGACGTCCTAAAGCACCTCGAAGAGCGTGCTTACGTGCCTTTCCAAGGCCTGTACCAGCGCATGCGTTCATAAGTTTAAAACGATGACACGCAGCACTAACGTACTTCACGTATGCGCATACATGAGCGTACAAGACTCATATCTCGGCACTCCGCGTAATTTTAGATGTCCGGCTTCAGCTCCAGACGTCCCGCTGCTAGTCCAGATGTCTGGTAGATGCTTTAGACGTCTGATACTGGAAAATCTAGTATGCAGAACTTCCTCGCGAGGTTCTGCTTCTCACGAGCTCTGTCCGTAGCATTTGCAGCAGTGACTCTAGCAGCTGCAGGAGGTCGAGGACCCTCCTCCGACATCCTCCTCTCTCCCACAAGCCCCTTCTTGAGCTCTTGCAGCTGCGTTCTGGCCGTGCCTCCTCCCTCTCGCAGCCCTGGACTCCTTGGAGGTCCTCGCACCTCTAAACTCCTCGCAGTTGCAGCCGCAGCTCTCCTGCGCGTGAGCTCTCCTACTCGAGCTCCTCCGGCTATGCACGCTCAAGCTTCCCTGAGCTCTCTCCTCTCTCCCTCGCTCTCCCCTTCCTCGCGAGCTCCTCTCCTCCACGCGTGGCCGTAAGTGGAGGCGGGAAGGCTATAGGTGGTGGTCGTCGGCTGCAAGGGATGGAGGTGGAGGTGGTGGTGAGGGTGTGAAGATGGAGAGGGTGGTGGGGTTTTATAAGGAGAGTGGGTTAAGGTTTTGGTGAGGGAGAGGGAAGTGTGCGTGTGTGTGTGCGTGGGTGAATATGATGAGGGAGAGGAGAGAGGGAGAAAATTGCGGAAACTCCCCCGCTAACCTCTTTTGTTCCTGTAAGGCCCACACACCTGAACTCAAGGAGTCAAAAATTACGTTCACGCCCTTAATTTTCCGAAAAAACCCCGAACAGTCCTTGGAAATGGTCATTTCAGATTGGATCTCAGCTAATGATCCTGCAAATCCATAATAAACTAATCCCCTCAATCTCAGTCTACATTGCTCACGACTAACGTCGCAAGGAGAAGGATTCATCCAAGATCTATAAAAGGAGAGAAGGAAGAAGGGATCAAGAGAGAGAATATTAGAGCAAACACCTATAATTAAGTGAGAGATAGATAACATAATTGTAATCTTTAGTTACTCAGTGGATTTAACGGTTAGATCCCTTTCTTAAACGTACACTTGATAAGGGTCACAATAAGTGTTTATGATTGCATAGAAGGTTGAAAAAAAGACCTTGAAAAAATCAAAGCCATAATGGACCTAGAACCTCCTTCTACGCTAAAAGGGGTTCAATCCTTGTATGGAAAAATTGCTTTCCTAGGACGTTCGTTTATCAAGTGCTTCCCACATGTCCTTTCTTGAGATGTATAGAAAGAGGAAAGGGGTACAACCTTAGCCTTTAGATCAGGGGGCACAAATTAATTTATCTCATTTCTTACATAGCTTGTTTGACCTATATAGTTTTGAGAAACTTTCTACTCCGTTGTTCCATCTTCTAAGCAAAATTCCTCCCCTTTGTTTCATATATTTTCTTTTGCCTTTTTTCTTCAACTGCAACCATTAAATAGAATTTCCTGGCCTCACGTCCAAAGAGAAAAGATAATTTTAAGAGATTAGTAGGTGCCAGATGGTCTAATTCGTGCTCAACGTGTATCTTCCCAAGGAACGTATGCATTTGGTATGTTCATTTTTTTGATACAAATCATGTGCAAATTACTTTTTCTAGTTGGGAATTACACTACATAACTCCTACATGTGATGGAAGGAGATGAAGCGTAAAGTCTTGGGCAAGATGCAACTGATGAGAATAGAAGTTCTAATGTCTTTATAATACTAGGATAAGATATTTCCCCTATGGTATGAGATTAATTCCCCACCATGAGGGTTAATTAGCAACAATCAAGCAGAAGTCATGTCTTATTGAAAGAGCTCGAGTACAAAAATACATGTTATATAATGTATTTTACAACACACGACTCATTCATGCTCCTATTTAAAGAATCAACTAATTAAAAATTAAAATCAATCAATTGAAAATAAGAATCAACCAATTAAAAATTAAAATATATCGATTAAAAATTAAAATCATCAAAATACACTATTTAAAAATAATTTTCAACTGATTGAAAATAAAAATACATCGATATATTTTACCTCACAACCTGTACCTATTTAAAATAATGTTCAACTAGTTGAAAATCAATATACATTGATTGAAAATGAAGAACATACCTATAAAAAATAATTTTCAAATAAAAAGTAATTTTTATTTATGAGACGTAATTTCTATGGAAAAACAACTTAAAACACACCAATTAAAATTACTCTCATTTACACAATGTAAAACGTGTAGAAGGTATATATTTCTTTACTTTTTCACTTGGTAAAACGGACAACGGTGTTGTGATAAAGGTTGATGGGCCTTAAAGGGGTGGCAACGATCAAGACTTCGATGAACAGAGGCTGGTGGTGGCGCAAATGTGGAGGGAGGAGCATTCTCAAGCAGAAGGGCATTTCGGTAAATCATAATCTCTAACCACATGAGGAAATTGACCTCTTACTCAATCCATATTAAAGTCTTTAGTTTACCCAAAAGAGAAGAAAGTACCGAGAAAGGAATCCAGGCGTTTGAGCAAAACCAGTTCATTCCGATGGTGTACTCCTACCAAGATCTTGCTGGCATGTCGATTTAAACATACCCATATCTCCTTGGAAGAGTTTTTTCTTTTTCCTGGCAAAAATGTGGAGTAATTCCCTACGCACTTCCTCACATATTCTCTCCCAAAGCTAAAAGTGTACAACTAAAAAGTTACCGGTGCTTTTCAATATACAACTAAAAAGCACCGATGACACATAAAAATAGAAACTGTGCTATTTAATTTTTTTAGGGATACGTAAAAAAATTCATAAATTAGGGGGTGTTATTACCATAGTCCTTTCTTTGAGAGTTATCCTTGATCAAATATAACCAGGTCTTTACTTCAACCAATCAGGATTTGGCGTAGGGAAAAAGCAATGTAAAGGAATGCCATCAAATGCGGTGCCCGCAACAACAAAAGCTATTCAAAAGTTACGATGAAATACAGGTGTCTATGCTACTAAGAAGAATACGCAAGTAAATTTGCCCTTTGTGAAATAGTCCAAACTGCAAAACCATCTCAAGTTACGAGCAAAACATTCTATCACAGGAAAACTAAACCGTGGAAGAGAAAGACGTACATCTAAGTCCATAAAAAGTGAAAAGTCCCAACCAGAACGCGACCATAAACCAAATAGGTAAGGAAGGCCGCTCCATGGTCCAAGGGCAACTTCTAAACAAAGCCTAGTGCTCGACAGGGACAAATATCACTCATTAATACACATATAGCACCCCATTTTCCAAGGCGCATATTGGAAATCTCAGATATCACTTATCTGCAGTACTGTTCTTGAGCCATTCCAGATACTTGTCATTTCCTCCGATGGTTGGAAGAGAAATCACCTCTGGCACACTGCAGTAACATGAATAATTTGTCAAGTTTCTTTTCTTTCCTTCCTTTTAATTCTTCTTCAACACGAAGACCCTTAAAATTTTACCAAATTCAATGTGGTTCCTAGTTGTGCAGCATTTCAATGTGGTTTCTAAACTTTTAAAGAGCATATACATCGTTCCATTTACTTTCCACTATCATGGAGGAGCACCATATACAATTTCCTTCATTTTTTCAGGGGTATCTAAACATCTTACTCGATTGCTTTATCTCAATAACACTTCAGTTCTCTAGATTGCTGTCCAAATGATTAGATATTATGGAGACGGAAATTAGATTTCAAAAGGACAACTTGGTCCTACCAAAGTGATGTGAATGCAGTTATAATTTCTGTAAAGAACAGATAATGTTGATTAAGGCATCACATTGGCAATTGGAGGACCAGACATCGAAAACAATGCTGAAGTGTGGAAATCTTTTGAATAGTTTCCTTTCATGAAAAGGAGAGTACGGACTGATTCCAATTTAACCAACATGCATTGCTTTCACTTCAGATGGCTATCTTTGAGTAATGGAAAACAAATAATGGACAAGCAACGAGAGAGGACTTACTCATATTCATGATTAGCTTTAACATGCTCGGTGAATGCAGGAAGGAGAGACTCCCTGGTCTTTATGATTAGTAACTCTTCAGAATCACTTTCAACCTAAGGCACAAAAATTATTACTTAAAAAACTTTACAATCCTGAAAGAGTACTTTACATAAATGCTCCAACAAAGTATTGCAATTACATGTCTACCCTGCAAATTTGTAATTGCATGTATGGCCTTAAAAAGTTGAGTGATTAACCATAGATGATCCTAGAGTTAAGATCCATCAACATGGCTGTCATCTTTAGCAGAAAGGTCAATTCTATCCCTTTTTTTTGAAAGAATTTGGTAGAGGCTTATTATATTTTGGTCTTTTCTATTTATGGTGTACTTTGTAATTTCTTTATAATGTAATGATCTCTCATATAATTTACCTCTTTGGAGTCCCTTTATATAAAGAGCTCCTAGGGTAATGGACTAAAGCAAGTGCTCATTTTCTTCTAACATGATATTAGAACAATAGTTCTAAATCGGGCTCCAGTAACCCACCAAGAGCTAGGCCCCAAACCTTCCGCCTAAACCCTTCTCTCTTCAATCCCTGCACCACTGATCACCTCCTCCACCTGCGCCGCCACCTGCAGGCGGAGAGGAGCTCTCCCATTGGTGCCGCTGGTTTCCCCTTGACCTTGTGCCACCGCCAGCACCCACTGCTGGGTGCTGCAGTGGCCTGAGACCACTCCCTACGGTCTTCCACTGCCCTGCACTGCCACCGGCACCTACTGCTGGGTGCTGGGGTGGCCTGAGATCGCTCCCTGTGGTGTCCTGCCTATTGCTGTTGCATATTGCCTCTGTAGGCATTGTAGCAGCGAAGAACTAGCATTTGCCGGTCTGTTCTAGCCCCACAGCCCACCACCGAGTTTCCCTCTGCAAGAAGAAGCACCGCTAGGGCTTTCTCCATGACCTAATGTGTGCACAAGGGTCCCTAGGCTGCTGCTCCTGATCTTTGTGATATGAAATTCTATATTTTTTGGATCATGTGAAACCTATTTGCCCACTGTATGGTCTGAAATTTCATTTTTCAGCGTCCTATGATCTAATTTATTTACTAGAAGGCCTTCCCCTATTTTTCTTGCGACTTGAGGCATCATGAGCAACTGAGAGGAGACCCTTAGCAAGTCGGTGAGGAACTTATCTACCACACACGCATCACCTCATATGCAGGACACTTCTATCAAGTTGCATGACACCAACTTTCTTTTATGGTCGACCTCTCGATTCATAGGCTCACCTCGGAAGAAATACATACTGACAAGGGATGAACTGATAATCAAGACAGAGGATTGGGAGGTCGATAATGATTGGGTTGCGACTTGTATGCTAAATAGTAAGAGAGAATCCATAGCAAAGCAAGTCATGTCCTATCTATCCACCAAGAAGATGTGGGAAGTACTCCATGAGATTCATTCTCATCGGAGTAATATTGCTAGTCTTTATAGGGTCATTAAGGAGAGACATCCCAGAAGGGCACTTCGAGTCTAGCTGAATATTATGGGAACATAAAGAATATCTAGGATGAATAGGACATTCGTTAGCCGCTTTCATCTAATGTCTCTTTGATGGCTAAGCAGTGGGAAGCCATCAGATTTGTGTAGTTAGCAGGCCTGGGTCCTGAGTTCAGGGCGGTGAAAGATCAAATTATAACATTGGAGAAGATTCCCACACCTTCTCATATTCATGTTTGTCTTTCACGTTTGGAGATATCTGATGTTGTTCTTCTGACTCTTCTTCCATCGTATCCTTTAGCCGTCATTGAGGGGCTCCTAGAAGAAGGGGGAGAGGTTGTGCTACTAGAGGAGGTGGCAATGGCTGTGGTCGTAGTCACACCCCACTTTTCTATGATCATTGCTGTAATATGAACCATACTATTGATTGTTGCTGGATCAAGTATGGTTTCCCTCAGGGGCCTTGGGCACATCAAGTGTCTACCACTGGAGAGGAGAGTCAGCAACAATCCGAAGCGGTAGGAGTATCTATGTTCCAAGTTGAGCATGTCTGATATTTATGCTCCAACTTGAGGAAGAGTGTTAGAGACTTATTATATTTTGATCTTTTCTATTTATGGTATCTTTTGTAATTTCATTATCTTGTAAGGATCCCTCATGTAATTTACTCCTTTGGAGTCCCTTTATGTAAAGGGCTCCTAGGCTTATGGAATAAATCTAAGTGCTCATTTTCTCCTATTTGTGTTAAAATTTACAAGAATTTGCCATTCATTAAACCCTCCTTTCTCCTGACCAAGCAGCATTGACAATGCTGATAGTAGGCAGGTAGAAACTTCCAACTCATTCCCTAGACCAGAAGAGCACCAAGAGTATTGCTTCAACCATGGCCATATAAAGCCTTCAACCAATCACCACCTTCGCACACTTCAACTCCATCCTTACCACTCCCTGCACTGCATCTATCAACCACATCTTTTCCATACCTCTCCCTTTCTCCCAAATGTCCCAGTCCTTTCACCTCGGTACACACGTAACCCCTCATCCCCATCAAAGAAAAAAAATGAAAAGGAGGAAAGAGAAAGAAGAGAGCACCGCTTCACTTGCACCGACCATCCATCTCCTTTCCCCTCCCAGCCTTGTAGACTTAGAACTGCAATAGGCAAGTCTAAACCTACCTTGCCTGCTACCACATCTCTGCACGCTCTTATTCCCGGTCATCTACAACCACGATGAAAACCATGTTTGCTATAAAATTGAAATCCTTTTGCTCCTTTATTGTCTGCTATTAAACCATATTATATCACGTGGGTGAGAGCCAAATTCTGTAACTTCCTACGCGGAGAGGCGTGAGATCGAGCGTGATACGAAATAATGCGGAATAAAATAACAATCACACGAAATGAACAATTTCATAAGGTACACAATGATTTTTAGGTGAAAACCCAAACATGAGTAAAAATCACCACCTAAACCTTTCGATTTAAGATTTCTCGATCAACCTAGTCGATCAAATCTACTAATCAAATCACTTAGACGATGGTGATTTAATCTCTTACAACCACGCTACTATGTATGAGGGTAGCGTATCTCAAACCTCTTATCTTCACGAAGAGTATTTTGTCTCATGAAGGAGATGGGAATTCGCAATGCGAATACCCAACCAAAGACAATAATACAAATATCCTTATGTAAAACTAGCTACTATAGGCAAAGGAAACTTCCCTTTGATGGAAGTACGTCGGCTAGCAACGCGGGGTAAGCGTGATCCACGCAATGACATGACGATGCTCTCGTATGCAACGGCAGGAGAGCGGGTGCGTAGTGAAGATGGTGCTCTCTAATGTAAGCTAGAAGATCTTGGAGAGCAACAGCACTTCTCTACTTAATCTCTTCTTTGATACAAATGTGGTGGAAAGTAGTATTACTTGAACTATTTAACAAAGGAAGAGTGTCCCTTTATTTATAGAGGCCCTAAGACGGGTTTAGAAGGCTTTGGAAGGCTTCTATAGCCGTTTGGAATAAGTCCAAGGCAAATCAGGCCAAAATCAGGGTCATTTATGATTTTGACAGGGTTATTAGACGTCTGGATCTAAGGTCAGACGTCTGGAGCTTCATCTGATTTAAGGATCGGTCGTCTGATTTAGAAGAGTGGAAGATTTGATCAGGGTTGGATCAAGACGGACATCTAAGAATGCTTTTTAAGATATCTGGGACAAAAGTCAGACGTCTAATTCTAGACGAGTTTCCTTCCTGTTTTCTCAATATTGAAACAGAGATCTAGAAGATGTTGGTCAGACGACAGGTTGGTCATTTGGCATAGTGTTTGGACATCTAGAAATGCAATCTTCTGCAGGAATTGATTTCCTGAGGTTAAACGGTTATTAAGTCCGATGAAAGATGATTTGGGTCAGATCTTACCCTAACGTCTATTTATTAGATGTTTGGGATGCTTTACAGACGTCTGAAAGTAGATGTAAAATAAATTAAGGGTTAATCCTCTAAGATCACATCTGATAAGCCAACGGTCCTCTAGTTGGACGTCTGGCAATGTCTTCAGACGTCTTTTAAGACATCTAGACTGGGCTGGACATTTGAAGGCGGCAGACAAAGAGTGGGTTTCCAGCCTAAGTGTTTTGGACGTCAGTTTAAATGGTCAAACGTCTTAAAAGTCAAGATCAGATGTTTGAGGTCCAGATTAGACATCTGATCAGGCTGTTTGATCAATGTTTTGGTTTTCTAAGTGATTTTTAAGATTGTCTAAGTATCTTAGGGTAAGAATGGTGTTCCTAGGACTACAGATGTGTTACTTTGGGCTCTTTAACAGTATTTCTAAGAAAATAAAGAGCAAAGAACAAAAACAAGAACAAAATACAAGAACAGAATAAACTTTTATCCTATTATTCATCTCCATGAATCTTCAAGTTCTTGCTCCATACGAGACTCCATCTTTTCTTCTCCATCAAGCTCCTCCAATTTGCCATGGATGCGAGCTTGAACTCCTTTATACTTGAATCTATTTGCATTTATTCTGAAACTATAACTTAAATGTAAATGCTAAATCACAAGTATTTTGTTATCATCAAAATTAACGATCGTGATGTCCTTGCACCAACAATCTCTCCCTTTTTTATGATAAAAAAATCACAAATATTAATTAAAAAAATTATCTCCTTTTTTGACATTATCAAAAAGGTTTAATGATTAATTATTTTATCCTATGCTCCCTCTTAAAACATGCTCTTCTAATTTTGGTTAAAACCCATTTTTGACACGGATAACATTCTCCCCCTTTTTGTCATAACAAGATAGCTATATGAGTAACTCCCCCTTTCTAATGGAATATAGCTATGTTTTTTTTAAGATCTCCCCCTATCTAAATGAAGGAAATCTTTCTCCCCCTTAACAATTGACATATAGCTTTATCAAAATTTAACTCTCCTTATCTAAATGCTATTGATAAAAATATAGGGTAAGAAAATTTCTCACTTACCAAGGCCAATAACATGGCTCAAATGGAGGTTGATGCCAAAATGGATGGAGCTCCCATATGTAACTTGGAGGTTTGGGCATTAGAGCCGATCTCCAATCAAGCGGTCGACGCATGGCGACTCGATCACCTGCCAATCTTCTTGTTGGTCTTGTCTTCCTTTTTGGTCTACTTCTTGGACCTCCCAATTTGAGTAGTCCATCCTTCATCTTGTAAGTCCAATCTTTGATATTGAAATCTTTGTTGTGACCTATAAAACAAGACTCTAATTCTTTCTTTGGTATCCAAGTTAATTTAGATCTAATTTTATTAGTTGGTCTTCTTGGTGGAGATCCTTTCTCAACCTTTGGTTTGGTGGTAACTCCATTTAACTTATCTGATTTTTCTTTAAGACAAGCAAGATCATTTTCAATAACATACATCTTGATTTTTAAATCAGAAATTTTCATTTTTAAACTAGTATTCTCCTCAATCAATTTACTATTTTCATTGATTAGCTTATGATTTTCTAACAATAAGTCATCATTTACAGAAATATTAGGACTAGAACTAATTTCTAGATCCTTAAGTTGAATCTCTAACCTTTCATTTTCAGATTTAAGAAAGCTAAGATTCTTTTTCATATTTCTGTTTTCTACTTTTAATGATTTATTGAGATCATACAATTCCTCAAATGCTTCTTGCAATTCATTAAAAGAGTTTACCTCTTTGTTGTCATCTCCATCCTTGCTCTCACTTGCGATGGCCATGAAACCACGGCACGCAATCTCCTTATCGGATTCTTCCTCCTCCTCCGTGCATGATTCTTCATGAGTGCCATCTAACTTCCTCTATATCTCGTGGGTAGTGGTGCACTCTTGGATTCGCTCGAATTCCTTTGAACTCAACGCACAATACAAGGCATTCGTAGCCTTTGCGTTGATGTTGAGATCCCGAACCTGATCTTCTGAGTAACCAAGCGTGGGTTTCTTGGGAATGACAAATGCGAACTTATATTTTTCCTAAACCCGGAAGTTGTAGGCCTACAACCATAAGGACATATGGGTTTTCCAATGAAAGAAATCTATACCTGTAAAATAAGGTGGTCATGAGGTGTCGTATCCTTCGGCGTATACAAATGTCTTTCCCTCCATCGAATCCTCACCGATGTGTAACGCCGGTGATGCGAAACCTGCTCTGATATCAATTGTAATTCCCTACGTGGAGAGGGGTGAGATCGAGCGTGATACGAAATAAAATAATAATCACACGAAATGAACAATCTCACAAAGCACACAATGATTTTTAGGTGGAAACCCAAACCTGGGTAAAAATCACCACCTAAACCTCTCCATTTAGGATTTCTTAATCGACCTAGTCGATCAAATTCACTAATCAAGTCACTTAAATGAGGGTGACTTAACCTCTTACAACCATGCTACCATGTACGAGGATAGCGTACCTCAAACACCTCTTTACGAGGAGTATTTTGTCTCGCAAGGGAGACCCAACCAAAGACAATAATACAAATATCCTGTAGAGCTACAAAGTAAATATGTAAAACTAGCTACTATAGGCAAATGAAACTTCCCTTTGATGGAAGTGTGTCGACTAGCAACGCAGGGTAAGCTTGATTCACGCAATGGCACGACGATGCTCTTGTATGCAATGGCAGGAGAGGGGGTGCGCAACGAAAATGGTGCTCTCTAGTGTAGGCTAGAAGATCTTGGAGAGCAACACTTCTCTACTTGATAATCTCTTCTTTGACACAAATATAGTGGAAAGTAGTATTACTTGGTGTGTTTAACAAAGGAAGTGTCCCTCTATTTATAGAGGCCCTAAGAGGGGTTTAGAAGGCCTTGGAAGGCTTCTATACCCATTGGAAATAAGTCCAAGGCAAATCAGGTTGAAATTAGGGTCATTTATGATTCTGACAGGGTTTTTAGATGTCTAGATCTAAGGTTAGACATTTGGATCTTCGTCTGATTTAGGGATCGGTTGTTTAATTTAGAAGGGTGGAAGATCTTATCAGGGTTGGATCAAGATGGACGTTTAAGAATGCTTTTTAAGATGTTTGGGACAAAAGTCAGACGTTTAATTCTAGATGGGTTTCTTTCCTGTTTTCTCAAGATCGAAATAGGGATCTAGAAGATGTTGGTCAGACGACAGGTCGGTCGTTTGACACAGTGTCTGGACATCTGGAAATGCAATCTTTTGCGGGAATTGATTTCCCGAGGTTAAACGGCTATTAAGTTTGACAAAAGGTGATTTGGGTTAGATCATAGCCTAACGTCTATTTATCAGACGTCTGGGATGCTTTACGGATGTTTGAAAGTAGATGTAAAACAGATTAAGGGTCAATCATCTAAGATCACGTTTGACAAGCCAACAGTCCTCTAGTTGGACGTCTGGCAATGTCTTCAGACATCTTGTAAGATGTCTAGACTATGGGCTAGACATCTGAAGGCGGCAAACAGAGAGTAGGTTTCCAGCCTAAGTGTTTTGGATATCTTTTTAAATGGTCAGACGTCTTAAAAGTCAAGATCAGATGTTTGAGGTCCAGATTGGATGTCTGATTAGGCTGTTTGATTACTATTTTGGTTTCTAAGTGATTTCTAAGATTGTCGAAGATTGTCAAAGTATCCTAGGGTAAGAATAGTGTTCCTAGGACTACAGGTATGTTACTTTGGGCTCTTTAATAGTATTTCTAAGAAAATAAGGAGCAAAGAATAAAAACAAGAATAAAATACAAGAACAGAATAAACTTCTATCCTATTCTTTATCTCTATGAATGTTCAAGCTCTCACTCCATACAAGGCTCCATCTTTTCTTCTCCATCAAGTGCCTTTAATCCGCCATGGATGCGAGCTTGAACTCCTTCACACTTGAATCCATTTGCATTTATCATAAAATAATAACTCAAATGCAAATGTTAAATCATAAGTGTTTTGTTATCATCAAAATTAATGATCGTGGTGCCCTTGCACCAACAAATTATACTTGATTACAGAGATTGTGGCTTCCCCCAATCATCTACAACCACGATGAAAACCATGTTTGCTATAAAATTGAAATCACTTTGCTCCTTTATTGACCTCTATTAAACCATATTATACCATGTCGGCGAGATCCAAATTCAACTTGAATACAAAGATTCCTCCTAGCTATTGCTTCCCTTCGAAGTTCAAAGTCCCAGGTCATTGAGATTGCCATGGATCCTCCAACTCACACCCACCTTTACCAACCCAAGATTGTGTATTGCAATATTAAGCTATCCATAATTTAAGAAATTGGCTGCCTAAGGCGCATATGCGTAGGTGGCCCCTCTCTTGAACTGCATATCATGGGGTGATCAATAGTTGGTCTAGATGGACTACTTGGTCGAGTATAAAGCCGATTTTCAAATAGACCCTAAATGAAGAAACCCATTTGATTTTTAAATAAGCCAAATTTTCAAAATGTTTTTTTTTTTCAAGGAAAAAGGAGGATTACCTTAGGGTGATAATCATCCTAAACTTGTATTAAAAAGTATAAAGGAACATACTTATAAGTTTTGAAGCCAAAAATTAGAAAAACATTTTGCTTCTCTTACAACATTACCAACCCAACACCATTCATTCATGAAGATCTTGCCATTCCTTTGTAGCCAGATACTCCAAATGATAGCAATTGCTTGGCTCCAACCTGCCATGTCCAAATCGAGGTGATCTCTAAAACTCCTCCAGAACGACTCAAATTCTATTTTGTCCACCATTGGGAGACTAAAATGAGCCCAGACATCTCTAGAGAAATCACAATCAAAGAACAAATGCTGTACATCCTCCACAGATTGATGACATAGGGAGCAAGACATGTCACCTTCAGTGCACCATTAGATCTGTACAACTTAGTGACAATACGTTTCCTTCTCAAGAACCACCAGAAGAGTTTAATTTTGAGAGGTGCCTTGCAAGTCCAAATGAGTTTTGAGTCTCCATCCACCAAATTTTGATGTGTACCACTCGCTGCTAGGTAGTTGTAGGGTTTGTTTACCGTGAAATGGCCTTCTTTCCAAGTGAAGCAACCTTTGTTGAAGTTGGAAAGAAATCACTTAGAATCTTCATCAGTTGCTGAAACTCATCAAAAGCCTCAGAAAGGCTCTCTGGCAATCTGAAATCCCAAGTTCTGAGGAGTGCATCCCACATATCACATAGGACCTCCTTATCCGTGATTTGATGGAATAGCCTTTGTAACATGTCTGAAAATCTACCAAAATCAGACCAATTATGAATCCAGAATGTGAAAAAGGAACCATTCCCCAAGCTGGGCAAAAATTGGGCTGAAAATCCATTCAACAAAGGTCCAACCGAACTCCAAAAGGCTGAAACAACTCTCATATTTGCATTTGTCCCCTGAATCTGAATCAAGTCCATGCGACTACCATAGGAGTCCTTCGTAATGGAAGAAACCAAAGAATTTTCCTCTGATAGTAATCTCATCACCCATTTTAATTGAAGAGCCTGGTTAAAAGGCAGTAATTGACATACATCAAGTCCACCGTTACAAATCTCCTCCCTAGAGATAAGTTGAGCAAATCTAGCAATGAAATCAGGTCCTTCCAGAAAATCTTTTTCTGATCACATCAATTTGCTTAAGGATCTTCTTAGTAGGCGAGAACACTAAAAGAAAGAAACATCGGTATAGAAGATAAAATGGATTTTAGGAAGATCAGTCTTCCCCCTGTGGAAAGCAATCTTCCACTCCACGAAGACAATCTACTCGAAAAACATTCAATCAAGGGCTTCAATTGAAGAGAAAAAGAAGTCTCAATTTTATTAACCAGTCCTATGTCTCTTTATATAGAGAGAGACAAGAGAAAAATAACCTCATAAGTTCAACAAATAGAAACAAATGACAAATAGCTCCTCACAACACTACAGCGTAACTCAACACTCTCTCTAAAGCTAGAGCATATATATCTACCATGCTTAGCTTATTTCTACACTTCTCAAATTAGGGGTGAGGTAGCGGCTTGGTGAAAATATCAGTAGTCCGGTCAATAGAAGACACGTAGTACGAAGTAAACCCTGCTGAATTAGGCTCCTGGTATAATGACAGTCAACTTCCATATGTTTCGTCCTCTCATGAAACATGGGATTATTAGTTATATATGTCGCAGCCTGATTATCATAGTGCATCTCCATAGGCTCCTGGATTTCAACATGAAGATCTCTTAGTAGAGATCTAATCCATATCATCTTAGCTGCAATATGAGCCATAGCCCTGTACTCAGACTCAGTACTAGAGCGTGAAACAACATTTTGTTTCTTGCTCCTCCAGGTCACCAAATTTCCAGCCACAAAAGTGCAGAAACCAGTAGTAGACCGCTTGTTTGCCACATCTGCATAATCTGTATCAGAGTAAGCCACTACAGACATAGGACCCTTCTTCTGGAATACAATGCCTCTGCCAGGACATCCCTTAATGTACCTCAACACTTGCATAATCGCCTGCTAGTGAACATCAGTAGGCTTGTCTAAGAATTGACTTAGCTTACCCACTGCAAGGCTGATGTCTGGCCTGGTTATGGTTAGATACAATAACTTTCCAACTAGTTGCTGATAGACCTTCTTGTCCTTTAGCTTCACTGTATCCATAAATAAATGAGCTTTAGGATCTATAGATATGTTGGCTTCCTTGGATCCAAGCATGCATGTCTCCTGAAGAATATCAAGTGCATACTTCCTCTGAGACATCATTATGTCTTGCTCGCTCATGGCGATCTCAATGCCCAGAAAATATCTTAGCTTCCCAAGATCCTTCATGACAAACTGATGAGCCAGATACTCCACCTGAATAATACCACCTGCATCATCGCCTGTAAGAATAAGGTCATCAACATATACCAACAAAGCCACTGTACCAGTGCTGGTCTTCCTAACAAACAAAGAATGATCAGAGGAAGATTTCTGCATGCCAATCGTAGAAAGTGCCTCAGATAAACACTGAAACTATGCTCTAGGGCTCTACTTAAGGCCATAAATAGCTTTACGAAGTTTGCATACATACTCCCCCTCAACCTCAAAACTAGTTGGCTGCTGCATGTATATCTCCTCCAAAACTCCATATAGAAATGCATTTTTGACATCGAGCTGGTGAAGATGCTATCCATAGGCTGCAACTAAGATAAGAATATGGATCGTGGAGAGTCGTGCCACAGGAGAAAAAGTGTCAAAGAAATCCACCTTATAAATCTGGGTGAATCCTTTGGCTACAAGACGAGCCTTATACCGAGAAATAGACTCATCAGGGTTGTATTTCAGGGCAAAGACTCATCTAGCTTCAACCAAGTGCACACCTGAAGGTAAGGCAAACAACTCCCACGTACCTCTATCAGTAAGTGTCGACATCTCTTCCATAGCCGCCTTCCAATGTGGATGTAGGAGCGCCTGCTAGTAGATAGTAGATATCTCCATACTAGAGACTGCAACTGTAAAAGCATAAAACTCTGACCTAAGAGAACCTGTAGAAACCACACTGCCAGCAACACAATACTAGGCACAGGATCTCGGAGCCTTCCTGATAGTAATGGGAAGATCCTCATCTGTGGGCAGAGAAGGGGACCCTGAAGACACATGAGCAGAAGAATCATCAATATTCCTAATACATACCTAAACAGAGGAGGATGATGGCGGCTCAGTAGGAACTGAAGAGGAGGGGTGTGTCATGTCTATAAGTGACTAATAGCTGATGTATAGCACCCTTAAATGTCTTCTCATCAGGTGGTCCATGTTTGAAAGTGTCTACAGTATGACTGGTAGTCGATACACCACTGCTCTGAGAAAAATCCTCCAAGGCTATAAGAGGTACAAGCAAAGGAGAACGACCTCTCTCTCTCTCTCAACTGATGACCTAAGGTAGAGAAATAAGGAATAGACTCATGAAAGTCACATTTGTACTCACATAATGTTTCTGATGTATAGGATCGAAACACCTGTATCCCTCTTGTGTGTGTGAGTATCCTAAAAATACACACTTAACTGCTCTTGGCGCCAATTTGTCATGACCAGGCCAAAGGAGATGTACAAATATCACACACCCAAAGGTCTTTGGTGGCACAAGAAATAAGTCAACATCAGGATATAAGACTCCATGGAATCTGCTCATGTACACAGAAGAAGGGAACATGTTAATGAGATAACAGGCAGTAAGAACAGCATTGCCCCAGTATCTATGCGGAACATTGTTCTGGATAAGTAAAGCTCTAGCTGTATCCAGAATGTGACGGTGTTTCCTTTCAGCTATCCCATTCTGCTGTGATGTATGAGGACATGATGTCTGATGTACAATACCCAGTGATCCATACAAATCAGTCAGTTTCTTTGTGCAGAATTCTAATGCATTATCTGTTCGGATTTTCTTAATGCATATATCAAATTGCTGAATCAAAGAGCCAACTTCTGATTTATTCCTCATCAAAAAGGTCCAAGATAAGTGTGAAAAATTATCCACAAATAACAGATAATATCTAAAATTCTGGCGGTCTACTACACAGCTAGGACCTTAGACATCACAATGCAATAAATCAAAATAAACAGAACTGGTAGATTGGATAGATGTTGGAAAGCTGGCCCGGCGATGCTTTCCCAACTGGCATGCATCACACTGAATCTTTATGGCAAGAGACAAGTGAGGTATGACACGACGTAGCTTATCCAGGGAAGGATGACCTAGTCTTCTGTGCCACTGCCAGGCACTCATTGCAGTACTCGTCTGACAAGCTGCAGCAACTGGACTCTGAACAAGCCAATATACACCCCCTCCTCATGGCCACCACCAATCATCCTCCCCATCATGCGATCTTGAAAAGTACATCCAACAGCATAAAAAATAGCACGATAATTCGACTGCTTAGTAATAGAACTAACAGATAGCAGTTGCATTGTCATGTCTGGCACATACTATACATCATCAAGATGCATGGAGGGTGTAGCAGATACCCCTCTTACCACAGATAGGGGCATGTCTATCGTCTGCCAGCTGTACAGAACATTCCTGGGATGTCTTCTGTAATCCCCTAAAGCATTGGGAATTTCCTATCAAATGATTAGATGCACCTGAATCAATCAACCATGATCCTTTTGTACCTGATGCAGATGCATAGGCTGCAGTGTTGGAGGCTTGAGTCTTCTCATGGGTCAACTGTGCTGGTCGCTGCATAACGGCATCATAGTCTACCTTTGCAAGGGATACTACCTCAGTGCTCACACCTGGAGAAGCTGTAACAGAAGTCTAGTTGGCCACAGTAGGACGACCCATCTTATTCCAACATTTAGCCTCAACATGGCCAAGCCTGCCACAGTAAGAACATGTAAGCTTGCCGCGACCACCATCAGTTCAGCCTCTCCCTTTTGCACAAAAGAAGCCTCCACGACCTACATGAGTGCTGACAGCAGTATGCGCTAAAGATGTAGTGGTAACAACTGCATCACGAGTAGGCTGAATTTGCATTCTACTCAGCCTCCTGTAGATTTCCTCAATAGGAGGGAGCTCAGAAAGAGTTAGAATTTGTGAATGGGCTGCTGAATAGTGATCACTCAGCCCTACAAGGAACGTGTGAGCTGCAAACTCCTTCCTGTGAACTTTGCAAGTAGATGAAGTGCACATCGGTCTGCATGCATTATATTTTTCCAATAATCCTTTCATAGTTGAGTAATACCGAGATAGACTCATCTCCTCTTGCTTGGGATGACACAAATCATAGTGAATCTGAAATAGTTGAGTTGAATTCAACTCATGTGAATAAGCTAACTTCAAGCCATCCCACATCTTTTTGGCAGAATTGTAGTACATAACTTCATCACCAATCCTTGGAATAACGTTATTCAGGATCTAGACTCTTACCATAGTATCATCCTGATTCCAAGTTGCGTATTTCCCTATTTTCTGCTCTGGTGGTGCTTCCAGGAGCACATGCTCTTATCATAGCCTTTCACAGTGACAAAGAAGGTTTAAGACCAACGGGGGTAATTGGTTTCATCCAATTTTGTAATAGGAGCAAAGAATGGGCTCTTATACACCCTTTATTTGTATTCTGTCCTGAAGATACCTCAGAATCATCTAATGCCAACATGGTAGCTTCAAACACACAAATAAGCCTAACCGGCAGATCTGAAATTCTGAAGAAAACACCAACAAGTTGGGGAATACACACCCCACAATCCATAGACAGAATATCTAAACTTCACTGGGGAATACACACCCCAAAAATCAATCAATCAGGGGAATACACATCCCAAAATAAGCATTCACAACGGGGAATACATACCCCAGATCAGATCAAGAGATTAAGGAGGTCATACCAATCATAGGGAGGTTCTTGCTTCACATCTCCATCTCCACAATACTCAAGAACCTCCCTGCAATGATTGAAGACGGTCTCAGTCACGATAGGTGAAGCTCAGGCGACGGTCATCGCTGCACTAGGCAGTGCTACGACCTGTAGACGACGCTTCAGGCCTGTAGGTGGTGTTGGAGGTGGCCGCTGTGGGCCTGTGGGTGGTGTTGCGGGTCTGTAGAGGTGGTGAGGCGGCGCTGCTAGAGTTCGCACAGCATCGACAGCAGGGGTCAGGGCAGCGCTGTAGGTGTCAGAGCTCAGACGATGGCTGCTGCCGCGGCGATGGTTGCTGTAGCCCTAGGTGGCACTGCTACACCGCATCGACAGTAGATGGCGAGGTGGTGTGGCGGCGCTGCAGGAGTCGGGGCGGCACTGCGAGGGTTTGCACAACCCTCAGGCGATGGTTGCAGCTGTTGCGACGGCGGTGGAGCACTGGCGCTGCTGCCGGTGATGGCGGTGGTGTCCGATGGTGGTGTGGCTTGAGGTAGGGTTAGGGTTTATTTGGTGGTATCCCCAACCTGGAGCTCTGATACCAAGTTGAAGAGAAAAAAGTCTCAATTTTATTAAGCAGTCCCTATGTCTCATTTTATAGAGAGAGAAAAGGGAAAAATAACCTCATAAGTCCAACAAATAGAAACAAATGACAAATAGCTCATCACAACACTACAACGTAACTCAACAGCTTCCAATCCGAAGAAACCAACCTTTTACCTTTCAAAGGGAGACCAAGATATACAATGGGTAAAGGTACCACCAGGGTCTCCAGAATGGCCGAAATCTCATTCACCACGTCTCTCCAAGTAACCAAACTCGATTTGTTTCTATTAATCTTCAAACCATAAATTTCAGCAAAAATTCTCACTAACAAAGAGACATGTTTTGCCGCCATTATATCCCCTTCAATGAAGAACGTCCTATCATCAGTATATATATATTTTTTTTAAACAAAAAGGAAAGCTATCGTTCTACGATAGCAATCTGGGAGAATTTTATTCCTCGAAACTAAAGTAGGAACTTACAATATAGATTCCCACATACGTATGAGGGATCAGCACACATCTACAATTTGTTCCACACAAATTAACCTCTCCTGAAACAAAAACTCATTTCTCGTTCTCCAAACACACCACATCACTACCGCCATATAAATATGCGGCTTATCACGCATCAAAAAGTTATGCCACAAGATATCCCACATGGGGAGCGGTTCCTTACATACTCTTCTCCAAACCGCATCAGTCACCACACACGAAGAGAAAATGTGATAAGTGTAAGTAATCTCCCCTCCCAAAAGGTTGTAAACCTGAGAAAAGATCACCATTGCATGCCTTAAATGCCATCCCAGCAAGAGTATCCACTGTTATATTAAATAACATTAGTGCCAAAGGACACCCCTGTCGCACACCCCTTTGTGGTTGAATCCAAGATCCATTAGACCTACCATTAATTAGGATAGAAAAGAGGATGTAGTAATACATCTCTTCATCAAATGCACCCAATGATATGGAAATCCTCTCCTCTTCAGAATATCCCATAGATAATTCCATGAAACAGAATCATAAGCCTTGGAAAAATCAACTTTCCAAAGGAAAGCTGAATACATCCTCCGTTTCAAAGCCGCCAAAAATTCCTCAGCCAACACATGAGTCCTGTAAGGACCCCTGATATTGCACCGATGATATAATGTCTGGTAAAATGTTACGTAGCCTGTTTAAAAGAATCTTGGCGACCGACAAATAGATAGAGTTTGAAAGGGCGATGGGTCTAAACTCCTCCATCTTCTCCACTCAGGTTTCTTTGGAAGCAAAAATAAGTAAAATTTATTCAACCTTTCAAAGCCTTCATTCCCTATGAAGAACTCTTTAATCGTAGCCACCACATTATGCCCCACAACATCCCATAACTCAAAGAAAATAATATGCAATCCATCTGGGCCAGAAGACCCTTCAGACTTTAACCCATATAGGGCATGAAGGATCTCCTCTTCATCCACATCCCTAGTAAGAACCACTTTTGCCTTATCCCCAACCTATTCCAATTCTAAATTCACCAAGTGCCAATCACCATATGGTTGTCTTCGAGTGAAATCATGGAAATATGTTTTGAAAGCATTGCAAATCTGATCTCTCCTTTTGAGCACCTTATTACCCACCTTCAAAGAATTAATCATGTTTCTTCTCCTTCTAGCACTTGCAGCAAAATGAAAGAATCTAGTATTTGCATCTCCCTTTTAAGCCATAATTGGTGCGATTTTTGCCTCCAGTGCATCTCCTTTTTGTGGTCCTCCTTTGAGACAATCACCTGGCTTCTATGCCATTCCTGACATTCATCAGTAGATAGCGGTGCAATCGCTTTCTTCCTATCAAAAGTAAATATCTTCAAAAGGGCTTTATTCTTTCTTTCCTCCCTGCATGATTTGAGGTCATGCTTGAACTCTATCATAGCCTGTCTAATTGCTTTAATTTTGTAGGCTAAAGTACCTGTAGCCGAAGTTGTAGGGGTAGTGGTAGACCATCTTTCTATAATCAAATCTTTGAAGCCATCCTCCTTGAGCTACAATTTATGGAATTTGAAATATGCTGAACACTTAGCATCCTTGTTACTATGCCATAAAGGGGGGTATGAATAGAAAACGATCTATCACAAGCGATCACATCCGCCAATTGAAAGGATTCTGCTAAAGCAATATTACATAAAAATATGTAAATATAGGAAACCGCACCATTCCCATTTCTCCAAGTGAACCGAGCGCCTGCTGTAGGCAAATCAATATGCTATAGATCCTGCACAACCTGCTGAAACTGGCCTATAGCGACGTCACTTCTTCCATCAGGTCTATCATCAAACACAAGTGTCGCATTAAAGTCACCTCCTATCAACTAGGGCATCCCCTCAATAAAAGAAGATGCAAGTCTGATGTAAACACATTTACACTACTTAAAATGTCTATTTATGCATGTTCTTAAGCATAGGATTGCATTTCATGATATAAATATTGCATTACATGCATCATCTTGCATTTAGAGTAGTTTGAATAAAATGGAGGTTAATTGTCTCCTTTTATGTGCTTGGACAGGGCAAATATTTTATTGGGGCCTCGGATCAAAGATCCAACCGTATGGATATGATCAGGGCGACGATTGGAGTTCAACGACTCCAAGATCGCCCTAATCAGGTATCCGTAGCATCAGATAGAGACCGGGGAACCCTAGAAGATCAAGGGCCAAGATGGTGTAAATCCACACTTCAGATGGAAAATCCGACCACACGGATGAATTCGGATCGACGATCGCAGCCGAACGACACAAAAATCGAGCCAATCCGACATCCGTGGCACCATCTACAACTTCCAGAAGATGGACGGCCAAGATGGCGCCACGTGGCGCCATCCCAGTCGCCCAATCGGCCGCAGGAGTCTTGTGAAGACCGCGCACCGTCTCCTCTCCGCCGTTGGATCTCGATCCAACGGCTGCGGTCGCTCGCGCTTAAAAGCGTCCGCGCGACCATTTCGCCCGCGTAGCGCAGCGGCGACGCAGCTACAGGCGAAGCGGAGGTCGCGGGTTCGAGCCGCGGTGAGGGGGTGAAAGGCGCGGGCGAGCGGGCGCGCACGAGCGTCAGATGAAGATCCAACGGCTGCGCGCGCTCAATCAGGACGACGCGCGATTGGACGCCGGGCGTAACGCGCGATCACACGCGGGCGGTGCGCTACGCAGCGGGCGCGGACGCGATCTAAGCCGTCCGATCTTGCAATCGGACGGCTGAAAATCAAGCGACGTGCGTAGGCGTTACGCGCGCGGCCAGCCGAGCGGGCGCGCGTGGGCGCGGCGGCGACGGCGACGTCGGGGCTTTAGCGACGGTTTTATCCGTCACTAAAGACCCCTTATTTATTATTTTGAAGATGTAATGTCCATTTTGCCCCCACTCCTTGCAACTATAAAAGGAGACCCCCTCCATACGAAATTTTCATTCCTTCCTTCTCCTCTCTACCTCTCCAAAGCTCAAGAGAAGCTTGTCCCACACCCGGGATGCTTCTCGCGAGATAAAGTCCAAATTTTCGTCCCCCTTCGGAAGTGGATCCCGCGACGACGACGGCGTGCTGCTTCGTTCCCGTTCTTCTGCTTCGTCCTCCTTCGTCCTGCTTCGTTCTCCTTCGTCCAGGCGTCGTCCCGTCCAGCTCGTCCTCCAAGCGACCGTCGAGGAGGATTCTCTCTCCCTATTCTTTTTACTGCTTTCTAGTATAGATTTACTGCTTTCTAGAGTAGTCTATTTGTCCTCCGAGCGATCGTCGAGGAGGACATTTCTCCCTCCATTCTTTTAATGCTTTCTAGAGTAATTGTTTTATGTTTTCTAGTTGTAACGAACGAACTCTTTTATGATAAATTTCTTGTCTATTCTACATCTCATTTTGATTTCCATGTATAGTATTCTTTCTCTCTCTCTTACTCCCTCTCTCTCTTATTTGTTGTAGATACTTAGATAGTTTAAATTGAATTTCTTCGTGACAAAATAAAAAGAAACGCGAAGTTTTTAAATCAAACGTTCGCCTCCCTGTGTTCGACCCGGAATTTTAATTTCGGTATAAATTTTATTTGTTGAACACGAATCCTTCGCTTTCAAACTACGACGGGTTTTCCAAAACCAAACACGTTAGCGTAGGTTCGTAAATAAGTTCAACATTTTGGCGCCGTTGCCGGGAAGGCAACGCTCTTTGATTTCTCTTCGCGTTTTGTAACTTACAAATCATTTACCTCACTTTTCTCCTTTCTTATTGTAATTGCAGGTACTCTTTCGAGACAGGCAAAAGCGGTAGATCGGAGTAAAGTGCTGTGGAAGGTTTTGTAAGTTATCCCCCACCTCCCACCCATTAGATTTTATTTCATCACATAATAATTCAAACATCAATCAACCTAGGTGTTCTTATAAACTTTAAGGTTAGATTGTTTGTTGTTTGACATCCATACTCACTCCAACCCCCACATTAAAAAAAGAAAAAAATAATAAAAAAAAAAATCTCACAGAGGTACACAACCTCATCTGATTTTCTAACTCAACCGGTAAACCAATCTTAGGAGCCGGTACACACATCCAAACACATAATCGAGTAGAAATCAGATTGGGTAATCATTTGTGTGCCTAATTAGGTGGTGCATCAGGCCAGTTGTTTGAGTTGTTTGGGCCGCACCACTTCAAATAAAATCAACTCATCAAGTAGCTGCCAATTAGGTTCAACTCTTAGGGATCTACCAGGCACTCCACATTCTTTTTAAACTTTAAAGGAAAATATCTTCACCTGTGCTTGCAAAACCTGGTGTGCCAATGAAACTTGATTGAAAACACCTAAAGATGAATCCTAAAAGCTACTAAGCAAGATTTGAACCTTAAAATTCACCACATCAAAAATAATCTTGCTTGAAAACCACTGTTGTGCACGCACACACAAAGCAATCAATCATTAAGGGCACAACCCATTTAAAGGGCCCATCACATTCCAAAGCACATTCAAACCTAGCCCTAAAATAGAGTAGACGTTGGCCTTAAGGATTGGACTCGCTCTTCAGAACTCAGAACGAGATTATTTTCGATTAGTCTGTTTCTACTGTTCAATCTGATGTCTAGCTAGGGGAGCAGAGTCAAACGATCGCGGCTGGGGGGTACACTAGGAACCGGAGGCGCAAGCCGAAGGAAGAACCTTCTCCCCAGTCCCTCCTTCTAACTGGTTGGATTGAACAGACAGAAGTAGATCAAATCGTTCCTTTATCTCAAGACGGGTTTTGGGAGTCTGTAGGTCTGTAGGCTAACCCATTTAAGGACATGTTTGATTGTTTGTATTGCAGGGTACCTTTCTTCCTCCCGTGTCTCATGAATCCTTCCACATATTTCACGCATTCTCGCTCTTTCCCTCCTGTTGTAAATTATCCTCAACATGACAATTATCCCAACTCGTATTGTAATCGACCATCAGTTAGTTGGGATAATTCGGATTGAGGATACAATTCCGGACCCCCGTGTTTAGGGTCTAACCCTGAACACTTTGATTCTCAATTCTATCCTTCTCAGAGTTGCATCGATTATAGATTGTCCTCCTTTCATGAACAACCTAATGCGATCTACAATCAAGAAGGATACACTGATCCTTACCCATCCTCTGATTTCACTGCCTTTAGGTCATCACCATCCTTTGAACATTCTGAAATGACCTATTTTCAGGAAGGGTATAACGAATCTCAATTCGTTAATTCCTCTGCTTTGACGTCAAACCCGCCCAATCCTGAACCAACTCATTTGGTTCAGGTTAATCAGGTTCAAGATAAGGTTCTGGCTAACTTGAGAAATATCATACAATCTTTAGAAGTTCAGCCAATACCTTGCATTGAGAGATTGGAGCCCCTGATTGAAATGATTGATGATTTAAACAAGTCTTTGTTGGATTGGCTCCAGGATGTTAATGATAAGAACCCGGGTGAGTTTCTACTCGGGAAATTAGCGAAATTGAGGATGAGATTCGTGGTTGCTTTGATTCAATCTTGGGATGATTCCCAGGATGAACCCTCTTCAGGAAAGCCAATAACAGAACCCGCTCAGGCACCTGTTGGGGGGAACATGTGTTACGAGGCTGACCAGATTGAATTAAAGCAACCAATTAAGGATGATCTGATTTCTTCACCTGAGATCCCTGAGCCGGGTTATGAGAAAACGTATGTCTCCTGGGAACACAAAGTGACAACTGATTTTGGGACATACATTGATACGGATCCTGATTTCTTTGATGGTGAAGATTCAAGTTGCGAAGTCTCACACGAGTTTTCAGATCACGATTTTTGTGAGACGATTGGGCCTGAGGAATCTGATAGATCATTTGATAGCCCAATAACTGAGGAAACTGATCTTATTAGGGCACACGATACAGATCCAGAATCGCATTTTCTGGAGGAATCAATTCAATGCCCTGATTATCAGTTACACCCTGTTGAGCTTATTGATGATTCTAATTCTGAGATAATTAGACCCAAGTCAATTTTGATTCTGCCACATCATTTAGACTTGGAGATTCCAGACGGGGTGATGAATATACAAGAGGTCCTGGAATTTGATACACTTAATGAGGAGGATAGGAGCGGGAAAGTTCTAATTTGGGAAGTTAATTTTGGAGGAAATGGAAGATTGAGTCGAAGGGTTCCTTTTAAGCTGAAACCATCAAATCAGAACCCTTACGACATTTGTTTCGAGGATGTCAAACTCAAGCACACATTTAACGATTATCCTTTTGAGCTTCAATTCTCTGTAACCCGACATTTTGGCCTTGGGTTGCATCCTCACAAATCGCAGGCCCGACCCCGCTTGCATTCTGATTTTAGGTTTTGGGTAATTTTTATCCAGAACCTAAGATATTCTCGATTATGGGGTGTGGGTCTGCACCACAATCTGGTCCACATCTGTGGACCTCTGCTGACAGGTCAGAGGATTCTTCTGTTCATTCTAATTCTGACCTGCACATGTGAATTCTTCATTTCTTTTCTTTGTATAGTGTGCCTAGCTGAAGGCACTAAACTCAGCACATATACAGTTCTTTTTCATTTTCATCTCGGAGCGGACCCGATATCCACGTAATTCAGGTGCTTTCTACGCTTTTCCACTCTGTTTTATGTCTTTTTAATACAATGAGGACATTGCATTAGATAGGCATGGGGGGATGGATATTTATCTTTGAATTCATTCGTCAGCTCCGTAGATTTGTTTTATTTTATATATAAAAAAAAAAAATCAAAATTAGGAAAGAGAATTTGGGTTTAAGAAAATTTTCGATCTTAAGAAATACTATATTATGTTCTGAACACAAAGACCCTTCAGGTCTTTGGACTTAATCAGCCCGTATATCCACTAAAATGTGGATTTGTTTTTCGAGTTCTCGCCAACTTGAATTTTATTTTAATTGGAGTAAATAAGTTTGGGTGATAAGTACACGACTTATCAACCCGCCCTCTGATGTGAGGGAATTTTGAGTCTTAAGCATCTACATACTTTCTTTGCACTGACTCGTTATTTGGCGATTTTAATGGAAATTGGGTAGCTAATGAACCTTCTAGGATGATATGGCTGGCAAGTTATCGTGGGTAATAGCCCATAGGTAGGTTGTCCAGAACCCAGTCACTGACCTTTCTCTTTTTGCTGCCTTTAGGTAAATCTTAGACCAGGGAAGCCACCTACTTAAAAAAAAAAAAAAATCAAAAAGGAGAAAAGAACAAAAAGAAATAAGCCACATTTCTCCGCACGAGTATGGCTGGCAAGTTGTCGGTGGTAACAGCTCATCGACCGGTTGTCCAGAACCCAGCTCAGAAAATGCACTAAAAATTCCCAAAACACTTAGGAAGAAGCGGAGAAGTAGAATAAACCGGGGAGATATACACTGGATTCACCCTTGTGTTAACCCCGTTAAAAAAAATAACAATAAAAGTAGGGAGAAAGCTACCGGTTGTAAAGATACACCTTTAGGCAGAATTCTTTTTGAGGTCACCTAGAGGCGTAGAAATCCGAAGTCCGTTCTAATTGCCGGTCAACGAGTCTATCACAATCACAATAAGATGCTTAAAACTTAGGGTTCTCATCAAATCTTGGGTGAGTTGAATGGCCGTAGAAAGCCACTCTTAAACCCTAAAATTTGAAAATCCAAAAAAAAAAAAGAGTAAAAACAGAAAAAGAAAATTTTCTTTGAATAAGGCGAGGCTTGAGGCGGTCTGCATTTTGGCTGATACCCGGGCACTGTTGTCTTTGAAAATTCAGTTCTTAAGTAGACAATTTCTTAATGATTGAAAATAACTCAGGTCCAAATAATCTAACCTAATTCTTTTATAAATAGCATATAGTTTTTGCTAGGGACTAGCAAAAGATAGGCATGGGGGTATGATGTAAACATATTTACACTACTTAAAATGTCTATTTATGCATGTTCTTAAGCATAGGATTGCATTTCATGATATAAATATTGCATTACATGCATCATCTTGCATTTAGAGTAGTTTGAATAAAATGGAGGTTAATTGTCTCCTTTTATGTGCTTGGACAGGGCAAATATTTTATCGGGGCCTCGGATCAAAGATCCAACCGTATGGATATGATCAGGGCGACGATTGGAGTTCAACGACTCTAAGATCGCCCTAATCAGGCATCCGTAGCATCAGATAGAGACCGGGGAACCCTAGAAGATCAAGGGCCAGGATGGTGTAAATCCACACTTCAGATGGAAAATCCGACCACACGGATGAATTCGGATTGACGATCGCAGCCGAACGACACAAAAATCGAGTCAATCCGACATCCGTGGCACCATCTACAACTTCCAGAAGATGGACGGCCAAGATGGCGCCATCCCAGCCGCCCAATCGGCCGCAGGAGTCTTGTGAAGACCGCGCACCGTCTCCTCTCCGCCGTTGGATCTCGATCCAACGGCTGCGGTCGCTCGCGCTTAAAAGCGTCCGCGCGACCATTTCGCCCGCGTAGCGCAGCGGCGACGCAGCTGCGGGCGAAGCGGAGGTCGCGAGTTTGAGCCGCGGTGAGGGGGGGAAAGGCGCGGGCGAGCGGGCGCGCACGAGCGTCCGATGAAGATCCAACGGCTGCGCGCGCTCAATCAGGACGACGCGCGATTGGACGCCGGGCGTAACGCGCGATCACACGCGGGCGGTGCGCTACGCAGCGGGCGCGGACGCGATCTAAGCCGTCCGATCTCGCAATCGGACGGCTGAAAATCAAGCGACGTGCGTAGGCGTTACGCGCGCGGCCAGCCGAGCGGGCGCGCGTGGGCGCGGCGGCGACGGCGACGTCGGGGCTTTAGCGACGGTTTTATCCGTCACTAAAGACCCCTTATTTATTATTTTGAAGATGTAATGTCCATTTTGCCCCCACTCCTTGCAACTATAAAAGGAGACCCCCTCCATAAGAAATTTTCATCCCTTCCTTCTCCTCTCTACCTCTCCAAAGCTCAAAAGAAGCTTGTCCCACACCCGGGATGCTTCTCGCGAGATAAAGTCCAAATTTTCGTCCCCCTTCGGAAGTGGATCCCGCGACGACGACGGCGTGCTGCTTCGTTCCCGTTCTTCTGCTTCGTCCTCCTTCGTCCTGCTTCGTTCTCCTTCGTCCAGGCGTCGTCCCGTCCAGCTCGTCCTCCAAGCGACCGTCGAGGAGGATTCTCTCTCCCTATTCTTTTTACTGCTTTCTAGTATAGATTTACTGCTTTCTAGAGTAGTCTATTCGTCCTCCGAGCGATCGTCGAGGAGGACATTTCTCCCTCCATTCTTTTAATGCTTTCTAGAGTAATTGTTTTATATTTTCTAGTTGTAACGAACGAACTCTTTTATGATAAATTTCTTGTCTATTCTACATTTCATTTTGATTTCCATGTATAGTATTCTTTCTCTCTCTCTTACTCCCTCTCTCTCTCTTATTTGTTGTAGATGCTTAGATAGTTTAAATTGAATTTCTTCGTGACAAAATAAAAAGAAACGCGAAGTTTTTAAATCAAACGTTCGCCTCCCTGTGTTCGACCCGGAATTTTAATTTCGGTATAAATTTTATTTGTTGAACACGAATCCTTCGCTTTCAAACTACAACGATGGGTTTTCCAAAACCAAACACGTTAGCGTAGGTTCGTAAATAAGTTCAACAAAGTCCAAACTCTCAAAATGAGATCCTGGAGGCATCATCACAAGGCCCATAAACCGTGGAGATGGCAAAGGAAAAACCATTAGACTGCCACTCTCGAGGAACATAGCTCCAGTAAATCATCATGCCACATCATAAGTAAGCCCCCTGTTCTTCCTAAAGCTTCCAATTCAATAAAATTAGAGATGTCTCCACAAAGGTGTGTCTTCAATTGTGGAGTCAAAACACTCTGGATGTCTCTTGCAAACAGGCAACATCAATCTGCCATTCAGCTAAGTATTTCTTTAAAATAGATCGTTTCTTGTCATCTCGGAGACCCTAGATATTCCAAGATAGAATATTAACCATTAATAATCTTTTTAACTTCGCCTTTATGAACCTTTTTGGCACAACAACCTTCACCACCTGTTCATCCGCATAATCTCCCTTTCCTCTTCCCGTCACTTTTTTCGTAGTCTTTTTGCGCTTGTAACAGGCACTCAAAATTAGCTTGTGCTTCTGCAGAGTAACATTACGATGTCCCGAGGACTTGCTGGAAGAAGATCTATGATGAGTAGATTTTGTTTGTTCAAAAGATCTCTTGACTATGACGCAATTATCATGCACATCTGAGGCCACATCTTCAAGAAGGAGAATTTCATTACTAAGTCTCTTACCCATCAACTCTTCTTCATTGAGATTATTATCATCATTACAAGCAACTTCCATGGTTGGTCCATTGAATATAGAGCCAAAAGCTTGAGGAATATGTTCCCCCAGCAAGAAGGAAGCAGCAGGAGCAACCAACGGGAACGATCCAGAGACATTATAAGGCAATTTGGGGGAAGAGTGCGCAAAGAGGATCGACTCACCATGCCCAGACCCATATGTAGGTCTTGTTGCCACTGTGGAGGGCAGTAAGCGCATTCTATCTGTGCTGCAGTATGGCAGTCAACTTCACGGTCTGCATCTCCAACAGTCCAAGCCATAGGGTCCTCATCCAGTGCTGCATGTTCATACTTCATGGGATCTGCCCTTGGATCCGCTCCTCCATCCGCAGAATAGAAAATCTGCATAGGAGCATCCCATATAACAGAAGGCCCAGCGGCCACTTCATGGTTTAAAGGAAAAAACAGGTTATTGGATAGGGAGTTGAACTCACCACATCTGGATTCATAAACGGATCCGAAAGCCACCTGTTTATTGTAAAGAATATTCACCGCCACCTCAGCATCTATTTTTGGATCATGATCCAAAAAAGGAAAACCATCTGCTCCAAAATCAAGGAGGCAATCATGTTTGGCTTCCAACTGTGGAATTTTCACAATTCGAACCTCTTTTGCCAATAAGGAAACTTTTTGAATAGGGTGCCACTCCCATTGAGATCCACGCGACCTCTGGCCATCCAGTCTCACTAGAGCATCGCCCTTCAACGGCCTCACAACCTCCGTCGAGCCTCTTTCATCCTCTGACCTCACCACTAGTCGATCTTGAATCTTCTTCCCAACATTCGCAGCAACACCAGCAGCAAGTACCTGTGCATATGACAACCTCTGTTGACTCTCCAAGGCCAATTCTTCGAAAGAGACGACACAGACGCAACCACCAAAACGTAGGATCTCCTTTAATGGAATTGATCTTCCTACCAACAATTCCCCCTCAACAATCACAGTAGATTAGTCGCCCTCCTGTAGACCAACCCCAAAACATCTCCTAACATGTGCGAAAGAACAAAGATCTTTCGTAGCTACCACAATATATGTAGTTCTCAATCTTAGCGGGATCCCAATAATTTGAAATCTTGAAGAAAATGAATCTTCTTCATTTACCAAGTAGCCCCTACAACTCTATATAGGTGAGGAAAAAGTTACATCATAAACCCACTACTAAAATAAAAATAACAAAACATCCCTTACAGCAGAAACATAACTCAACACTCCCCCTCAAGCTGGAGTATATATATCCATCATGCTCAGCATGTTTCTACACTTCTCAAACTGGGGGCGAGACAACGACTTGGTAAACATGTCAGCAATCTGGTTTGAAGAGGCAAGACAAGTAGTACGAAGTAGATCCTGTTGAATCAAACTCCTCGTGTAATGACAATTCACTTTCACATGTTTTGTTCTCTCATGGAACATAGGATTGTTTGCAATATAGGTGGTAGCCCGGTTGTCACAATACATCTCCATAGGTTCCTGAACATTAACATGAAGACCTCGTAACAGAGATCTGATCCATATCATCTCAGTTGCAGTATGTGTCATGGCCCTGTACTCAGACTTAGCACTAGAACGTGAAACAACACTTTGTTTCTTGTTCCTCCAGGTTACCAAGTCCCCAGCAAGAAAGGTACAGAAACCAATGGTATACCACCAGTCACCAATATTACCTGCATAATCTGCATTTGAGTATGCAATAACAGACATAGGTACCTTTCTTTGAAAAAGAATACCTCTACATGGACATCCCTTGATGTACCTCAACACTTGCATCACAGCTTGCCAATAAACCTCAGTGGGCTTATCTAAGAATTGACTCAGCTTATCCACGGTAAGGCTAATATCTGACATAGTGATAGTCAGACACAACAGCTTCCCCACCAGCTGTCGATATACTTTCTTGCCTTTGAGCTTTACATTATCCTCAAAAAGATGAATTTTAGAATCTATAGGAATATTTGCATCTTTGGATCCTAGCATGCCTGTCTCCTGAAGAATATCAAGGGCATATTTCCTCTGCGACATAATTGTCTCTTGCTTACTTGTAGCAAACTCAATCCTAAAAAATATCTCAGCTTGCCAAGATCTTTCATGACAAACTGATGTGCCAAGTACTCCATCTGAGATATACCCACTGCATCATCACCTGTAAGAATAAGATCATCCACATACACAAGTAAATCCAATGTACCCTTACTGGTCTTTCTCACAAATAGTGAATGATCCGATGAAGTTCTTTGCAGCCCAATAACAAACAATGCCTCAGACAGGCACTGGAACAAGGCTTGGGGGCTCTGCTTAAAAGCATAAATGACCTTACGAAGCCTGCATACACACTCCCCCTGAACCTCAAAGCTAGGTGGTTGCTGCATATATATCTCTTCCTCCAAGTCTCCATATAGAAATGCATTTTTGACATCCAACTGATGTAACTGCCATCCATAATGAGTAGCAACAGAGAAAAGGATGTGAACAGTCAAGAGTCGTGCAACAAGGGAAAACGTGTCAAAGAAATGTACCCCATAAGCCTGGGTGAATCCTTTGACTACTAGGCAGGCCTTATACCTTGAAATAGACCCATCCAGGTTGTATTTCAAGGCAAAGACCCATCTGGCTCCAACAAGATGTGCGCCAGACAGTAAAGGTGACAGCTCCCAGGTACCTCTGGTAGTAAGTGCAAACATCTCCTCCATAGCAGCCTTCCAGTGTGGATGTAGTAAAACCTGCTGGTACGAGATAGGTAACTAAGCATTGGATACAACTGTGAATGCATGAAACTCCAAACTTAGAAAATCAGCAGAAACAACACTCCCAGCAACACAATATTGGGCACAAGATCGTGAAGCCTTCTTGATAGCAATAGGAATATCCTCATCAGTACTCTTGGAATCAGAACTTGGAGAATCATCCATATGTGACAAACTCTCACCTTTTACATCTCGACACTGTATCTGAAGAAGCCTCCCAAGTAGAAACCACCTCTAGGTTATTAACACTAACTTGAGGAGTTTGTGGAATAGATGGAAGGGGCTTTGCCCTATACATAACTAGCAACTGATAAGTGTGACCCTTGAAGGTCCCTTCATCCGCTGGTACTGGCCTGAATGTGTTGGTAGGTGGTTTAGTAGTCTGAGAAAGACTATTAGTATCTATGAATATACCAAATGGTATAGGAGCAACTGGTACAGGCACACTCCGGCACACTGCACCTGCCTGGCAGTAATAGAAAAATAAGGCACAGCTTCATGAAATGTGACATCTGCACTGATATAATGTCTCTGGTGTAGGGGATCAAAACATCGATACCCCTTCTGAGTACGAGAATAGCCAAAAAACACACACTTGACTGCTCTAGGTGCTAATTTATCGCGCCTAGGTCCAAGGAGATGTACAAAAGCCACACACTCAAATGTCTTGGATGGAAGATCAAACAACTCGTCATTTGGATAAAGCACCTGCCATGGTATCTGCTCGTGAATCACTGAGGAGGGCAATCTATTAATAAGGTAGCAAGCTATGAGAACTGCATCTCTCCAGTAGTTCTGTGGCACACTGTTAGGGATAAGAAGCACTCTAGCCATATCAAGGATATGTCTGTGCTTCCTTTATACAACTCCGTTTTGCTGAGAGGCGTGAGGACAGGAGGTCTGATGAATTATGCCATGTAAGCCATAGAATTCTGTCAGCTGACGAGTACAAAACTCCAGTGCATTATCAGATCTGAGAGTCTTGATGCAAACATCAAACTGATTTTTTATCAACACAAACTTCTCAATCAGTGGACCCACTTTAGACTTATTCTTCATGAGAAATAGCCAGGACAATTTGGAAAAATCAACCACAATCAAATAATACCGATGTCATGCTCTATCAGGAGTCCTACTGGGACCCCAAACATCAAGATGCATCAACTGAAAACACAAAGTCGAACGTGGTCCTATAGCAACTGGAAAGGAAGATCTATGGTGCTTCCCAAGTTGACATGCATCGTAGGAAAGTGTCGTTGGGGATACATGAGGAATAAGCCTACGTAAGTTTTCCAAAGAAGGATGGCCCAACCGTCTATGTTACTGTAAAGCACTCCCAGATGTGGTACTAACCCGACATGCTGCAACCATGAGACCCTGCTGAAGTCGGTAAACTCCCCCTTCATATCACTACCAATAATTTTCTCTATCATTCTATCATAGAAAATACATCCACGCTCATCAAAGATGACACGGCAATTCATCTGCTTAATGATTTCATTGACAGAGAGCAAGTTCACGGATAAATATGGAATAAATTGGACATGATTAAGCTACATAGAAGGGGTAACATTAATTTCCCCTTGACCACTAATAGGAGTAAGTCGCCCATCAGCCACCTATGCTGCACGACATCGAGAGACAGGTTGAATCTGTCCAAAACACTGCAAATTCCCGCAAATTCCCAAATAAATGATTAGAAGCACCTTAATCAATTAACCACATCACACCAGTAGTTGGAGTATCACCTACGGTGGTTTTTAGCGTAATCTCTGATTGAGACACTACCATATTCACTTGAACACACTGCCACAAAGTTCAACATGTCGCAGAAAAGGGTACACACCTCTGAATTTCTTCACACTTCAGATCTGAAAATTGACAGAAATGGGAAATACATACCCCAACAAATATACCAACTAGGGCATACATACCTAAAAAATCTCCGCTCGCATGTGGTCAATACTCAAGGGGAATACATACCCCAAAAATATGCATCAAAGGGGAATACACACCCTAAAACAAACGGACACAAAGATTTGATTTGATTATACCATCTAGGAAGACCTTTCAAACTCTTTTCTGGAAGATTCTTGCTCTAGAACTTTGTCACCAACACGTGGAGGATCTTCCTAGACCTCAAAACAAAGGACATAGGGATCTACAATCCTTTCCTTACTGCCGGAAAATGTCCAGCAGCAAGAGAAGGGTAGTGGAGAAGGGTAGGAGAGGCGGCGCTGCCCCCTTTACCCTTCTCCTGTTGTTGCTAGTGGTGGCGACAGGCAGCGGTGTTGCTGCTGCCGGCGCTATTGCTGTTGTTGCCAGCAGTGCCGGCGACGCTGGCTGGCAATGGTAGTCCTGCTACTAGCCGGCGCTGCTACCGGAGGTGGCAGTGGCGGTGGCGGTGATGGCGGGCTTGGTGGTAGGGTTAGGGTATTCTTGGTGGAGTCCTCAACTTGGCTCTGATACCAAGTTGAAGAAAATGAATCTTCTTCATTTATCAAGTAGTCCCCACACCTCTATATATGTGAGGGAAAAATTACATCATAAACCCACTACTAAAATAAAAACAAAACACCCCTTACAGCAGAAACATAACTCAACACTAACAATTGGCCTCAACGGGATTTGCTCATCCGTAGCCCCTTCGTAAAGGCTCGGTGTCATCCAACGGACAAAGGCATCCCTAATAGAAGCTTCTTTGAAATTAAAACAATCCACATCTAATCTCTATAACCCAAAAACCATGATCTTCTTTGATAACAAAGAAACCTTCCAATCGGGCGAAGCTAATTCACAACGAGAAGAAAGATCTAACCTAATCAATATTCACCACACCACGTTGAAAGACCCCAATTAATGAGGTCTCAAGCAACGAGTCCAGAGTCTTCACTTCACTTAACCAAAAAAATCAATCCCCATGGTAGGTAGATTGGCCAAAGGCAAAGAGGGCAGCTGTGATGCATCCTTCGTTGAACCACTCCCGAGGAACCTTTTCGGGCATGTCCTCCGTTAATGCCCCCATCCATGGCACAGAAGACACACCAAGGGTTCACAATAGTCTCTCGCCTAATGGCCTCTCCCATGGCATTTGAAACAAACAACCTCCTGGAGATGAGAAGAGCAAACACCCTCACCTCCTCTCCCCCTTTCCTATGCGCGCCTCCTAGTCATCCTCAACCCCTTAAATTTTTTTACATTACTGAAGGCAGCTTTATGTTTATAGCTTGTGATTTTTTTATATATTTGGGGTGTATAATACAAATTTTAGAAAGTTGACTAATTATTTTGTAATTTTAAATAAAAAATATAAGATCGCATACTCGCTTGCATATCACATGCTGTCTATGTGATAACTGAATCGATCGAATACTACATATTGACTTTTTTAAACTTGAAGCTATCCGTCCTCGTCCTTAGCCATGAGGGCCAAGATCATGGATTTTGGATCTCTTGAATCCTCACCCACATACTGGTCCCATGTAAGTGCTTGTTGAGGACCATCAATACACAGGGTTAAAGGAAGGAAGGGTAAGGTCAAGGAAGGAAGAGGGTTGAGGTGATAGAAAGAAGGATGAGATGAGAGGAATTGTGCTTTAGTGGGTGGGTACAAGATAAGGACAAGGGGGGAATGGATGAAAATAGAGATTGGAGATGGGATGGAATATAAGAGGATGTGGGCAGAGATAGGGTCAAGGGTAAGAAGAAGGCCATAGGAGATGACCTAAGGGCAAGGGCAAGGGGTAGGGGGAAGGATAAAGACAAAGCCAGAAAAAAGTACATGAAAGGGTACAAAATAAAGCAAAAACTAAGACTGCTTGTCGAGCCTAACAAGACAAGCCAAACTTGGCTTAAGCTTGACAGCACCAACTAGCTTGAGCTCGATAAGGCTCAAGTGAGCTGGTGTAGGTTTGAGCTTGATTGGGTTTGAGCCCTTATTGGCCCAAAATCCCTAATGAGCTCAAGCTCTTGATCGGATTTAGTAAATTCACTACAAGTACACATTATTGCTTTAGAAACCTATGAAACATATAAAAATAAATTGACATAAAATATAACGAAAAAATTATAAAATCATTACCTATAATATTGATGATTAATTATAGTTTTATGTGGGAGTTGCCAGGGAATGATGGCGAGGGAAAGGGGTAAAGGGGAGGTTTTGGAAAAATTACACCTTACGTTAAGCTGTTGAGAGAATTGAGTTGTGGGTTTAGTGCCACATTGGAAGATGTGGACTTGTGTGAGTGGTGGCCTATAAATAAGCGTGTAGCCCCCACCTATTCATTTGAGAAGAAGAAATACAAATCTTGAGCCCTATTGGGCCTTCTCCCGTGGTTTTCTCCCCATTCATCATGACTGGGGTTTCCATGTAGGACCAAGCGTTATGCATCTCTTTTATTGCTTTGATATTATTGCTTACATATTATTTAAATATTTCAACCTAGTATCAGAGTAGGTTGAATCTTGGGTTTATTTGTTTGTTCTTGAGATTATACATTTTTTATCATCTTTTGTTCCAAGTTCATTATGGGGGCTGCAGCGGTTGAGGCGATGGCAACAACGGCATGATCCTTAAGGTGATTTCGAGGAGGAGCCTGAACGGAGCCTCTCAAGGGACGATGCAGGAGGCTCTCAAGGCCTCACGATGGCCTCAAGATGGCCCACTGGGCTGAAGCAATGCTTGAGGAGGTGACACATGCGGTCGACAATGTCGGACTACGTAGCGACGTCACTGGTGAGGGCAAACCCAAACCCGACAAGGGTGGCAACAACGTAGAAGAGGCAGAGGGTGACGGTGACCACCATCTTAAGCATCATCGCATTATTGTCGAGCTCTCAGCCTCTTCGTCGTGCCCAACGCCAGCACCACGGCTAAATCCCGTGCACCCCCACCTCGCCGCCATTGGAGGAGGTGCCAAGGACCTTGGCGGCGGTAGAGGACGGTGGGGAGGAAGTCGAAGAGGGAAGGGGTGGCACTTTGCAGGGGAGGATGCATATGGCAGCGGCTGTGTGTCCTCGTAGGGTTCTTGGAACCTAATGAGTGGGTTTCTATATTTTTTATCCTCCCTTGCTCTGAATGGGTTATTTGTGATGTTTTATCCTGTCATTTTTGCCTTGGTTGGTAGTTGAGACAAAAAAAGGGGTAAGGAAGAGGAGTAAAAAAAGATGGGATAATGACAGGTGGAGTAAAAAAGAAAGGAAAGAGAAGAAGGGAAGAAAAAAAAGGAAAAAGAAAAAGGTAGAGAAGAGAAGAAAGAAAAAGAGAAGAAAATTTTTCAAAAAAAATGATCATTCATTAGGTCTTAAAAGAAAAAAATTTATTTCTTCGTTTGTTAGGTTATGTAAAAAAAATAAAAAAAAAGAAGAAAAAAAAGAGGAAGAAGGGAAGAAAAAAAAAGGAAAAAGAGAAAAAAAAGAAAAAAAATCAAAGAAATGATGAAAAAAGGTTGAAGTTTATGGTTGAGAGAAGATGTAGAGAAGTCTTCTTTAGTTTGTAATGTTTTATTTTCTTCTCATCATTATTATTATTTTTCTCTCACACAAGTCTGAGAGAAAGGAGGAGTGTGGGAGTTTGTTGTAGTTACCCCCACTTGGGAGTCCCTATTGTTCATGAACTCCAGGTCTAGAGTTTTGAGGTCCTCAGAGGAAGGACTCATTTCAAGTTTCTATGTGGGAGATCCAATTTCATGGACTCCAGAAAGGGAGATCCACCTTCGAGGTCTTTAGAGGAAGATCCAATTTTAGGGATACTGAACGAGGAGCCACCAGCACTAGATCTTCTGAGCTAGCTACAGTTCGTCCAGCAGCTCCAGCCTGTGTTTCCGTCTACAAGCAAGAACCAGTCCAGAGTGTTGTTTGTTCTACTATGTAAAGTGGGTTTATTTGTATTATAAGCTGAGCATTCCATGCTCTAGCTTGAGGGAGAGTGTTGAGAGAATTGAGTTGTAGGTTTAGTGCCACAATGGAAGATGTGGACTTCTTGTGTGAGTGGTGGCCTATAAATTGGCGTGTACCCTCCACCTATTTATTTGAGAAGAAGAATACAAATTTGAGCCCAATCGGGTCATTCTCTCGTAGTTTTCTCCTTACTCTTCGTAAGTAGGGTTTCCACGTAAACCCAAGCATTATGCATCTCTTTTATTACTTTAATATTATTGCTTACACGTTATTTAAATATTTCAACATCAAGCTTGAACTTGAGCTCAAGCTTGGCTCGATATCTAATCAAGTTGAATGAGAATCGAGCCTATAGAGCCAAGCCCAAGCCAAGCTTCTTGAGTCCAAGTTTTTTTTACAGTCTTTAGTAGAAACATATGGACAATTATATTATTTTACTAGTAATCAGCTTTTATAAATTAATTTAAAATAAAATTGCAATTGTCTAAGTTACTATACTTGATATCGAATTTAGTCATGTACGTAGTGATTACATGTGGATTGTCTCTGGATTTTGACAACTTATTATTATTTTATACCTCAACACCTCTTTTAAAAAGAAAACACCGACTCCACCCCTAAAACATTTTACAAGAAAACAATAAGAAGAATGACCATTTATCATCTCAGAAAATTATCATGTCAAAACTCAAGAGTAACAATTCCAGGAGAATCACCAAGCATGTAAAGGTAGCAACGTGAAACAAAACGCAGACATTGGCCACTGGAACCATCATAAGTATACAACCAATGAAAACTTGGTGCATAAAAATAATCTTCTCATCCAATTTCAACATGAGACTAAAATCCAGCATGTTGACCACTAGAAACATCACAAGCTCAAAACCAATGGATTACAATTCGGAAAAAAAGGACAAATTATCATTATGATAACGATATTGGCATGTCCTCCATTGGAAACAATAACAAATAGGAAACATAACCAGTCATAAAGATGAGAACCTGTAACGTGTGTGAAAAACTAACTGCACCAGTCATATACAAGTTGAGAGATGATTTTGTGAAGAAATGTACCGTCATTTATGTATCAGGTTCATGAGAATCCACAAGCAAGAACCGTGAAATAGGGGGAATTTTTTATAGCGACCAATAGCAATGTTCAGAGACAAATAAAATTCCAAATTTCCAGTATCAAAAAGAGAGTAAAATTTGCCATTCAGCATTGCAAGACACCTATCAGCATGCCCCAAAGACAACCAAACATAGAACATCTTCATAAGAGGAATAGAGTTCTTCTCTTATACAAACACAAAACATTAAAAGTGGGTATCTAATCTGACCTAATTCTAATCAAAGTTCTGTTAGCTTAAACCAAATATATGCATTGGGGTCAAACTCCTTTAACAGACGACTCAAACTAAACAACGGAACAGAATTTAATCCAAACCTATTTGTTCCAAAATTGTTCAAGGAGAAATAGACATGGTACTATTACAACCATCGATCAAGCCAGACATGGATCCTTGTCAACAGGGCTGATCTCATGCCACTCAGATGTGCCCTTCAGGAGATGGAGAGAGGCTTTGAGCAAAATTTTGAAGACCATAACACAAATTTTATTGCTTTCAAAAAAATAACACAAATTTTATTAAGCATTGGAGATAAAAATTTTCAAAAAATAAAGCGGAGAAAGCTTAAATATCGATTTGTTGGGCAACTCTGGATCCAATAACTAGTTTGGTTATTTGGCAGGATAGGGGTGGCTTGTACACCTGTTTGGTATCCCCTTTCACTGAAATAACTGGGCACTTAGGGTGATTATTCATACATAATTATCCGCAAATCCAGACACAAGCATCATGTCATTGAAGTGGACAAACTTTACATAAGTGATGCAAAACAAAGTAGCCTCTGATGAGGAGTAACTAGAGAAAAAGATATCATTAAGGTACATAATAGGACCTATAGGAGCAGAGTTTCAATTTTGTCCCAGGGATAGAACGTGAACCTCTGAGAGGCTTGTAAGACCTTACATTATCATAGGCTTTTAGCTATAATCTTGGAATAGACGTGGGTATTTGTTTGAGGGCATAAAGAACATATCCTTCTATCACAATATGTTTCACATATTACGGGTTTTATCTTGTTTGGTATGATTGTGTGGTGTCCTCCATAGACACTTTTACTCCCTAGGGAGAACCATGATATTTGTTTGTAAAATCATAAAAAAATGTCCAATTCTGGACTTATACTTGTGGGTAGTCTAGTTGGATCCGAACCAATACTTTCAGGTAGTTTAGTAGGAACAAGAGGATGTCTTTTCTACAAGATGATGCTTCATGGAGATTGTAAGCTTATCTACAAGGGAGAAATGTTCATTGAAACACAGTAATGTTTCTAATAAATGAAATTTCATGTTACTAGGAGTTCAATGGTGAGAGAGAGTGGTGGTGGGGGAACCGGTAGGAGAGGAGGTTGGGGAGTTTTGTGCTACAAGTGCAAGGCGCGAGGTCACGTGGCAGCCGAGTGTCATGACTAGGTGGTCTATGTCCTCTGCAGGGGTGTTGGACATAGGAAGAGGTCTTGTCCAGGGAGGAGGTTGCCTCCTCCGCCAGTGGCTCCACCTTCCTTGGAGGTCAAGGTGCCTTGGTCTCCTATGATTAGTACTCTTGATTCTATGCTTCGGTCTGTCTTGGTAGGGGATGTCGTGCATGGGCACTTCTCATTGGGGGAGGTTAGGAGGGAACTATTTGCTTTACAATTGAGGTCCAATGATTGGAAGGCAGCCACGTTCTCACCAAATAGACCTTTGTTATTTGTTGTAGCCAATGGATTTGGAATGCCTGAGATTCGCTAAGAAGGGGGTGGGAGGGCCGTGGATTAGTTGGAGGTGCTCATTGCCCTATGATGGTGCTCTAGAGGATTGAGCCCCTACGAGGTTGGTGTTGACTGATGAGCCCATATTTATAGGCTATTTATGTATTTTAATGCCTAGACATTAAGTTAACATGTACATTTATATAGCATATATTAGAATGTAAATAGGGTAACATAGAATTGCCTATTTCATGCATTATTTGCATTGATAATATCATTTAGAATTCATTTAGAATAGCATGCATTAGAATACTTCATATTTTAGGTTGCATTACATGCAGTGTTTGATTTAGCATCCCTTCTAAGGTCTTACAGATAAATAATCCCTTATTTCTTTTTATTATTTTATTCACTCTCTTCTTCAACGGATACATGCATAAGTCTCACAAGTTATGGCCATTGAAGAGCAGCAATGAAGAGGTGACGGAAGTGGATCTCAGTCGCCCATGTTGGTCATTGCTTCATCTCCTTCCCTCAACCATCGCAAGCCATTCTCCCTGCAGTATAAGAAGAAGCTCCTATGATCGAGCCTCCTAGGCCATCATTCCATTCCACCACCGTGTAGAGCTTCGAGCTCACTCATTCCATCACCGTGGGCCTCTACTACAGTAAAGCCTCGTCACCGTGGGCGTGTGGGGTGAGAGCCTACACCGCCACCCGCGAGTCGTGTAATTCCATCATCGTGCCCTCATCCTCCATCTTCATCTTCTTCCCCTGTTTCATGTGAAAATCAACCCATCACCACCACCATCACTCCATCACCGACCACCTCACTAGTCGCCGTGCCTTCCCTCTTCACCGCCAAGCCTCTCGCCACTCACCCCTACACACAACCCCCTACCTACGCTCATACTCAACACCACCACCATCTTCATTTCCTCCTTTTCTCCTTCGTTTTCCTTTTCTTCATCCTTTGTTTTCATAACAGAACCCATCACCACCACACCGTCGCACCAACGAAGGCCACCCTCTCCTTGTGCACACAATGTCGGCTGCGCGTGCTGCACCTCCAGCATGCTCCTCAGCCTGCGCGTCGCCTCCCTCCCAGCAACAAACAACCACGCCACCATACCTCCCCCTTGCCTGCACCACTCGCAGCGAGCCACGCTCTAGCCTCCGTGCACGGCTCCACCACGAGCGGCCAGTAGCAGCCTCAACCACATGCACCTTCACGCATGCACGCAAGCCTGTGCGCTTGCTGCAGCTCCCAGCATTGCCCGCGCCCTCCTCGCCACCTCCAGCAGCTTGTCGCAGCCACCTCGTCGCCAACCATCCAAGAGCCAGCCGGCCACCAGTAATCGCCATTCGTTACACCATCACCTCCATCGCGAAGACCTCGACCCACTCGACCTCCATCGAGCTCGCCACTGTTGCCAACCTTCTCGACGAGCACAAGCATGAGGAAGGAGGTGCTTTGTTTTGAGTTGAATTAAATTCTACATTGAATGCCATTGCCACTCTCAATATTAATTGTATAAATATTTTAGTGTGGCACAATTGTGGGAATCCTCCTTTGCTTTCTTATAAATGCAATTTCAGCTTTATAGCATTGTAACCTTATTTAAAAGGCATATTTGCCTCGGTTTCTTGGGGAAATAATTCGTGAACATAAATTTTTTATTCTTGTGAGTTTGTAATAGGCATTTTTCTCCCTGTGGATACGACCTAATCAATTTCGTGGTTATATTTTGAGTATTAAATATTCTGAAAAGTGATTTTCTACCACGCAACCAAACACGACACGTCGTTTTTTTTGCAAAACATTGAAAACAAAAATCGTCTTTTCAAATGACACCTTTGTCGGGGAGGAAACATGCCTAGCAAATTTACGCACATTTTTCTGTTCACATTGATCTATGTTTAAGGCTATTATCACTGATATATATTTGTGTTTTGGTGCGAGGTACATCTACTTGGGAGGAGCGCCACACCACCTACACCCACGCCGAGGTGGACCTTGTTTCCACCCGTTGAGATGCGTCATTGAAGTGGTAAAGCGGGAGACATGGAATTCGCGACGACGGTTTATGCTTGGCGATTAATTGGACTTATTAGTTAGCTTAGTTTAATTTCATGGTTTTCTTACCCTTGTCTCTTAGGGCTGGTTTTCGAGGGAGTGTCCTCATTTCTTTAGATACTAGGTTTATTTTTGCTTGTAGTGATTAGTTTTTCTTTGATTACATTTAAAAAAATAAATCGAGCTACCTATTAGAAGCTGCATATTCATAGGTTGATTATCTAGGAGTGTTTGTGCAGCATCTAGATTTCTTTTCTGCATTGCGTGCATCCTTGCATTGTAGAGTGCTGGAGCAAGGTGCATAATTCCTATCTTTTGCATCAGCTGTCTGTTCACGCATTGCACCATTGGATTTAAATTGCAAGACCACCAACTTGATTGAGAAGAATTAACAAGTGGTCACTTCTGAAAGGGAGTAATTAAAAGAGGAACACTTAAAATCTAAGACTTAATTCTTGCAACCTTGTGTGCGATTCAGAAAATTCAAAACCTTTTTACGCTAAATGCACATGTTCACTTAGCACCGAAGCACACATATAAACACTCTTAGGTCTTGGAACCACTAGGACAAGAGACCTCCTGCTGTTGGATTTTGAAGTGTTCAGAACTTGAGATCAAAGGTTTATAACTCCAAAGAAGGGGATACCCTCTCATAGATTTTTGAGGGTAGTTAAGAAGCACCGCATAAATCCCATTGGGTGGCATTGCTTCAAAGGAAGGCTTAGGCCTACTTGCATCCCTCGATTCTCTGTCTTTGGAGTTGCTTTACCATTTGAGCTTTAGGGAAGAGCACCTAAGCTCCAACTAGATCTTCTTAGGCATTTCGTAGGTCCACAAATAGGACCGTAATCTGTTTGGGCAACTTGATTTGTCACCTGAATTAAACTAAAAGTACATAATTTGACTAAGACATAAAAAGTCCTTTTGAATTGTGTTTGTTTGAGTTCTTGTAGTGCATGCTAGGGAGGTGATCTCTGAGGAGACAATTAGTGTTTGATCTAGAACCTAAAAGAATCCTTAGGAGAGCCAACCAAGAGAAAAGAGAGATGGCCGAGGGAGGGGAGAATAAGATTGTGGAAAACCAACGATCTTTGAGAGACTATTTTATCCCTACCAACCAACCCAGCCACACTGAGAAGACTTGGGGGGAACAATCCATATGAAATCAAGAGTAGTACCATATCTCTATATCCCTCATTTTATGGTTCTACTAGGGAGGACTCCTACAAGCATATGGAGGAATTCACCGAGGTCTGTTCCATGGTGAGATTGCAAGACATTTCTGATGACACCCAAATGCGAACTCTCTTTCCCTTCTCCCTTAAAGATAAGGCGAAACATTGATATCACACTCTAGATGGTAGAGTGGATACTTTGGATGCCTTAAAGGGAGAGTTTTTGAAAAAATACTTCCCCATGAGCAAAATTAATCATTATAGGAGAGAAACCATAGGTTTTGCTCAACAAAATGGAGAGCAAGTTCATGATGCATGGGAGTACTTTAAAGATTTGTTACGCTTATGTCCCCATCATCAGATGCCAAGATGGAAACTTGTAGAAATGTTCTACACTGGTTTAAATGATAAGCACAGGCGAACAATGGATGGTGCCTATGCGGGAACCTTTCTCACAAAAATTGAAGATGAAGCTTGGAAGCTTTTTGAGACCTTGAGTGAGAATTCTATCCACTTGAATTCTACCTATTTGGATAGGAAACCCACTCTTATGCAATGGAAGACTGAGGCAAATGAGGCTAGGGATACCTAGAATTTAGCCTTCCAAATTCAGTTGTTGAACCAAAATATGGAAAGGCTTATGTCGAACCCTAGCCAATTCACGCCAAATGCCTCCCTATCCCATGTTTCATAATATGCTCCATTTGCCAATGCAATACACATGTCATTGTAGGTTGCCAATTGGCCTCCCAATTCCCTGATCTTGTACAGGCGAACCTGAATGCTGCCCAAGGGTTCCATCCCAAACGTCATAATGATCCTTTTACCAATACTTATAACAAGGGATAGAGGAAGTTGAGGAACCACCTAAACTTTTCATGGAGACAAGGAAATGTCTCAAATTCAGGGAATTATACACCACAACCCTTTCTGAACCAACCTTAGACCTTTGCCCAACCAAAGACCTCAAAGATGGATGAACTGAAAGCGATGTTGAGAACTATGCAAGAAAGTCAAAGCGCCATTATCCAATCTCATGACAAGGCTATACACGAAATGAAATCACAGATAGGACACCTTGTAAAGGCCGTTAGACAAAGGGAGACTAGGAAGCTTCCCAGTGCTGCTAAAGAGAATCCTAAAGGGAAAGGGATTGTCTTTAGGGAGCATGCCCAAGCAGTGACTATTCTGAGTGAGAAAGAAATTTCCAAGCCTGATGCTCCTATAGTTCCGCCTTTTGAAAGCCCATCCACCTCGACTGTCATCTCCATTGGAGAAGAGCTGCCCAACTCTCCTCCGCTTGAAATCACCTCACTAGAAGAGGTTGTCTCCATTCCACCACTTACCCGACATGACAACCCTTCCACCTAGTGACCGAGAGTGTCCTTTCCAGAGCGCTTATACTCCTCTTGGTAGACTTCTGTTGGCTCATCTAGAGCCAAAGATAGGATGGATGAAATCATAGAGACTTTCAAACAAGTGCAGATTAACTTGCCCTTGCTTGAAGCTATCAGGCAAATTCCATCCTACACTTGCTTTACGAAGGACTTATGCACGAAAAAGCAGCAATCTAGGAAACATGTTCAATCAAAAGTTTCTATTAACTCAATTATACAACACGGGACACCCCTAAAACTTAAGAACCTAGGAGCCCCATACATCTTGGTGGTCGTTGGCGACCTACATATAGATGAGGCTCTTCTTGATCTGGGTGCGGGCGTAAACATCCTTCCGAGCTACATATATAAACAACCTGGAGGTGGCAATCTGAAGCCTTCCCCCGTAATCCTCCAAGTTGCAGACCGATCCCTGAAGACACCACAGGGCCTGCTAGAAGATGTCCTCGTAAGAGTGGAGGATTTCTTCTTCCTCGTAGACCTTTTGGTTTTGGACACAGACCCTACAAACAAACCAAGCAAGCCCTCCATTATTTTGGGTCGCCCCTTTCTTACGACCTCGAATACTTCAATTAATTGCAATACTGGGGCGTTAAAAATAGGCTTTGGGAATAGGAAAATCCAGCTTAATGTGTTTGATGCTTATAAACAAACTAGACTTGAGGATTGTTCCTAAGTTGAGATGGTAGATGACCTGATTGAAGAGACAACTCCTGCAATTTTATGTGATGACTCCCTTCAGCATGTCATGCTAAATGAGCATTCCCATCTTTTGGAGGAATGTCAAGGGGATATACTAGAACTTGGAGGAGTTGCTTGGTGTTTCTGCTGAGTCTCTTCCTCCATCATCTCTGCCCAAGGTAGATCTGTTACCTGAGATGGGGACTTCTACCATAAACTCTCAACCATACAAGCCCTCAACCTTGAGCTGAAATCCTTCCCCGACACTCTCAAGTATGTCTTCCTTGGTGCAAATGATACGCTCCTCGTTATCATTTTTGCTATGCTATCTAAGGCACAAAAGGGAGCCCTGATTGAATGTTTGTCTAGGCACAAGGAAGCCATTGCTTGGAGCATTGCTGATATTCGGGGTATAGACTTTACGCTCTGCATGCACCACATTTACACCGATGAGACTATCAAACCTTTTAGGGACATGCAGAGACGTCTTAACCTTAACATGAGAGAGGTAGTTACAAAAGAAATTCTGAAGTGCTTGGACGTTGGGATCATATACCCCATCGCGGATAGCAAATGGGTTAGTCCAATCCACGTGGTGCCTAAGAAGGCAGGCTTTATGGTAGAAACCAATGACCAGGGAGAACAAGTGGGGACCAGACCCTAAACTGGTTGGAGGGTCTACATAGACTACCGCAAACTGAACACCACTACCCAGAAGGATCATTTTCCCTTGCCTTTTATTGATCAGATCCTTGAGAAATTGGCAAGGAACAAGTATTTCTGCTTTTTGGATGGATATTCTGGGTATAACCGGGTTGCAGTCTTCCCTGACGACCAGGATAAAACAACTTTTACTAGTCCCTACGACACTTTTGTATTTAGCCGTGTGCTGTTTGGGTTATGCAATGCATTGGCAACCTTCCAGCGGTGTATGATGTCCATCTTCTCGGATATGATTGACGAGTTCGTTGAGGTATTCATGGATGATTTCTTTATATACGGCTCGTTTTTCGACCAGTGTCTCCTACACCTAGAAAATATACTGAAGAGATGTAAGGAGACTGGTTTAGTCCTTAGCTGGGAGAAGAATCATTTCATGGTACAGAAAGGCATTGTACTTGGGCATGTGGTGTCTGAGAGGAGCTTGGAAGTAGATAAGGCCAATGTTGATTCTATTTTCAAACTCCCATTACCCATAAATGTCAAATAGATTAGATCCTTTATGGGCCATGCGGGCTTTTATAGGCATTTTATTAAGAATTTCAGTAAACTCTTTAGGCCACTTTGCGACCTATTGGCGAAGGAATCCTTCTTTGATTTTGATGCAAAGTGCATCGAGGCTTTTCATACTCTAAAGGAGGCTTTGATCTTTACGCCTATTCTTCGAGCTCCTGATTGGATACTCCCATTTGAGTTGATGTGCAATGCTTCGGATTATGCCGTGGGAGCAGTCCTTAGACAACGAGTTGAGGGGAGACCTCATGTGTTGCATTATGCTAGCAAGACCTTAATTGGCTCACAACAAAACTACACTGTGACAGAAAAGGAATTACTTGCTGTAGTGTTTGCGTTGGAGAAGTTCAGGTCTTACTTGGGTCCAAGGTGGTTATTTTTACAGACCATGCGACAGTGAAACACCTCATTGCCAAGAAAGACTCGAAGCCACGACTTATTTGGTGGATCTTACTTCTTCAAGAATTTGACTTGGAGATTCGTAAGAAGAAATGAGTGGAAAATGGAGTGGCTGACCACCTGTCTCGCTTCCCACTTGAGGATTCTCCATTTGGAGACATCTGGAAGACATTTCTAATGAAACCCTTATGGTGATTACACCAACTTCACCTTGGTATGCTGATACCGTCAATTACTTGATCACTGGAGAGACTCCTGACTCTTGGGATGAACAGAAAAGGAAGAAATTTATTTCCCAAGCTAGATACTTTCACTGGGAAGAGCCGAAATTATTTAGAATTGGACAAGACTGAGACGATGCGTGCCTGAAGAGGAGAGCAAAGTGTTTTGAAATTTTTCCATAAACTTCATTGTGGAGGACACTTTGGTGCTAAGAAAAAGGCTTTTAAGGTTCTCCAGTCCAGATTTTGGTGGCCTAGTTTATTTAAGGATTCTCAGAACTTTGTTAAGGCCTATATTAAATGTCAATGGACTGAAAGATTAAGAAGTGGAATGAGATGCCCCAACACCTGATTTAGTATAGGAAAGACTTTATGGACCCCGTCCCTTCGTCCCATGAATATGAGTATATCTTGGTGGCAATTGACTGTCTCCAAATGGATAGAGGCCATTCCTACACGCATAAATGACTACTTTGTGGTATTGAAATTTGTGAAGGCCAATATCATATCTCGCTTCGACTATCCCAAGACGATTATCAGTAATGGGGGACCTCATTTCTGGAACCACCACTTCAATCGACTACTCAAGAGTTTGGGAGCAACTCACAAGATTGTTACCCCTTACCATCCTCAGATGAGTGGCCATGTTAAAGTGTCAAATAGAGAGATTAAGAATATTTTGGAAAAGATTGTTAGGCCAGATAGGAAGGATTGGTCCCAAAAGTTGGATGACGCTTTATATGCATACAGGACAACCTACAAGACCCCTTTGGGTATGTCTTCCTTTCGAATAGTATACCATTTACCCGTTGAGCTTGAACATAGGGCACTCTGGGCTATTCGAAGTGTCAACATGGATTTACAAAAGGTAGGTAAGGCACGACTTCTGGAATTAAGTAAGCTTGAGGAGCTAAGGAATGATGCTTATAAGACCTAAGCTTATAAGGAAAGAATTAAGGTCTTACATGATCGGTATATTCTTCGAAAGACCTTTGAGCCCAACTAACAAGTTTGATTTTTCAATTTCAGACTCAAGCTTTTTTAGGGAAATTGAAATCTCGTTGGGATGGGCTATACATAATCACCAGAGTGTTTCCACATAGGGTTGTGGAGATCAAGAGCCCCTCTTGAGCAACGTCGTTCACCGTCAATGGCCAACGTTTGAAACTGTATGTTACTTTGGATGGCCACCTGGTTGACGAGGTCAATCTCGAGCAGCCTTAGCTCCTCTCACTTTCTGCCTCAGGTAAAATCTTCCCTTAGCTATTTTACTTCCAATGAGAACATTGTTTGAACCAGGCATGGGGGATAGGACATGAGGCATTTATACATAGCATCTATACATAATTGCATGCATATAGGTGCATGAATAGTTTTCTTTAATTGGTTAGTCCTAGCAATCGCTGTAGATGAGTTTACCTAAAGTTCTGGGCTGGAACGAATGATGAGATAACACCTTAAGTGTCTTACCTACGGAGATAGGTGAGAGTTACTGCCTTTAGGTCCTAGGGCTCTGAGAGCTTAAAAGTCTAAGTATCTGTTAAGATGAAGATTATTCCTCGAGTGATTGAGGATGCTGCGAAGTAAAGGTATTGAGTCAAGGATTTTGGAAGTATTGGTTACCCTTATCTACTCTTTTGTTTGCGAGTCTTGGTAACATAAACATCTAGCCTTACACACACTATGGTCTTATTTAGAATGCATAATAAAGTGATCACCTTTCTTGAATAAAAAGTTGGTTCTCTCGATTTTGACTTAGAAGCTTGAAAACATAACTTGATTGGATGAGTTCTTGCCGCATGAGAGGTGGGTATATACTCACCTTGATGACGTGATGGTAACATGTTACCTCTTCGGCGCTTGTCTCTTAAGATATCAATTCTACTAGGGGCATGTAAGCACATTGTGCGGTTTAGGTACCATAGGCAGCCTTATCTCGAAGTGCCAATTGCCATAGGCTTGAATTCACTTTAGAAAACCATGGGCGGCCCTATCTCGAAGGGTAGATTGCCTTGGTTGCTTGGGGTCGCCATGGGTGATGCTATTTCAAATGATCGAAAGCCAGGCACCCTTCGAGCTTTGGTGATGGGGATAATGAATCCTACATAGACCGTGTTGATAGCTGATCCAAGGTTAGACTTAGAGGAATTAAAAAAAATTAGAAAAGAAAAATCAGCAAAAAAAATTGCTTTCTTGTTGGCAATCATACCAACACAATTTAAGTCATTTATATACCGAATCAAGACCACTTGCACTTATGCATGGATGCTTAAACCTTCGGGACCAACAAATTTTAGGGTAGGCTCGAGAGTTTAAGAAACCTTTGTCAGCGACCCAAAACCCACGCTGACCAGGTTTGCATCTTAATGAGTACTTGGATACCTTAAGATCTAGAGGTGTATCTCGAATTAGTCTTTAGAGGCAAGGTATGATAAGGCATCTTGACGGTTAAATCTGGCCTAGAACTTAGGAGTTCTTCATAGATGTTACTAGGGACTAGCAAAAACTAGACATGAGGGCATTTGATGAGCCCATATTTGTAAGTTATTTATGTATTTTAATGCCTAGACATTAAATTAACATGTACATTTATATAGCATACATTAGAATGTAAATAGGGTAACATAGAATTGCCTATTTCATGCATTTTATGCATTATATGCATCGATAATATCATTTAGAATTCATTTAGAATAGCATGTATTAGAATAGTTAATCTTCTAGGTTGCATTACATGCAGTGTTTGATTTAACATCTCTTCTAAGGTCTTATAGATAAATAACCCCTCATTTCTTTTTATTATTTTATTCACTCTCTTCTTCAACGGATGCATGGAGTTACATAAGTTATGGCCTTTGTAGAGTAGCAATGAAGAGACGACGAAAGTGGATCTCAGTCGCCTACGTTGGTCGTTGCTTCATCTCCTTCCCTTAACCATCGCAAGCCATTCTCCCTACAGTATAAAAAGAAGCTCCTGTGGTCGAGCCTCCTAGGCCATCATCCCATTCCACCACCGTGTAGAGCTCCAAGCTCACCCATTCCACCACCACGGGCCTCTACTGCAGTAAAGCCTCATCACCGTGGGCGTGTGGGGTGACAGCCTACATCGCCACCTGCGAGCCTTGCAATTCCATCACCGTGCCCTCATCCTCCATCTTCACCTTCTTCCCTTATTTCATGTGAAAAACAACCCATCACCACCACCATTACTCCATCGTTGACCACCTCACCAGTCGCTGCACCTTCCCTCTTCACTGCCAAGCCTCTCGCTGCTCACCCCCACACACAACCCCCTACCCATGCTCATACTCAACACCACCACCATCTTCATTTCCTCCTTTTCTCCATTTTCCTTTTCTTCGTCTGTTTTCATAACAGAACCCATCACCACACCATCGCACCAACACAGGCCACCCTCTCCTCGCCCGCACACTGTCAGCAGCGCATGCTCCACTACTAGCCCGCGCCTCTGTCCTCGCGTCGCCTCCCTCCTAGTAGCAAACAGCCACGCCACCACACCTCCCCTTCGCCTGCACCACTTGTAGAAAGCCACGCTCCAGCCATTGTGCGCGGCTCCACCATGCGTGGCTAGCAGCAGCCTCAGCCATACGTGCCTTCACGCACTCACGTAAGCCTGCACGCTTGCTGCAGCTCCTAGCACGCCCGCACCCTCCTTGCCACCTCCAGCAGCTTGCCGCAGCCACCTCGTCGCCGACCATCCAAGAGTCAGCTGGCCATTGGCGGCTACCATTTGTCACACCGTCACCTCCATCGCGAAGCCCTCGACCCACTCGACCTGCACCAAGCTCGCCACTGCTGCCAACCTTCTCATCGACACGCACAAGCATGAGGAAGGAGGTGCTCTGTTTTAAGTTGAATTAAATTTTACATTGAATGCCATTACCACTCTCAATATTAATTTTGTAAATATTTTATTGTGGCACAATTGTGGGAATCCCCCTTTGCTTTCTTATAAATACAATTTTAGCTTTATATAGCATTGTAACCTTATTTAAAAGGCGGATTTGGCTCAGTTTCTTAGGGAAATCATTCATGAACATCAATTTTTTATTCTCGTGAGTTTGTAATAGGCATTTTTCTCCTTGTGGATATGACCTAATGAATTTCGTGGTTAGATTTTAAGTATTAAATGTTTAAAAAAGTGATTTTCTACCACACAACCAAACACGACACATCATTTTGTGTAAAACATTGAAAACGAAAATTGTCTTTTCATTTACTTTTTGTATTTGGGGGATTCCCTCTGCACTTGTGCAACAGGGAAGTGATAGAAGGGGTTTGCATGCCATTTGCTAAGGTGTAGAGGTGCAAGGGAATTGGTTTGATGGAGGGTGACATCTTTATTGTCGTGGTAGAGGGGAGGTTCTGGCTGGTTGTGAGGTGCCTTCGAGAACGATTCTCAGGCTTGGTGGGTCCTTTTGGATCATCTCATTTGATCTGATGGATGAGAGAGTCTCACCTCAACGTTCTTTTACAAAGGTGGTGGTTGCTGGAGCTCTGGTGATGGAAGAGTTGCTGCCATCGAGGAATAAGGTTCTAGTCGAGTTTGGAAACTGAAGCACCAGAGTGATGATTGCGGAGATTCAAATTTCGAATATTGCCAACTCCACCTGAAGTTGGAAATCAATAGTTATCACGCTAGCTTGGTGCACTTTTTCCTGATGTGGTTGCCAGCCCCGATTTGGCAAGTTTCGAGGATGATGTGGCACTTCTCGAGATGGTGAATAAAGTGGTGGGACCAACTTTTGATAATGGTGCTAAATAGGGTGCCTCCGGATCTAAAGTTGGTGACTACCTGTCTAACTTTTTTTTACCGATTCAATGTTTAGTCCAATAATCCAAACAATTGTTTTCTATCGATCTTTGTTGGTCCAGTTTTCTCTTCCAATGACCATAGGAGTCCCATTGAGCCACCAATTTTTGGGTCTATCTTTTGGGAAGCAACACTGATTAAGGAGCCCACCAGGGCTTTGCCTATACTCTTAAGCAGCGATATTGTGGTGGATGCAAGGAGGTTAAGTGCGATTTTGGCAAATGCTATTCCTGGTGGTGGTATTGTGTCAGATGCTATTACTGCGATGGAGATGCGGAGAACTGATGCGACAATGCATGGCATGGATAGGTAGAAACTTGTGAAGCATCCCTCGTCGAGCAAAAATTCGAGCTCTTCCAAGCCTATGCATTTGAAAAGTGGACTAATGTTTAGATCATGCTACAAGAGAAAGTTGTCAAAGGAGATGGAGGTGGCCAATACACCTATAATTGAAGGGGCTCAGGCATCTCTGATGTGGATTTGAGGGTATTGCAGGTCCCAAAGTGAAGATAGCTATTAATGTCATTAAAGGGGCTCCTTTTAGATTTGATGGTTAAAGTTCTGATGTGGAATGCCAAGGCCTACGGGATTTGGCACATAGGTCAATTCTACGGAGGTATCTAGTTAATTGGAAGGTTGATTTTGTTGTTCTTCATGAGACGGACTTAGAGGATGCAGATACCTTGTTGAAAGGAACCCTTGAGGGAGACCAGTATACGGAGATGATTAAGATCAACTCTGAGGGGAGGTTTGAAGGTTAGCTTATCATGAAGAATGGAGACAAATTCCGATTGCTTTCTTCCTTAGCGGAGTCAAGGGTGACCATAGGGAATTTCTCTCATGCATTTGATTGGATTGTTTAGGTCATTTTTGGTGTTTATGGCTTGTGTGACGAGTATCCAGGCAAAGTATGTGGGATGAGTTGGAAGATGCATATGATTTTGTTGATGGGAGGTCGTCGCTGGTGGGAGGGGATTTCAATGTTACTTTTGTCTACAGAAGACAGACCTGATGGCAAAGTGGGTGGCTCTACCAGTGATTTCTCTAAAGTGGTAGATGATCTTGATCTTCATTTGCCTATGTTTGGTGCCGTATATACATTGAGGAATGGAGTCGGCCCAGCATCTAGGATCAACCGCTTTCTCTGTAGCATGTCAGTAGTAGAGGCTTTCCAAGGTACTTCAGTATCCACCATGGTGAGGCCTTTCTTAGACCACACTCTGTTGCCTTGGAACAATGATGAAGGCAAGTCCTATTTCAAGTTTCAGAAATCTTGGCTCTTTGAGCTTGATTTTCAGGAGTTTGCGCGTGAAAAGTGAAGCTTGATTTTGTACTCCACATCGACTACGTGCACTTTGGCAGAGAAGATTAAGGCTTTGAGGGTGGTGCTGATGGATTACAAGAAAGAGGTGGGGGAGAGAAGGAATCAAGTCAGGCAATCTACTCTTGAAGCTATTGTAAGATTGATAGGAAGGAGGACCTTGGACAGTTGGAGCAGTCAAATCACGTGGAGCGATAGACTATAGTCAAAGGTGGAGGAGGAGGATTTGAGAAGAGAGATCGATCGGAGGAAAAAGTCCAAACAATTATGTCTCAAGGAAGGTAATTCAAACACAAGATTTTTTCATATAGGAGATCAAATTTGATTTCTTCCTTAAAGGTTGACAACCTAATTTTGGACTAGAGGCCACAAATTTGCGATGTTATTAGGATGCATTTTTAGGAGTTCACTAAGTGGAGGTCGTTGGGGGAGTGGAGGTTGGGTTCTTCAAACATGCTAAATGATCAAATGAAGGAGGAACTATTCGGTCATTGCAGTGATCAAGGTTTTAAATGTCAATGTCAACGTGTTGACAAGTTAAAAAGGGGGCATGTCGCCGACGTTGGGGAAATCACTCGAAAATATCCAAAATGGCCCAAAATGTTACAAATTTGATGAAAATGAACATTTTAATAACTACGGCATGTATGAAGAAATGCTTAGAAGACCAAAATCATATATTTGAATGAAAACATAACAGAAACATGCTACTGGCATAGCTACTAGCACATCGATAGAGTTATAGCATTCAAAAGAAAAGACACACTAGAAACATGTTCCTAATGACACCCTCCCTCTCATGATTCTCATCTTCATTATCCACTTGAACAACACATTTCTTGAATTCTCAATTCTCTTCAATAGAATCAATACTTCATCTTCTCTTCTCACTTCCCAACCACAACCAACCCACTACCTTACTCCATGCCATCCACAATTCCACCACCAGTAGACCCTCTTCCACTCAACCTTCAAGTTGAACCTTCTCCCTTCTCCTTTCGTCCTTCGTACAAGTGGGCATGTTACCCAACATAGATCCACCAATCACCACGTCTCCCTCCCAACTCCTCGACTCCTCGCGAGGCACTTCGGTCTAGCCATCGAAGTAGCAAAGCAACAACAGCAATAGCGCTAGCAACAATGGTAGCGACAGGGCACGATAGTGGGCCAGAGGTAGCGGCACAGGCCACACAGAAGCCATAACAGTAGAAATGGTTGTCGACATGGGCGACACATCGCCCTATATCGACGACAACATGACATTTTCGCGTTGAAGCTTGCCCATTTTACTGATGTCATTGATATCCAACAATATCCATGACATGGGCGAAATGGGAGAAAAACGAAACAAACATATCGACATGGTCCCTCCTGGCAACATGCGACATGTCACCAACATGCCACGACATGCCACGACATTGATTTTCTTGGCAACGATGGGTGGACTAAAGGCTACGGGGTCGCCAGGTTTAGATGGGCTTCAGGTCCTTTCTTATAGGGAGACGTGGGATGTGGTTGGGAGGGATATCTTGGACATGATCTAAGAGGTGTTTATGGCCAATCGTGGCTTTGAAAGACTCAACCGCTTTTATTTCTTCCTTCTCCCAAAGAAGTCTTCTACAGAGATAGTGGATGATTACATGCCTATTGCTCTGTCTAACGCAATCTATTTGTAAGTAGCGAAGGTGTTTGCAAATAGACTATGTGTGATCCTTCCACAGTTGATTTCCCTGATACAGTCAGCTCTCATTTGTGGGAGGTTGCTATGTGACTCTTATGTCCTTGCCGAGGAGATGGTTGCTACTTGGAAGAGATTCAAGGTCACATCCTTCTTGTGGAAGGTAGACTTTTCCAAGGCGTATGATTTTGTTACTAGGAGTTATTTATGGGACATTTTGCGAAGGAGGGGTTTCCCAGAGGATTGGGCTTGCTTTATGAAGAAGTGTGTCATGACGACGTCTCTTTTGGTGTTGGTAAATGGGTAGCCTTATGGGTCTTGGATGCAACCCCAAAGGAGAGTGAAGCAAGGTTGTCCTCTGGCGCTTCTTTTATTTAATATAGTGGTGGACACATTGGTATGCTTAGTTTTTAAGGTGTGCAATGGAGGGCTTCTTTCTGGCTTTACTTTGAAGGAGGGTGGAGAGTTAGTCGAATACTATAATATGTTGATGACACAATTTTCTTTATCGAAGGGGGCATTACTCCAGCAGAGAATGTGGTATCTTTGGTCAAGATCTTTGGTGAGATTTCGGGCCTTCTTATTAATGGGAGAAAGTCTGCTTTGGTGCCTTTTCACTTGCAAGGGGGTATGAAGGGAAGGAGTATGGTACTCCACTTGCACTCCGCTTGGCAATGGAAGGGAATGTGGTATCTCATGTACTCTTGGCACTCCACTTGCCCGTCGACTGATTGTTTATTTGGGCCCCCCATTAAAGGGAAGGAGGTCGGTGGTGGCAAATTGGGTTTCCGTTATAGAGAGGGTGAATAGGAGGTTAAATGGTTGGAGCAGTAGGCTATTGTCTAGAGGGGGAAGGCTAGTTTTGGTTAAGGCAGTCATTTTTGCCGTTACGGTTCTCTACTTTTCAATGTTTAGGCCACTAGAGAAGGTCTTGTTGAAGTTGGAGGTGGCTCGGAAGAGGTTCTTTTGGAAAGGTCCTAATCATGAAGGTCGTTTATGCAATTGGTGCCCTAGAGGGAGGTTTGTCGACCTAAAAGAGGTGGGTTGGGTGTTAGGTCTATGGACAAGGCAAGTGTTGCTTTGCTTTTGAAGTGGATAGTAAGATTCCTTCATGGTGGGGATGGCCTTGTGGAGGTCTTGTGTGATTCATATGGTTTGGTGGTGGATGTGGCTTTGAGATGCTTGGTGATTGGCTGACCATCCACTTTTTGGCATTCCATTAGCCTGATCATTCAGCAGGCTCTTGGTTCTTTCTTTCATCCAAAGTTGGGTGATGGTAGATCTTTTCAATTTGGGAGAGATGGGACATGGGAGAGTTCTTTCTCCGAGGTCTTTTCACAGTTGGTTGGCTTGGTGGATGATATGGATGCCTTGGTTTTTGAAATTTGGGATAACAATTCTCCTTCATGGACTCCTATCTTGCAAACTGGGTTGTCGAAAGCTTCTTTGGGTAAATTGCAGTGCTTGATGGGGCTGTTGGATGATTTGTGGCTGGTGTAGGATTGCGAGACATTTTTCTATGGAAAGAGGATGCTTTTTCAGTTGGCAAAGCGTATAAGAAGCTGGCTACTAGGGGTGAAGAGCCTCAACAGGTGGTCTAAACGGATTGTGCCCTACTTTGGAAGATGCCTATGTTGTTGAATGTGAAAATCTTTGTTTGGCTTTTGAAAAGAGAGAAGCTGGTCTCTAAAGTTGTCAGAGCAAGGTGAATTGAGAATCAAGATAAGAGTTGTTTTTGTCGGAAACGAATGAGGACCTGCATCACTTCCTTCTCTTGCCCCACCAATAGAGGTTTGGAGGGAGGTGCAGACTATGGGAGCTGATATTTCCAACTTTGATGTCTGCTGGGAGTCGTTCCGAAGATAAGTGCATGCTAATGTGGATGGTTGGGTTAAAATTTTTTCCACTTTTTGGTGCTATTGACTGCAGCGAAATGTTGTGTTCTTTAAAAGAGAGCGAGCTTGAGTTGAGAACTTATCAGATTTGTGGCTTCAAAATTTGTAAGTCCATTCCTTTAAATTTAATTTCCTGGGATGGTTACCGATTTCCAATAATCTTCCTTTTTCTTTTTTTCTTTTTTAAAAGATGGTAGTAGCTCTATAACAAGAAATAGCTCCTCAAGATTGACCTTGCCCATTTAATAAAACATTATTTTCGTGTAATTAGATAGCATACACCAAGATCTGGAAAAGAAACCAAAGACTAGCAAGCATATACAATAAAGCAGAGCCCAGCCTCCACAACAACTCAAATACTGTTAAATCCATACTGACTTTTGAAATTCATAATACCATGTTTTGAAGTAAAGTCCATGAGGAAAAGTACATAAATTAATTGTAATTTGGCAATAGAAAAGCATAATATACTTGCTTATATCTATTGCCATTTCTGATATATATACACGTAAAAATGCTAAATTTTGGAGAGCACTGTACTTGCCTGGGACTATGTTAACACATGCAGCAAGTTGCTCACTGATGATACTCCCTGCTAGCCTCTTCCCTTTAGCCAAAAGAGATAACCATGTTAAACAACACTAAAGAAAAAGGAAAGATACCCACTCACATGCTAAACCTTAAAAAAAAACCAAGCCAAAAGTAGTCTAAGCACCGGTAGTTCTGGGTTCAACTTAAGATTGCCGCCCTTTCCCATTTTTTGGATCTCCATAAATAGACAGGACCTGAGTTCATTGACAACTACAATATCATATGGTATACAGTCTTATATGTGACGGAGCAGAAACAGCTTATATGCTCATTGCACAAGCATTAATAATCTACACATAGCATATATCCATGCATACATAAATAAATCAACACATATACATACCATGCCAGCAGGTACAGCTCTATATGATTTCCAGCTATGGGCCTTTTTTACCTTAAAAATTCACTAACTTTGCTGGAGTCCTCATCAATACATAAAGCACACTTGGTTACTCTTCAAAAAATTCAGCTTGTGTATGTGGATCCCAAAGATAGCGATAAACTTCTTATATCTTGCAGTTCCAACATTGATCATGCAAATACTGAATCCCCTTCTTTGCCATTGGTAGGGAACCCCTATCACTTTTTATGTTAAAATAGGAAAGCCATAATGAAAAACTTAACTAGCTTGTCATAGGGGGTCCAAAAAAACCCATTTTCCACATAATCAACACAATATATTCAATCTATTTACACAAAATCTACTGCTTAGTACAATGTTAATGATTGGCAGGAAAATTCAGACAATTGGAGGATTCGACTCTTTCTTAACACATCACTAGTGCCAAATGAGAGAAGCAAGAGATTCCACGATGAACCTTTGATGGAAAACCATAGGCAAGATTCTCAGGAATAACTAAATCCCTAACGGAACAACATCAAGTACAAAACCTCAACCAACACAATTTGTTTTTGAAACCTGTGGACATCCAAAATATTCATTACAAGCACAAGGCTAGAAATTACAAGTTTTAGGACTAAAATGTGAAGAGTAACAAAGCTTCCCTTGCTACTGTGGAGAATAAAAGATGCATTACTCTCAAAAGAATTCTAACCTCTCTTTTATAATAAAGAGAGCTGGGAAACTTGCATAGTCACCCAAAAGAAAGATAAAATAGCAAATACATCTCTAGACTCAACACCCTCCCTTGTGTTGAGGCGTATATATCAACGAAACCCAACTTGTCGCATAGAAAATTAAGACGCTTCTTTTTCAAAGCCTTAGTGAAGATATCTGCCAACTAAAGCTCAAAGGAGGCATATGGAGTACCAATCTTCCTTGCAAGAACTGCATCACGCATAAAGTGAGTCCACCTCAATATATTTGGTCCTCTCATTAAAGACCAGATTTGAAGCAATATACATGGTAGACTTGTCACAAAAAAGTAGAACCGGCATCGTGGCTTAAATATCCAAATCCTGTAGAAAATTAACAATCCACATAATCCCACAAGTAGCCTGAGCCATCGCTCGCACTTGAGCGAGCCACAACATTTTGCTTTTCACTTCTTCAGGAGACCAGATTTCCACCAAGATAGACTGCACAACTTGAAGTAGAGCGTATGTCATCCATAGATCCAGTATAGCCTGCATCTAAATTAGGTAGAATGTCCAGACTCCCTCTGTCTTGGCAGTATAGTCCTCTACCTGGAGTTAGGGATGTCAATTTGGTACTCTCCAATAAAGAACCGACCCGACCCGACCTGATTTGGATGGGAAAAACCCACTCCATTTAATATTTAGGTGGGTTTGGCTTTTTGGATGCAAACTTGATCAGGTTTGGGTTTGACTATGGGGAAAGGTACCCCCGAACATGTATACCCGATATAAATATATTATATATACAAGACTCTAAAAATTAATTCCAAACATTCTAAGACTCTAAGGCTCCCAACCAACTCTAGAAATTCCAAATGTCCTAAGACTCCCACCTTTTGGCAATGAGCTGCTCATGTGACCATGCGGTCTAAAAGTGATCACGAACTCACATCTTTTAGACTTCTAATTGTCCAAATTCCATTTCAAGCAGCATGCGTGACGTTTTCTATCCTTACGCTGTGACGTCAATTCCATCTCAACATCAATATGTTTAGAATATTGGTATTTTCTTTTTTCGTTATGATATTTTTGTTTGTTTTACATATCCTCAGAATGATGGTTGTGTTCAAGAAATTTTGATAATGGAATATGCATTTTTTCCTTATGGTATTTTAAAATGACGATGCGATATATAGATCAACATATTGATGAGTACTCATTAATTAAATGGGTACTCGATAATTTAACGGGTATAGGGCAGGTTTTCCTAAATTGTATTTGGGGTGGGTATGGGGAATGGATTTGTAAATGGTGATGAGTTTGGTAATAATAAAACCTGACCCAAACTCAACCGTTGACATCCCTACCTGGAGTCTCCTTGAGATACCTTAGAATAAGGCAAACCTCGTGCCAATGATTATACTGCGGACATTTTACCAAGTCTCTTCATTCCAAGTTGAGCATGATAAATATATATGCTTCAGCTTAAGGGAGAGTGTAGACTTGAATGTTTTTATTTAGTTTTTACATTTATTTGTAAGGGTGCATTGTACACCTTTTGTCTGTCATTGGGGTTGTATTGTTATTTGCTTATTTTGTCTCTCGATAATAAAGAGAGGTAGGCCTCTCATAATGATATAAGGCCTTTTATATCTTCCCATTGTTGCTTTTATGAGACATAAGATTTTTTTATGGAAAACGTTATTTAGCGGATTTTTATCTTTATTCAAAATAAGATGTGACATTGCTTTTTTTTTTTTAGAGAAAATAGAAAGACTACTAGCATTCAATAGCCATCCAATTCCATTAAAATAAAGTTAAGGTTAAATACAATAAATGCAAAACAAAAACGCAACAGTATGGTAAGAAACCGCACACATAGATCCCACCCACTCCCTTAACATGAATTGACCAACACAGGTCACAATACAAAGAAAGAACCCACAGGGACTTAACGTTTTAACAATGATCAAACCAGACTTTTCACGACAATAGCAGACCTCTCACCCAGCAAAAGTTACCCAAACACCAAAAACAATCAACAAAGAGATGCATGTTCAATCTCCTCCTATGCATGTAGCCTTTGGTACTTAATGCACTAAACCAATCTGCATGTGTGAAACATCGGCTTCCAAACTCTGGTACGACACTGGGACTCTCCACTTGTCATAAATGCACAGTCAGATGCTTCACCACTGCCCCCCCCCCCCTTTCGAGCATATTGGGATCATAGATTGACTTCATGCCAGCCTCAACCTCTATGGCCAAAGATATTGTGGAGAAAACATCGGATGAGAACCCCGAACTATCCTTCACCATCAAAGGGAAAGAGATGCTTTAGGGCTCTTTTCCATGGAACAACAGTAGAGGAGGAAATAGCTATGGTCAGATCATAATCCAGATTGAAGATCTGATGTATCATTGAATATGGACCAAGACCACCTTCACATGATTTCTCGTTGATTTAATCGGAAATCACCAAAGAGAGCATATGCTAATGATTTTGAGAGAAACCAACCCCATCATCTGCAACAACCCTCAAATATGGATCAAAATCCAAGCCCGCACCTACAGCTTCACACGTAAATTGATTTTGAAGACAGATCTGCTTGGTACCCACCGCCAGCATGTCAAATTTATTTTCAAATGATCCATTACCAAATTTGGCCTTTGCCCAATCTACAAAACCCACCAAACTTACTTGGAGAAATGGATTGAAATCTAAAGAGAGGCCCACCTCATTGCCAATTGACTGATTTCCAGAATTTTCATTTCCATTTTTACAGAAGCCAGCCACTTTTATCCCCTCTGTTAGCACTACTATTTCCAGAAATCAAAGTAGCGTTGCCCTGCCTGCTATTAATAGGATCAGTGCAGCCATAGTCCACAGACTGTGAAGCTAAAAACAGAATCACCCAGCTTTCCCATTTTGATCAGCCTGTAATGGTAATTTTGAAGGTCTTGCACCCCCAAAATTATCTGCAATATGCAAAATTTAAAATTTGAAATTGAACAAGAATCACTCCTATCAATTGGCTTCCAAATATATCTCACATCCTTCTCTGATAGCTTTTTCGGACCACTGCCGCCAACCACCTCCACGTATGATTTTCTTTGTAGATTATCATGCAAAGCTCCAACCAATTTGAACTTAATGACCCAAAAGGAACCCCCAGTCTAAGAATTACCTTAGATGGCAATTTTCATCCCACGAAAATCTCTCCAAAGACATGAACACATGACAAATCCTCCGTTTCCAAACCAATTCATGTGCGTCACTTTATCCTCACAAACCGGAACACAAATCACACACAACCTCCAAGGTATGCAACCTTAGAGGGATGCCCCAAATCATGAACTTCAAATCCAACCCCGTAGGTGATAATGCTTTAGATGCACCTTCATGGATAGAAGGAGCTCTCCACCGGAAAAGAGCACCACCAACATCCACCTCTTTCCACCTCAACCTCATAAGGTCATCCTTGACAAGACCAAAACAAAGTATTCTACTTTGTGCAATAATAGCGACTTTCCAATCCTTTGAAATGATCCCTTCTAAAGAAAATTGCCCTGCATAAGATCTCCCACCAAAGATGAAAGATCTTAATCAAGGGAACTCACCAAAGGGGACCACGGCACTTCAATCTCCAAAAAAAGGAGGATCCAAATGATTGGATCCACCTTCTTCTTACACAAATCCCTCTTGTATCCCACCCCTCTACATGAAAACACACCACCAGATTGCAACAATCGAACGCAACATGACCACGTGACCTACAACTATAGCACATGATTGCACGAGGAGACCACTTTGGAGCAGGTGGACCACGAGAACCAGTCGCCACTCCTCTCCTCTGCTCTCAAGTCTCACCCCCACCCACACATCTTCCACCCTATGATGTAACATCGTAGCTTCTAATAATAATTCTATTATTCCTAGCTCTTGTTTGTTCCTCATGTTGTTTCTAATATTGAATCTTGTGATTTATGACATAGACTATCTAGGTCATGTGAATTTCAGTTCTATGCAACGAATGATGAAATTGAACATGATAGCTAAACACACCATAGACAAATCTATAAAATGTGAAATGTGTGCAACCAAAACAACCTAGAAAACCCTTTAAATCGGTGAATAGGGACACAAAGATTATAGAGTTAGTGCACACTAACATTTGTGAATTTAATGGTGTGTTGACTAGAGATAATAAGAAATATTTTACCTTCATAGATGATAGTAATAGATACTACTATGTTTATGTGCTTAAAACTAATGATGAAGCCTTAGAAAAGTTTGTTAATTTTAAGAATGAATCAAAAACACAAACGAGTAAGACTCTTGAACAGTTAAGGTCAAATAAGGGTAGAGAGTACACTTTTAACCAATTTGATGAGCAATGAAAACTTTTTGGCATAGTTCATGAGATCACTGCATCGTACTCTCCACAATCCAACGGAGTGGCAGAACAGAAAAGTAGGATCCTAACAGACATAGTCAACGCTCTCCTACAAAGTTTAGGATTACCATCTTATATGTAACAAGTGGCTTTGAATACGACTTGCCATATTCTGAATAAAGTCCCCCATAAACATAAGGATAGTAGTTCATATGAATTGTGGAGAAATAGGAAACCAAGTTTAAAATATCTTAAAGTGTAGGGTTGTCTCACTAAGGTGTTGGTCCTAGAATACAAAAGAAACTTGATCCAAAGACAGTTGACGCAATCATCTTGGGTTATGTGGAAAATAGCTATTTAGGCCTGAGATCTCCTACATAGATAATAATATTGTTGAGTTGTAAGGGGTTACATGGCATTTTTATTGTTTTATTTATATTAAGGGGGCATTTATGTAATTAACCCAGTTCTCTTTTCTATAAAATGAGGGCTAGGGTTTCTTTTGGGAATAAGACTTCATTTTGATTCTCCACATGGTATCAGAGTAGCGGTCCTAGGCCGATGCCCCAATATCCCACCAAAAATCCACTACAACATGTGCTTTCTCTTAGATTACCAATTGAAGGTGATCCAATGGGGAACACCAATGACACTGTTACCATGAAAAGTGTAAGGGCGAGCAGCGGAGTGTGTAGAGGTGGCGCGTGGAGCAACAGCACTGCTAGTGGTGGCGTGTGGTGCCCTAGCGGTGCTAGCGGCGATGTTGCGGGCCCGAGAGGTGTATGCGACACTTTGTAGAGTGGTAGTGGCAGCACTAGAGGTTGTGCATGGAGCAGCAGCGTCGCTGGCGGTGGCACGTGGAGACCTAGTGTCGCTGGGGACGATGTGTGGGGCAGCAGCGGTGTGTGTAGCACCGCGTTGGGTACAGGCAATGTTGTGTGGTGGTCCATAGTTGCTGCCAACAGCTGCGATTGTCTTGTTCGTGGTCTTGAGTGCGTGATGAGCCTTCTCTCACGTCTCCCATCGACGGTGATGAGACTTCTCTCGCTGATATTGAGAAAAATTGATCTGAGTAGATCAAGTTCAGATTCAATTGGGCTAGCATTTGCAGCCTACGAGATTGAAGTGAAGAAACAGAGGATAAAAAATGCTTGGGTGGTTGATTCTGGTGCCTCTGTTCACCTTACTGGAGACAAAGATCATCTGAAAATCCCATGCCTTCACATGGAATTCAGAATGTACGGGTAGCCAATAGAGCAGCTTCCCATGTAACTGTTGTTGGATGTGTTGATGCTACATCCAAGATGAAGATAAAACAGGAATATTATGCTCTTGAATCTTTTATCAGTCAATAAAATTTGCAGAGATCTTGGGTGTTGTGCTATCTTTTATGCAAGGCATTGTTACTTCCAAGATCAAGTCACGAGCGATATTATTGGTGATGGAATAGAAAGAGATGGACTATATTATTTAGACACCTACCCTGTTTGCTAGGGCAGTGTCTATTTTCTATGATCCATTACTCTAACATAGGAGACTTGGGTATCTTTCTATGAAGAAGATGCATCATATGTACCCACAGCTACCTGATTCCTTGGTCTTGGAGTGTGAAGATTACCAGCTGGGGAAGCTATCTAGGGAGCGAGGCTAGTGGTAACTCTGAGCCTTTTTCTCTAGTGTACTGCGACGTCTAGGGGTCCTCTAAAGTTGCCACTACTGGTGGACACCGATACTTTGCAGTTATGATTGATGACAGCAGTAGATTGACCTGGGTATTCTTAATGAAGGCCAGAAGTGAGATTCCTACTATTATTCGACAATTTCTATCAAAGATACAGATACAGTATGGTACTACTGTTCATATCTTCCGCAGTGATAATGCATTAGAATTTATGCGCAGTAATTTGCAGGAAGAATTTCGTTCTAGGGGAATCATTCATTAGACATCTTATGCACACACTTCCTAGCAGAATGGAGTTGCAGAGCGCAAATTGTGCCACTTGATATTGCTAGGACCTTGATGTTTCATATAAAGGTTCTTAAGCAGTTTTGGGAAGATGTTATATTATCTACAACCTATCTGATTAACAGGTTGCCATCCTCAGTACTTCATGGTCAAATTCCATATCACATTATATATCCTGAGTGTGACAGGATTTTTCCGTCGCCTCTACAAGTTTTTGGATGTGTCTGCTTTGTTCAAAATTATGGTATACAAGATAAGTTTGCTTCCTGGGCTACAAAGTGTCTTTCTTGGGTATTCTAGAACCTAGAAGGGCTACAAGTGCTATGACCTTATTCGAAGGCGTTATATTGCTATTGCTGACGTAACCTTCTTTGAGAAGGTCCCCTACTTCTCAAAAGAAGGTTCATCTATAAAGGCAACGATACGAGAAACACAACTATATCAGAGGAGATCACAGCTAGATGACATCATAGATGAAGCACCAACTCAGTCTATTACTCCATCAGGTGGGGGTGAGTCGAATGGTGAGGAGATTGTGCATAGGAGACCCGGCACTACGCTTCACCCTATTTCCCGTTATACTACTGTATCTCATCTCTAGGAGAAGGACAGGCAGTTTGCTTCAATGATTACCACAACAGTTGTTCCGAGAGATTTTGTTCAGGCTCTCCATGATCCAAGATGGAAAGCTGCTATGGACGAAGAGATGTATACACTTCAGACTAGGAAGGCTTGGGATCTTGTTCTATGTCCTGAGGGTGTCAAAGTTGTTGGTTGCAGATGGGTGTACACCATCAAATACAGGTCAGACAGGATAGTGGAGCAATATAAGCCACGACTTGTTGCTAAGGGATTCATCTAGACATATGGAGTGGATTACCTGGAGACTTTCTCGCCTGTTGCTCATATCACCTCCATTAGGATCATCTTGTTACTTGCTGTGGTAAAGAATGCCTTTTTGTATGGTGATCTAGCTGAAGAAGTTTACATGAGATAGTCACTAGGTTATGAAAGTCAGGAGGAGTTGGTTTGCCACTTACAGAAGGCTATCTATGGCCTTAAGCAGAGTCTTTGAGCCTGATTTGAGAGGCTAAACTCAGAGATCAAGAAGATTGGGTTTCAGAGATCTAGTACTAACCATTCTATATTTGTTAGGAGGACGGAGCATGGAGAGTTGTCATCTTAGTAGTCTATGTTGATAACATGATCCTGACAGGTAATGATATTGATGGGATAGCAGAGACGAAAGTCTTTCTCCACTCTACTTTTGTCACTAAGGACTTCGATGATCTTCGTTACTTCCTGGGGATAGAGATTGTTCGTCAGAAGGATGGTTTGTCCTTATCATAGAGGCAATATCTCTTACAGATACTAGAGGAGGTTAGGCTGCTTGGATCCAAGCCATCTAGGATACTAGTCGAGGCACCAACCAACCATACCATTAATGAGTCAGATCCCTTGTTTGAGGATATTGCCAGATATCGTAGTATTGTTGGTCAGTTGTTATACCTGACCATTACTCGACTAGATATTAGCTTTGCTGTTAGTCGTGCTAGCCAGTTTATGCAGAGTCCCAGGTACAGCCATTGGCATAATGTGTGTCTCATCCTGAGATACTTGAAGGGTAACCCAGGGAGAGGTTTGTATTACAGGACAAGTGACACTCTTGATCTTGCAGCTTACTCTGATGCAGACTATGCAAGATCAATTGATGACAGGCGATCTATGTCAAGCTTTGCTGTCTATCTGGGAGGAAATCTGCTTTCTTGGTGGAGTAAGAAACAGAGTGTTGTTGCTTGCTCCAGTGCAGAGGCAGAGTACAGATCTACGACACAAGTATGTGAGATTATGTGGATGGTTGGGTTATGCAAGATCTAGGGATGTCAATTGATGTCCCGGCTCCACTTTATTGTGATAATAAGTCAGCAACATATATTGCCTCTAATCCCGTCTTTCACAGAGGACGAAGCATATTAAGGTCAATTGCCATTTTATACGAGATGTCCTGGAGGGCAAGATAAGTAACCCCTACATATCTTCTGAGCTACAGATTGCTAATATTTTCACTAAGCCTCTCAAGAGAAAATGCAATGATTTTCCGAGTGACAAGTTGGGTCTCATTGACATATACGCCCCAACTTGAGGGGGAGTGTTGAGTTGTAATGGGTTAATGGCATTTTTATTGTTTTATTTATATTGAGGGTGTACTTATGTAATTGGTCCAGTTCTCTTTTCTATAAAAAGAGGGCTAGGATTTTTTTTGGGAATAAGACTTCATTTTGATTCTCCACAAATACCATTGTTGAACTCCGTGACACCACTTTCTTTAAGAATGTTTCCCTGTGACGACAAGAATACCCTAGAATCTGACAAATGATGTAGCCGCCACATATGATTTTATTCCAAAACACATGGAAAAGACGTCAAATGTGGGGGTTGCCTCCTACTCTAAACAAAATAAACTTGAGAAAGAATTTTAGCCTAAGAGGAACAAAAGACCTAGGATTGCCAAGGATCTAGAAAGTGATTTCGTTGCTTATTAGATCGAGGGCAGCGATTTAAATGCTAACGGCATGCCGGCGAAATGACAATTTTTGAAGATATGCCATGTCGACATGCTCAAGTTGTCAAAACGTAGGGTTTCGCCAGCATGCCGGTGGCATGTTGTTGCTCCTGCTGTTGTTGCTGCATAGGTTATGTATCGACATATTGCATATGTAGTAAAAGACAAGATTTAGGATTTAAATGGAAATATTTATCCATTAAAATAATTATTTTTAAAATTCTAATCATTTTGACTACTTCTGTCATTTTTGTCGATATGTCAGTGAAATGTGCATTTGGAAATTTATCGAAACGGTATCGAAATCAGTATTTCGAACCTTAATCGAGAGTGATCCATCCATATACAAAAATGCAATGGATTCACCAAAAGCTAAGGATTGAAAAGAAGCCATTAAATGTGAAATGGAATTGATTATTTCTAATAGCACATGGGAATTGGTTGATTTGCCTCCTGGATGTTCTACAATTAGGTGCAAACAGCTATTTAAAAGGAAACTAAGACCCAACGAATCAATTGAAAAGTATAAAGCCAGGCTATTGCCAAGGCTTTCAGGTAAAAGGAATGCATCAATTATTTTGATAACTACTCTCCTATTACTAAAATGATTATGATATGGAGTCTTATAGCGTTGGCTTCCATTTACAATCTCAGTATCCATCAAATGGATGTGAAGACCACCATTTTATATGGTGATTTTGAAGAAGATATCTATAAGGATCAGCTTGAGAGTTTCGTAACTCTAGGAAATGAGAGAGAGTTGCAAGCTTGTAAAATCACTTTATGAATTAAAGTAAGCTCCAAAATAATGGCGTGGAAAGTTTGATAAGATTATCCAATCCTTTGACTTTACTATTCATGATTTTGATAAATATTTTATCCTATAGTTAGAAGTGATAAGTTTGTTGTCTTGTGCCTTTATGTGGATGACATTGTTGTTTACATCAAACATGAGGATCATCAAGGAAAGCAAGGCTTTCTTGAATAGTAGGTTTGAAATGAAGGAAATGGGGATTGCTGATGTGACCTTGGGGCTCAAGTTGATTAGATCACCTGAAGGGATAGCCATTTCTTAGTCACATCATACTGAGAATGTTCTCAGGAGTTTTGCTTATCAAAGCTATAGATCTATATGTCCTCCCTATGATTCTTCCAAAACCACTATTTAAGAACAAGAGTAGAGTACCTGTTGCACAGCTTACGCACTCACAATCATAGGTAGCTTGATGTACCTAGCTAACTATACCAAACTGGATATCTCTTTCACGGTCTCCACATTGACTAGGTACACTAGCTGTCTTGACCGTGCTCATCTGAGAGATTTTTAGCCAAGTACTTAAGTACCTTAAAGGTACTACTCTTAAATTGCATTACATTAGATATCCTTCTATCTTTGAAGGATATAATGATGCTAGGTCGATAGGTCAGGTGGAGGACTCCAGGAGTAATAGTGTTACTGGGTATATATTTACCCTTGGCAGCAGTGTAGTCTCCCAGAGGTCTATGAAGTAGACCATGTTGGCTCAATCCACTTTTGAGGCTAAGATGTGTGCTTTGGACACCATTAGGATTAAGGTTGAAATTTGAATGGCTAAGGAGACCTTTCTCGGAAAAGCCTATGGTAGGTAATTCAATCCTTGAGATCTCCTTGCATTGTGATAGCATGACCATAATTGCAAAGATAAAGAGTTCAGACTACAATTAAAAAACTAGACGACACATCAAAATCACATTTAAGTCTATAAAGGATCCTATGTCTCAAGAAGTAATTGTTATAACGTTTATTGAATCCAAAGATAACACAGCAAACTCACTAACTAAAGGACTAGATAGACCTGTAGTCCTGAAATCTAATTTTGGGATAGGACTGAAACTCATTGAGAGCACTTGTAGTAGCAACCAAGGTTGTCAAAGGCCAGAGGGGTCCAAAATACCCGAGATGCTAGGTGCTTGCCTAGGCACTCGCCCAAGACAAATGCGGTGATAAATTATAAATTTGTTGAAAATAAATATATAAAATATCAAAAAAATTAGATATTCTCACAATCTCATGCATGGATCCATTAGCAAAATATAATAAGCAAAAATACCAAACAAAATATTAAACGCCAAATAAAAATTACTTTTCATAAGCAAAAATATAAGTCTAACCATGAAATTCATAGAAAGTACATGTCCAAAAACAAATCCTAGCATGACCAAAGATCATATATCCAGAACACGAATAAAATTATAAACAAAATGAATAAAATCAACAAATCTTGTATCAATCAAGGTCCCATGTCTTTTAAAAAGAAAGAGAGATAGAAATAGAGAACAAGAAATAGAGAACGAGAAAGAGGGGCAAAGAGAGTTTGAAAAAGTGAGGTAGAGAGAGCATGAAAAAGAGATATATAGAGAGTGGAAGCAAAAGCTCAAAGAGAGAGAGAGAGAGATACCTCTCTCAGCAAGTAGCAAAGGTAGGCTTGGTAGCAGAAAGAAGCTTCAGCAGTAGGGAGAAGCTCAATAATGAGGACAAGTGCCAGTGGTAAAAGCTTGACAATGAGAAGAAACTTCAGGGAAGAAGCTCCAATATTTGAGAGAGAAGTGTGATGGGGTTTTAGGAGGCAAAGGGTTGTTTTAGGGCTTTTAGAGGGGCTTATTTCCATGTTAATACGGTATGAAAGGGACTTTTGCTTAATTCCTTTCTGTATTTGGCTAAGGCGAGCACGTTAGCACCTAGCGCCTGAAGGTGAGGCACTCGCCTAGGCATCACCTAGACCAAATTGCCTTGCATGAGGGTTGTTGAGGTGCCAGGGCCTCACTTCACCTCAGGCGAGCACCTTGACAGCATTGGTAGCAACCCAACCTAAATAAGTGAAGATCCTACGAACTAGGTTTAATGTAGTAAACAAGTTGTATGGAGAGCTTGTTAGCACTTATAATAAATGTTTAACAAATGAGTCCAATCCATGCAAAGGCCAGTACCTGAAACTGTAAGCTTAGATTGAGCTATAGGCTTTTAATGAATTCAAACCTTTAAGGCAAGATGTGTGCAATGCATCCTTGGAGAACCCCACCTATGTGAGTGTTTTTGTGGTTCATAGATAGGGGATTAGGATTTGTCCCTAACACATTCATGAAATAGAGCAGGGTGCATGACCTTTAATAGCACCAAAACTAGAAGATTGCCTCCAAAGACATTACTTTATTGTTATCACCATATACCCCATGATAAAGGCTTAAAATTTAAGACTAGTTTCACTTTATTGAAAGGTACCTTTACTAGAAGCAAATGTATGGTAGCTAAGAGATTCCTTTTCTTCGTGTTGAGTTTCAACAATGAATTCGTTAGGGAGTGTTGATTTTAGGTCCTATATACCAATTCAGGTATATACATAAGGTGGTGACATTGGAAATTAAATCAAAGGAAATTGGGTGGGAGCTTTAGTGCCACATAATAAGTGGGCAAAACCTAAGTGGCGTATAAAACAACTTTGATTCTCATGACTTATGTAGCAAAGGAAAAGAGGAGGGGTTAGAGAACACACGCGTACATGTCCCACCTTGAGTTCAAGCTGAAGTGAGAATCAATTTGGAACTTAAAACCTAGACCTTTTTGCTAGAAGAATCCCTTTGGTTTTTTGGCTTCATTATTAATTAATTTATTTATTAATTTGAGTCATTGGATTTTCAATCGTTACAACTCTTAGTCGTACCTATTCACTCGCGACTCGTATCCCAACCACGTCTCGCGTGAGCTATTTACATGTGCAAGGGTTTATGTCGTGACATGCTTTCCACTTTTTCTCCAATGCCGAAAACACCTTTCTCTATGTGACTGTGTGATCTCTCTCCTGCAACTTAGCAATGGTGAGATCCTCCTCACCCTCTCTTGGCTATATTTAGTGAGGGAACTTTCAGGGACTATGAGTGAAGCGCACCACGGACGTGGATATGTGATCATCGAATGTTGGGAGTGACACACTAGACTTGTGCGCCAGTATAGTGGGGGCATCATTTCTCTAAGGGGAGTCTTTCAAAGGGGATCTTCGATCATAACATTCCTTACTCCTTTTTTATTTTGAGTTGCACATCTAACTGTTTATGGATTTTTTTGGATTTTCCCATGTTGTCTGTGGCGTATGTGATGATGATTTGTTTGTTATCATGGATCTCTAAATTGATTGACACATATAATATGTTGAACGAGAAATTTTTATTTGCCAACATATATACGTGTATTGTTTTATTACCAACAAAGAGCTCATAAAAAAAAAAAAACCACCAAAAAATCTCCATAAAATCCAAAGACCAATTCCATCATTATTATTTGACTTTGCATTATTAAGATGCAATTCAGGGTCTTAATATTTACTTGTTTACCTTCCTGCACATTCTTTAAAATTGAACACCTTTTGGACTTCTTTTTAATCTCTTCAATTCCCTGTTTTTCCATGGATATAATAAATCAAAATGCCAAAAAGATGCTTCAGTGAAACCATAGCAAATCAAAATTGAGAATAAAGTTGTCCAAGTTGAAAATTTGTCAGCAAAGAGAGGCCCAAATTGAGCCACAATAGGTAATTTCTACTGTTTGATCTCATCCTAATCAAGAAGTCGCATCATCAAATAGCATATAAAATGAATCATTTCTTCAACAGAGACTTGCTTTTCAAACATCACTTAGAGAAGGCACTACACTTCAAGATCTTCAATATTGATGCAAGAATTTACCCCTTTTTGATGTACATGAAATAAAAACAAGTTCAATTCAATCAGATAGTGAAAGATGAAAAAGCTATGGACATATGCATCACTTTCTTTTTCTCTAAAAGCAAACAACAAGAATGAGATAAGAGGGCATCCTACCGCATAAAGATCTTGCTATTTCCATGATGCAAACCCGAGGTCTCTGCATGACACTGTGCCAACTTTTACCTCTGTGCCTAGGCAGCCATTGGATTGTAGAAGTACTTACAAATGGAAAATGAACAGACATCTGAGGTTGCCCACTAACTCAATTTTATGTTCACGTGGTTGAATCGACTTTCAGAAGCCGGAAAGCATGGTTTCTGTACTAATGCCCGAAGTTCTCTTTCAACCATTTTACAGGGGAAAAATGAACTAACAAGCATGATATACTAGCTTAAGAATGAAAAATTGATGAGATACCTGCTTCTTTATTGGGTACAGTGACATAAACAGCAATACTCGGGACAGTTGTTGCACTAGCTCCCATCTTTGTAGCTTGTACAGTTTTTTGAGAATTATGAATAGATCCGGACCTACATGATAAAAGATGAAGACCGGTGTCAATGAACAAGCTCACAATACAGTAATCCAACATCTAATTTAAACTACTAAAGAATATGTATTTTTAACTAAACTTAGTGATAACCAAAAAGCATCGCAAAAGTACATCAAAGGCAGGTTGAAGAATTTGAAGATGCATATGGCAAATCAACAAATAGCATTTATAAATCCACAAAAAGTAAGTCAAAAATAACATCCAACTCCTAATTAACTAACAAGCTAGTTCAATTATCCTCAAAATTCAGAAAGCATATCAATATCGGTAACTTTGCTCTGAAAATTAACAACAAATTTGGACCTAAACACCAAGGGGAAAATAACAAAATGTTTTCACCATAAAGAGAGATGGTTGGATTGTAATCTAGGGGTTTCTATCTATCTATCTATCTATCTATACCGCAAGATGGGGGAGAGGGCGTGAGAACAGGAGAAGGCCGCTCGGCAGGCGATGGCACCAAGACTCAGCACCCACAGGGCCCCCACTAGTGGGCCACGGTGGCGGAGTAGGAGAGGGGAAGGCGCTGCTGCGGCGGTGTGAAGGGAGAGGCGGGGGGGCCTTGAGGAGGAGGAGGTGCAGGAGGAGGAGGAGGTGCAGGAAGGGAGGGAGAAGTGGGAGTGGAGTAGGGGGAATGCCATTGGGCCCTCGGGGGAGGCGATGTCCCTTTTTTATTTGATTTGTCTTATGTTATGTCGTAATAATTTCCGGCGAGCGCTCAACGGGACCAGTTGCCACGGTAACCTCTGCCTCTTGCCGCGGGTGCCGAGCGGGTGTGGACTAATTGGAGTGAGTTTAATATCTCCATGCTCCAAAATCTGGATGGAAGATGGCTTGTTTCAATCCAGATTGAATCAAGGTCGGATCATCCGTAATTTTTTTTAATCAAATAAAATGATTCTAACACGTGTCAAGTAGAATAGAAATTCTTTCTCTATTGGAAGACATCAACGGAGTATTTTGAAATTACTTTATAAATCTTAAGAATGATACATATTTAGAGTAAGAGAGGGTATATTTTGTGTTTAAGTTTTAAGTTATTATAAAATATTTATTAAGAATATTTAGAGGTATAATAATCATCTTAAATTAGAAATTAAATGTTTAAAATTCAAAAGAAAATGTGTAATTTGAAATTATGCGAAACAATTCAAAAATCTTAAAATGGATCAATTAACATTCATATTAGTCAATTAATATAATATTATTAATCGATTAATGAATAAATAATTGATCAATTAATTTTATACATCTTAGTGCAGATTAAAATATGAAACTCAAAATTAATTGATCAATTTATAGTTCTAATCGATTAATTTTTGCATCTAGCAATGAAATTAATCAATTAATCATTTTTCTTAATCAATTAATTTTTTATTTTGAATGTTGTAAAATTTGAATGATGTGTCTTTTCGAAAATGTATTAATTTAAATCCTAACTAACCTTCTAAATGAGGCTAAAATATCTTTAATCAATTAATTTTGAATATTTTTTGAATTTATTACAAATTTCTAAATACTTTTCTATATAAGTGCTAAGACTTTTAAATGTTGTGTATTGGCTCTTATACAAGGCATCTAGAAATCAATAAAAAGAATACTTGATTGCTTTTCTTAACTTAATGAAGTCTTGAGCATGACTAGATCCTTTTGACTTTCTTGAGCTTCCTTGAGCTAATAGACATAAGTTAGTGCCTTCTTTTGTTTCATCAACAAATATATATCTTTATACTTTGATCTTCATTTTGATCTTATAAACCATACATGTAAGTGAAGCTTTGAAATATCATGTTAGAGTAATGTAGCTTATTTTGTTCACATCAAAAGTTGATTAATTAGTATTTTGCACTAACAATCTTCCCCTTTTTAATATTTGACAAAAAAAGTTCAAAAATAGCTATGAAATAAAAATGATAAAAACATGACATAAATCAATGAAATTTTCATTTTCTCCCCCTATCAAAAAGCTTTTGTGCCCAAAGACAAAAGATATAAGTTCAGCAAGGTATTTGTATGACACGTATTTCTTCTCCCCCTTTTTCAACATGAAAAAGAGATAATAGAAAATGCATAAAACTAAATATACCATTTAAAGAATTAAATTGAAAATAAAAGTGCACAATATCCATAATCACACTTAACTAAGGTTCAAAATGTCGATTTCGATGTTGTACCGATGAAATTCTAAGTGTGCATTTCGTGGACATGCCGAGGGCATGTCGTGGAAATGCCAATTTTTCAATGGCCATGTCGAAGGCATGCCAAGTCAAACGATATCAATTTCAAGAAAATTAAATGTTGACTGTGTAATAATAAGAGTGTTTCATCATTACCATACCCAAAGTTTTAGATATCGATGCCAATATCGTATCAATAAGTCAAAAAAAGGATATATTAAGGCCCAAAATCGTGCGTGCGATTGTGTGTGTGTGTGTGCGTGCGTGTATGGACCCTTACCCTGGACTCTTACCCATCAAACCACACCTCAAACCTTACTTGGCCAGCACAAAAACTCACCAACCTCATCGACACTTGGTGGCATGCTGACCATATCATTAGCATGCCGGCGAAATGGTCGACATGTTGCCGGCATCCCCACATTTTAACACCATCTTCATATCGGCAAAGGGGTTTTTCGAAAATAGCTGCACTTAACTATTACAAGCCGACATTGTTCAAATTGGAAATAAACTAAAAAAGTTCAAAATTACTACAAACCATAAGCATGAAAGCAAACAACATCAAACATAAAACAACTAAAAATAGAAAAGACAACAACAACTAAAAGCACCCATCTTCACTTCTTTTCTTCATTCTTTCTTCTTTCCTTTCTTCAATTCTTTAAGGTCTTTCTTGACGTTGGCAAGGTCTGGTTTTACACTCATCTCAAAATGTGAGAAACAACTTTTAATGTTGTCAAGGACCTTTGCCATATGTTCTCTATCTTCATCTTGCCTTCTCATAATTAACCTAAGGCTAGACATGTAGATAGTGTTGCATTTGTTAGCCATATAGTCCTAATGAACATTATAAGCATGCTTCTTATCATCCGGTGGAACATGATAGGAGTAGAACGACAATGGAATGGTGGAAGATGAACCTACAATGATTCCAGGAGTACTCATAGTAGCTAGAATATCATCCTCAGAATCTTCTTCTTCAGCTTCATCTTCTTCGCAGCTTGGACAACAACCTTGCTCATTCTCTTAATTAAAACACTATCGAAAATTCAAATTTTAAATCCAAAGGTTGTTGTGAGAAAGGACAATAGAAGTGCGTAGAAAGAGATCAGACAAGAGGATGCCAAATGGCAAGGAACCTCCATGAATTGTTAGTAAAACACAAAGGGTTTAACTGCAATTAACCTACGTCTACCTTAGAAAGGACCTATACATTAATTAAACCCAACTAAACTCATATCTCAATGAGTATCGGTAGTGGTGTACCAGTACCGGTATCCAAGCCATACTGTTTTGAGTCCCATATCCAAAGAAGTATCGGTACTACGGTACTTGTGCCAAGTTTACTATTTGGAACACAAGTTCAGATAAGTATTCATCTAGTACTCAGTGTATCAGTACTTGTAATAAATACCGGTACACAGGGTACTGGTATTACTCCAGGAACAAGCTGGTCTCAACAAGTACCGGTACTTATGAAGAGTAGCAGTACTTGTTGACTACTGGATACTTTGCCTGTAGTCAACTAGTACCGGTACTTGTAAGCTACGGGTTTGGTGACTTCAAGTCCAGAACTTGATCTTGAACTCATGTATACCAGTACTCATGATGAGTACTGGTATATGCAAGTCCTAGTTTTGGACTTAAGATGACCTAGAGCTAATATGTAATTTGCATGTATCGATACTTATGAAGAGTACCGGTACTAGCAACCTATAGTATACTTAAGGGTCCAAAACAGTAACACCTGAGTATTGGTACCATCTAAAGGTACCGGTACTACTTGTAGTTACGAGATGTATAATATGATTTCTGAGAAGACGAACCAATGATTAATCCTAATACATGCGATTCTAATAGCTGATGTTATATCCATTCGAACCACGTAAAATGTAAAATAACAAGTCATGACAAGATATGAAAGATAGCAAAGTCTACACATCACATGCATGAAAACATAGACCTATACAAACATATCTGAAATCTATAGGTTAGAGGGTTTAGATGTACCTGCATTCATCTTGAAGGTTAAGAGAAAGGGCTATAGGATGGCACTACTAAGGAATCCCACCTTCAGATCCTGATTGAGAGCAGCAAGGAATCAAAGCTCTACGCACAGACTATCTCTCTCTCACTTTTTCTCTAAAGACGATGGGTCTTCTGCAGAGATTATGTGTGTGGTTTCCTTGGGGACCATAACCCCCATATTAAGAATGCAATAATTCTCACTAATTGCATCTCGGGTAATTAGCATACCCCCTATCAAGGAGATCCCAATTACAACTAGGTTTCTGCACATGTATATTTATATACCACACTTTCTCTTTTGCATTTCATACCCATATGATCTTAATATCATTAGTTGATCACTTTACAAATGGGTAAAAATTGACAGTCCTTAAACTGTATGTTGTATGATTATATTTATATATTTATATATAAGTCTATATATATATTAGATCATAATATAATAATCTTTCACTTGAACTGTATATGTAACCTATTAATCAAACAACATTGGAAAAACTGAATTTTGAGCTTATTTGGCTGTCATAACTAGAATGCATATCTTTAAACTATCTGATCTACCAATCACACTAGTAATAGAATCAAGGCAGCTTTTGTTACAATTACCATAACTAAACCAACATTGATCACAATCACTGGTGTAAGTAGTAACCAGAAAAAGTGTGGATGTGCAGCATGGAAATTACATGCAATGTGATTAGTAACATGTCTATTTCCGACTAGTCCTCCAAATTAAGATCACTTACAAAATATCGAAATCATAATCATAGGTTTAGAATGGACATATGAATAAACTGATAAGTTTTGTTATTTCCACAGAAATGAAGCTTTACAAAAATTTATATATAATTAAAAAATCAAATAGCTGAAATACTAAAAAAAAAATACCGAAGTTTGTCTATTACAATGTGCATTTAAACAAAACTCCCACTAAAGTTGAAATTTTTGTAAGGAAATTACACCCATAGAAACTATGTGTTTATGAAACATCATAGGTGAAATTACTTTGGTAAGCAGATCTGTAATCATGGAGTTTGTGCCAATATGCTCAATAGACAACTATCCATTCTGAATTCTTTCTTTAACAACCAGGAACTTGATCTCAATGTGCTTCGATTTGAGGGAGCTCCTATTGTTCTTGGAGTGTAGAACAACAGATTGGTTGTTACAATACATTCTAAGTGGTCTTTCAATGTCATCAACAATGCGCAACCTGATGACAAAATTCTGCAACCAAACGCCATGGTTGGATGCCTCATAACCTGTAATAAATTCTGCTACCATGGTAGAAGAGGCAATAAAAGACTGTTTCGCACTCTTCCAAGAAATCTTACTATTAGCTAGCAGAAAAACATAACCTGAAGTAGACTTTCTACCATCCTGGCACCCAGCAAAATTGGAGTCGGTATATCTGATAACCTCAAGCCGATCCGACCTCTAATAGGTAAGCATGTAGTCTTTTGTTTTCTGTAAATATCTAAATACTCTCTTGGCTGCTCTCCAATGTTCTCTGCCTGGATTACTTAAATACCTTCCTAACATCCCAGTAATGTAAGCCAAGTCTGGACAAGTACAGACTTGAGCATACATTATACTCTCAATGGCTGATGCATAAGGTACTGATTGCATCTCTCATTTGCCAAAATCATTATCATGGCATTATTGGAGACTAAACTTGTCTCCCTTTGCCACTGGAGTGTCTAATGGTCTGTAATCTTTCATCCCAAATCTTTTAAGTATCTTCTCTACATAGCTTCTTTGGGATAAACCTAGAAAATGGCGAGAATGATCTTGACATATTTCAATCCCTAACACAAATGAAGCATCTCCAAGATCTTTCATGTCAAAGTATTTGGCAAGAAATTTCTTGGTATCATGAAGAACACTTATATCATTAGTGGCAAGAAGAATATCATCCACATAAAGAACCAAGAAGATATATTTACTCCCACTAAACTTGTGATATATACATTCATCGGGAAAATTTGCCTCAAAATCGAATGAGACAATTGATAAAACTTGAAATACCATTGTCTGGAGGCTTATTTGAGTCCATACATGGATTTTCTTAATTTGCATACCATTCCTTTCGGGTCACCCATTACAAAGTGCTCTGGTTGAACCATATAAATGGTCTTCTCAATATCACTATCGAGGAAAGCAGTCTTAACATCCATTTGATGTAACTCAAGGTCAAAGTGTGCCACCAATGCCAAAATTATTCTAAGTGAATCCTTAGAGGAAACAGGAGAAAAAGTCTCTTTGTAATCCATTCCTTCCTTTTGGGTAAAACCTTTCACAATAAGGCGAGCTTTGTACTGTTCCACCTCTCCTTTCGAATCCTGTTTGGTTTTAAAAATCTATTTGTAACCAACAGGTTTTGCACCTTTAGGAAGAGGAGCAATATCCCATAGCCCATTATCAGACATCGACTTAATTTCCTCTTTCATGGCATCGATCCACTTTTGAGAATTTACACTTTCCATTGCCTGATGGACGGTGACGGGGTCATCTTCCATCACACTAATGTCTACTTCATACTCTTGAAGAAATACAATATAATCATCCAAAATTGCATTTCTTCTTACTCTAGTGGATCTTCTCAAAGATACATTATCTTGAGGGATATGAGGTTGTTCTCCAAAAGATACATCCAAATTATTGTCTTCCTCAGAGATATTTTGAGGTCCATGAATGACTGGATCCTCAATCACTGGAATATCTCCCATAGGAACATTTACATGTTCCTCCTCAAAGACAAAATCTTTAGCTTGATTTCTTTAACAACTTTAATATCCTCAAAGAACTTAGCATTTCCAGATTCAAAAATAACCTTATTAGTGGGATCATAAAATTTATATCCTCTTGACCTTTTTGAGTATCTTATAAAGTAGCAACTAATAATCCTAGAGTCCAGTTTCTTCTCGTTAGGCCTGTAAGGCCTTGCCTCAGCTGGACATCTCCACACTTGAAAATGCTTAAGACTGGGCTTATGCCCAGTCCATAACTCATATGGGGTTTTATTAGTTGCCTTAGTTGGGACTCGATTTAGAATGTATGTTGTAGTCTTAAGTGCCTCACCCCATGAGAGTCTAGTAAGGTAGAATGAACAATCATGCTCCTTACCATATCTTTAAGCATTCTATTTCGTCTCTCAGCTACACCATTCATAGTAGGTAAGCCTGGCATGGTATACTGAGGGACGATACCGCATTCCTCTAGAAATTTGGTAAGAGGCCCTGGACGTTGTTCACTGGATCCATCATATCTACCGCAGTATTCACCACTACGGTTAAATCTAACAGATTTAATTTTTCTGTCAAGCTAATTTTCAACTTCAACTTTGTAATTCTTGAACATGTCCAATGATTGAGCCTTTTCATGAATTAAATAAATGAAAGCCATATCTAGAATGGTCGTCTATGAAAGTGATAAAGTATTGTTGGCCATTCCACGCAGGCGTAGGAAATGACCCACAAACATCCGTATGTATCAAATCCAAGATGCGCAAAGTCCTTTTGGCTTCAAATTTTCTATAGTTGGTTTGTTTCCCTTTAATGCATTCTTTGCACAAATCAAAATTTGTGAAATCTAAGAGGTCCATAATTTCATTTGACATAAGTTGTTCCAATCTCTGTCTAGAGATGTGTCCTAATCGCTTGTGCCATAAATTAGTGCAATTCTCATTTATATGTTTTCTTTTCACACCACGTGTACAAGTAAGGGAAGTTTCATGAAATAAAGCAATAGTATCTAAACAATATAGATTATCATGATCTGAAATAAAACTAGAACAAACTAATTTTGAATAATAGAAAATGTCAACTTTTTCGCTTCCAAAATTGCAAAAATAACCTAGTTTATCAAGAATAAAAATTGAAACTAAGTTACGTCTAGAGGATGGTACAACAAAAGTATTTTCCAAATTCAAATACAACCCAGTTCTCATTAATAATTTAAAAGTTCCTATTGCTTCAACTTGTATTGGATTCCCGTCCCCAACGTAAATGAACTACTCAACTTCATTTGGCTTTCGGTAATTCAGTAAACCCTGCAAAGACACACTAATGTGAGTAGTTGCACCTGAATCTACCCACTAAGTGTGACTTGGTGCCAAAACCAAATTTCTCTCTATACAAACCAAACTGTGAAGCGTACCTTTCTTCGCACGCCAAGCGTGGTAATTGGTACAATGTTTCTTCTGGTGCCTCTCAGCCCCACAGAAGAAGCACCCTGATTTGGAAGACTTGGTAGTCTTCCCTTTTTGCTTCTTTAGGGAGGCTGTATCCGCAACATCTGGTTTCTTCTTTTTCCCCTTGCCTTTGTTACTCGAGGAAGAGAAAACATGAGCACTTTCAACCCTATCATACTTTATTCTCTCTTCCTCTTTCACACAGTGTGAGATGAGCTCATTCAGAGACATGTCTCTTTCTGGAAGTTATAACTCACCTTAAATTGGTTGAATGAGGGTGGAAGAGAGATCAATACTAAATGCACTAGAAAGTCCTCTGAGAGGTCAAGCTTCAGTGCTTTCAATTTTGAAGCTATGTGGGAAATTTCCATTATGTACTCATGAATGTTACCCTTCCCCTTGTACTTCATTGAAATGAGATTCTCCAAAAGTGTACTAATTTCTACCTTTTCATTCTTGGTGAATCTCTTTTCAATATCAGCAAGGAACTCCTTAGCTGTAATATTATCGTTCGACATTGTGCCCCTAAATGCCTCAGGGATGGCCTTTTTCATAATCATGATACTAATATGATTAGACCTATCCCACCATGCCTTTTCCTTCCTTTGATCAGAAGTACTCATTTCTCTAATAGCAGGGGAATCAGTCCTAATTGCCAAATCTAAGTCCATTACTCTAAGAACTATTAATAAGTTCTCTTTCCAGGACTTGAAATTGGAGCCACTGAGCATGGGAATTGAATTTAAGGTAGTGGTAATATTAGTAGAGGACTTATCTGAAAATTTTATAGGAATAACAAAATATCAGATACTATATGCATAAAATTAGTCTGAAAAATTGTAAAATTAAACCCATCACATGTCTTAGTTAACTCCATCAAAAGTCACATCTTTAAACAAGAGATTGACTTGTAATTAAAGACATGGCTTGGTGAGTAATGATTATAGGTTCATTTCTGAATCAGACATGAATCTTCCTTTGGGTCGATTCAACAACTACACAGATAATCCTAACAACCTACACATCACTACTCCCACGTAAATGAGCAAATATACAATAAATGTACACTTTCCTTTGGGCCAGTGTACACCTATCTATACTCATTCATTTTCCTTATACAAGTGAAAAATAAAATTAGTATTCATAGGAGAGCTCACTTTAGTGAGTTACTGTTTCAACTAAAATGTTCTCGAACTGTATACCAAATTAATCAGACTAAATCTTAGAATCCAAATTAAGCCGAACATGGGTTGGCTCTAATACCATTTGTTAGTAAAACACAAAGGGCTTAACTGCAATTAACCCACTTCTAGCTTAGAAAGGACCTGTACATTAATTAAACCCAATTGAGCTCATATCTGAATGAGTACTAGTACTGGTGTACCAGTATCAATATCCAATATACTGTGTACCGGTACTGGTATCAAAGCCATACTATTTTGAGTCCCATATCCAAAGAAGTATCGGTACTTGTGTCAAGTATCAGTACTTATAGCTTATTATTTAGAACTTAAGCTCAGATGAGTATTCATCCAGTACTCAGTGTATCAGTACTTATAATAAGTATTGGTACACATAGGGTACTGGTATTACTCTAGGAACATGCTGGTCTCAACAAGTACCGATATTCATGAAGAGTATTGGTACTTGTTGAGTACTGGATACTTTGCCTGTAGCCAACTAGTACCGATACTAGTGGCCAGTACCAGTACTTGTAAGCGACGGATTTTGGTGACTTCACGTCCAGAACTTGATCTGGAACTCATGTATACCGGTACTCATGATGAGTATCGGTATATGCAAGTCCTAGTTTTGGACTTAAGATGACTTGTAGCTGATTTGTAGTTTGCATGTATCGATACTCATGAAGAGTACTGGTACTAGCAACCTACAGTATACTTAAGGGTTCAAAACAGTAACGCCCGAGTACCGGTACCCATCTAAAGGTACCGGTACTACCTGATGATAACGTCATCATCAGCCATATCTAGCTTTAATTAGTCAAAATTCATTAATAAATGCTCCTACATAACCACCAAAATATTGTAATTCACTGCACATCATTTCTGAGAGTTTAACATGAAACTATGGTTAAAATTGTAATTTTACCATCATATTATAAATGCAGAACAAACCATGGGTTTTCTCAGGGGTTTATTAAAGGTTAAATATGCATTAAAGTCTAACAAAAGGGTCTATGTAGAAACGAGTTTTCACGTGTTACGAGAATTAAATGACATCTGAAATCCTAAAAATAGACCTTCTTAATTCACTGAGGTTCTGTTCAGGATAAAATTCACTTAAATCCTCTAAAAATCATATAAAAATATTCTCTAGGGTTTGACATCTTTGATTTGACCATCAGAGCCCATTTTGACCTAAAATAGAGTCTCAGACATATAGTTGCCCTAACTTGGGTTTCTACGTAATTTACTTAGTCAAACTTAGTCAAAATCTAAATTCTACTTTACCATCAGATTCCTTGGGTCCAAATTAAGTTTATATCAAAATTTGGGCCCAATCAGAGATCATATTGACCTAGTTTACATTTCAGTCCTGTCTAACTTTTTTCTCATACACATATGCTCCTAACTTTCGAAATAATTGTAAATGGGTCCCTAACTTTATCATCATTCTTTGCAAAAAGTTCTTCGCACCATTTTTGGAAGGCAGACCATCACCGTTGAGTTTCGAGCGATGATTTTTTGCTCGATTCTCAATCAAACACTTCCAAAATTGAAAGGGAGATTCCTTGAGGAATTCCCTTCCAAATGGGATCATCCACGAATCCTAACTTGTTTCCAAATCCTCGTGTGAACCTTTCAAAGGTTCACATGTCCTACTTGCATGAAAATCAAGGAGTTGAAAGCTTGGTTTCTATTTAAGCTATAAATCGATCTTTTAAAATATCTTCGTTGTAATATAGCCAAAATAGAGTTCAAACAAATAAATTTATTACTTGAATTTTTAGTCCAAGGTCGAACACAGGGAGTAATATGGAATTCAAAACTCGAGATCACAATTTAACTCAAGAATATAGATTACAATAAGAATAATGTCAGGATCAATATGCAAAAAAAATGGAGTAAAATGGTGATTTAAATCACTCATTACTCCTCATAAATAACACTTAAACTAAAGTCTCAAATAGATGTTAATCAAATGTATCAAACGTCTTAAATAGTTTGTGCTACAGTGCTAGAGACTCAAGGGTCTCTCTTCTGCTTCTCCTTTCTTTCTCTGTTTCTTCTACTCTTCTGTTCCTTTTCCTGTGCGGTGCCTTCTCATCTCTTCTTCTGCTCAGGCCTTCCTCTTTTCTTCTTTCTTTCTCTGTTCTCCTTCTTCACACAGAGGGGGAAGGTCCTTCAAATGGCTAAGTGTCAGCCGTTTCTCTTTATAGCAAAACCCCCTGCCCCCACGCGCTATCTCTCTTTCTCTCTTTCGGTCACGCTCTCCCAGTCTTCCACAGTACCGGGTGTTAACAAGGCAAGATCGCGGTTTTAAAAGATGTGCGTTGTAGTATAAACGAAATCGCCTCGAAAACAAATAAGAATTTATTACTCAAAAACCTAAGTATCTGATGTCTAACACAGGGAGAAAATAGAATTTATTCACTAATCTCAATCAATGTAATTGAACACTTAAATCTACTCAAAATCTAATTTAGAATATCATGCAAAAGTTTATGAATTAAAATGTACCCAACAGAAGAATTGGACGTCTGATTCTATAATCAGACGTCTTAAAAGATATGCTTCTCTCTCTTCTTTGGCTCTCTTTCTTCTCTTTCTACCTTCTCTTTTTGCTTCTCTTCTTTTCCTCTATCTTCTACCTTTCTTCTTTCTTTCTCTTTGACTTAGCTTTCTCGACCCTTGATTTCTTTCTTCCATCTTTCTTCATTGGATCTTCTGCCTTTGCCTTTCTTTCCTTTAGCCGCACCTCTGCTACAGTGCTTCTTCTTCCTTCCTTGTATTCTTCTTCTGCCTTGTCTTTCCTTCTTCTCTTCTGACTTCTCTTTGCCGCACCCTCTTTGCTTTCTCTTTCTTTTGCTTCTTTCCTTTCTTCCTTCCTTCTTCTTCCTTTGCTGCGGCTAAGTCCTTCCTTCCCTACTTGGCCTTAGCTTCACCTTTTCTTCAACCTCTACCCTTGGCTTTCATCTTCAGCCGCTCCTCTTCTTCCTTCAACCCTTAAGCTTTGGCCTTTGCTTTTCCTTGCCTTAGCTTCGGTTGCGCCTTCCTCTTCCTTCTTCTTCTTCTTTCCCTGCATAGTGAAGAGCAAAACCTATCTCCTACCCTCCCCTGCATCACTCTCTCTATTTCTCTCTTCCGTTCACTCTCCCAGAGTCGGGTAATCGGGTTGGGTTTCGCATGCCTGGGTCCAGGCGCACCGGCATGGGTGTGGTGCGCAAGAAGTGCAAGGGATAATCGGGTCGGTCACGCCAGGTTCGCGGGGCATAGGTCACGGACGAGGTGGGTGTACGTGGGCAAGGGACCTCACCCCGTGTACTGGAGGCAAAGAGCTAAAAATAGAAAATCAATTTAAATGACGCACCGCACTCATGAGGTTACGAGGTGGGACTAAAAGTCCCACCCACTTCTTCGCTCACACCCGCATGAGACCTTCACCCAATTGTCGCTGCTGGGTCGCTCGCCAAGCTAATCTCTTGGTTGGATGAGTTCGCGCACTCAACCTGCACCTTCTGGGACTCTGACGCCTGGAGCAAAGCTTGCGAGCTCCTTCAAGCAGTCGCTAATGGTGGAAGGAGGGTCGACCTGCATTTCACTCAATATGGCCTGTCGGCCCCATTAAAACACATGAGGAGCTTCACCGTGTCTTGGCGAAGGTGAGATGGTGGGTGGCTGGCCGCGGGGCAGCCTAGGCGTGCATGCCTAGGTCACTTTGTGGCCGTGAATATAGGTTTGTTCGGTAGGCAAGTGTGGCGGTGTTGGTGGTCGATGGAAGGGCGGATGATGATCACTGGGAGATGGCGGAGGTGGTGAGGATTTTGGCGAGGCGTGTGGAAGTGCGGAGCGGTAGATGCGCCTCGCTGGTGGTCGGTTGGAGGTGGAGAAGATGGAGGTGGTCTACGGCTGCAAGGGGTTGAAAGTGGAAATAGAAAGAGGGGAAATGAAGAGGGGAGAGAGGGGAATAATTCTAACCTAGCTAAGTGAACGAAGGGGGAGAGGAGATGGCTGGCTGTACCTACCGCCACGGAGAAGGAGATGTCCAGTGGAGGGAGAGCGGTGACGACAAAGGGGCTAGAGGCACGCGTGAGGGTATTGCGCGACGCGGAAGAAGGTGGTGAAGACGGCTCTGCCACTGGTATTGTGGCAGAGCGACGAGAAGGAGGAGGAAGACTCACCGAAGCTCGTTGGACACTTGGCCGGAGGAGAAGAGAGGAAATTGGGGGTAGTTCTCCGGCTAAGTCAAGCTAAATGGGAGCGGCCGGAGGTGGTGGACCTTTTATAGGCACTGCCAGGGACTCTTATGCTTGGAAGACAAGCTTCCAAGAACAAGAGACTGACGTGCTTTCGTGCGTGTGTGTTTAGAAGTATCGTTATAGTTTGCACTTGCACGTCGGTTTTAAAGTAAAGAAATGGATGTGAGTCCAAGTGTCGGTCTCAGGGAGGCGTGAAAATCGAATTTTTCTTGTCACTTATTATCATGAAAATCGTGGAGTTTTGCTTGCAAAAAGGCACGGGTGAAAAGCGAGAGAGAGAGAGATTAGGGTTAGAATTGTTTCATTCTTAACATGCAACTTGAATAGGAAATAGAGTAGGCAACTAAATGGAAAACAACTTCATTAATCATGCAGCTTTAGTTCATAAATTACAACATTAGATACATACTTAAACATAAGTAAAGTAAAGCTTAAAAGAAAGGAAGAAAGAGAGAGAGAGGGAGGGCGGCGAGGAAGCCACGATGGTGGAGAAGGCTCCGTTGGCGGCTTGTCGTCTCCGGCGATTACAAAAGGGCCTAAAGGTAGCTAAGAGAGGGGTAGAGTGGTTGCAAGTGGAGTGAATGCCTTGAATGAGTGGTTGGAAGGGGTTTAAATAGGGAGAAGGGCTTTCCAAATGAAGAAGGGGTTTTAGCGACGTCCAGGACATCGCTAAAACCCTTCTTAAAACGTCGGTGAAGCCCCTAGCCCGCCGGTCGCTCGCCCGCAGCCGTTCTTCCTCGCATTCGATCTGTGGGCATGGCATGAGAGCCGTCCAATCGAAGATTGGATGGCTAGGATCTCGCATGAGGCGCTCGTTTGGATCGCGCCCTAGTGCCTGCGTCATCGTACGCGTCTGGCTGGGGCGCATCTGCAGGTGCCACGTCACGCTATCTCGGCCATCCGCTGCTGATCGGGTGGCCCAATTTCTCCCACGTGCGAAGTCGTCTTCGAATTCCAGCACCGTGCGGCTCGAACCCGCATCGTGTGGGAGCGGGTGTGCGCTTCAACCGCTGCACTACGCCCGCTGCTTTGTCACGGCGACCGCGGGCGTGCGCGCGGTTCTCAGCCGTTCGATCGAAGATCGACGGTTGAGATCTGCTCTTCAGATGAAGGAGGAAGCGGCGCGCGGTGAGCGGGCACCATGTGGCGCACCATGGGCCGTTGATCATTAAATCAACGGTCAGAACTTCTTGGGGCCATTGTGGGAGCTCCGGATGTCGGATTTGGCCGATTTTGAGTCCGTTGGACTCCGTTCGTCGTTCTGAATCCATCTGTGCAATCCGATTGCTCATCTGAGGCCTGCTTTGACAAGTGCTCATACAAATGGCCATTAATACTATTTTATAAGCAATCTTGACATATGATGCATGCAATACTCCCATTCTATTTCTGTTGTGTTATCTGTGCCTTTTATTCTTAAGATGGGCCCTATTTAACAGAATTATCACCCCCAGATGCAGTGTTATCATACCCCCATACTTACTCCTTGCTAGTCCCTAACAATGTTTATACTAGCCTTTATTTTCTATCAGAATTTAAGAAGTAATTACTTAGACACTTTGTCACTTGTCAATAGGAGGAAATATACTAAGATCTTAATTTACAAAGACTAAGCAGTGCCCGGATGTCTGCCAAAATACTAATCGCCTGAATCCTTGCTTTAATGTATGTAAATATACATATGTATATATATATTTTTTAGAATTTTTTTGGAATTCAGAGTGGGTTGGTAGCTTTTTACGGCTACCCAACCCACCAAAAACTCGGTAAAAATCCTAAGTGCTAAGCATCTTGGTGTGAAGATCGTGATAGACTCACTTAACGGTAATTCAGACAGACTTCGGGTTTCTACGCTCCTAGGTGACCGGAAGAGGAAGTATTTTGCCTGAAGGTGTATTTGTTCGATTGGTAGCTTTCTCCCTACATTTGTTTTAATTTGGGTCAACACAAGGATTTTTCCAGTGTATATCTCCCCGGCTTGTACTACTTCCCCGCTTCTTCCTTAAGTGTTTTGGTTCTTTTTGTGCAATTACTGAGCTGGGCTCTGGACAACCGACCAATGGGCTATTACCCACGATCACTTGCTAGCCATACTCGTGAGGTGAAGTGTGGTTTATTTTGTTTTCTTTTTTATTTTTTTTTGTTTTTTTTTTTTGTAGGTGGCTTCCCTGATCTCAAATGTACCTTGAGGCAATGAAGAAGAAGTGGTCCCGTGGATGGGTTCTGGACAACCTGCCAATGGGCTATTACCCACGTCAACCTGCCAGCCATACCACCCTAGAGAGTTCATTAGCTACCCAATTTCTGTCAAAATCTCCGAGGAGTGAGTCTGTGCAAAAATGTGTGCAGATGCTTAGACTTAAAGTTCTTCTGAGTTAGAGGGTGAGTTGATAAGTCGTATACTTATCACCTTATTTAGTAAGTGGATTAGAGTAGCTTAAGGTTGCAAGGATTCGAAGATAAATCCATATTTTAGCGGACACCAGGGCTAATTAAGCCTGAAGGCCTAAAAAGTCTAAGTGTTCAAGTTCTTTTTGTATTATTTTCCACTATTGACAAGTTTCTAATGCCTAAGTTTCTTCCTAAATTCAATTTTTTTAAATTTTATTTAGACTAATTAAATGAGCTCAGGATCATGCAATTTATCACCCCCCATGCTTAAGTTGGACAATATCCTCATTGGCAAATACGTGGATGCAACAGGGGTTCAAAAAGATATTACTTGAGTGACGTAAAATACCTGATCACTCTGGGTTGCCTCCCAGGAAGCATTGAGTTTAATGCCTCCAGCTGGGCGGTGCTTCGTGTCATCCCTCAATGAGGGTGACACTCTCCTTTAGGGGAACCAGTGCTAGGAAGTGTTTCAATCTTTGACCATTAACTATAAAAGTGTGCCCAGTGTTAGGATCAGCGATTTCAACTGCCCCATTAGAGTAAGGCTTAACCACCCGAAATGGTCCTGTCCATTTGGACTTGAGTTTCCCCGGAAAGAGTTTTAGGAGGGCATCGAACAGCCAGACTTGCTGGTTAGGCTCAAAGGTCTTTCTATGGATGAGTTGGTCGTGGACGACTTTCATTTTCTCTTTATACAGTCGACTATTCTCAAAGGCGTCCCGACGAATTTCTTCGAGCTCAGATAATTGGAGCGTCCTCTACGCACCGGCTAACTGGGAATCCACGTTACATTGCTTGACAGCCCAGTAAGCCCGGTGTTCCAATTCGACAGGAAGATGGTAGGGTTTGCCAAAGACCAGGCGATAAGGCGACATGCCTATTGGGGTCTTGAAAGCGGTCTTGTATGCCCACAGGGCATCATCTAGTTGCATGGACTAGTCTTTCCTGTCAGGTCTCACAGTCTTTTGTAAAATGTTCTTGATTTGTCTATTGGAGACCTCGGTCTGGCCATTTGTTTGCGGATGATACGGGGTAGCAATGCGGTGGTTAACCCCGTATTTTCTAAGTAGGGCACAGAATTGGGAGTGAATAAAATGGCTTCCACCATCACTGATCATGGCCTTTGGTATTCCAAACTGGGAAGAGATGTTCTGCTTAACAAAGTCCACGACAGTCTTGTGATCGCATCAGCAAGTGGCGACGGCTTCAATCCATTTAGAAACATAGTCTACTGAGACTAGGATGTACTCAAAGCCGTTGGATGGTGGAAAGGGGCCCATAAAATCGATACCCCAAACGTCGAAGATTTCGACAATCAAGATGGGCTGGAGGGGCATCATATCTTTCCTGGTCATGGTTCCCAGCTTTTGGTAGCGTGAGCAAGTCTTGGCAAAGTTGTGTGCATCCTTAAACAGGGAAGGCTAGTAAAATCCAGACTGCAGAACCTTCGCAGCCGTTTTCTTTCCAGAGAAGTGGCCACCACAAGCCTGGTCATGACAGAAGGAAAGCACACTCTGAACTTCGTTCTCGGGGATACACCTCCTGATGATCTGGTCAGCATAGAGGTGAAACAGCATGGGATCATCCCAGAAATAGTGCTTGGCCTCAGCCAAGAACCTATCCCGTTGCTGTCTGGACCAGTTGTGCTGGGTTTGTCCTACAACTAGGTAGTTGACGTAGTCAGCATACTAAGGCAGTCTCTTGTCTTGCACAGCCAGAATGTGTTCATCGGGGAAGGTGTCAGATAAAGGTAAGGAGGGTCCAATGTGGTCTGGATGAAGTCTAGACAAGTGGTCAGCCACCACATTCTTTGATCGGACCTTGTCGCGGATTTCCAGGTCAAATTCCTGCAAGAGCAGGATCCATCTGATGAGCCTGGGTTTTGCGTCCTTCTTAGCCAACAGGTGCCGAATGGCTGAATGGTCAGTACAGATGGTCACGTGGGATCCCAGTAAGTATGGTCGGAACTTCTCAAGTCTGAAGACTACAGCGAGCAACTCTTTCTCTGTGACCATATAATTTCGCTGGGCCTCATCCAACGTTTTGCTCGCGTAGTAAATCACCACGGGTTTCTTGTCTTACCTTTGTCCCAGGATAGTGCCTATGGCAAAATCTGATGCATCACACATAATCTCAAAGTCCTAGGACCAATCCTGGGGCTGAAGTACAGGGGCTGTGGAGACTAAGTCCCGGAGGGTGTGATAAGAGTGGATGCAATCAGAGGACATGTGGAATATGGCGTCATTGGCCAGAAGGTTGGTTAAGGGTTTGGAAAGCTTGGAGAAGTCTTTAATAAACCTTCGGTGGAAGCCAACGTGTCCCAGAAATGAACGAATCTGTCGAATCGAGCTAGGAGGAGGGAGTTTGGAAATCAAGTCAACCTTAGCTCGATCCACCTCAATGCCCCTATGCGATGCGATGTGACCAAGGACAATTCCTTCTTGAACCATAAAATGGCTCTTTTCCCAACTTAACACCAGATTAACCTCAATGCATCGTTTCAGGATTTTCTCCAAGTTGCTCAGACAGTGGTTGAATGAATTCCCAAATACAGAGAAATCATCCATAAAGGCCTCTAAGTATTCACCCACCATTTCTGAAAAAATGGCTAGCATGCAACGCTGGAAGGTAGCAGGTGTGTTGCATAACCCGAACGGCATTCGACGGAATGCAAACGTGCCGTACGGGCAAGTGAATGTGGTCTTTTCTTGATCTTCCAGAGCAATTGCGACTTGGTTATATCCTGAATATCCATCCAGGAAGCAAAAATACTTTTGCCCCGCCAATCTTTCAAGGATCTGGTCAATGAATGGCAAGGGGAAATGATCCTTCTTAGTGGCTTTGTTGAGCTTCCTATAATCAATACACACCCGCCATGCAGTGGTGGTGCGGGTAGGGATGGATTCGCCATGATCATTGGTGACAACGGTGAGCCTGGCTTTCTTTGGAACCAGTTGAGTGGGGCTCACCGAGGGGCTATTGGAGATAGGATAGATGATGTCAGTGTCAAGCCACTTGATAATTTCTTTCTTAACAACCTCCCGCATGTTTAGGTTTAAACGTCTCTGCATCTGGCGAGAGGGTCGTGCCCCGTCTTCCAGGTAAATCTTATGGGTGCAATAGGTGGGGCTAATTCCTCTCAAGTCAGAAATGGTCCAACCAATGGCGGCCCGATGTTCTGAAAGGGTTGCGGTCAACCTGAGTTCTTGATCTTTGGTTAGATGAGAATTAATAATCACAGGGATGGTCTGGTCAGGTCCTAGGAAGACATACTTGAGATTCTCGGGTAGTGGCTTAAGTTCGGGTTCGGGTGGAACCACAGTTGACGAAAAAGGGAACAACGGGAGTTGATCAACATCAATCTTCTCAAATGATGTTGTTTGATGGTAATCAGCCTTACAGAGGTCCAAGGGTAGTGACGGGTCAGAACAGTCATTACAGGTTTGGTGGTCTGAGATAGAACTAAGGGTAAGGCATTCCTCGACCAGAGTTTCCACGGGATCATGTTCTCAACACAATCGCAATCAAAAGACTTTGTCGCCCGGAAGATATCTAATTGTATTTTCTTGTCTCTGAAGGTGATTTCCATACATCCCGTGCCACAATCAATGTTTGCCTTAGCCGTACTAGGAAAGGTCTGCCTAAGATTATCGGTGTTTTCTGTAATTTTTCAGGGACTTCCATGTCGAGCACCAAGAAGTCGACCGAGAAATAGAAGTCCTTGACCCGCACAATCACGTCCTTGATAACCCCCTTCGGGGTCTTCATAGATCTATCAGCTAGCTGGATGGTGACAGGTGTGGGTGTCAACTCTCCGAAACCAAATTGGTGGTACAGGTGATTGCACAGCAAAAATGCACCAACAACTGTGTCATCTTGTGCTATTTCCAAGCATTGCCAGTGTATATTAGGTAGCCATAGTCGCATTTATAAAAATAAACGCATGCATGCATTTATTTGAGAGGGGAGGAGAGTGAATAAAATGGACTTGAAATTAACATATTCCTCAAGTGCTGCCTCGCAAATTCACCATCTTTATTTTTATTTTTATTTGGCTTTGAATTTCTATGCGTAGCTACTGGGCATGGCAGCTTCCTCCTCGCGCCATTCTCTGCAGCAAGCTTGCCCTGCCAGCCGCATGCACAGCCATGCACAGCCCAGGGCATGGCTGTGCATGCCTCTTTCCTCTTTAAAAAGAGAACAACCATCTTCCTTGCGGCTGAGCTTGGTCCACACAACAACAGCACCTCCTTCCTCCAGGCCATCTCCTCCCCTCTCCCCTCCATATGCAGCCTCTCTTCTTCTTGAAGAGCTACGCTATGGGAAGGAGTAGCTCACAGTGGTACACAACCACCACTGTGAGTCCCACCACTGCCCAGCTCATCAAAGAGCCGGTGGGCGTGGTGGTTCTCCTTTCTGTTTCGTCGTTCCAGCCCATCGCTGCCATTGACAGGAGCTTCAAGCTTTGAAGCTCAAGCACAGCAGCAGCACAGCACCGGCCTCTCCTTCCGCGCATGCCAGTCACCGCGCGTCCCTGCAGTAGCTAGCACAGCTCTTTCCGCGCGCGCAGGCGCGCTCCGCAGTGCCCACACACGCAGAACAGGCCACAGCCGTTCGCGCGAGCCGAGCGTGCACTATAGCTACTATTCACGCTAGAGAGCGCGACACTGTAGCTACAGTGCGGTGACCGAAAAGTTTCTCACTTATCCGGTCACTGCGCGTTCTCTCTCCGCACCGCTACCGTCGCCAACCCTTTCGCGCACGCCCGCACCCATGTCTCTCCCCACGCCCGCTCTCACGTCTGCACCCGCCCGCTTCTTCGCCCGCACCCGCTTCAGCGCACAGCATGGTGCGCTGCGGTCCCTCCCTTGCACTCACTCCCTCCTGCGTGCGCGCGCCTCTTCGCACGCCTACGTGCCTGCACCTACGCGTGGACCACCAGACGATGGCCGCTACGTCCAGACGACTTAACTTGCCCGCACCTTCTTCACTCTAGTAGACGTGCTCTCTCTCTCTCATAGACACTCACCTCACACACACACACACACTCTCACTTGTACACGCCTATATACACACTTATATATATATATACCTATATATATTTATATATATATATATACATATATATATCCATATTAGTACCTATACAATTATATATAAGTATACATACATACATATATATATCTATATACTTATATATATATATACATATACACACATATATTTACATATATACATATATTTATATACGTATAAATATATATATGTATATATATATACATATATTATTACCCATACAACTAAGTATAAGTATATATACATATATATATATACATATATATACACATATATTTATACATATATACATATATACAAATATACATACATATATACATATATATATGTATATATATATATACATCTATATAGTTATATATACATACATATATATATCTAATTATAAATAAATAAATATATATATATACATACATCTATCTATACATATATTTACATATCTATATATACATACATACATATATATATATATATACATATATAACTACATATACACCTATATAATTATAACCATATCTATATATATACATATAGATATATATTTACATATATATATGCATGTATATATTTTCATTTCACCTACCACACGTTGTATCATGGGAATATCTGCACCAGTTGCTGATATTCCCCGATACACGCATACAGAAAGCGTCTTCGCACACATTTTCCACCCATCCATCTTACACTCCACGTGGCACTTCGTCCTATTGGTTGCGTCTTCCTAGATGACGATCAACTCGACACCGTGCTACATGCCATTTCCACCTCCACCCCCACCCCTATATACATATATAATATATACATATATATATATATACTATATTTATCTTATTTCTATTTCTCTTTCCTGCCATTAAAAAGATAAAAAAAATATATAAAGGAGAAAAGATAATCCTTGACTTGTAGGTACTCAGTCTTGCGAATAGCAAGACCAGTTTTGGAACCCTGATTTGGCTCACAGCCAAAATTATCAGAAAAAATCTTAAATAGAAAAAACACAAAAAACATAATAAACGAATGGAAGAGATTCGTTGTAGGAAGAGCGTAGAAACTTATTCACCTTTAATCCCGCTTCCTTGAGTTCGACCCTGGGCCTAAAAGTGACTAAGATAAAATCAAGTAGGCCAGGTTAAAAATTTTTGTAAAAAGATGGTTAGGCTCGATTTAGGTTAACCACTATATGCATTTCAATGATTAAATCACCATATTAACACCACCTTTCCGGGTCTACACCAACAGGGTTGTTGGAATTAGATTGATAGAAGCACCTAAGTCCAGGAGCGCTCTATCAAATGTCATGTCCCTGATATTGCAGGAAATCAGGGGTGCTCCTGGGTCAGTTCGCTTGAGCGGAAGGTTGCATGATATTACGGAACTTGCTTGTTCGGAGAGCACAACCTTCTTAGGTGCTTGAGGTCTTGGCTTATGTTTGGGTGTACAGGCATCCTTTAAAAACTTGGCGTAAGCCGGGATGTGCTTAACGGCTTCGAGGAGCAGAATATTAATCTGTACTTGCTTAAAGATCTCCAAAAGCTCCTAAGTTTCCACCACATTTTTCTTCTTTTTGATTGTCTTCAAGGCCTCAGGGTAGGGTGTTTGAACATGGATCGGGTCGATTTTTGGGTCCTTGGGTTTTTTGGGTGCCTCTTCTAAGCCGGGTATTTCAGCGGGTGAAGTCTCGGGGAGAGTCGGCCATTTGGGATCCTAGATTTTGGTGCTGCTTCTCAAGGTTACTGCATTCGCAGAGGCATTGGACCATGGGTTGATCCTTGAGAAGATAAGGATGAAGAAGCACCAAACCCGGGGGGTGTTTGTGGGGCTGGCTGGACCATGTGAGCTTGCTTGGGATTGCTTTGGAACCCTTGCAAATTTGGGCCTCTATTAATTATGTTTCATGGGTTCGGTTGTGGCTGGGAAGGTAGGGATCCTTGTTGTTTACAGTCCAAGAGTTGGCTTAACTGTCCCTTTATTAAGGCCATTTCCTCCTAATGTTTCTGGTTCATTTCAGCCATTATCTTTATTAGGGTGTCCATTTGGTTTTGTGGGGGAGGGGCTGCCCTATTTTGATTATATGGGGGTTTAACTGGTGGTCCTTGCTGATAGAGGGGCAAGTGTGGCTGCTAGTTTGGCCTGGGCTGGTTTTGGAATTGTGGTGGTTTCTGGTTTGTCCAACCAAAGTTGGGGTGATTACGCCAGCCAGTGTTGTAAGTGTTGGAGAAAGGGTCAGGTTTAGCATAACCTTGGACAGCTTGCACATCTTCAAGGATAACAGATGTCGATGGGGTGGGAAGAGAGTAATCAAGGGTTGAGGGAGCAAAGGTCCCTCCCTGGAACGTGGTCATGGGTTGTTCCAGGTTCAGTTGGCTTAAGGGCCGGACTAGGTCAACATTATGTGCTCCCTTTGCTAGGGAGAAGGTCTGTAATGGGTTCCTGGTCTGGTTCAGTAGCTCATCAATCTTTTTGTCCACCAATTCCACTCGATCTAGTTTCTTGGCAATGATGTCCATGTCAACCATTCCAGAATTTGCTTGTACCTCATAAATCCCACCACGGGGTTGACTGGATCTGTTAAACTGGGTCATGGAGGCATTGTTGAGCGAATTCTCACTCATGGACTCAAAGAGCTCAAATGCGCTCTCCTCGTCCTTATTCAGGAAGTTCCCCCCGATGAGGCATTGACGAAGTTCTGTAAGTTGTTATCCAGACCATGGTAGAAAATCTGGGCCAATTTCCACCTTGGTACTTCATGGTGTGGGCATTTCCTCAAGAGGTCATTAAATCTTTCCCACGCCTCATGTTACTGTTCCCCACCCTGGAGTGTAAAGGTAGTAATAGCTCTTCTGAGGGCATTGGTCTTTCTTATGAGGAAGAATTTCTTTAGAAATGCATGCCTCAGTTCTTCCCAGGTGGTGATGGGTCTACCTAGGGTTCTAAGCCAGTGAGAAGCCTTGTCTCTTAACGAGAAGGGGAACATCTTAATTAGAACAATGTCAAGGCTAGTGTTCCTAGGTTTCACGGTTCGTGCTATTCGGTCAAGATCCCCTAGATGCTGGAAGGGTCCTCATTTGAGCTTCCATGAAAGTGGCTTTGGATCAGACTTAAGACATTTGATTTTAGCTCAAAATCATCTCCCCCTTCGGGGATCCTAAGGTGTGGCTAGACTCTAATAGCAGAAGGATTGTAGAAATCGTGGAGGGGCCTCGGTTGATCTTGAAATGGTGGTACATCAAGTGGCGATTGCCCTTGTGGGCCTTGGAAAGGTGGTGGTGGTTGCCCTTATAGGTTCTGTAACCGGTGTATGGCTTGCATGATGGTGTGGATCTGTTGTTGCTGAAGCCGGTGCTTTGCATTAATCTGAGCTTGGATAATGGCCATTGTGTCTGGTGGGGGTTGGTCCTTAACCTCATATACCCTAGGTTCAGCCATATTTCTAGCAGAATCAAGTCACCTGGATTCCCATCACAAAAAAAATAACTCGGGATGCAGTGAGCGTCTCCCGTGCATACACTAGAGAAGAAGAGGAGGGGATGCGGAGAGCGACATATGCGAGAAGTGTGTTCAATCAAGCAAACAAGCCTGGTCCTTATGGTGTATTCCTTAGGAGACCTAGAAATCTCAAAAAGAGTGATTAAGTCCGTAAGCATTGGACTCCCCTTCCCAAGGCTAACCTGGCCAGGTTGATTACGAGGGGATTGCAGGGAAGGTTCTTCCTTTGGCTTGCACCGCTAGTTCCGTAGACCCCACAACCACGGTCGTTTGACTCTTCCCCGTAGCCTAGTCACTAGATTCTACCAAGGGAATGAAAGCCAAGTGCCCAGCGAACAAAACCTTGCCTCTCGAGACTTAACTCAGTCCTGCATAGGGCACGTCTACTCAGTTTTAAAAGGGCTAGGATAGTGCTTGTGCTAGGGTTATGTGATGAGGCGTTGATTAGGGTGGTGCCTCTTAATTTTCCACTTTCAGAGTGTGTGCTTCTATCAAAGCATGATTTTCAAGCAAGGATTTTTTCAAGATGTGGTGTCTTTTAGTGTTTCATCTTTACTTTAGTGTCTTTTAGGGTTGACGTGTCTTAATATTTTCAGACAAGTTTCTGTGGGCACGTCAAGTTTTGCACACAATTTGGTGAAAGTAGATTTCCTTTTCTTGTGTAGAAGCTCTAAAATCCTAATGTACTCATCCGAATGATCATGCAGCTTCTATTAGATGAGTCATTTTTTGGGTTGAGTGGTGCGACCCAAGTCAATCCAAGGTGGCTTCGCAAACACCACTCAAAAAGAGAAAAGAACACTGCACGAATTTATTCAAAATGTTAGAGTGTGCATTTTTTTGTTGGGTGATGTGTTAAGGATTTAGGCCAGGTAATCATACACCACACCAATTTTTTTCAATTTTATAATTTTTTTTAGTTTTTCACGCAAGAAAATAGTCATGAGTGAAGAATTACTCACTACCAGTCCTTGTTGCGCCTACTCCCTTGTTACCGTCATGGGTTGCGCTGCCTCACCTTCCAAGCGTCAAATTCTTGCAACCATCAAGTAAAAGGAGATAAGGCGTTAGGCGATGTGAGAATGGATGTAAAATGGAAGTGACAAAACAAATCCGTTACCTCCCTGGCAACGGCGCCAAAAACTGACGTGCTTTCGTGCGTGTGTGTTTAGAAGTATCGTTATAATTTGCACTTGCACGCCGATTTTAAAGTAAAGAAACGGATGTGAGTCCGAGTGTCGGTCTTAGGGAGGTGTGAAAATCAAATTTTTCTTGTCACTTATTATCACGAAAATCGCGAAGTTTTGCTTGCGAAAAGGTACGGGTGAAAAGTGAGAGAGAGAGAGAGATTAGGGTTAGAATCGTTTCATTCTTAACATGCAACTTGAATAGGAAATAGAGTAGGCAACTAAATGGAAAACAACTTCATTAATCATGCAGCTTTAGTTTATAAATTACAACATAAGATACATACTTAAACATAAGTAAAGTAAAGCTTAAAAGAAAGGAAGAAAGAGAGAGAGAGGGAGGGCGGCAAGGCAGCCACGATGGTGGAGAAGGCTCCGTTGGCAGCTCGTCGTCTCTGGCGATTACAAAAGGGCCTAAAGGTAGCTAAGAGAGGGGTAGAGTGGTTGCAAGTGGAGTGAATGCCTTGAATGAGTGGTTGGAAGGGGTTTAAATAGGGAGAAGGGCTTTCCAAATGAAGAAGGGGTTTTAGCGACGTCTGGGACGTCGCTAAAACCCTTCCTAAAACGTCGGTGAAGCCCCCAGCCCATCGGTCGCTTGCCCGCAGCCATTCTTCCTCGCGCTCGATCTGTGGGCGTGGCATGAGAGCCATCCGATCTAAGATCGGATGGCTAGGATCTCGCACGAGACGCTCGTCTGGATCGTGCCCTCGCACCCGCGTCATTGCGCGCGTTTGGCCGGGGCGCATTTGCGGGTGCCATGTGCGCTTCAACCATTGCACTACGCCCGCTGCTTTGTCGCGGCGACCGCGGGCGTGCGCGTGGTTCTCAGCCGTTCGATCGAAGATCGATGGTTGAGATCTGCTCTTCAGATGAAGGAGGAAGCGGCGCGTGGTGAGCGGGCGCCACGTGGCGCACCATGGGCCGTTGATCATTAAATCAACGGTCAGGACTTCTTGGGCCCATTGTGGGAGCTCCGGATGTTGGATTTGGCCGATTTTGAGTCCGTTGGACTCCTTTCGTCGTTCTGAATCCATCTGTGCAATTTGATTGCTCATCTGAGGCCTACTTTGACAGGTGCTCATACAAATGGCCATTAATACTATTTTATAAGCAATCTTGACATATGATGCATGCAATACTCCCATTCTATTTCTGTTGTGTTATCTGTGCCTTTTATTCTTAAGATGGGCCCTATTTAATAGGATTATCACCCCCAGATGCAGTGTTATCAGAGACCTCACCTGAGATGGAAACAATTGGACATCCAAATTTCTTGTGTGTTCGCACGAGAGATTGGGTGTGATAGCACTGCATCGTGGGGTGATAAATCTGCCAATTGGGGTTTATCTTAAGAGCAAAATGTACAGATAATACATCATAAATAGGAATAGGAGCATCGCATGTATTGCACATCAAGATTGCTTATAATATATTATTAACGGCCATGTGTACAAGGACATGTCAAAACAAGCCTCAGATGAGAGATCGGACCACACGGATGGATTCAGAATGACGAACGGAGTCCAACAGACTCGAAATTAGCTAAATCCGATGTCCGGAGCTCCCATTATTGGCCCAAGAAGTTTTGACCGTTGATCTGATGATCAATGGCCATGGGGCCGCCACGTGTCAGCCATGCCGCACCCGCAATCACCTTCATCGCGCGACGTCATTTTAAGCCGTCCGATCGCGCATCGGACGGTTGGGAACCTCGCATCCGCTCGCCTCTCAACCGTAGCAGCAGCAACCCCCAACCGTTGGATCTTCATCCAATGGCCGTCCGCGCAGCGACCGCGCCTCGTCTCCACGACAAAGCAGCGGGTGTTGCGCAGCGGTCCGCGCCTCACCCCCGCATAGTGAGACGTGGGCTCGAGGCGTCAACCGCAGGACAAATTCAAGCGGGAGCGCATGCACGTGATTTTAGTCGCTGATGTGTGATCGAACGACAGGTAGCGAGTAACGTGGCGCAATCGTGCACGTCCATAGCCGACGCCCGCGGTGACGAGGGGGCATGGGCGTGATCCAGGTGCGCGCCCCACGAGTGACAGTAATTGTCCGATCCGCGATCGGACGGCTCTGAAGCCGCTCACACGGATTGAGCGCGGAGAAGAACGTGCACGTGCTGGCGACCGGTGTGCAGGAGGCTACACCAACGGATTTAGTATGGGTTTAGCGACGTCCCAGACGTCACTAAAGCCCATACTGGAATTAGAAAACCCTTTCGCCTATATAAACTCCATCCAACCACCCATTGAAGGCATTCAATCCACTTACGAGTGCTCTACCCCACTCCTAGCCACCATTAGCTCTCCTTGTAATTGCCGAAGTTGACGAGCCGTCGACGGGGCCCCTCTCTACCACCGTGGCTGCCTCGCCGTCTTCTCTCTCTCTCTTTCCTTCTTTATCTTAAGCTTTACTTTACTTATGTTCAAGCATTTATCTAGTGTTGTAATTATAAACTAAAGTTGCATGTTAAATAAAGTTGTTTTCTATGTAGTTACTTGCCCTCTTTTATGTTAAAGTTGCATGTGTGAATGAAGAAATTCTAACCCTACTCTCTCTTTCTTTATCTCTCTCTCACTCGCTTTTCACCCACGACTTTTCGCAAGCAAAAAAAAAAACCTGTTATTTTCGTGACATTAAGTGACAATAAAAATCCGATTTTCACGCCTCCCTGAGATCGACACTCGGACTCACGTCCATTTCTTCATTCAAAACCGACGTTGCGAGCGCAAGTTATAACGACTCTTTAAACATACGTGCCCCACGCCATGTCAGTTTTTGGCACCGTTGCTGGGGAGGCAACGGATTTGTTTTGTCACTTCCATTTTACATCTATGCTCACATTGTCTAATGCCTTGTCTCCTTCTACTTGATGGTTGCAGGAATTTGATGCTTGGACAGCGAAGCAGCGCAACTCATGACGGTAACAAGGGAGTAGGCGCAATAAGGATCGATTGTGAGTATTTCTTCACCCATGGTTGTTTGCTTGCTTAAAAATTAAAAAATTTTTGTAAAACTGAAAAAAAATTGGCATGGTGCATGTTTGCCTGATCCACATCCTTAACACATCACCCAACAAAAAAAAATATACATTCTAACATTCTGAATAATTTAAGGTTCTTGGAGTGTTCTTTTTTCTTTTTGAGTGGTGTTTGCGAAGCCACCTTGAATTGACTTGGGCCGCACCACTCAACCCTAAAATCGGCTCATCTAATAGAAGTTGCATGATCACTAGGATGAGTACATTTGGGTTTTAGAGCCTCTACACAACAATAGGAAATCTACTTTCACCGAATTGTGTGCAAAACTTGACGTGTCCACTGAAACTTGTCTGAAAACATTAAGGCACGTCAATCCTAAAAGACACTAAAGTAAGGATAAAACATTAAAAGACATCACATCTTAAAAAAATACTTGCTTGAAAATCATGTTTTGATAGGAGCACACACATTGAAAGTGGAAAATTAAGAGGCACTACCCCAATCAACGCCTCATCACATAACCCTAGCACAAGCACTATCCTAGCCCTTTTAAAACAAAGTAGACGTTCCCTAGGCAGGACTGGGTTAAGTCTCGAGAGGCGGGATTTTGTTCGCTGGGCACTTGGCTTTCATTCCCTTAGTAGAATCTGGTGACTAGGCTGCGGGGCAGTGTCAAACGACCGCGGTTGTGGGGTCTATGGAATCGGTAGCGCAAGACAAAGGAAGAACTTCCCTACAATCCCCTCGTAATCAACCTGGTCAGATTAGCTTTGGGAAGTGGAGTCAAGTGCTTACGGACTTGATCACCCTTTTGGAGATTTCTAGGTCCCCTAAGGAATACACCATAAGGACTACGCTTGTTTGCTTGGTTGTACACACACTTCTTGCATCTATCGCTCTCTGCATCCCCTCCTGTTCTTCTCTAGTGTATGCACGGGAGACGCTCACTGCATCCCGAGTTGTTTGTTTTGGGACAGGAATCCAGGCGACTTGATTCTGCTAGAAATATGGCTGAACCTTGGGTAGATGAGGTTGAAGACCAACCCTCACCAGACACAATGGCCATCATCCAAGCCCAGATTAACGCAAACTACCGGCTTCAGCAGCAACAAATCCACACTATCATGCAAGCCATACACCGGTTGCAGAACTCACAAGGGCAACCACCACCACCTTACCAAGGCCCACAAGGGCAACCGCCACCTGATCTACCACCATTCCAAGACCACCCTAGGCCCCTCCGTGACTTCTACAATCCTTTCGCTATTCGATTCGAGTCGCACCTTAGGATCCCCGAAGGGAGAGATGATTTTGAGCTAAAACCAAATGTCTTGAGTCTGATTCAGAGCCACTTCCATGGAAGCTCAAATGAAGACCCCTTCCAGCACCTAGAGGATCTTGACTGGATAGCCCGAACTGTCAAACCTAGGAACATTAGCCTTGACATTGTTTTGATTAAAATATTTCCTTTCTCGCTGAGAGACAAGGCATCTCATTGGCTTAGAACCCTAGGTAAACCCTTCACCACCTGGGAAGAACTGAGGCATGCATTCTTAAAGAAATTCTTCCCCATAGGAAAGACCAATGCCCTCACAAGAGCCATTACTACTTTTACACTCCAGGGTGGGGAACAGTTCCATGAGGCGTGGGAAAGATTTAATGAACTCTTGAGGAAATGCCCACACCACGAATTACCAAGGTGACAATTGGCCCAGATCTTCTACCACAGTCTAGACAGCAACCTATAGAACTTCGTTGATGCCTCATGTGGGGGGAACTTCCTGAACAAAGATGAGGAGAGTGCGTTTGAGCTCTTTGAGTCTATGAGCGAAAATTCGCTCAACAATGCCTCCATGACCCTGTTTAACCGATCCAGTCAACCCCATGGTGGGATTTATGAGGTACAAGCAAATTTTGGAATGGTTGACATGGATATCATCGCCAAGAATTTAGATCGAGTGGAATTGGTGGATAAAAAGATAGATAAGCTACTGAACCAGACCAAGAACCCGTTACAGACCTTCTCCCTAGCAAAGGGAGCTCACAATGTTGACCTGGTCCAGCCCTTAAGCCAACTGAACCTGGAACAACCCCTGACCACATTCCAGGGAGGGACCTTTGCTCCCTCAACCCTTGATTACTCTCTTCCCTACCCATCGACATTTGCTATCCTTGAAGATGTACAGGCTGTCCAAGGTTATGCTAAACCTGACCCTTTCTCCAATACTTACAACACTGGCTAGCGTAATCACCCCAACTTTGGTTGGACAAACCAGAAATCACCTCAATTCTAGAACCATCCCAGGCCAAACCCACAGCCAAACTTGTCCCCCTATCAGCAAGGTCCACCAGCTAGACCCCCATATAATTTGAATAGGGTGGCTCCTCCCCCGCAAAACCACATGGACACCCTGATAAAGATGATGGCTGAAATGAACCAGAAACATCAGGAGGAAATGGCCTTAGTAAAGGGACAGTTAAGCCAACTATTGGACTATAAGCAACAAGGATCCCTACCTTCCCAACAACAACCGAACCTGCGAAACGTAATTAACAGAGGCCCCAATTTGCAAGGGTTCTAGGGCAATCTCGGGCAGGCTCACATGGTCCAGCCAGCCCCATAAATACCCCTTGGGTTTGGTGCTTCTTCATCCTTGTCTTCTCAAGGATCAACCCATGGTCCCAATGCCTCTGCGAATGCGGTAACCTTGAGAAGTGGCACCAAAACCCAGGATCCCAAATGGCCGACTCTTCCTGAGACTTCACCAGTTGAAACACCCGACTCAGAAGAGGCACTGGAAAAACCCAAGGACCTCGAAATAGATCCTATCCATGTTCAGACACCCTACCCCGAGGCCTTGGAAACAATCAAGAAGAAGAAAAGTGTTGTGGAAATTGAGGAGCTTTTAGAGATCTTTAAGCAGGTTCAGATTAATATTCCGCTCCTCAAAGCTGTTAAGCACATCCCAGCTTATGCCAAGTTTTTAAAGGATGCCTGTACACCCAAACGTAAGCCAAGACCTCAAGCACCTAGGAAGGTTGTACTCTTTGAGCAAGCAAGTTTCGTAATATCAAGCAACCTTCCGCTTAAGCGAACTGACCCGGGAGCGCCCCTGATATCCTGTAATATCGGGGACATGACATTTGATAGAGCACTCTTGGACTTAGGTGCTTCCATCAATCTGATTCCAACAACCCTATACCACTAATTTGGTTTCGGAGAGCTGACACCCACACCTGTCACCATCCAGCTGGTTGATAGATCTGTGAAGACCCCGAAGGGGGTTGTCGAGGACGTGATTGTGCAGGTCAAGGACTTCTATTTTCCTGTCAACTTCTTGGTGCTCGACATGGAAGTCCCTGAAAAACTACAGAACACACCCATAATCTTAGACTGACCTTTCTTTGCTACGGCTAAGGCGAACATCGATTATGACATGGGATGTATGAAAATCGCCTTTGGAGACAAGAAAATGCAGTTGGATATCTTCCGGGCGACCAAATATTTTGATTACGATTGTGTTGAGGAACATGATCCTGTGGAACCTTTGGTCGAGGAATGCCTCACCCTTAGTTCTGTCTCGGACCACCAATCCTGTAACGACTGTTTTGACCTGTCACCATCGCTGCCCATGGACCTCTGTAGGGCTGATTACCATCAAACAACACCATTTGAGGAGATTGATGTTGATCAACTCCCACCTTTCCCTTTCCCTTTGACTGTTATTCCACCTGCACCCGAACTAAAGCCACTACCTGAGAATCTCAAGTATGTCTTCCTGGGACCTGACCAGACCTTCCCTGTGATTATTAACTCTCATCTAACCAAGGATCAAGAACTCAGGTTGATTGCGACCCTTTCGAAACATCGGGCCGCCATTAGATGGACCATTTTAGACTTAAGAGGAATTAGCATCGTCTATTGCACTCATAAGATTTACCTGGAAGACGGGGCACGACCCTCCCGCCAGATGCAGAGATGGTTAAACCCAAATATGCGGGAGGTCGTTAAGAAAGAAATTATCAAGTGACTTGATGCCGACATCATCTATCCCATCTCTAATAGCCCCTGGGTGAGCCCCACTCAAGTGGTTTCGAAGAAAGCCGGGCTCACTGTTGTTACCAATGAGCATGGCGAATCCATTCCCACCCGCACCTCCACCTCATGGCGGGTGTGTATTGATTACAGGTAGCTCAATGAAGCAACCAAAAAGGATCATTTTCCCTTGCCATTCATTGACGAGATCCTTGAAAGATTGGCAGGGCAAAAGTATTTTTGCTTCCTGGATGGATATTCAGGACATAACCAAGTTGCAATTGCTCCTGAAGATCAAGAGAAGACCACATTCACTTGCCCGTGCGACACGTTTGCATTCCGTCGAATGCCATTCGGGTTATGCAATGCACCTGCTACCTTTCAACATTGCATGCTACTCATTTTTTCAGAAATGGTGGGTGAATACTTGGAGGTCTTTATGGATGATTTCTCTGTATTTGGGAATTCATTCGACCACTATTTGAGCAACTTGGAGAAAATCCTGAAATGATGTATCGAGGTTAATTTGGTGTTAAGTTGGGAAAAGAGCCATTTTATGGTTCAAGAAGGAATCATCCTCGATCACATCGTATCGCACAGGGGCATTGAGGTGGATCGGGCCAAAGTTGATCTGATTTCCAAACTTCCTCCGCCTAGCTCGGTCCGGCAGATCCGTTCATTCCTAGGACATGTTGGTTTCTACCGAAGGTTCATCAAAGACTTCTCCAAGCTTTCCAAACCCTTAACCAACCTTCTGGCCAACGACGCCTTATTCCACATGACCTCTGATTGCATCAAGGCTTACCGCACCCTCTGGGACTTAGTTTCCATAGCATCGGTACTTCAGCCCCTGGATTGGTCCTAGGACTTTCAGATTATGTATAATGCATCAGATTTTTCCATAGGTGTTGTCCTGGGACAAAGACAAGACAAGAAACCCGTGGTGATCTACTACGCGAGCAAGACGTTGGACGAAGCCCAACGAAATTATACGGTCACAGAGAAAGAATTGCTCGCTGTAGTCTTCGGACTTGAGAAGTTCTGACCTTCCCTGCTGGGATCCCACGTGACCATCTATACTGACCATTCAGCCATCTGGCACCTGTTGGCTAAAAAAGATGCGAAGCCCAGGCTCATCAGATGGATCCTGCTCTTGTAGGAATTTGATCTGGAAATCCGCGAGAAAGCCGGATCAAGGAATGTGGTGGCTGACCACTTGTCCAAATTTCACCCAGACCACATTGGACCCTCCCTGCCTTTATCTGACACCTTTCCCGATGAACACATTTTGGCTGTACGAGACAAGAAACTGCCTTGGTATGCTGACTATGTCAACTACCTGGTTGTAGGACAGACCCCGCACAGCTGGTCCAGACAGCAACGGGATAGGTTCTTGGCCTAGGCCAAGCACTATTTCTGGGATGATTCCATGCTGTTTCGCCTCTGTGCCGACCAGATCATCAGGAGGTGTATCCCTGAGGACGAAATTCAGAGTGTGCTATCTTTTTGTCATGAGCAAGCTTGTGGTGGCCACTTCTCAGGAAAGAAAACAGCTGCGAAGGTTCTGCAGTCCGGATTTTACTGGCCCTCCCTATTTAAGGATGCAAATAACTTTGCCAAGACTTGCTCTCGCTGCCAAACACTGGGGACCATGACCAAAAAAGACATGATGCCTCTCCAACCCATTTTGATTGTCGAGATCTTCGACGTTTGGGGTATTGATTTTATGGGCCCCTTCCCACCATCCAACGGCTTTGAGTACATCCTAGTCTCGGTAGACTATGTCTCTAAATGGATTAAAGCCATCGCCACCCGTCGATGCAATCATAAGACTGTCATGGACTTTGTTAAGCAGAACATCTTTTCCCGGTTTGGAATACCAAAGGCCATGATCAGTGATGGTGGAAGTCATTTTATTCACTCATAATTCCGTTCCCTACATAGAAAATACGGGGTTAACCCCTACATCGCTACCCTGTATCATCCGCAAACAAATGGGCATACTGAGGTCTCAAATAGACAAATCAAGAATATTCTACAGAAAACTGTGAGACTTGACAAGAAAGACTGGTCCACACGACTGGATGATGCCCTGTGGGCATACAGGACCGCTTTCAAGACCCCGATAGGCATGTCGCCTTATCGCCTAGTCTTTGGCAAAGCCTACCACCTTCCTGTCGAATTGGAACACCAGGCTTACTGGGCCATCAAGCAGTGTAACATGGATTCCCAGTTAGCCGGTGCGCAGAGGACGCTCCAACTCTCTGAGCTCGAAGAAATTCATTGGGATGCCTTTGAGAACAGTCGACTGTATAAGGAGAAAATGAAAGCCGTCCACGATTGACTCACACATAGAAAGACCTTTGAGCCGAACCAGCAAGTTTGGCTTTTTGATGCCCGTTTGAAACTCTTTCCAAGGAACCTCAGGTCCAAGTGGACTGGACCATTTAGGGTGGTCAAGTCCCACTCCAATGGGGTGGTTGAAATTGCTGATCTAAACACTGGGCATACTTTTACAGTCAATGGCCAAAGATTGAAACACTTCCTAGCCCAGGTTCCCCCAAAGGAGAGTGTCACCCTCATTGAGGGATGACACGAAGCACCACCCAGCTGGAGGCGTTAAACTCAGCGCTTCCTGGGAGGCAACCCAGAAGATTCAGACTGATCAGGTATTCTACTTCATTCAGGTAATATCTTTTCAAACCCCTGTTGCATCCATGCACTTGTCAATGAGGACATTATCCAACTTAAGCATGGGGGGGTGGTAAATTGTATGATCCTGAGCTTATTTAATCAGTCTGAATAGAATAAAATTAAAAAAAAAGAAAAAAATGAATTTAGGAAGAAAAACTTAGGCATTAGAAATTTTTCAATAGTGGGAAATAATACGGAAAGAACTTGAACACTTAGACTTTTCAGGTCTTCAGGCTTAATCAGCTTTGGTGTCCGTTAAAATACGGATTTAGCTTCAAATCCTTGCAACCTTAAGCTACTCTAATCCACTAACTAAATAAGGTGATAAGTATACGACTTATCAACTCACCCTCTAACTCAGAAGGACTTTTAGTCTAAGCATCTGCACACATTCTTGCACAGACTCACTCCTCGGAGATTCTAACGGAAATTGGGTAGCTAATGAGCTCTCTAGGGTGGTATGGCTGGCAAGTTGTCGTGGGTAACAACCCATTGGCAGGTTGTCCAGAGCCCAGCCACGGGACCACCTCTTCTTCATTGCCTCTAGGTAAATTTGAGATCAGGGAAGCCACTTACCAAATAAAAAAAAGGAGAAAAAAGAGAACAAAATAAACCACACTTCACCGCACGAGTATGGTTGGCAAGTGATCGTGGGTAACAGCCCATTGGTCGGTTGTCCAGAGCCCATCTCAGTAAATGCACAAAAAGAACCAAAATACTTAAGAAAGAAGCGGGGAAGTAGAGTAAGCTGGGGAGATATACATTGGAAAAATCCTTGTGTTGACCCCAAGTAAAATAAACTTAGGGAGAAAGCTACCGATCGAATAAATACACCTTTAGGCAAAACACTTCCTCTTCCGCTCACCTAGGGGTGTAGAAACCTAGAGTCTATCTAAATTACCGTTGAGTGAGTCTATCACAATCTTCACACCAAGATGCTTAGCACTTAGAGTTTTGTCCGAGTTTTGGGTGGGTTGGGTAGCCGTAAAAAGTTATCAACAATCTCTTAACTCCAAAAAAATCTAAAAATAAGAATATATATATATACATACATTAAAGCAAGGATTCTGGCGATTCATATTTTGGCAGACACCCGGGCACTGCTTAGTCTTTGTAGATTAAGATCTTAGTATATTTCCTCCTATTGACAAGTGATGAAGTGTCTAAGTAGTTACCTCTTAAATTCTGACTGGAAATAAAGGCTAGATTAAACCTTGCTACGGACTAGCAAGGAGTAAGCATGGGGGTATGATAACACTACATCGTGGGGTGATAAATATGTCAATTGGGGCTTCTCTTAAGAGCAAAATGTACAGGTAATACATCATAAATAGGAATAGGAGCATCGCATGCATTGCACATCAAGATTGCTTATAATGTATTATTAACGGCCATGTGTACAAGGACATGTCAAAATAGGCCTCAAATGAGCGATCGAACCACACGGATGGATTTAGAATGACGAATGGAGTCCAACGGGCTCGAAATCAGCTAAATTTGACGTCCGGAGCTCCCATTATTGGCCTAAGAAGTTCTGACCATTGATCTGATGATCAATGGCCATGGGGCCGCTGTGTTAGCCATGTTGCGCTCGCAATCGCCTTCATTGCGCGGCATCATTTTAAGCCATCCGATCATGCATCGGACGGTTGGGAACCTCGCGTCCACGCGCCTCTCAACCGCAGTAGCAGCAACCCCCAACCGTTGGATCTTCATCCAATGGCCGTCCGTGCAGTGACCGCGCCTCGTCTCCACGACAAAGCAGCGGGTGTTGCGCAGCGGTCCGCGCCTCACCCCCGCATAGTGAGACGCAGGTTTGAGGTGCCGACCGCAGCATAAATTCAAGCGGGAGCGCGCGCACGTGATTTCAGCCGCTGATGTGTGATCAAACGGCAAACAGCTAGCGACGCGACGCAATCGTGCACGTCCATAGCCGATGCCCGCGATGACGCGGGGGTGTGGGTGCAATCCAGGCACGTGCCCCACAAGTCGGACGACTCTCAAGCCGCGCGCATGGATTGAGCGCGGAGAAGAACGTGCGCACACTGGAGACCGATGGGTGGGAGGCTACATTGACGGATTTATTATGGGTTTAGCGACGTCCCGAACATCGCTAAAGCCCATACTTGAATTAGAAAACCCTTTTTCCTATATAAACTCCATCCAACCACCCATTCAAGGCATTCAATCCACTTGCAAGTGCTCTACCCCACTCTTAGCCACCATTAGCTCTCTTTGTAATTGCTGAAGCCGACGAGCCACCGACGGAGCCCCTCTCCACCACCGTGGCTGCCTCGCCATCTTCTCTCTCTCTCTCTCTTTCCCTCTTTATCTTAAGCTTTACTTTACTTATGTTCAAGCATTTATCTAGTGTTGTAATTATAAACTAAAGTTGCATGTTAAATGAAGTTGTTTTCTATCTAGTTACTGGCCCTCTTTTATGTTAAAGTTGCATGTGTGAATGAAGAAATTCTAACCCTACTCTCTCTCTCTTTCTCTCTCTCACTTGCTTTTCACCCACGACTTTTCGCAAGCAAAAAAAAAACTCGTTATTTCCGTGACATTAAGTGACAAGAAAAATCCGATTTTCACACGTCCCTGAGATCGACACTCAGACTCACGTCCATTTCTTCATTTAAAACCAACGTTGCGAGCGCAAGCTATAATGACTCTTTAAACATACGTGCCCCACACCACGTCAGGGTGCAAATCAGAGATTGGGACCACGCTCAGATGGAAGGGAATTCCTCAGAGAATCTCCCTTCCAAATCTTGGAGATCTCTGAGGAATCAGGGAGTAATCCCCCTCCATTCCTCGCTAGAGTAGGATTCCTCTGCTTTAATGGCAGAGGGACCTGATTGTAAGAGTGGCGAGGAAGTTAGGGGGCTTGTGCAATGGTTTTCAAAAGATAGGGGCCAAAATGTAATTAGGTGGATTATTTTGCAAAGTAGGTCAAGATGACCTTTCCTTAGGTCCAAATTTTGGTACAAACCTAATTTGGCCCTAAGGAATCCAATGGTAAAATTTGATTTTAGGTTTGACCATGTTTGATTGGACATTTTACATAAAAACCCAAATTAGGTCAAATAATGAGCCAGGACCCCAATCTACGTCAAAATAGGTTCCAAAGGCCAAATTGAAGGTTCAAAACCCTAGAGGATATTTTTCAATGATTTTTAGAGGATTTAATTGATTTTTATCTTGACTAGAACTTGTTGAATTATGTGAGTTTGTTTTAGGATTACAGAATGTCATTTAATTCCTAGCTCTCACAATAACCCATTTCTGATTGAACCAACTCACTTTTTATCTTCTTTAGACCATTTGACCTATGTTTAGCCTCTGAGAAATCCCGTTGAAGTACTACAATGGTAAAATTATAGTTTTAACCTTTATTTCATGTTTTCTTCTCAGAATACTTATTCCTTGAATTAAGCCCTTCTTTAGGTTATCTAGGAGCTTTTATTCTCTTTCTTAGGTCAAAATGAGCCAGTTAGGGCTCATGATGAGGTTCTCATCACCGGGTAATCGGGTTTCGAACCTAGAGCGCACCCGGGACCAGGGCTACAGGCGTGGGTGGTAGTCGAGGTGTGGGTTTTAAGCGGATTGGGTGTACCAGGCTCGTAGAGGAGAGGTCGCAGACGAGGCACGTGAGGGGTGTGAGGGACCTCACCTCTTGTGTCTAAGGCGAGAAGACCCAGGCATTTTTTAATTTATGCACCTTAGTGCGCTCTTCAGCTTCCGAGGTGGGACTAAAGTCCCATCCTTTCCTCTTCGTGCTGGTCATGGCAGATGTTGCATCTAATTCCAATCAAAGGTCTAGTAAAAGGGCCAAATTGATCCCCTTGTTACGTTCCTAGATGAAGTCTGCTACTCCTAGAAGTGTTTCCTAGAGCTAAGGTACCCTGGAGCAGCCTTGAAGCTTGCTTGAAGAAGCTGCTCTAATGGTGGAGGGTACGAGCACTCGAAATCAGCAAGAAGGCCTTTCGACCACGTCAGAAGGTTCAGGAAGGATCGCCGGACCACGACGAGTGCGACGGTGGTGGTTGTGAGGCGTGGCAAGGTCTATGCGTGCAAGGCAGAGTCAAACTGTGTGCATGAGAGTGGGTGTGTTCGGGGGTGAGTTTGGATGAGTGGTAGGTGGAATTAGGTTAGGGCTTTTTGCGTGGAGTAATGGCAGAGCTTATGGGGGTGGTAGCGACGCGATTCATGCAATGGCTTGGTGGATAGGCGTATCCCAAAAGAAGGTGACGGTGTTGAGGGCGTATTTATGGGTGTGCGTGTGTTGTGAGATTGGGAAAAAAAGTATAATGAGAGAGAGAGAGAGACAGAGAAACTTAGGGACGTGGTAGAGAGATGGAGGGCTTCGGTGTTGGTTGACCAGAGCCGGAGAAGGAGGATGGTGCGACAAGGCGGCAACGTCGACTAAGGGAGAGGCACAACCTCTCGTTGGCAGGAGAGGTTCGCGAAGACGAGGGGAGGAGTGTCGACCGTCCAATTTGATGGTTGGACAGCCGAAGGAGGAGGGAGGAGAGGGGTCACTAGAGCTAATTCTGAAGGTGGCCAGAGATGGAGAAGAAGAGGGTTTCTCAGGCCAAAAACTAGCTGAAGAGCACGGTCGTGCCCTAGGGTTTCTTTTATAGGGCTCAGGAAGGATCTTAAGCTTGAAAGCTAAGATTTCAAGCTTGGAAATGTCGCTGAAGTAGGAAAACCATTTATTCCATGAGTTCCCATTAGGATTTGGGTGAGAATTGTGGTCCAAGATGCGGTTCAAAAGGAAGGGAATTCCTTGATGAACTTCCCTTTCAATTTTGAGAGGGATTCGTCAAGGAATTAGGGAGTTCTTGCCATTTTTAGGTCGCCAGTGCTTGTAGGAATAGGAGTAATGGCGACAGGGACCTAGATGTGAAGATGATAACAAAGTTGGGGGTCTATTTGTAAATATTTTGAAAGTTAAGGGCATAAATGTAATCAGGCAGGACCAATTTGCAAACTAGTTCAAGACAATTTTAGCTTAGGTCTAAATTTTGGTACAAACCTAATTTGGACCTAGGGAATCCAATGGTGAAGTTGGATTTTGGTTTTGACTGCGTTTGACTAGGTAATTTACGTAAAAATCAAAATTAGGGTAAATGTCTGTCTGAGACTCTATTTTTGGCCAAAACGGATTTTGATGGTCAATTTGAAGGTTTCAAATCTAAGAGAATATTTTTCTATGAATTTTAGAGCATTTAGGTGAATTTTATCCTAACCAAAACTTCAGTTAATTAAGCGGGTTAGTTTTTAGGATATCAAAAGTGATTTAATTCTTAAAACATGTGCAAACCCTTTTCAGCTTGTTCTAACCCACTTGTTATCCTTTTAAAATCATTTGATCCTCATTCAACCCCTGAGAAAGCCCGTGGGTGTACTGTGTTCAAGTTATGATGGTAAAACTGCAGTTTTAACCATATTTTCTTGTCTTTCTCTCATAATGGATTTGTAGTGACTTATGACTCTCTGACAGTTATGTAGGAGCTTTTACCGACTTAATTGGATCAAAATGTGCTAATTTATGGCTCATGATGGTGTTCCCATTAGTTTCCAAGCTTGAAACTCCATCCTAAGCCTATAAATGGACCCCTAAGGCATGCCTTACTTCCTTAGCTTGGTTTTGGCCCAAAAACCCTCTTTAAACTCCCTCTTCTGCCACCTCCGCCCTAGCTCCGGTGAACCTCCTCCTCCGTCATCCTATGGCCTCCCAACGGCTAAATTGGGAGTGTCTCCTTCCTCCTCGACTTCCTTCGCCTCTCGACGGTCAACTCAGAGGTGCCCTAACCCCTTCTTCCTCGTCGTCTCCCTCGTTGGAGAAATCCTTCATCCTCGATGCCGGCCAACCATAGCTAACGCAACCCTTCCTCCCTTCGTCCATTAATTAGCTCAACTTCCTCACCTTTCTCCTTAGACTTCATTCAACCCCTTCTTAACCTAATTTGACCATCGTTCACGCCTCTCCCCCATCGTCTTCTCCCACTCCGACTGAACTCCAGTGAGGTCGTGAGCTCGACACAGACTACCATCCTCCTAGACACAACTCCCAAAAGCATCATCGACCTCCATACTTCAAAACCCCCCACCTAATTTCGTGCTTCCACCTCCAAGAACGCCCACCGAGCTCACCCACATCCGCTCACCTCCTTTGAGTTTGCCTGACCTCCACGCACACGCTCTCACAACGAAACCACCGTCACCATCTTCGTTGTGCTTGGGCGAAGCTTTTGAGCCATTTGACTGGGGCTTTCAAGCCCGTATTCGTGTTCGTAGGTTCTCACCATCGTTCGCTGTTGCCCTCATCCTCTCCGGTATCGTTCTTCTTCATCTGACCTGCTCCAGCATCGCCACCATGTTTCCCAGGTGTGGGTTGGCACCGTGAAGGTACCTGGGATCCCAATTGACCACGAAAGCAGCTGCATCGTCTTCAATTTCTTCAGATTTGGCAGCAGCTGTGCGCAAGAAGGAAGTGGGATGTTTAGTCCCACATCGTGAGTCGTCAACACAGCAGCGTTAGATAAATTGAAAAAGTGAAGACGGTTCTTTGCCTCGAATACACTGGGGGTAAGGTCTCCACTCATGTTTAGCTTCACACCTCGCCCGCAGTTCACACCACGCGGGCCTGGTCCCCTATGCTCATGACCCGATAGCCTAAGTTTGGATCCTACTATGCGTTGGGTTTGAGAGAGGAAAGAAAGAAAGAGAGAGGAGGGTAGGGGGGTTTTTGCTCCTCTGTGTGAAAGCTGAACGCTTAACCGTGAGGGACTTGTCATCTCTTGTGCTTATGTAGAAGAGGCTCTAAGAAGAAGGCACTTAGAAGGAAAAAAGAAGAGAGAAGGGAAGCTCTTGAAGAAGGAGAAGAGGTTCTGAAGAAGAAGAAGAGAAGGCTTGTGCTTGCCTTCTATTAAGACATTTGATTTGGGTTGATGATGGTACTGTTGGAACATTTAAGTACCTTAGTGGTATGGTTGAGGATATTGTAGCATTATTTGGGTTATTTGAGTAAATTGAGATGCATGCTTAAATGTGGATCTGAAAGGTGATTTAAATCACTTTTTAGGATCATTTCCATTCTTTTTGTCTCACAGAATTCTTGATATACTCTTGCTTAGTATTAAATATCATTTGAGTAGTTATTCTTCATTGAATATCATTCTTGGCTTATTTCTTGTGCTCACGTATACATTCATTTCGATTAGCATGTGAATTACAACACTTGCTCCCTGCGTTCGACCTCGAACTTCAATTCGAGTTATAAATTTTATTTGTTTAGGTGCATTTGTCCTATACTACAACGCATATCTTAAACAATGACGAATTCGCCTCTAAACACTACCTGCAGTTACGAGATGTATAATATGATTTATGAGAAGATGAACCAATGATTAATCCTAATACATGTGATTCTAATAGCTGATGTTTATATCCATTCGAACCGCATAAAATGTAAAATAACAAGCCATGACATCATATGAAAGATAGCAAAGTCTACACATCACATGCATGAAAACACAGACCTATACAAACATATCTAAAATCTATAGGTTAGAGGGTTTAGATGTACCTATATTCATCATGAAGGCTGTAGGATGGCCCTACCAAGGAATCCCACCTTCAGATCCTGATTGAGAGCAACAGGGAATCAAAATCCATGCACGGGCTATCTTTCTCTCACTTTTTCTTTGAAGACGATGGGTCTTTTGCAGAGATTATGTGTGTGGTTTCCTTGGGGACCATAACCCCCATATTAAGAATGTAATAATCCTCACTAATTGCATTTCGGGTAATTAGCTGTTGAGGATCGTAAAGTGCATTTTTGATAAGAAAAAGCATCATAGTATAGTACGCAATACGATCAACAAAAATATTTATAAAGATAATGAGACTTGGAATCCCGGTCATTCGTCTCTGGGAGGCATTTATGGAAATGCAGATTTGAAATCGATCTCTTTTGCTCTACTTGCTTAAAATCTCATGCCGGTTTATGGCGATTTATGTATTGATGTACGACATGCTAGTTGCCAAAAGATAGTGATTAAAACATGCAACTTCAATCACACCAAAAGATGATAACTAGACACATGATGATTTTCAACATATATATTTATATATAAAAAAGATGATGATGATATTAGAGTTGCAGAGCATAGGTAGAGGAATGCTTGTACAGGGAAATAAAACTACTCGCTACCAAAAAATGATTGCATACATGAATCTATGGGGGGATTTTGCATGCATCATTGGGGAAGAAGTAAGAAACTACACTATTAAGCAGTAAATAAAGCATGTAAATATAAGAAGAACTATAATCTAGTCTAGCAGAAATAAGGGCATTCGAAGGTGGCTTCGATGGCCTTTGAGTGGTTGAGAGGAGGAGGGGCGGTCAATGGTGCTTAGGCTGACCCTTGGAGAGAGGTTAGAGAGGTGATCTAGCATCTTGGCGTGGAGGTGGTGGTGGCCATGGTGAAGCTACTTGTGGACATGGAGGTGGAGTGGATGTGGAATGAAACTAAGCTAAATGGAACCAAGAGTGGATGGGTGCAAATGGCCACCCCTTAGGTCTTTTTATAGACCTAAGGGAAGCTCTCTAGAGAATTATGGAATTCTATAGAGAGGCCTATGGTGGGAGCTCGTGGGAGAGTGAGAGAGAGAGGATGGATGGTGGTTTTTAGATCCACCAAATGTGGATCTAAAAATTGAATGGCTCTTGATTGCTAATTTTAGCAACCAAGGCAACAGCACATGGTAGAGAGTTCTAGAGAACTCTAGACTAGGTATTTTCGTGTGGATGATGTGTGTGGGTGTGTGTGGGTTGAAACTTAGGTGGCTAGGTTGATTAGGTTAGGTTCTAGTGGGTTTAGGTCAAGGTAGGTCTCAAATTAGGGTTGTAAACCCTAATTCACTAAGGTAAAGTGCAATTAAACTTAATACAAGTTTAATTGGGTGTGTGAAAACTTAATTGAGAGTAAAATAACTCAATTAAGTCAAATCTAGGTCAATTGGACTCTCACTGAGTCCAATTGGATAGTGTATGCTGAGATCAGAGCTCAATTGGACTCAATGAGTCCAATTGAATAGACTGAAGAGATTGACCATGATCCAAGTCAATTAGGTTTAGTGAAGACCTAATTAGGTCCTTAGGGAGGTCTAGAGGTGATGTACTAGGGTCAGGGCACCTTAATTTAGGTTCCTAGGGGGTTAGAATTGGGTTTAGGGAGCTAGAGATCCAAGATCAAGGCTTGAATCTCAAAATAGGGTCTGGAGGGTAGTTCTGGACGCCCAATAATAGTGTCAGACATCTTATAGTGAAAAAGCAGAAGTCCAGACTTGTTGTCTGAACGTCCAATCAGAGTTAGGAGGGATTTTAGGTTCTGTCTTGGCTATTCTGAAGAAATTGGACGTCTAACCAAGTGTTTGGACGTCCAATAACATTGTAGAAGTGAGTTTAAGGTGTGCGGGTGTTGGCTAAGGGTTCTGGACATCCTATAACTTATCTGGACATCCAGATAGAGGCTAGAATTAGGGTTTTAAGGTTTCCTAGGGTGTGGTAACCTAATCTAAGGGTGGCTAAGGCTTGGGGAATCTTCTAGGCTATCCTAGGGCTAGGATGGTCATAAGTTCATAATTTACTGCTTTATTCCTTCTTAAATAGAATAGCATACCTCAACCTCTTACATTATTGTCTACTACATCTTATTCTAGGTCTTCTGCTCCAGCTTTGCTGCAACTCCAATTATTCTTTATTCTTCAGATCCAGCTTTAGATCTATCTTCTGGTCAGCTTATTACCTGTAATTAACATAATGCACCTAATTAGCACATTATAGCATTATTTTATGCATAGCTAAAAGAAAGCAGTAAGGATACAAGTGATGCTTATGCATGTGTGAACTGTCCTAACTTATGCTAAGTCCTAGTCTAATTTAGGTCAATTAAGACATATGATTGCTGCGCAATCATTAGCATACCCCCTATCAAGGAGATCCTAATTACAACTAGGTTTCTGCATATGTATATTTATATACCACACTTTCCCTTTTGCATTTCATACCCATATGATCTTAATATCATTAGTTGATTACTTTACAAATGGGTATAAATTGACAGTCCTTAAATTGTATGTTGTATGATTATATTTATATGTTCATATATAAGTCCATATATATATTAGATCATAATCTAACATGAATATCATTCATGTGACGAAGAATCATAAGTGGTTAATTTACTTTGATTTTGTTCATGATACAATAAACAACATATCTAGTGTGACGAGGGCAATGATTAAAGTGTTTGACTTTACCAAAGAATGACCAATTGATCACACGAGCAAGAAATCTTGGAATAAAATCAAGTGTGTTGGTAGATAATGGCTTTTTAGAATGATCAAACTCTCCGTGTGCAAGTATTGCTTTTCTAACAACATCAAAAGAAATCTCTTAGGTGACCTCCTAAGTTTTACCCATACAATCAATCTTGTAAATTTCAGAAACCCCCTTAGCATTTACTTTGATCTTGACATGAAGGACTTAGGATTCTAAAATAATTCTTCCCTCTTCTCCTACTTCTTGGAGGTTTGCATAAAATAACCTAACAAGTGAAGGATAAATGCCCTTGATTGCATGACCCACATTAAAGGCAGGATGAAAATAGGTTCTCATCTTTTGATAGGTGAAGAGTTCTTCAATATTAACCTTATGCACATTTTTGAGTTCTCCAAATAATATAAGATGGAGAGTGGTGCATATGGCATTCCTTAGCTTTGAAAAATAGCGGTGTTGTGCAGTTGGAGAGAAAAGATATGGTGACATTGAATTATTTTTGCTAGGAGTTGTAGATGATGATCCTTCAATCGATTTGCCTTTCTTAGATTAAGATGCCATTTTTAAAATAGTAAGAGAATTTATGAAAGTAATTGATTAATGAACACTTAATTAATCGATTAACGAATGAAAATGAGGAAAATCAAGAGAAATAGAGATCATAACAAGGGGGGTTTGGATTTAAGGATAATGTAGGAACCATAGATCCAAAACAAAGTGAAAAACACAAACAAAATAGTGAGAAAAATAACAAATCGAAGATGTTCGACAAACAAAAGAAAATAACAAAATGATAATAGAATGTTGAGATATGCTTGCAATAGAAAGAAAATATCAAGATGCTTGCTAAGAGGCTTGGGCCACAAAATCTCTCAAGAGTATTCCTTGTGTTTAGAGAAAAGACATGGAGGTAGGGTTTTGGAAGGAAAAATGAGGCAACACAAGGGATAGTTGCCTTTTAAAGCGAGGAGAGAGAGAGGATGGTTCAAAGGGGTGAAAACCACCTTTTTAATTGGTTAAAGGTGAGGGTTTGCATTAGGAACCACTAGGTATACAGGAAAGTACTAAAATGCCCTTTTTCTAGAAAATTCTGCTGCACAGGCAAAAAATTTTGAAATTAATTGATTAGTGAAATTGATTAATTTCCAACCTTTTTAGTTATATTGAAAGTGATGAAAGATTTTTGGAAAGCAAAGAGTATAGGCTTTAATTAAGAATTGAATTGAATGAATCAAGCATGGAATTAAATAAATTTAGTATCTCAAAGGTTGGAGATGGAAACATATCAAGAAAACCCATTAAAGATTGGTTAACTTGATAAGAAGACAAACAACATGAAATCAATTGATCAATCTAATAAATTAATTTTAGACAAATCAAAACAATGCACACAAATTCAATCAAGATCTTTTAAAGTACAAATCCAAGGTTCTTCTAATGTGAGTGAACCTATCTCTTGCTAGAGGTTTTGTCAGTATGTCGACTAGTTGTTCTTGTGTATTAATAAATTCTAAGCTAATTTCACCCTTTAAAATAGTATCCCTAAGGAAATGATGGCGTACATCAATTTGTTTTGTCCTAAAATAATGTACAATATTTTTAGATAAGTTTATTGCATTAGTATTGTCACAAAGAATTCTAATTTTGTCAAAATTTAATCCTAAATCCTGTAGAGTTTGTTTAATCCACAAAACCTGTGAACATGCTATGGCAACCAAAATATATTCTACCTTGGTAATGGAGAAGGCAACACAATTTTGTTTCTTGGAAAACTAAGAGACAAATGTGTTTGCCAGAAAGTGGCATGTCCTACTTGTACTTTTTCGATCAATTTTGCTTTTTGCATAGTTGGCATCATTGAATGTGGAAACTTCAAGAGTCAGAGTGCGTGGATAAAATAAACCATAATCACTAGTTGATTTTAAATGTCTAAAGATTCTCTTAACAGCATTCAAGTGTGAATCTCTAGGTGAAACTTAAAATCGTGCACACAAACATGTAGCAAACATTATATCGGGTCTACTTGTTAAATAGAGTAAAGAACCAATAGTAGCTTGATATTTAATTTGATCAACTTCTTTACCTTGTTAGTCCATGTCAAAGCTTATGTGTGTACCCGTTGGAGTTTCCTTTCCTTTGGAGTTCTCCAATCCAAATTTCTTTAGCATATCCAAGGTGTACTTGGATTAGTGAATAAAGATACCATCCTTCATTTGATGGATTTGGAAACCTAGAAAGTACTTGAGTTCTCCCATGAGACACATTTCAAATTTTGCTTGCCTAACCTTTGTAAATTCTTGACATAGATTTTCATTAGTAGATCCAAAAATAATGTCAACATAAATTTGTATCAATAATAAATCAAAATTTTCTTTCTTAAGAAATAAAGTAGAATCAACTTTTCCCATAGAAAAATCAAATTTAATCAAATAATAGCGTAATCTTTTGTACTAAGCTTGAGGTGCTTGTTTAAGATCATATAAGGCCTTTTTAAGCTTATACACATGATTTAGAAATTCAGGATTTACAAACCCAAGGGGTTGCTTAACATATACTTCTTATTTTATATAGCCATTTAGAAATGTAGATTTTACATCCATTTAATAAAGCTTTAAGCCTAAGTGAGATGTGATCGTTAAGAGCAATCATATGGACTCAAGCCTTGTAATTGGTGCATAAGTTTTGTCATAATCAATTCCTTCTCGTTGATATAACCTTGTGCAACTAGCTTAGCTTTATTCCTTGTTACTTCCCACTTTCATTGGTTTTATTTCTAAAAACCCATTTAGTCCCAATTAGTGAATGATTTTCAGGATTAGGAACTAAGTCCTATACATGGTTCCTTTCAAATTTAATTAATTCTTCTTGTATTGCCATAACCCATGTTTCATTTGTGAGAGCTTCTTCAACACTTTCAGGCTCTACTTGAGAGATAGAAGCATTGAAAGAAAAATTATTAATTAGTTGTGAACGTGTTTTAACTCCTCTTTTAACCTCCCTAATTATCAACTATTTAGGATGATCTTTATTGAATGACCAATCTTTATGAAGATTATGAACATGACTTTCTTTGATATTAGAAACATCTAGGAAAGGTTACTCATCATCTTTGTCATCTTTAATAACATTTTCTTGGTTTAACATTAGGGGAATTTCATTAAAGGAGATGTAAAGTTTCTTCTATAACAGGAGAGTTCTTATTGAACACTTTGTAGGCTTTACTTTAAGTAGAGTATCCAATGGAGATATATTCTTCACCCTTAGCATTGAATTTATCTAAGTTTTCCTTAGTATTAAGAATGAGACATTTACTACCAAATATTTTAAAATAGCTAATTTTAGGTTTTCTTTCATAATATAATTCATAGGAGATCTTATTAACTATAGGCATAATAAGAACCCTATTCAAGACATAATAAGTCATATTTGTCGCTTCTGCCTAAAAATATTTCAGTAAATTGGATGTTTGGTAAGCATAGTACTGGCACATTATTCTAAAGTACAATTTTTTCATTCAACAACTCTGTATTGTTGTGGTGCATATGGAAAAGAAAATTTGTGTTTAATTCTGTGATCTTCAATGAAGAAAAGAATTGACTCTCAAGTTTTCCATCATGATTGAAGCGAATGCAAGTAATCAAGTACCCTTTCTCATTTTAAACTAATTTAGCAAATTTTTTGAAAATTTCAAAAACTTAATCCTTATGTTTCAAGAAATAAACCTAAGTAAATCTAGGAAAATCATCAATGATTACAAGACAAAATCTACAACCATTCAAACTCTCAAATCTAGTTGGAGCAAAGAGATCTAAGTGTATAAGTTGAAGTGGTCTAGAAGTGGAAATGATGTTTTTATTTTTGAAAAAGCTTTTATGTATTTTTCCTAAAGTAAAAGGATCAAAAATAGAGTGTGTGTCAAATTTCTTGTATGGTAAGCCTTTAACAAGATCATGCTTAATTAATTTATTTTAGTGTCTAATGTGCACGTGACCTAATCTCCTATGCCAAAGAGAATTTTCAGTTTCAAAAGCAACCAAGCAATCATAAGTATTATTTTTATCAATGATGACAGTATATATGTTTTTATGTCTCTTTCCTTTTAACAAAACTTCACTAATAATTTCATTAAAAATGAGAAAAATTTTAGAAGTAAATAATACATTAGATCCCTTGTCACATATTTGGCTAATGCTCAAGTGATTATGCTTAAGACGTTTATAAAAAAGAACGTAACTAAAGGAACAATTACCTTGCCTAATAGTTCTTGTACCAACAATCTTCCTACTATGGTCGTTCCTAAATGTGACAGTGCCTTCTTTTTTGTTCTCGATGCTGGTGAATAGATCCCAATCTCCAATCATGTGTTTAAATATCCACTATCTATAACCCATCGACCTTTGGTTGTTGGCTCCCACAAAATTATGCCTTTTTTGAGTTGGAGCCCTCTTTAATGCTTTAAGTCCATTCTTCATCACAAGAAAATCTCATTGAGAAAAATCTACATCTTTTTTGCTTACAAAACAATTTTGCAAAGTTGATTTTGGTACCCATCCTTTATTGGCTCCGCAAGGGCTGGCATTCTTCCTAAGAATATTGATAACTTCACATTTATTGACATAATTTATGCCTAACTAATGTTAGTTTGAGGGTAAATTAGGTCAGAATGCATTTGTATAGGTTAGATTAGTCATTTAGTACATTTTGTAAATAGTGTATAATTTTGGGTTTTTGTGAAATATTCCCCTTAGCTATATCTAGTTCCTTGATGTGCTTATTTATATGTCTGCAAGTGCCTGGAATGGAGCTAATTAGGCCGTGGCAGGAGGAAGATTTAAGTTTGAGCTTAGTTGTGTAAGTGGCTGAGTCAACCCTTCAACCCAATTAACCTAGCCCAATTAGCCCTTAGACCTAGCCTAATTAGGAGCTTAGTTCCCCACACCTAATTGCCACCTAACATAGCCTAATTTTCCTATATAATGGCCAGCTACCACGCCTCAATGTCTAACCTTATTGACTAGCTATTATTGACTAAACCAACCCTAATTTTATACTTAATCTAGTCCTAAATCCTAATCCAACAAACCTTATTTGGCCATCCCTTTTATCCTCCAATAAATACTATTTTGGATGGTCAAAATACATCATAATTTATCCACCACTAGATCTAAATCCTGGGGTCCTAAATTACCTACCTAATTCCCTATCTTAAAACCCAAAACCAAATCCTATTCCTGATCCTAAGCTTAATCTTGAAATTTGTAATAATCTGACACATCCTTAGTATTTTGATCATAACTTTTTTATTTGAAATCCAAATTGAGTGATTCAAGTTGTATTTCAAAGTTGATTACAAGAGCTACAACTTTTCTTTTAAGTGTAACTTGAAATTTGGAATAAAAAGAGGCAAAAACTTTGAGACAAGTGAGAGAAATCATATAAGGCTGTTGCAATACCCTTCATCTTACCCATTGATTCCTAGCCACCTAATCCTAGCCCTTTATTTTGGTGATCCAAGGCAACTTGGATCAACCGATCACAAGCCTTCTTGACCTCTATGTAAACACCTAAGCCACCCCCCCTCCTTCCATCTTTTAGACTTCCAAAAACCACTGGACATCATGCCTCCCCTTCCTCTTTCTACACGCCCTCCCCTTGGAGATTCTTTAGGTGTGCCTTCAGATTAACTTCCTCACCGTTGTCTCCGCCTCGCCTTCGAGGATTTTAGATAGTTTTAGAGTTACTTGTTTTAGTTCTACTTTAGTTTTAGTAGAATCATACTTCTAGTTCTAGTTGTAATTTCTAGTTGCAATCATTCTTGTATTTGTATTCAAACTTTGATTATCAATAAAAAGTTATAGTTGTTTTGTCTCTACTTATATTACTTGTAGTATTTGTTATAGTTGCCAGTTCTAATTATTTTGCTTTAGTTGTAGTTGTTCTAGTTCAACTTGATCTTATTTTCATCATCTATTTGACTTAGAACTTAGGAAAGAGATCTAGTCCATTAGCTTCCCTGCGAATGACTTGGACTCCACCAAATTTGAAAACATCGATTTTCAGATTTTTGAGTTCAAAACGAAAAAATATTAAAGTAGCTACACGCTTTTACTACGATGAATGCGTATGTTCTCGCATATCTTCGCGAGTAGATCACATATAGTTTGAGGAAGTTGGCCTTTCTACAACTTTATGACTAAGAGATAAATCAATAACAACTTTGGATGATTTAGAAAAGTTAGAAAATTCAATTCCAGTTTTACTTTATGATAGTCTTTGGATTGCAAGTAATTTGTCTAAGTTATCTCTACCTTTAGTAAACTTGATGATGGAATGCGAGTAGGGTTATTTAATTAGGTGAAATTAGCGTTGAAATGTGTAATGACCTGATTTCCGAGTCCCTACGAGACACGAGAACTGGACCGACTCGACTAATCCCAAGACCTGGTCGTCCAACGAGAAAGTAACCAAAAGAGCAGTAAAATAAACCACATTCAGCATGAATATAACTTAACAGTAAGAAAATACAGCAGTAAGGAAAGAAACCACTACAGTATATACCACCACAACAGTAGAACAACATTCATAACATAATATGAAACTGCAGGTAAAGAAAAGTACAACGGTAACAAGAACTACTCACTACAGTGGAACCAAAAGAGGTACAAGAGAACAGTGGTAACTCTACTGGACCCTACTCGGCCCAGCGTCCTCTGCAGCCGCTGACCCTGGCTGCTCAACACCTGGTCCTGAAAGGTAACGAGTGTAACACGTAAGCAAAACGCTGAGTAGAGTGGCAACTAGAACAAAAGAAACAGTAGAGTGTACAGTAGCTGTTATGTTCTGTTACTTTCTTTAATTACATCTTTCTATTGTCTCAAAATTTATCTATTTCTCAGATCCTTCACTTGATCTCGAATGTTCCTTGTGGGAACGATCTTGATTGCAGTCTTTTCCGAACAGTAGAAGTAGCACGTGGTGCTCTCCTGGCCGGGAGAGTCCCCCGTGGTGATCCTACTCTCAGTCAACCACCCCAAGGTCACGGATAGGCGTAACGGTGACTACGGCACGCGCGATAAATGCACAGGTAGCTAACCCGCACTGGCACGCGGTCAGTCGTTTCCGTTATCGGGTGCGCCCAAAGCATAGCACGGAACCAGTACAGGGCAGAGCCCTCTCAGTAACAGGGGTCCAACCCCTCCACAGTAACCAAACAGGGGCCTTGCCCCTCCACAGTTCGCGCACCCTCGCCTGACTACCCTGGTTTACCCAGTGGGCCTAACAAGTCTGTGTAGGAGGCTAGCAGAACCTCGGGGCCCGTGGGGTAGCTAGTACCTCCCTACACTAGTAGCTCTCCTCGGTACTACGTACACGAGGGCCAGCAAGTCGGTACAAAGTGGCCAGTCCTAACCCCGGGTCCCTGGGGTGGCTGGCTCCGCTCTGCACTAAACAGGTACAGGTACTTCCCTTGGTACTACGTACCCAAGAGACAGCACACTACTATGTCTTTCTTTCTCAGTTCCATTCCTTTCTCTTTCTAGGAGTTCCACTCCTAATTTCCCGTAGGGTTCCAGTTCTTTTAACTCAGCACATTCAGGTTTGACCTTCCCAGTTTCACATTCATACATCCCATATTCCCAGACATGCTCATTTATTCATAACAGGTAGCTGTTAAACCAATTTACAGGTAGCTATTATTTCCTTTCCACATTTTTCAAGACTGAAGTATTCATATATTCCACTAGTTCTTCCCATCCTAGGATTCATGCCATACCCTAGGATCTATCATACAATCTAGTTTTCCAGCCCTAGGATTCATGCAACACCCTAGGATCAACCATTCATTCTAGTTTCTCATTCCTAGGATTCATGCAATATCCTAGGTTCTATTTATGGTTCCATAATTAACAGATTATACTAATAAACTTAAAAGCCACTCTACCGGTTACAACAGGAGTACTGGGGGCGTGGTCGGGAATCCCGCGTGCCTCCGCAACCCCCGAGACTGCAACGGAATGGGGTCCTATCACAAGGATCAAACACAACAAGTTTCTCAAAACAGTATACAACTATTGTAGACGGGTAGAGGATGCAATTCCGAAAAGCACGCAACTCGAAACGCGGAAAACAGACTCCGAACGGACCCTAAACGGGTTGAAAATGACGAAACAGTGCAAAATCAGACGTCTGGAACCTCTTCCAGACGTCTTAAAAAGTGGATCAGAGGTTACCTTTGCCCTGCGTGGTCTCTCAGACGTCCAGAAGCCTGCGGGGGCGTCTGGCCTAGTTCCCAGACGTCCGATGGTCACCCCAGACGTCTGGAAGTCGTTCCCGTCGTCTGGCACTGCAGCCAGACATCTGATTCACGTTGGATGCGAATCTCAGAACCTGCGCGTACCCATTTCCTCTCTCTCTTAGTACGGTCAGTCGAAGAAGAGGAAGAAAGACGGAATAACTCACCTTTCAGACGTCTGGACAGTCCTCCAGACGTCCTCTCTACCGTCTGGTTGTAAGCCCAGACGTCTGATTCTGGAGAAAATTCCAAAATCAGGGCGCGACTCGCCCTCCTCTTGCGACGCTCGGCCGCGCCGCGACTCGTCCGCTTGCTGCTCGAGCCGCAGCAGGCCTCCCGCGTCACCTCGCGTCCGCTGCTTTCCCCGCCGGCCGGCCCTAGCAGCCCCGGCGAGCTCGCCCTCACGGCCGAGCGCCTCTTCCCACGCGTAGCACCTCCTCCCACGCTCACCGCGGTTGTCGCTGCCGCCGCTCACTCGCGCCTGCTCTTGCGCACCGGCTGGAAGGAGAAGAGGAAAGGGGGCGGAGGTGACAGGAGTGAGGGGGAGGCCGTGGCCTTTTAAGGCCTCGCGAGGAGGAGAGAGAGAGCGGGACAGAGGGCGCAGGAGGGAGAGGGAAAAAGAGAGAGAGAGACGCTCGCAGGTCTGCGCACAGGCGAAACACGCGTGCCGAAAATAACTGAATCCCAGACGTCTGGAAGGGGTTCCAGACGTCTGGGAGGTGTCCCAGACGTCTTAAAAATGTCTGAAGCCGCACGTTCGTAACAAAATGTATATAGTGGAAGCAATTACCTACAGGCGATTCTACATTAGTTTATCAAAATTTATTTTTCTGAACTAAATTAGATTTTAAGATTGTCAATTTTAGGGCTTAGGGAGGCAATTTTGAGATTAATCAGTTTCTACACGATTCATAGAAACGCATCAATTCCTTTTACTTATTATATTCTTTTGGTTTTTCTTAATTTAAGATTTTTTTGGATAATATTTCCTTGAGGTACGCCCTAAAAAATGTCCTTGGCTACACGCCAAAATAGTCAGAAACAGTCTTGCCACACACGAGACTATATACCTATAGGTCAAGAGTTATCCTTTCTATTTTATATTTTTTTGGTCTTTTCTTAATTAACAAAATAAAAGACAATGATAAAATGAAAGAAAGAAAATGCAGAATTGAAATGTGAAAAGAAAATGAATGAAAGTACTTAGCTTATGTATATGTATAAGATATATAGATATCTATGTATAAATATATATATATACTGTATAATATAATATATAGTAGGGAGGAGGGGGATTGAATCAAAGATTCGATGGAATGTAGCACTACGCTAGGTTAATCGACGTCTAGAGAGACGTGATTAACCTAACTATGTGCCACATGTAGGTGTGGAGCGGATGTGTAGGAGTGTGTGTGAGATGGCTTGATGTGCATGTAAATCGCAACTGCGTATGCAACTAGTGCATACCCACTCGAGATAAAATGTGCGAAAATGGAAATGTGCACAGTATCATGGATAGGACTATGTATAAGTGTGGATGTGGAGGGAATGTGTGTGTGAATATCGATCTATATATATATATGTACGTGTATATAAATATGTAGCTATATATATATGTATAAGTATATATATATAAGTATGTATGTATATATATATGTGAATTGTGACGACCCGAGTCCTGTCAACTGACGAAACTCGAGTCGCCGTATACTACTAACCTGCACAACTCGCCCACAAGATCATAGTCACCCAATACATAACCATAAAATATAAACATAGTCAACATATAATTCATATTACAAAAATTTAAAGGAACAAAAATTGAATACTAATCGAAAGATTTACTGTAATATCTAAGTCCAAGGAGATGTACAATAGAAATCTCCTTGCACACTGCCAAGCATACTTGAGTACGGAACCCAAAAACACGTCAGTCAAAATTGAGTAAAGTAGAAATAACAACAGTAGAGTGCAATAGTAACTAAGCACAAGAGAAAATGGGTACTATAGCTTTGATTGTTTCATTTATTAGACATCTCATTATCTGATTCCGATTCGTACATTGGAAGCCCAATTTGTTATAGTTCACAAATTATCAACCGACGTTTCAGGACACAAGACGATTTCGTATAACTTCCTGTGGTGCAAGATCGATATGTGCCACCCTCCTGGCCAAAAGAGCTACTTATATCCATCGAGTCACCATGCTCCATCACCCTTGGGTCATCGTGGAAAGGGGTGGCGGCTACATCGTATGGTGTGAACACGTACACGCGTTATGTACACTGAGCCATAGACAACCAATGACCCACCCATCAGCTGAAAGAATTGCTCCAAACCTTGAGCCCTATGAATCCGGTATCCCAGTTGGCCACTAAGCTTAACCAAAGAGTTGTAGGGAGGTCAGCAACTCCCTAAACCAGCCCCTAAACCCGATCTAAAAAGAGATCTAAAGCTATGGCCGAAATCCCGGCAAGTAGTGGGACCGAAAATCGATTATATATTCCTTTTATTTTTCCCAACATATCTGTCGTTTTATATAACTCATTTCCAGATAACTGTATCTCTCATTTTAAAATAATCTTTAGTAATTTCACATTATCAATTGAAGAATTAACTAATATTTACATTATCCTCCAACTTATCAATTTCCAGGAAATTTTCAATTTCTGATCATGGACCCAATAAAATCATTATTCAACCATCCTAATGATGAAAATTTTATTAAAAATGGAGTTTCTTTTATACATGTGATTACAAAGCCATATCTAACAATACTTCATTGCTGTATAATTCATTTCATGAAAATTATCAAATAGTCTGTCGTTGATTTCTTTTAATGCGTCAGTTAACAATATTACTTTGGTTCTTCACATTCCAAGTCAACTACTTGATTTTTATCATTTATATATAATATTCCAGTACCCAGAGAAACAAGAATGCGTAAACAAGTTCGATCTAAACAAGAGGTAAGAACACACACTAAACAATGTAATACATGAAGGAAATCACTATGTACATAAACTGTATGGGAGAGGAGAGAGACTACTCTACCTAATGTTACTGGAGGGTCATGGTAACTCCGAACCATGCGCACTGGGCCGTGGGCAATATCCACACCCACCTTGAAATCCGTGCATGTACCGAGGGCAAGAGTAACGTTGAGACACGAAAGGAATAATTTAAAATGTTATAATCTTTTATTGAAATTTCACAATTAATTTCCAAACCAAGTTTAAAATTTTATCCATGCGTAGTTCATGGAGAGACAATTCCAATGGATCCGGGAATGCGAAAAAATGGACAACGTTTGACCCTGGAACAGATCAGAGCAATGATTACGCACGTATGTCCTTTCTCCATGCGCCTCGAGAATCGGAGCATAACCCGCTGGATCCAACCATACGGATGCATCCAGCACCCTCAAGAACCCCAAGATCGAGTCTTGGATCACTTGATTCCCATCTTGGAGGCCCGCAATCTAAGCAAAACAACACTGTCCGTCAGATCTCATAGGGTAAAGAATCCCTTCACAGGGACTGAAACGAAATATTAAAAAGTTTTTATTTTTAAAATGAAATGTCCTCACCCCTTCAACCTTTCTTCTCCCCCTCTTCCGCTTCTTCTTCTTCGTCTTCTTCTTCTTCCCTGCGTGCGTCTGCTACAACCCATCAGCCACGCCAAGCAAGGTAGCGGTCCGCGTCCCCGTCGCCACGTCGACGGCCCTCCCTGTCGACGCCGACATCCGGCCGCTCGCCGGCCTCGTCTCTGGTCCTCTCTCTTCCTCGTGATTCCTCCCACGCCTTCGCTCTTTCACGCATGGCATTGTGCAGCCAGCTCCTCAGCCACGTCGCCGCCGGTCTCCCGATGACCCCGCCGATCCTCCACCGGTGATCTGCCTGACACGCCGATCACCGCCGGCGCCTCATCGACGCTCCGGGGATTCTCCTCCTCTTCCCGCTTCTCCTTCGTTTCTTCTCTGTCACGTACTCATGCATGGGTGCAGTTGCACCCATGGCAGCGCTGCCGCCGCCGCTGCTCCTGCCCGGCGCCGGTCCTCGATGCTGCGACGACCTCGCCTCCTTCCGGCGACCCTCAATCCACCCCTCCTTCTCCTTCTCTTCTTCTCCGCGGTCTTGCTCTCTCGCTCGACATCTCTCTTCGTCTCTCTTTCTGTCCGTCTCTCTCTCTTTTCTATCTCTCTGTCTCCCTTGCTCTCTCTCTCTCTCTCCGTCTCTTTTTCTAACTCTCAAACCGACTAAGTTGTCGGGATAAAAAAAAAATTTTACCCTAGATAACAAACAAATCTTTCTAATAATAGTAATTATCTTTATTATCATTTACTTATTATTTTATAATTCTTGGTAACGTAATTTCACATATATTATCTTTATTTGTAACAACGAGTAATCTTGTAATAGGGTTAAACGAGTTCTGATTTCAGTGAAACACGTATCACTGGAATCGTTACGAGGTAAGGAATCCAACAAAATTCGTGGATTTCCAAATGGAGGTCATTTGCAACATGCGACCTCCAAGGTGGATCGTGCACGATTTTGCTCGCAGTTCACACGTGTTTCGCGCATCTGAGGTCTGATCGCCGCACGGAATAAATTGTATAAATCCTCATGACACTAGAAAGTTAACAGTGCTTTCTGATCGTTGATACGAGGTCCAGATTACAAAAATGAGTGACGCATGAGTTTTCATTCTAATTACGCATTTTACATTCGTGTAGGCTTCGATTTGCATGCGAAAAAGTGCCGACGGGTTTGTCTTGACATGCTTAGTTTGAAATGTCTCAAAAACCCAGGTTCGAGATGTTACATGAATTTGTGTGTGGGTGTGTGTGTATATGTATGTATGTATGTATATGTGTGGGTGTGCGTGTATGTATATATGTAGATGTGGGTTTGTATTTGTGTATGTGTGTGTGTGTCTGTGTGTGAGGGTGTGTGAGGTGAGAAGTGAGGCACGGGAACAGGGGAGCGGGCACCGGCTGTGACACGTTGGAGCAAAGAAAGAGAGGGTGTGGCAACCGGCTAAGTGAGAAGCTACCAATTGCCCCCACTCGCGTGTGTTTTGCGAGAGGGCGTGGGTGCCGTTCTAGGGGCAAAAAGGTGACCGCTTGAGGCGATTTCTGATCAGCAAGTTTCTCACTTTGCCGGTCAAAAAGAGAGGGAAAGGCAAGGAGGGGGCTGGCCTAGAAAGGCTAGGGCGCTGATAATACTACACAAGGGGGTGATAATTATGTTGAATATGGCCCATCTTTAGAATAAAAGGCACAACATAAGTAGAATGGGAGCATTGCATGTATCATGTACCAAGATTGCTTATAAACTGTATTAATGGCCATTTATGTAAGTAATTGTCAAAGCAAGCCTCAGATGAGCAATCGGACTGCACGGATGGATTCAGAACGACGAACGGAGTCCAACGGACTCAAGATCGGCCAAATCCGACATCCGGAGCTCCTATAATGGGCCCAAGAAGTTCTGACCGTTGATTTGGAGATTAACGGCCCATATCGCGCCACGTTAGCACCGCCCCAACGCGTGCCGCACCTTCATCAAGCCAAGATCAGATCTCGGCCGTCGATCTTCGATCGAACGACCGAGACTCGCGCGCCCGCCCGCAGTCGTCGCAACAAAGCGCGGGCATGGCGCAACGGTTAGCGTGCACGCCCGCACCCACGTGACGCGGGTTCGAGTTGCGCGGAGTGGGAATTGAAGACGGGAGACGGGCGCGGAGAAATTGGGCCGCCCGATCAGCAGCGGGCGGCTGGGATCTTGCCACGTGGCGCGACCGCAGCTCACGAGCGTCCACGCGCGCCCGAGTCGCGATCCCAGCGCAGCCGAGGAGGATTCTCAGCCGTTCGATCTTCGATCGGATGGCTCTCGTTCAACAGCCACGGATTGCGCGAGGAGAAGAAACGGGGCGGGCGGCTGACCAATGGCTGGAGGGCTTCACTGACGCTTTTGGGAGTGGTTTTAGTGACGCTCTGGACGTCGCTAAAGCCCCTTCTTCTTTTAGGAAGCCCTTAACCCTATTTATACCCCCTCCAACCACTCATTCAATTCATCCACTCCCTTTGCAACTACTCCACCCCTCTCTTAGCTAGCTTTAGGCCCTCTTGTAATCGCCGGAGACGATGAGCCACCGACGGAGCCTCCTCCACTGCTGTGGCTGCCTCGTCGCTCTCCACTCTCTCTCTCTCTCTCTCTCTTTTAAGCTTTCCATTACTTTTGTTTGAAGCATGTATTTAATGTTGTAAGCTATGAACTACAAGTACATGATTAATGAAGTTATTTTTCGTTCACTTGTCATTTTAATTTCCGTTCAAGTTGCATGATCAAATAAAGAACTTTCTAACCTTAAACCCTCTCTCTCTCCATCTTTCTCTCGCTTTTCAAAATCGCATCCTTCGCAAGCAAAACCCCACACTTTCCGTGACAACAAGTGGTAAGCAAAAATTCGATTTTCATGCCTCCCTGAGACCGACACTCGGACTCACCTCCGTTTACTTATTTTAAAATCAACGTTGCAAGTGCGACTATAACGACACTCCTTAACACACGCACAACAGCACGTCAGGCGCATTGGTGAGGGTGTGGGTGGCTATGTGGGTGTTGTGATCGGTGAAAGTGAGTGTGCCTGAGCTCTGTCACTGGCTAAGTGAGGAATGGCCGGTGACTCGAGCTCAAAAATGAGTCGCGATAGCAGATGCATAATGGCTACAGGGAAAAATAGAGCAAACGAGTTGCAGAGCTTCTTAACTACTTTAATGGCCATGAAAACTCGATAAAACAAAAGCAAAAATAAAAAGGAAAAAGAAGAGAATCACCACGCCCACCTGCTTACGAGGGAGTTGGGCGGTGGTGGAGCTCAACGTGGTGTTTGTGACCACGGAGAGGTTGCCCCCTACTTGCTGCATGCTCTCTCAACTAGTGAGAGAGAGCAGCATATAGGAGAGGGAGGAGAGGGAAGTGTATGGCTGGTTGCTGGAGTGGGAATGGTGCGTGTGTGTAAGTGAACAAGGTTGCTGCTGGTGTATGGAGGTGGTGTGGGGCGGTGCTGACCGTCTGCACATGGAGGGGGTACTGTTGGTTATATAGGTGAGGGGGGAATGGGTGACGACAAGGAAACCTCGTTAGGGAGTGGGATATTTGGGGTTTTTGCATGTAGGCACTTGAAGTGTTAGAAAATTAATATAGATGGTGTAGGGTGGTGTTGTGTTAGGTGGTAGAAATGAAGGAAATGGGGGCTCTATCTCTCTCTTTATCTTCCTCTCCTAAAGATGCACAATGCAAATATTTACAAAATGCATGAATATCTATCTAATCTCAGTGCGTAAAGTTAGGAAATATCATAAGAGGGCATATTTAATGGCGTGAATTGTTGCACAATCACACCCCCATGCCTATCTTTTGCTAGTCCTTAGCAAAACACTTATTTAATAGTAAGGTATTAGTATTTAGAAATGATCTTAAGCTGAAGGTTCTTTTTGAAACAATATTAATGTGTTTATCAATTGGATATTGTGAGAACCAATTGCAAAGAAGACTATCGGAACTTAAGTCTTACATAACATAGTCCATCACTCGACTAACAAGGACTCTTGATATTTAAACCTTAAGTGCGATTTTCAAGACTCAGAGGGTTTTGCCAAGCTCAGAAGTTAAAAGGTTATGGTTGTGCTTAGTTAATGATCAAGACTAACTAGATTACATTAAGACTCAAGCCCGGGGCTTCATGTCTTTTAAGTCCAGGTTGGTCCCAGCTTTAACTTATGTCTTCGGATCAACTCTCAAAAAAATGAGTAAAGACTCAACCCAACACTTATTGCATTGTGACTCAAAGAATATTTGGTGGAAACATGGTATTTGTAATGAACCCTGAAAAATATTTTTAGTGGAAGAATTTGCAGGAATTTGGAGAACATACTGACTTATTCAAAAGAATGTCTTTTTCCTATTTTCTTTGACATTTTCTATATATATATTTTTTCTACTTTTTCTTCTTTTTTTTTGAAAGGAAATGTCAGTATGTCTCCTACAACTTTATTTGGTAGAGCACACTTATTTGGTGGGTGAGTAATTTTGTGGAAAGAGCTTCTCCTAAACATAGGACTAAACACTGGGATAAAAAGTGTACCTACACGTACAGGTAAGGACTCCACCTTCTTTAATGAACACTAGGGTTGAATCTTAAGTTCATCTGATTTTTGTCAACTTTGTGTAGTGTAAATCAAGGTTACTTAGACTCCCAAGCAAAAGCAAACCAACGAATTCTATACTGGTGACTCAGGGATAAGAATACGTCCTAAGTTAAGAGAGATCTTGGTCTATCTTGTCAATGCTTGAGTGAATTAAGCCAAAGCTTGAGCGAAATCTCTTATGGCCTTGAAAGTTTAACCAACAAAGGTTGAATGTCCATAAACACTTATTTTTGCTTCAGCTTTCAGATCATAGCTAAACACTTTTGAAAACATTTTTTTGAATTTTTGAATTTTCAATTTTTATGGACCTTTTGTGTTTTATAATTTTTTGGAACTTTTCAAGATTTTTCAATTTTTATGGGTTTTTTCAATAAGGCTATCTATAGATGGATATGTATAATGGATGGAAATCTAACATAATACGCAAATAATATAGCAGATCCTATAGATGCCTATCCACCCCCCATGCCAAATCATGCTATGCCCTTATATGCATGCAAAAAGGGTTAAGTAGGGTTAAAGGGTCTTGATGCAAGAGTGAGTACATGGTATAAAGCAGGGTGGATGGGTGGGTGGATGGTGGGTGATGAAGTGCGAAGTGAAGTGGAATGAAATGAAATGAAATGTGGAGTGAAAGTGAAAGGGTGTTGGGGTGCCTCCCAACGAGCGCTGAATTTAATGTCCCCAGCTGGACTCAGAGTGAGGCTGAAGTTAGTTACCCTCTAGCAGGGCAACTGTCTCACCAATGAGGGTAGGCTCATGAGTGAGATACAGTTTCAACAGCTACCCATTAGCCGTAAATTATGCTCAGATTTGGGATCTTCAATTTTGATGGCACTGTTGGGAAAAGGTCATGAGACGAAGAAGGGACCAGTCGATTTGGACTATAGTTTTCCAAGAAAGAATTTGAGCCGGGCATTATAAAGCCAAACTTGCTGTGATGGCTCAAACTCCTTCCGTCGAATGCAACTGTCATGAAAGGCCTTCGTTCATTGTTTGAAGGTCAAAGCAGAGTCATAGGCTTCACGATGTAACTCTTCTAATTCTTGGAGTTGGAGTTTCCTTTCTCGATCACATAGGTTTGGGTCGAGGTTACACTGGCAGATCGCCCAATAAGCGTAGTGCTCCAACTCCACAGCCAAGTGACAAGGCTTCCCAAAGACAATATGGTATGGAGACATACCTAGGGGGGCCTTGAAGGTGGTCTGATACATCTATAAGGCGTCAATCAGCTTGTTGAACCAATCCTTACAGATAGATCAAACCATTTTCTGGAGGATTTGCTTGATCTACCGGTTTGACACCTCAGCCTGGTCGTTCGTTTGAGGATGGCATGGGGAAGCGATACAGTGGTAGACTCCATACTTCCTCAAAAGTGCCCGGAACAATGAATGAGTGAAATGGCTTTCTCCATCTGAAATGATGGCTCAAGGGATGCCAAAGCGTGCAAAGATAAAGTCCTTGATGAATTTGGTGGTGATGACATGGTTAGCACAGCATGTGGGAATAGCCTCAATCCATTTCGAAACATAAGCAACAATAGCAAGGATGTACTCAAAATCGTTAGAAGGAGGAAAAGGGCCCATAAAATCAATTAACCAAATATAAAAAATTTTCGTAGCTAGGATGAGTTGCAAGGGCATCATGTCGTGACGTGACATTGACCCTAGCGACTGGCACTTAGTGCAACGCTTAGCGTAATTGTGTGCATCCTGATGAAGGGAGGGCTAAAAGAATCCGCATTGCAACACCTTGCCTGTAGTTTTCCTCCCAGAAAAGTGATCTCCGCAGGCTTGATCATGGCAAAAGGATAGCACACTGAGGAACTCGCTGTCAGGAACACATTGACGGATAATCTAATCAGCACCTACTATAAAAGAAGTGGATTATCCTAGAAATAATACTTTGCTTCTGCAATGAGATGCTTGCGCTGGTTTTTAGGCCAGCCTTGTGGAAGAGATCTAGAAGCAAGGCAATTAGTGATATCAGCATACCACGGTCCACTTGCGACATCTATCGCTAGAAGGTGCTCATCAGGAAAAGATTCATTCAATGACAAGGTAAGTCCAATATGGTTCAGGTTGAGTCTCGAAAGATGGTCAGCGACAACATTCTAGGATCTGACCTTATCTCATATCTCAAGATCAAACTCTTGAAGCAGAAGGATCTAATAAATCAATTGAGGTTTTGCATCCTTCTTATGCATGAGATGACAAATGGCCACATGATCTGTGAGATAGTAATATGAGAGCCCAGAAGATACGATCAGAATTTCTCCAGGCCAAAGATGACCGCTAGCAGCTCCTTTTCAGTGGTCGTGTAATTACGCTAGGCCTCATCCAATGTCTTACTGGCGTAATACACCATGAAGGGGTGTTTATTGCATCTTTGTCCCAAGATGGCTCCGACAGCTAGGTTAGAAGCATCACACATTAGCTCAAAGTCGAGGGTCCAATTAGGCGGCCGGAGAACAAGGGCCTTAGTGATAGCATCATGCAGCTGTGTAAATGCTTGAATACAATCGAGACCCATGTCAAAGGGCACATCGGTCAATAGGAGATGCATCAAAGGTCTGGAAATCTTGGAGAAATCCTTGATAAATCTCCTATAGAAACTGACATGACTAAGAAAGGAGTGGATTTATCGGATACAGCTAGGTATCGGTAAATTAGCTATCACATCAAGCTTAGCTCTGTCCACCTCAATACCCCTCTCGGAGATGATATGCCCCAAAATAATACCTTCGTGCACCATAAAATGACTTTTCTCTTAGGAAAGCATGAGGTTAACATCAATACATCTCCAAAGGATGCGAGTCAGGTTGGCCATATAATCATTGATGTAGACATATCTATTTAGGTTAAAATGCCTATTCATGCATATTTCTAAGCTTAGATTTGCATTTCATGTTATAAATATTGCATAGTAAGTATTATTCTGCATTTAGAGTAGTTGTATATAATTTAGGTTAATTATGTTCTTTTTGTGGTCAGGAGAGAAAGATATTTATTTTGGAGCCTTAGATTGATGATCCGACCGTACGGATCTGATCAAGACGACGATCGGAGTCCAACACCTCCGAAATCACCTCGATCAGAGTCCTGTAGCACCATATGCAATCCAAGGAAGATCAACGGTCGAGGGACTAGGTGACCCAATCCGGAGCATCAAATGATAAATCTGACTGCACGGAGGTCGACGATCGCAGCCCAAAGGCACGAAAATCGACTCAATCCAACCTCTGTAGCATCCCCTATAAAGGAAAGAAGATGGACGACCCAGATTATGCCATGTGGCGCAACCTAGGCCGCCTATGCACGCGCACGCGCCACCGCACCAGCACAACAGCGTGGGTGCGCATGTGCCCGCGGAGGCACGCACGCGCAAGTGCAGTGGTGCGTATCGCGCATACGCGTGTGACAAGGGCATGTACAGCGTGCGCCAACGCAGCGACAGCGTGGGCATGTGGGCTATCTTCAGCGACGTTTGCGGTGGATCTTCAGCGACGTTTATGACCATCACTAAATGTTCTGCATACGAATTTGATTCTGTCCTCCACTATAAAAGGACCCTTACCCCTCCCATTTTTCTTCATCTCTTCCTTTCTTCCTCTCACCACCTCCAAGGCTCTAGAGAGAGCTTGTCCCAATCCCAGGATGCTCCTCTAGAGTAGAAAATCAAATAGTTTTCCCTCCCCTCATCCCCATTCGTGGAGCATCCTGTGGCCATTCTCTCACCGCCCTTCAGGAAGAAGATCCTCGCCGCAACACTATCCTGCCCCATCCTTCGTCCTCTGGCTACGTCCTCCTTCGTCCCACTCCTCACCACCTTCCTCCAGACGACGTCAGAGCGAGTCGTCCTCCGAGCAACCATCGAGGGGGATTTCTCTCACCTCATTCTATCTTTTTATGCTTTCATAGTGTAGATTTTCCACTTTCATGGTGTAACAAACAATTCTTAATGAATAGATGATTGTTCTCTCTCTCTTTCTCCCTCTCTCTTATTTTTGTAAGTAGATAAAGTTTTCATCGACCGAATCTCTTGCTTGCTAAAAATACCAAAAAAATTAGAAAAGGTAAAAACAACCAAAAATAAATAAAAAGTGAAGCGCGGATTTCATAAAACCAAACGTTCGGCTCCTCGTATTCGACCTGTGACTCACTTTTCGAGTTTTGGTATAAGTTTTATTTGACCACGCATTTTGCAACTACGACGACGGGTTACTCTAAACCCCGATTTCAAACTCGCGAAACACGTGCGATCAGTCATCAAAGGTAGGTCCGAAGATTGAAAAGTTGTCCATAAAGACCATAAGAAAATCATCCACCAAATCATGGAATATCGCTAGCATACGTCGTTGGAAGGTAGTTAGTGCGTTACAGAGTCTGAATGGCATCCTTCGGAAAGGTGAAGGTGCCAAAGGGGTAGGTGAAGGTGGTCTTCTCTTGGTCATGAGGGTCAATAGCCACCTGGTTATAGCTAGAGAATCCATCTAGGAAATAAAGGAACTGATTTCCCGCTAACTGCTCCAAGATTTGATTGATAGAAGGTAGCGGAAAATGGTCTTTCTTGGTAGCAGTAGTGAGTTTCTTATAGTCTACACACTCTCCAAGACGTAGGAGTGCGTGTAGGGATGGATTTGCCCTTGTCATTAACACGGATGGTGACCCACCTTTTTGGGCACAACTTGAATCAAGCTCACCTAGGGGCTATCGCTGATCATGAAAATGATGCTTGCATAAAGCCACTTAATGATTTGTCTTAACAACCTCTTGCATATTGGGATTAAGACATCTCTACATGATGTAGACACATTTATGTCACATAAACTGTCTATTTATGCGTGTTCTTAGGCGTATAATTGCATTCAGAATTATAAATATTGCATAGCATGCATCATTCTGTATTTAGATTAGTTTGTACAAATTTTAGGTTAATTTGCCCTTTTTGTGGCTAGGGGATAGGGCGATTTCATTTCAGGGCTTCGGATTGAAGAACCAATTGTACAGATATGATTAGGGCGGCGATCGGAGTCCAACACCTCTGAGATTGCCCCAATCAGATTTGTACGGTTGGTTCTTTAATCCGAGGCCCCGAAATGATATCGCCCTATCCCCTAGTCACAAAAAGGTCAAATTAACCTAAAATTTGTACAAACTAATCTAAATGCAGAAGGATGCATGCTATGCAATATTTATAATGCTGAATGCAATTATACACCTAAGAATATGTATACACAGACAGTTTATGTGACATAGATGTGTCTACATCTCACCTCCATGCCTATCTTTTGCTAGTCCTTGGCAAAACTACATGCTAGTTATAAAAGAATTAGAATTAAATTACTTGGGCAATAGTAATTTCTCAACACTACTAAAAACCAGAACTACTTAAATTCAACAGTGCTCGGGTGTCTACCAAAATGCAGATCGCCCAAGCTCCTCGCCTTATTCAAAAGTAAATACATCTTTTTTTTTTTTCTTTTTCTTCTTTTCTAATTTTTTTGGATTTTTGAGTTTGGAGTTTCGGGTTAACTTTCTACGGCTACCCAACCCACTCAAGACTTGAAAAGAACTCTAAGTGCTAAGCATGTTTTTGTGTGAATGTGATAGACTCACTGATTGGCAATCAGAACAGACTTCGGGTTTCTAAGCCCTTAGGTGACCTTGAAAAGAAATTCTACTTAAAGGTGTAGCTATCCGACCGGTAGCTTTCTCCCTACTTTTTATTTTTTTGGAATCAACACAAGGCGAACCCAATGTATATCTCCCCGATTTATTCTACTTCCTCGCTTCTTCTTAAGTGTTTAGGAATTATTTGAGCATTCTTGTGAGCTGGGTTTTGGACAATCAGCCAATTGGATGTTACCCATGACAACTTGCCAGCCATACTCGTGCGGTGAAATGTGACTTATTTATTTTTTTCTTATTTCTTGGGTTGAACATGGGGAGGTAAACGTTTGATTAAAAATCGCATGTAGAATTATTGCCACAAAGTAGATTAGCTGGTCGAATTAAATCTACACTAGCTATTCTACTTAATTGATAAACACTAGAAGAAAGAGATAACATAATACAAAGAAAGAGAAAATATGGAGAGAATGAACAAATATCTTATAACTATAGAGTCATGTCCATTACATTTACTTGTTACAACTAGAAAGCTGGAAATCTACACTTGAAAGTGGTAAAAGGAGAGGGATGAGAAAATCCTCCTTGATGGCTGCTTGGAGGATGAGCCACATTAACGGAGCGCCCAGACGATGGAGATGAGATGTTGGACGAGATAGAACGGAGTTGGAGGATGGAGAACAAAGCAAGGCGACGTCGCACTGGGATCCACTTCCTGAATGATGGCGAGAAGACAACCAAGGGATGCTCCACGAAGGGGGTGAGAAGATGGCAAATTATTTTACTCTAGCTCTAATGGAGTGTCTCAAGTATGGGACCAGCTCGTAGAGCTTTGGAGGGGGTGAGAAAATAAGAGGAATGAATGAAATGTGTGGTAGGGGTGGTCCTTTTATAGTTGAGGATATGGGGGCAAAAAGGTCATTTCAAAGTTTTAACATTAATATCAAGACCTTTAGTGACGTTTATGAGTGTCACTATAGCCGCACGATGCTGTAGCCATGCCTCAATGAGGGTTGTCCATCGCGCATCCAACGCCCCACATGCTGCCACATCAACGCCACCCCACCTAATCGATCTCAGCCATCCGATCGTTCGATCGGATGGCTTAGATCGTGCGCGCATTCTTCGTCTTCGCCTCATATAGCACCTACGTATAATGGCAAGCCTGATGGCGCGTCATTGCCCGCGTGTGGTGCGATCAATCATTCGAAGCATGAGAAGGCGCCTTGTCATGCCCGCTGTTGTCGCTTGATCATCATTGTATGGCCGAATTTTGATTGGGCGTGCCTTCAGCGAATTCCGCTTCCTCATCGCGACTCGATCACATGCTCATAGGTTGTGAGCGCCTCTTGTAACCAATGCGCGATGGGAGCTTTTGTGTCGAAGACTCATTGTGTGCTTGCGTGGTGAAGAGTGGAAGTGGACCGTTGGATCAAGATCCAATGGTCCACGTTGAATCTTCATCTACCCTTTGTAAAAGTATGAAGGCGGGCGAGGATCAATCTCAGCCGTAGGATGGTGATCCAATGGCTGAGATTGATCCTCGTCCGCCTTCATATTTTTACAAAGGGTAGACGAAGATTCAATGTGGACCGTTGGATGGCGATCTAATGGCTGAGATTGCACGGTGATTTCTTCTTTAATGCTAAAGAGGCGGGTGCGGAGAACAGATGTCAGCCATTGGATCTTGATCCAATGACTAAGATGCGATGGCATGGATGAGAAGGAGGGCTGCGGTAGCTTATGGGTGATCTTGGGCGGTTAGGATGGTGCCAGGTGGCACCATCTGAGCCATCAATCTTCTTTTACTCGTAGGTGGTGCCACAGATGTCGGATTGAGTCGATTTTCATGTCGTTGGGCTACGATCGCCAATATGAACCCATCCGTGCAATTGGATTTGCCATTTGAGGTATGGATTTACACCACCTTACCCTTTGACCTTTAATCATTCTTGGACTGCATCTAATGCTACAGAGGTCTGAATAGGGTGATCTCGGAGGCATTGGACTCCGATCGTCACCTTGATTAGATTCGTATAGTTGGTTATTCAATCTGAGGCCTCAAAATGATATCTCCCTATCCTCTAGCCATAAAAAGAGCAAATTAACTTAAAATTTGTACAAACTAATCTAAGTGCAGAATGATGCATGCTATGTAATTTTTATAATGCTAAATGCAATTATATGCCTAAGAACATGTGTAAATAAACAGTTTAGTGACATAGATGAGTCTACATCACTGCATCTCGTGGGAAGGTCAAGCCTCCTCCTCCGTATATATATGGTGAGTGCAGTAGGAAGGGCTAATGCTAGTCAAATTAGTAAGAGACCATCCAATGGTTGCCTTATGATCAATTAGGACTTCATTAGCTTGCATTCTTTCTCCCTGGATAATTTTGAACTGATGATTACAGGAAGCATTTCATTTGGTCCTAAGAAAGCATATTTTAGTGTGTTAGGTAGCGTTTTAAGCTCAGGAGTGAATGGTGGAAGATCTGGCAAATCTTGGGATAAGAGTGTCCCAAAAGGATCAGAGGAAAGAATGAGGGGTGACTGATGGGAACACCATCATGAACCATAAGTAGCTTAGTTTGATCTGATTAAGTCAATAAAAGCTCCTACATATCCATCAGAAGGTCTTAAAGGCACAAAACATTGATTTGAGAAGAAAATAAGAATACGGGGTTATTTCTGCAAATTTATCATTCTATCACAAAAATAGAATAATTGTGGGTTCTCTCAGGGGTGGAACAAAGGTCAAATGGTCTTAAGAGTCAAATAAGTGGGTCAGAACAGATAGAAAAGGGTTTTCATGCGTAATAGGAATTAATGGACATCTGAAATCCTAAAAACAGATCCGCTTAATCTACTAAGGTTTTGGTTAGGATAAAATTCACCTAAAAGAAAAATATTCTCTAGGGTTTGGTACTTTCAATTTGACCATTGGAACCCATCTTGACTTAAAATAGATTCTCATACAGACATTTGCCCTAATTTGGGTAATTATGCAAATTAACTAGTCAAACTAGGTAAAAACAAAAATCTAACTTTACCATTGGATTTCTTAGGTTCAAATTAGGTTTGTGCCAAAATTTGGGTCCAATTTGAGATTGTTTCAACCTAGTTTGTAATTTAGTCCAAGTCTGATTTCCTTTATTCCACATGGGTCCTTAGCTTTTGAATTTCTGACACAAAGGTCCCTATCTTTATCATCATTTTCTTCAAAAAGGTCCCTACTGCCATGAATCCTAATCCTACAACTCTGGCAACCTTAAAATGACATGTTCTCCTTGATTTTTTGTCGAATCCCTCTCAGATTTGAAAGGGAAGTTCGTTAAAGAATTTCCTTCCTTTCGAGTCAATTCCTAAGTCCTAAAACTTTCCCAATCTCTCATGCGAACGCATGAGAGATTCGGGTATCATATAATTCCTATCTCCGGTGAGTTTTCTTAGCTTGGGAAGAAAGCTTCCCAAGCCCAAAACACCATCCAGAGGTCTATAAATGACCCCCAAGATCAGATCGAAGATCCCAAGCTCGATTTTGGCTGGAAACTCCCCATAATTCCTCCTTCCTCTTTCGGCTGAAAGGCTCCTCGAGCTTCGGTGATGTTTTCCATCCTCATTCCTCATCCGTTCACAATACCGGCGACGGATTTGCCTTCTCCACCTTCCTCCGCATTGCGCAATATCAGCTGACATCCCTATCTCCTTTGTCCTCGCCATCCAACCCCACCGGAGTCACCTTCGTCTCTAGCGTCGGCCATACCGCAACCGGTGCCAATTCTGATCCCCATTGTTTACTACCTATCGCTATTGACTCCTCAGCTTCTCCACGTCACGACAGCACCTCCGACACTTCATTTCAATCGCCGCTACGCCTTCGACCACCTTCACCTTCCTCCGCTTTGACCAGATCTTCGACGAGGCTCCCCGCTCATTCCACTACTCCAAACACCTCGCCGACCACCTTACGACCTTCACCACACCACCCTTTACAAAACCCTCATCCTATTTTGCCCCATTACGCACCCAGCCGCTACACCAAACAAACCCATCATCGTGCACCAACTCCATCACCGTCCGGCCATCTTAGTCACTCCCAGTCCACGTTGCACCTACCGCCACATTCTCCGTCTCACAGTGATCTTGCCAAATGTTTCTGACAAAGCCAAAAGCCCGTTCTTGTGTTTTCAGGTAGTAGGTCCTCCGCTGCCATTGCCATAGCTTCGAGCGAAGCTTGAAGCTTGCTCTAGCACCTGCAAGCCCCAGGTGAAGTCCCAGGCGCATCGCAATCCCTCTAGGAACACAACCCAAGGACTAATTTGGTCCTTTGACTGGAATTAGACAGAGTAACTACTGCTACATTGTGAGAGGAAGGAGTGGGAACCTAGTCCCACATCGGTCGCTGACAGATGCGCAACACGGCATAAGTTGATTTTCTATCACAGGCTATTCGCCTCAACTGACACTGGGGGTGAGATCCTCGCTCACCCATCACCTACGCCTAGCCCATGACCCATCACCGGCGGGCCTAGCCAGACCCGACTTGCCTAAGCCCTATTCACACCTCGGCTGCGATATCACGCCCGCAGCCTTGGTCCCGGGTATGCCTTAACCCGAATCCGATTACCCGAGGCTCTGGGAGAGCGAATCCCAGAGAGAGAAAGAGAGAGAACGCGTGGGGGTAGGGGGTTTTGCTCTGTGGTTCAACGGCTGACACTTAGCTATTTAAGGAATCCTTCCCCCTTGTGCGTGAAGAGAAGAAGAAGAAGAGCAGCCACTGAGAAGATAAGGAAGAAGAAGAAGGCATAGTGAAGAGAAGAAGAGAAGAATAGCTACAAAATAAAGAAAGTAAGAAGGAGAAGAAGGCACAGAAGAAGAAGAAGAAGAAGAAGAAGAAGAAGGGCTGAAGCACACAAGAGAAGCAGTACCTCTGAGATTTAGCAGAAGTGCACTGTGCACTTATCCTACATGGCCTTAAATTGATTGTTACTGTTGAAATATTTGATATAATTGTGAGGGGTAATTGATGATTCAAATCACCATTTTGCCCTATTCTTTTTGCACTATCTGACATACGCTTTCATTCATATATCATTACTGCTTGGAATTCTATTGCTCATATATTTGTGTTCAATTGCAATCTTGAGAATCATTTTTTGCTAATTACTCCTTGTGTTCGACCATGAACTTCTATTCGAGTATTAAATTCTAATTCTTTTCAAGCGATTTCGACTTATACTACGACGCAACTTTTATAACCTCGATCTCGCTCGTTAATATTTTGGCACCATTGTCGGGGAGCAATGTGCAATTTGATCTCGGGATTGCAATATTTGATTTGGTACTAACTTGCTCTATCTCTTTTGACCGTGATCTATTTTAGGGATTCATTGGAGGAAGATCAGCCGCACATCAGCCACTCCAGGGGCAGGTAAACTCCATCCACCCTCTTCTAAGCCCTTGATTCTGAAAAGCTAAAAAAAGGAAAAAAATCAATTAGGGCTACTTGCATTCTATTCTTAGATTAAACATCAAGTTGCCTGATTTGATACATTCTAGAGAACATCCAAATCCTGATTTGTGCACCTACTTAGGACTTAAGATATCTAGGGCTATCACGTTCTTGCTTGAGCCCTAGGTAACACATTTGAACGAATTAAAATTGGACCAATTAAAGCCAATTAGGATTTCCAGTTTAAGGTTTTAGAGACACACTTGCTTAATCAAGAATTAACCTTCCCAAACAGTGTGTGCCTAAGCCTTGGTTGAATTGATCTATTCAAGCAAACCCTAAAATCAGGTTCTTAATCTCATTTGAACACTAAAAGAGGGACCTAAAAGGACAAACCAGGTGAAGTTGACCCACCTCGTTGGGTTAACCAATCTTCAAATTATGTTATCTTGCACAAAAACATCTTAAAGTTCAAGTGAAATCATAAGCACCTTTGCCCTTAACTTAAAACTGGTAGACTTAAGAGGTTAAGTTCCCATTCTGGTCTAACTGGATCCTCAGTGACAAGAGAGGTTGGGCGGGGGAAACCCTGTAACTTGTGGGGGCACTCTACCATGTAAGGGTCTTCGCGGGACTCTCCCTCTCTAGCTGCCCAGGTAATTCTCAGGTGGACGGCTTTCTGACTAAGGGGTATCATCCTCCTTGAATCTTTATAGTCATCCAAATTTTTTGGGTGTCTTGATTGGGTCCATCACCTGCTATCTCTCATCTATTCCATCGGTGCATGTTTGGGAGGAGGTCCTTAAGGCTATCCTTGAGGCCTCCATTAGCTATTCACTCTCGTCGAGGTCGAGCCTCGACTTCCGTGTTTGTGCAACAACCTGATCACATTGACATATCCTCTGATTTAGAACCTACTTCCCCTTCATCAGCTATGGATCACCAAGAAGATCAACCTAACCTTGAGCAACAATTCCATGATTTCCAAAATTGAATCAATGTTATCATCAACCCATCACCGCGCCCTCAAATGTGAGATCACTATAATCCTGCAGCGGTGGAGATCGAACCCCGAATCAACATTCCCGTGGGATGACCCGAGGTGGATCTCAAGCCTAGAATGCTTCATATGACCCCAAAATTTCATGGCTTGAACTCTGAGGATCCTTTCCAGCACATCAAAAACCTAAAACATCTAGCCCACACTTTTGGGGCAGATGTGTAGAATTGAGACGGATTACTCTTAAAGCTCTTCCCATTCTCTTTAGCTGACAAAGCCGCTCACTGGTTTCAAACTCAACCACACACGATCAACACATGGGGAGAACTTCAAACTGCCTTCCTGCAAAAATTCTACCCCATTGGTCGTACAAACACGATGCGACACCAAATCATGCACTTCTCCCAAGGAGAGGGAGAATCTCTACATGAGGCATGGGATCGCTTTCTGGATCTCATGCGTAAATGCCCCCATCATGGAGTTTCAAAGTGGGAACAAGTCCAATCCTTTTACCACGGACTTCGTGAAGACATCAAGCTCTTTGTTAATGCAACCTGTGGTAGTAGCATCATGGGTCAACATGAGGATACGATATGGGAAATTCTCGAGAACATGTGTGAGAACTCCTTGAACAATGAGTCATTGGGTGCGTACGACCGGACGTCCACCTGTGCATTGACAAATAATCGGGGGGTACACGAATCTCAAGGCCTTTCCGCATTCGTTGATCTGGAGTTGGTAGCCAGTAAATTGGATAAGGTCTCCATTATCGAGAAGAAGGTGGATGACATCAATCGTCATCTACACAAATCCACCTCTACACCTCAAAGCACATATGTGCACCCACCCACGAGAAGGGAGGCTGCGCACAACATCTACCACTCCATGGGGATGGATGCATATCCACCCCCGTCTGATTATGGCCTCGGAGGCAACTCCAGGTTAGTCCACCTCAGTTGAGGGAACTCTGAACCCCTGTACCCTGATTATCTCGGAGCTCCTCAGACCTGCGAGAATCTCCACACCATCCAGAATAATCCTTTCTCCAACACTTTCATCCCTGGATGGCGGAATCATCCTAACTTTGCGTGGTCGGGAACTAACCCAAATCTGAGATCTCAATTCCCACCCTGACCACAAAACCAACGACCATATCAACCCACTCAACCAAGGCCTAATCAAAATTTTCAATCTGGACCACCTAAAGAAGATCAGACATCTTTTATTCTCCATACCTTGGTTGACATGCAAAAATAACACAAAGAAGAGATCTCTGAGTTACGAAATCAATTGGCTCAGTGGGCAAGTGCTCGCCAGCTTGGTGCACTTCCTTCTCAGCCTCTTCCAAACCCAAATAATGTGCCAAACCAGAGGCGCGTTATAAACCCAAATCAGGGCCAAGCTCACTTTGTTTATCAGGCCCCTTCTGCTTCATCACCTGACGGAATGGATGCTTCAACTTCATACTCGGGATTTCAGCAGCAAACACCTATTTTGCCCAACCCAAATCAAAATCAGGCAGGATTAAATTCCATAACCACCTGTAGTGGCAAAGCAACACAAGACCCACCTTTTCCTAGCCACGACATGCCTGAGACTGTAAAACCTAACCCTAGATTGGTCATTAGGGACACACCCATCCCTGATAGAGCCTGAGCCAATTCTAAAGGAACCATTTGAGGTTCCATTTCCTGAGGCCTTGACCAAGGGAAAGAAGACAACCAAACTCATGGCACCTGAGGAGGATCTGGTCAAGTTCTTTGAGCAGGTCCATATAAATATCCCCTTGATGGATGCGATTCGCCATGTACCAGCTTATGCACGATTCCTAAAAGACATGTTGATAGTGGTCATTTTCGTGCATTTGAAAGTCGTTGAAATCATAGTATAGTCGTGCAAAAACGTTCGTAAAAAATAAGTTTGTAAAAATAACGAAACTTTGAGTCTCGGTCGTTCGTCTCTGGGAGGCATTTGTTTAATTCTGAAATCGATCTTTTATCGGTTTACTTTATTTAAAATTGCATGCCGGTTTCCAACCTTCGATTTAAGACTTCGCCACTTCTATTATGAATTCTGATTATGTGCGCGTGAGTTAAATAGATAACAAAGGTAAAAGTATGAGTTTCGATGCGCACAATTCTAGTTATGTGGTGGCTGTTTACAGAAAATGCATTTATAGTTAGGTTTTCTATATTTTCCGGAATCGACGTGCTCGTTGCAAAATATACATATAAATGAGAACAGGAAACTTGAATAACACAAATTTGATTGCAACCGATAAGCTCGTGATGATGTCAAGCATAGAGATATGTATAAAAAAATATTTTTTTCATTCATTCAGAGAAGTGTTGCAACATGGAATGTAGAGGAAAGCTTGTACAGGAATGCTTAAAAATGTAAATCTAGCTACCAGAAAATGATCGCATACAGGAATCTATGGGGGGATTTTGCATGCATCATTGGGGGAGAATAAGGACTACACTACTAAGCAGTAAATGTCAAAATGTGATCCACGCTCTGCAGATGCCGCTCCTCAGATTTGATCATCCGGGCTTTCAGACAAGCCATCGGGTCCAGATTCTCAATATCTTGACTCGATCTAGGTCCAGGTCCAGCATTAGCCATTGTGGCTACGGGAGTAGAAGAAGTGGGGGGAGAAGTAGGTCCTGACGAGGTGACTCGCCTCCTTGGGAGTGGCTCCCAAGGTCCAACCAATTGAGGTCTAAGTGACCTCCTTCCTTGCATACACCACCCAACCCCTGGGTTGGTGTAGCCAAGCCAGACAAGGCTAAGGCCCTGTCAATCAGATGGTCCTTATGAATCAGATGATCAGATGTTTCATTTTATGTTTTAATTCCTGAAGAAAATTCGTCGTACAACCGACTGAAAGAGATTCCTGCCTCTCAGCTAACCTAGCTAAGAGGTTGAAAGCACCCAGTAGTACGACAGCGAATTCGGGTTTAGTTCGTGTTTTAAAATTGATTTTAGCCTATTTTCTTCAGTTGGGGTTTTCTTTTGGTGAGTGGCCCACAAGGTGACCAAACTCACCGGCTAAGTTCTAGACTTGACTAAGTCTAGGTTAGCCCAAATGTGGTCTCTAAGTTGTAACCCTAAAGATTTAGCCTAAGGTTTATGCAATTCTAAGGTTTTGTTCTTTTGTGTTGTTCTGTTTCAGCAGACCACAAAAATAAAATTCATTCTCTGACAACAATTGGAATTTGATTAACTTGAAATTTGGTGAGTAGATTCTTTTTTCAATTATCTTTTTAGAGAATATTTTTTTGAAATTTTTACTATTTCAACCGAATTTTTAGGGATTTGTGAATATCATGGGGTTAGATATGGAATTTTGACCCCTGGTCAGTTTTTTGCTTTGAAATAGTAACAAATGACTTCAAAAATTCAATAAAAATATGAAAAATAAAGCCACTGAGATTAGCTTTCAAACCCCACCATTTTTAGCCAAAACAGATTTGCAGATTACTCGAAATTGCTTTTTGAAATTTGAAAAATCTCGAATCTAGGTCAGTCTGACCCCCTTGCACTTCACAAATTTTTAAAAACTTATACTTGTAATTTTTTCAAAAAAATGGTGTCGTTTGAAAGATGGTTTAAAAATGAAGGCATAGCCCAAATTTTAGAATTTTTCGCTCACTAGTTTTTTGGCAATCAAATTTTTAAAAATAGATTTTGAATCTTGGTCGAAAATCAGGAAATGGTGAAGCTTTTAAAGAAGGTTTGAGTTTGAAATCCAAGCTTTCCATTAAGAATTTTTTTTTTCCAAAAACTTTTGCACGTTTTTTTTTCAAAAGGATTTTTTTTTCAAAGGATTTTCAAAAATATATATATAATTTTTTTTACTTTTTCAAACTAACCTAGGATTCAAAAGAAACATAATCTAGATTTTTTTGAATTTATTTTTTGATTTTTTTTTATTTTTTTTGAGAATGAATAAGTTTTTTTTTTCAAAAGAAATTGCTGGAAGCAAATCTACTCCTAGGGTTCAGAAGAAAACCTATCCTAAGAAGAGATGTGCACCTGATTTCTTTTTCCGCGCTCGTTATGTGCGCAGATCTCATTTTCCTTATGTTGTCCTGCACATTCAAAAATAAAGTAGAGGAAGATTTGTCAGTGGTAGCTTAAAAGATCCAAATCAATAAAAATGACGTTGCCTCCCCGACAACGTTGCCATTAGATAGAGGTCATTTTCGCGCATTTGAAAGTCGTTGGAATCATAGTATAGTCACGCAAAAACGTTCGTAAAAAATAAGTTTGTAAAAATAATGAGACTTTGAGTCTCGATCGTTTGTCTCTGGGAGGCGTTTGTTTAATTCTAAAATTAATCTTTTATCATTCTACTTTATTTAAAATCGCATGCCAGTTTCCAACCTTCGAATTAAGACTTCGCCACTTTTATTATGAATTCTGATTACGTGCGCGTGCGTTAAATAGATAACAAAGGTAAAAGTATGAGTTTAGGTGCGCACAATTTTAGTTACGTGGTGGCTGTTTACAGAAAATGCATCTATAGTTAGGTTTTCTATATTTTCCAGTATCGACATGCTCGTTGCAAAATATATATATAAATGAGAACAAGTAACTTGAATCACACAAATTTGATTGCAACCGATAAGCTCATGGTGATGTCAAACATAGAGATATATATAAAAATATATTTTTTTATTCATTCAGAGAAGTGTTGCAACATGGAATGTAGAGGAAAGCTTGTACAGGAATACTTAAAAATGTAAATCTAGCTACCAGAAAATGATTGCATACAGGAATCTATGGGAGGATTTTGCATGCATCATTGGGGGAGAATAAGGACTACACTACTAAGCAGTAAATGTAAAGCGCTAGCTACTAATCTATTAGAAAGTGAGGGCATTCGGAGGTGGGCTCCGATGGCCTTGGAGTGGTTGAGAGGAGAATGAGGGGTGGCCAATGGAGCTTAGGTCGGCCCTTGGAGAGAGGTTGGTGGAGTGATCCAGCATCCTGGCATGGAGATGGTGTCCTTCATGGTGCTCAACTCATGGAAATGGAGGTGGAAGTGGCTAGCCTAAGTAGAGGTGAATGTGAATGGAGGCAAGTATGTGGATGGGTGCAAATGGCCACCCCTTAGGTCTTTTTATAGACCTAAGGGAGTCTCTCTAGAGAAGTGTGAAACTCTCTAGAGAGAGCTCCAATGAGTGGCCAGCCAAGAGTGGATGAAGTGGTTCTTAGATCCACAAAAAGTGGATCTAAGAATTGAATGCCTCTTGGTTGCTAAATTTGGCAACCAAGAGTTGGCGCCACTTGAAGAGGGTTCTAGAGAACTCTAGAGGAGTGTGTGTGCATGAATGGGCGTGTGTGTGTGTGTGTGGTCGTGCCCTAGGTGGCTAAGAGGTCTAAGTTAGGTTCTAAGGGGTTTGGGTAGGTGTATGCCTTGAATTAGGGTTGCAAACCCTAATTGCTAAGGGGAAATTGCAATTAAACTTAACCTAAGTTTAATTGAATGAGTGTGAACCTAATTGAGAGTGGAATAACTCAATTAGGTTGGGCTTGGGTCAATTGGACTCTTACTAAGTCCAATTGGACTTGTGTGGGTTGAGATCTGAGCTCAATTGGACTCAATGAGTCCAATTGACTTAGGTGATGGTAATTGACTTTGATCTAAGTCAATTGGGTTTGGTGAGGACCTAATTAGGTCCTTAGGGAGGTCTAGAGGTGATGTACTAGGGTTGGGTACCTTAATTTAGGTTCCTGTGGGGTTGGAATTAGGTCTAGGGAGCTAGAGATCCAAGATTAAGGCTTGAATCTTAAAACAGGAACTGGAGACCAGTTCCAGACATCCAAAAACAAAGTCAGACGACTTGTACTAAAAAATCAGAAGTCCAGACTTCAGTTCTGGACGTCCAATCTGAGTCAAGGGGAATTCTAGGTTCTATTTTGGGTATTCTGCAAAAATTGGACGTCTGACAAAGTGTCTGGACGTCCAATAACATTGCAAAAGTGGGTTTAAGGTGTGCAGGAGTTGGCTAAGGGTTCTGGACGTCCTATAACTTATCTGGACGTCTAGATAAGGGTTGGAACTAGGATTTTAGGGTTTCCTAAGGTGCTGTGACCTAATCTAAGGGTGGCTAAGGCTTGGGGGAAGTCTCTAGGCTATCCTATGGTTAGGATGGACCTAAGCTTTTCACATTTTACTGCTTTATTCCTACTTAATAGAATAGCATACCTTACTTCCCTTACATCATTATTCCCTACGTCTAATCTAAGTCTTCTGCTCCAGTCCTGCTGCAACACCCCTTATTCCTGATCCAGGTTCAGGTCCATCTTCTAATCAGCTTCTTGCCTGCAATTGACATAATGCACTTAATCAGCATATTATAACATTATTTTATGCCTAGCTAAAGTAAAGCAGTAATGATGCAGATAATGCTCATGCATGCATGAATTACCCTAACTTATGCTAAGTCCTAGCCTAATTTAGGTCAATTAAGACCTATGATTGCTGTGCAATCACATGTGTACACCTAAGCATAAGTCGTGAACCAAAGGCGGGAACCCAATCATACTATCAGAGCAAGCCAGCTCCATCATTTTGAGCAAACTCCCGCCTAAGGCAAAAGATCTAGGCATCCCTTTGATCTCCTGTGCTATCGGTGATATACAGTTTGACTAAGCCTTATTGGACCTAGGAGCTTCCATCAATTTGATACCTACATCCCAACTAGACTATTTTGAGGAATTTGAGCTTAAACCGATAGAGATGACTTTGCAGTTAGCAGATTGAACTATTAAGTCACCAAAAGGAATTCTCGAGGATGTCATAGTGAGGGTATATGATTTCTATTTTCTCGTGGATTTCATTGTCTTAGACATGGATGCTCTTGAGAACTTGAAGAATACACCGATCATATTAGGGAGACCCTTTCTGGCCACAGCTAGGGCCAATATTAATTGTGAGGAGGGCCAAATTGAGTTAAAATTTGGGAGTAAGACACTGAAGATCGACATCTTTATAGCCCAACAAAGAATTAATTACGAGGTTATAGAACAAATTTGCGATATCGAGGCCGTGGTTGATGATCCGTGTATCGAGGAAAACCCGATTATTTTTGATCAACCACAAGAAAATCAAAACCCACAATTAGAGGAGCCTGAACCTAACCTAAACACACCCATAGCTCCTTCCTTTGCTCCTGACACCCACCCTGAACCACCTGCTACTGTTGATAATCCTGTTATGGAATTGAAGCCCCTGCCTGACCATCTCAAATACGTCTTTTTGGGTCCCAATAAGATGTTTCCTGTGATTATCAACTCCTGACTCACATTTGGTCAAGAAACATGCCTGATTACTATTCTCCAGTAGCATCGGAGAGCCATTGGATGGACTCTTGATGATTTGACTGGCATCAGCTCCTCATATTGCACACATCACATCTATACTGAAGAAGGCTCACGACCATTCCATGAAATGCACAGATGCCTAAATCCAAATCTGCAGGATGTCATGAAAAAGGAGATCATCAAGTGGTTAGATGTAGGGATAATCTAACCGATCTCCGACAGTTAGTGGGTGAGTTTAATCCAAGTTTGGCCTAAGAAGGCAGGACTCATCGTGATCATGACTGAAATCGAAGAAACCATACCGACCCGTATAGCAAACTTGTGGAGAGTCTGCATTGATTACAGAAGACTTCATTCCTCCACGAAGAAGGATCATTTCCCACTACCGTTCATTGATCAGATAGCTACATAACAAAGAAAGGAAGGAGAAGAAGAAGAAGAAGGCATTGTGAAGAGAAGAAGAGAAGAATAGCTATAGAACAAAGAAAGGAAGAAGGAGAAGAAGGCACAGAAGAAGAAGAAGATGGGCTGAAGCACACAAGAGAGCAATACCTCTGAGATTTAGCAGAAGCACACTGTGCACTTATACTACGTGGCTTTAGATTGATTGTTACTGTTAAAATATTTGATATAATTGTGAGGGGTAATTAGTGATTCAAATCACCATTTTACCCCATTCTTTTTGCACTATCTGACATACGCTTTCATTCATATATCATTACTGCTTGGAATTCTATTGCTCATATATTTGTGTTGAATTGCAATCTTGAGAATCATTTTTTGCTAATTGCTCCCTGTGTTCGACCTCGGACTTCTATTCGAGTAATAAATTCTAATTGTTTTCAAGCGATTTCGACCTATATAAGATGCAGCTTTTATAACCTTGATCTCGCTTGTTAATAGTGACAAAAATTGGTCCTCAGGTTGGCCAAGAAGAGGGGAGTCCTGGATTGATGGATCTAAGGAAGGAGAGCCCTAGTGATCAGCATTTGGGAACAAGGTCCTAGTGTGGAATGTCGCTTCCGCCTGATTTTGTGGGAAAGAAAGGGCACTTCGGTCTTCAAGGGGGTAGATCGGAGGTAAGTTGCCCGGAATGACTCAGACCACGAGGCGTATGAAGTGTAGTGGACCTCGTCAAGGGTCTAATCAGGAGGAGATAAGGGTAAGGGGAGGGGTGGAAAAATGTCACAGTAAATGTCAGTTAGGTCCTGGTGATTTTCTAGGGGTATGCTGCAGCAGTTTGAATAGGTCCCTACCAACCTGATACATGCACTGACGGCTATGTCATCGTCAGACGTGTCATCCTAGATAAGATCGCAATCATAATTCTTGGCGGCCTTAAAAATGTTAAGTTTGAGCTTTTTAGAGCCCATGGCAATCTCGATGTAGCTTGATTCACAATTGATATGGGTGCAGGTTGTGGCCAAGAAAGGTCTACCAAAGATGATCAGGTAATCAGAAAGCGAATCAGGAACTTCCATATCTAATACTAGAAAGTCAATAGGAAAATAGAGATTGTTGACTCTTACGACCACGTCTTCCACCACACCCCACAGGATTTTGATAGAGTGATTTGGCAGCTGTAATGTAATAGGGCTGGGCTTAGATTTCCTAATGCAACTTTCTGAAACATGATGGTCGATATGAGGTTAATGGAAGATCCTAAATCCAGCAAGGCATTATCAAAATTACAGCCTTTGATGCTGCATGAAATGAGAGGGGTGCCTGGCTCTTTCTACTTTGGTGGTAAGTTTAATAGTGTAGCACAACTCACATGAGGTAAGAGAACCACCGGGTTCTTGGTTTTTTTTAGCTGTCGCTTAGGCTTAGTGTAGTCTTTAAAGAAATGGGTGATAGTTGGGATGTGGTCGATTGCCTCTAGCAAGAGAACCTTGATCTCAACGTCCTTGAATAAATCACATAGATTATTAAAGGACTGCATGTTTTTTTTCTTGCCTTTTGGCTCCCTTAGTAGAGCCTCAGGGAATGGGACCGATTCTGGCACTAGTTTGGGTGTGTCATCCTCAAGAGAATGTGGTGTGCAACCCAAATGAGAGTATGATGAAGAAGATGGGCTAGGATTAGGTTAAGGCGGTTCGACGGTCAGCTTACCGCTCCTCATAGTAATTGCATTGGGATCGTAAGGTGGAGGACAATTCACAACAGGGATGTAGGGTTGATGTGCTGCTACGAGATTAGCCTGAAATCCTGGTGGAGTACTTGGAGCTTGCAAAATCTGGTGAACCTACCCCTAAGAAGGCCGCACCTGTGGTTGTGGACCACAAGGTACAAAATTTCATAGGTTAGGGATAGGTTGGGTAGGAAGAGTGCCCTGAGATCTAGTTGTCATCCGTAGTTGACTGATCTCAGCATTTTGCTGCGCCAATCGGTGTTGAAGAGAAGTCATATTCTCTTCATGGCGCTTTGACATTTCCATCATCATTCGCATCAACTTATTAAGAGGATTTGATGTGTGATCCATTTGAGGTGCGCAAAGGCTTAGTGGCGGATTCACTAGCGGACAATATTGGGCCCTTGGGATAACGGGAGCGAACGGTTGCATTGTTCCACAACTTGTTGGACCATGTGAAGTTTGGATGGTTGCGCCACCCTCGGTTATAAGTAGCAGAAAATGGGTTGTTCCCCAGGGCGCACACGTTTTCAAATTCAGAAGACGAGTCCACATATGATAATGAGTTCGACTATATGGAGGCTTGCTCCCCCATGTTAAAATACTGTCAAGTAGAAGCCAAGTCCACATTACTTACCGAGTTGCTTAGCACGATACTCGGTAAGGATGGTGTAGGTCATGTGGGATTCTTGGAGATCATCCTGACTTAGGAAGGATTGGGTTTGTGACGTGATGGAGGAGTCGAAGTGTGAGTCATAATGGGTGGGGTTGGCTAAGAGGTCGTCCAACTTCTTATGAACGAGGGAGACTTCATCCAATTTTGTGTAATCAAGTTAAAGTTAGTGGATGAATGGGATGGTTCCGTGTCAACCTCATGTGCTCCGCTACAAGGTGCACTGGTCTGATTAAAGGTGACAATGAAAGCATTGTTCATAGAATTCTCACTCATGTTTTCAAACAATTCAAATGCTCCATCCTTGTCTTTATTCATGAAATTACCTCTGCAGGAAGCATCCGCAATCTGCCTCAAAGTTTCATTTAGCCCATAATAGAAAATCTAGGCTACATGCCACTTAGGAAGACCGTGGTGTGGACATTTTCTGAGAAGGTCATTATACCTCTCTCAGGTCTCATGAAATTGTTCACTGTTTTGTTAAGTAAAAGAAGTTATAGCATGGTGAATTGAATTGGTGCGCCTGATTGGGAAAAAGTTTCTTGAGAAATGCTATATGCATCTCTAAAAAATGGATGGGTTTCCCAATGGTTCGCAATAATTGCATAGCTTTGTCCCACAACGAAAATGGGAACATTTTCATGAGGACAATATGTAACCCGATGTTTCTTGGTTTAATCATTTCAGCTAAACAGGTTAAGTCCTCCAAGTGAAGGAAAGGGTCTTCACTGGCAAGTCCATGATAATGGAAGTTGATTAGGCCAATCATGTTTGGTTTTAATTCAAAATCTTCCCTGCCCACGGGGACGCGAATCTGCCCTTGCGTCTCTGTTGCAGCGAGATTCTGATATGAGCTAAGAGACCTGGGCTCCTCCCGTTCGAGACGATTTTGTATTTCCTCCAAGGTTTCCCTAATGATGGTAACACAATCATGGGCCATAACTGACAAACCCATTTTCGTGCATTTTGAAATCATTGGAAATCGTAGTATAGTCATGCTAAAATGCTCGTCAAAAATAATTTATAAAGATAATGAGACTTAAGTCCTGATCATTCATCTCTGGGAGGCGTTTATGCAAATTTGAAATCGAACTTTTTCGCTCTACTTGGTTAAAATCTCATGCCGATTTATGGTGATTTACGTATTGATGTACAACATGCTAGTTGCCAAAAGATAGTAATTAAAACATGCAACTTCAATCACACCAAAAGATGATAACTAGACACACAGTGATTTTCAACATATATATTTATATATATAAAAAAGATGATGATGATATCAGAGTTGCAAAGCACAGGTAGAGGAATGCTTGTATAGGGAAATAAAACTACTCGCTACCAAGAAAATGGCTGCATACATGAATCTATGGGGAGATTTTGCATGCATCATTGGGGGAGAAGTAAGGAACTACAATATTAAGCAGTTAATAAAGCATGTAACTCTAAGAAGAACTATAATCTAATCTAGCAGAAATAAGGGCATTCGGAGGTGGCTCCGATGGCCTTTGAGTGGTTGAGAGGAGGGGCAACCAATAGTGCTTAGGTCGGCCCTTGGAGAGAGGTTGGAGAGGTGATCCAACATCTTGGAGTGGAGGTGGTGATGGCCATGGTGAAGCTACTCGTGGACATGGAGGTGGAGTGGATGTGGAATGAAACTAAGCTAAATGGAACCAGGAGTGAATGGGTGCAAATGGCTACCCCTTAGTTCTCTCTAGAGAATTATGGAATTCTCTAGAGAGGCCTATGGTGGGAGCTCATGGGAGAGTGAGAGAGAGGATGGATGGTGGCTTTTAGATCCACCAAATGTGGATCTAAAAATTGAATGGTTCTTGGTTGCTAATTTTAGCAACCAAGGCAACAACACATGGTAGAAAGTTCTAGAGAACTTTAGGCTAGGTATTTTTGTGTGGATGGTGTGTATGGGTCGAAACTTAGGTGGCTAGGTTGATTAGGTTAGGTTCTAGTGGCTTTAGGTCAAGGTAGGTCTCAAATTAGGGTTGTAAACCCTAATTCATTAAGGTAAAGTGCAATTAAACTTAATACAAGTTTAATTGGGTGTGTGAAAACTTAATTGAGAGTAAAATAACTCAATTAAGTCAAATCTAGGTCAATTGGACTCTCACTGAGTCCAATTGGATAGTGTATGCTGAGATCAGAGCTCAATTGGACTCAATGAGTCCAATTGAATAGACTGAAGAGATTGACCATGATCCAAGTCAATTAGGTTTAGTGAAGACCTAATTAGGTCCTTAGGGAGGTCTAGAGGTGATGTACTAGGGTTAGGGCACCTTAATTTAGGTTCTCATGGGGTTGGAATTGGGTTTAGGGACCTAAAGATCCAAGATCAACGCTTGAATCCCAAAATAGGAACTGGAGGATAGTATCAGACGTCTAATAAAGTTGTCAGACGTCTTATAGTGAAAAATCAGAAGTCCAGACTTCAAGTCTGGACGTCTAATCAGAGTCAGGAAGGATTCTAGGTTCTGTCATGGGTACTTTGCAAAAATTGGACGTCTGACCAAGTGTCTGGACATCCAATAACTCTGTAGAAGTGGGTTTAAGGTGTGCAGGAGTTGGCTAAGGGTTCTGGACGTCATATAACTTATCTGGACATCCAGATAGAGGCTAGAATTTGGGTTTTAAGGTTTCCTAGGGTGTGGCGACCTAATCTAAGGGTGGCTAAGGCTTGGGGAAGCTTCTAGGCTATCCTAAGGCTAGGATGGTCCTAAGTTCTTCATAATTTACTGCTTTATTCCTACTTAAATAGTATAGCATATCTCAACCCCTTACATTATTATTTACTACATCTTATTCTAGGTCTTCTGCTCCAGTTCTGCTGCAACTCCAGTTATTCTTTATTCTTCAGATCCAACTTTAGATCTAGCTTTAGATCTACCTTCTGATCAGTTTATTATCTGCAATTGACATAATGCACCTAATCAGTACATTATAGCATTATTTTATGCATAGCTAAAAGAAAGCAGTAAAGGTGCTAGTAATGCTTATGTATGCATGAATTACCCTAACTTATGGTAAGTCCTAGCCTAATTTAGGTCAATTAAGACCTATGATTGCTGCACAATCAATAACTATCCACAATTAGTCAGATTCAACTGGTAAATGCTCCTACTTGCTCATCTGAGGGTCACAATTCCGCAATAATCTGATTTAAGAAGAAAATAAGAAAATAAGGTTAATTCTACTGTTTTAACAACACATCATAAATGCAGATTAACCATGGGGTTACTCATGGGTTAATTAATGGTTAATTAAGCATAAAAGTTTAAAAAGTGGGTTCACACTGACTGAATTAGGGTTTTACGCATTTCGAGGGCGAAAATAGTATTGAAAACCCTAATTATAAACTCCACTTAAATTGAAAAGGTTATGGTCAAGGTTAAATTAATCTAAACTTCATAAAAATTATTGAAAAATATTCTAAGAGGTTTGATACCTTTGGTTTGATCACTTAAACCCATTTTGACTTAGAATAGAGTTTCAGACGGGAATTTACCTTGATTTGGGCTTCTATGCCATTTACCTAGTCAAATGTAGTCAAAACTCAAATCTAAATTTACCATTATATTTCTTGAGTCTAAATTAGGTTAGAACCAAAATTTGGGCCCAATCAAAGTTTATCTTGGCCTAGTTTGCATTTTAACCCTTAAAAACTCTATTTCTCACATTTAGACCCCTAAGTTTCGAGTTTTTTGCATTTAGGTCCCTAAATTTCTCGTCATCTTCTGAAAAATACCCTTGTCACCATGAGATGTGAACATGACCTTCAAAACCTAAACTGCCAACTTTGAGCGAGGATTTCTCGCTCAAATCTCTTCAAACTTGGAGAGATTGTTCCTCAAACGATTCCCTACAGGTTGGATTTTCTCTCGAGATCTATAATTGATCATGGAGTTCAGGCGAACTCCATGATTGCAGTGGATTCCTTTTGCAAAAATTGTGAGGAAATCTCGTGATTTCCTTGCAATTGGAAGCCTGATCTCCCTTTATTTAAGTTCCTCAAGATCCCAACATGCTCCTTAGCCAAGAATTAGTCGGAATAACCACTCTTCCTCCTCCTTCGACCTCTGTGCCTTTGGCTCTAGTGAGCCCTCTCCGACCTCCTCCTTCGACCTTCCAACCATCAAATTGTACGGCCCTTTGACTTCCCCTCTTCGTCGCGAGTCTTGTCGGCCAAAGCAAGACCGCTATTGACCTCTTTTTCCTTGCCATCATCTTTGTCTTCTTCGCGTTGGTCGATCAATGTCAGATGCCTCCTCCTCTCTTTCATCTCCTAAGCACTTTCAACCTTTAGAAACCCACGTTGATCGCTGACCACCGTTCTCCCCCTTCGTCTTCCTAAACGTTGACCACGCCTCCGGCAAGTTCGCGTGGCCACCTCACTGCACTAAATGCCTTGCCACCACCTCCACTAGCTTCGCCTCACCTCAACCATCAAAATCCCTCTACTTATTTAAACTTCCACCCACTCCACACCTCCACCGAACACACACGCATCTGGTCGCCATCTCCGACCTCGACACAGCACTATACACACGCACACCACCTTTCACCGCCACCAGCACACTTGCCATCCTCTGGCGATGCTTCTGAGCTATTTTAATTGAGTTGTGAGGCTATATTCTTGCGTTTCAGGTATCACCGGACCTCCGTCGTTGCCTTTGTCATCCTCAACTCCGGTTGCCACAATCTGTGCATCTCCAACCACAAAACCACATCCAATAGCTGCGGATGACTTCCATGCAGGCTTCAGGTTCCTTAATTGGAGCAACGTGCCAATCTAGCCGCTCCAATTCGATGTTGGAAGCTCGTGATTTCATGCAAAGAAGTACCACTGGATAGTCCCACATTGTGGGCATAAAATCCAGATTTTGATATTTAATGCATTTGCTAAGATAGCTCTTCACCTCAGTACGCACAGGGGTGAGGTCCTCTTCTCATGCATGTGCACACCCTCGCTTGCCTTCATGTTGGTGGGCCTGGACCCCTTGACTCGATTATCCAGTTACTGTTTACCCATATACCCTGACTTGGATCTAAAAGAGAGAGGAAAAATCTGAGGGGGGAGGGGGGTGGTTTTGCATTATAGCACCTCGGGGTGAGTGCCAACACTTAGTGCATCTTGAGGTGATCTGAAGAGTTGCTGTACTTGATATTTAAGTCGTTTGAAGTGCCTGGCCGACATCTGACCTTGGTTAAGATTACTGTGGAATTATCTGATACTTGGCTTTGACGTGGATGAATGGTTGAAGGCCACTATTGAGATATTTGGTTCTTGAGTACTGTTGGGATTTGTGCTTAATTGTAGGGCTTAATTGGTGGTCTCAAGCGCCATTTTTAGTCCTTTATTTTTATATTTTTGCCTTAACTTTTTGAGATACATTCTTGCTCTTAATTGAATATCATTTGATTCACTTGCATTATTATTGATTATTGTGATTAGTGGATTGATTTGTTACACTTGCTCCCTGCGAACAACCTTGAAACTCACGATTTTCTCGAGCATTGTAAATTTAAATGTCTCATCGATTTTCGTCGCTATACTATGACGTGATGTTTTCCTAAACTACGACGATTTTCGATCGCAACATTTTGGCACTGTTGTCGGGGAGCAATGCGCATTTCATTTACTATTCATAATTTCTGATCTGATTCTGACTTGCTTTATCTGATTTGCTGTGTCGTTTTAGGTGAATTTGAAGATCGACCGCACAAGCAACCTCACTAAGGGTAGGTAATCTCATTCCCTTCCTTAAGCCCCTCATCTCTTGGGAAATTTGGAAAGGAAATCAAGTATGATCAACTTGCTTACTTACATAGTAATCATCATTTGAGTTGCCTGATTCGATTCGATTTGATTAAGAGATCCCCATCCTGATACTTGCACCTATTAGGGATATAAGGTGCCTTGGGCTATTCACCTTCTTGATTAAGCCCAAGGTACCATCTTTTGAAAAAATTGGACTTGGAAATAGAGCCAATCTAGGGTTTCCACATTAGGGTTCCAGGAGTACACACTTTCCTGATTTAAAGAGAATATATTTCCCGCATCATGTGTTACCTAAGCCTTTGTTGAATTGATCTAATCAAGTGGACCCCAAAATCAAGGTTCTAACAATCACTTGAATCATTAAAATTTGGGACCTAACAACTTGTTTACAAACCACTTTAGGTTGATTTGGGTTCTTGAACCAACACATCCTCAACTTTATGGCAAGTCAGGTGAAGTTGGTCCACTTTGTGGATCAACTAACCTCTAAATTAGGTCACAAATTGAATCAACTTTAAAAGTTAAAGTGAAATTCATGGCACAAACAGGATTAAAATTGCTAAACCTAGGTGTCAAGCTCACACATTCTGGTCTACTTGGGATCTCAGTGACAAGGAAGGTCGGGTGGGGGAAACCCTGTAACCCATGGGCATGCTCTACTGTGTAGGGGTCTTTACGGGACTCTCCCTTTCTGGCTGCCCATGTAATTCTCTGGTGGGTGTGTTTCTAATCTAGAGGTAACATCCGCCTTGAACCTCCTTAGTCATCCAAAATTTTTGGGTGCCTCGATTAGGTCCAATACACATTCTGTCCCTCGTCTGATTCTGTAGTGCATGTATGGGAGGAGGTCCTTAAGACCAAAATTGAGGCCTCCATTAGCAGTTCACTCTTGTTGGGGTCAAGCCTCAATCCAATTGTTTGTGTTCCCGTTCGATCAGATGAGATTTCTTCAGACACTTCCACATCTAAGCCCAGCTCTCCATCATTTGCATCCATGGATATTCAAGAAGAAGAGCCTAATGTTCAGAATCAATTGTAGTGCCTCACTGATCTGTTTCATGCATTTATGAATCCACCGTAGCATCTACAGATGTGAGATCGCTACAGTCCTGCTGCAGTGGCGATCGAACCCAGGGTGCAAATCCCGGCTGGAGGACTTGATATTGAATTAAAGCCGAATATGATTAACGCAATTCCCAAATTCCACAGCTTGAACTTCGAAGATCCCTTCCAGCACATCAAATAGCTGAAACATCTAGCTTAGACCTTTGGACCACCTATTCAGAATCGGGACATCCTGCTCAAGAAGATGTTCTCCTTCTCTCTTATGGATAAGGTTGCCCATTACTATCAAACTCTGATTCATCCGATCAACACATGGGAGGAACTCCAATCTGAATTCCTGAAGAAATTCTTCCCAGTTGGTTGCACCAACACCTTGAGGCATTAAATCATGCATTTCACGCAAATGCGGGAGAACCACTTCATGAAGCATGGGATCACTTTTTGGATCTCATGCGGAAATGCCCCCATCATGGAGTTTCTAAATGGGAACAAGTCCAGTCTTTTTACTAGGGACTCCGTGAGGATATCAGGTTATTTGTCAATGCAACCTGTGGTGGTAACATCATGGGTCAGCATGAGGACATCGTTTGGGAGATTCTCGAGAACATGTGCGAGAACTCCATAAACAATGAGTCTATGGGTGTGTTCGACCTGGCGACCACTTGCGAATTGACAAACATGTGAAGGGCACACGAGGCTTGAGACTTATTCGCATCCGTTGAATTGGAGTTGGTGGCCATTCGCCTAGATAAGATCTCTATCATTGAAAAGAAGGTGCACGAATTAACTCGACATCTACAGAGAACCATTGCCGCACAGTAGAGCACATATGCGCAACCACCCTCACGTAGGGAGGCTGTGCATAACATTCACCACCACTCATATCAGGGCATGGACACGTATCCACCCCCGTATCCCAGTTTTGGAGGAAACTTCGGGCCATCCTACTTTAGTTAGGGGAACTTTGAACCCTAATACTTTGATTACTCTGGAGTTCCTCAGACCCGTGAGGATCTCCACGCCATATAGAATGATCCATTCTCCAACACATATAACCTTGGATGGCGCAATCATCCAAACTTTACGTGATCAGGAAATAATCAGAACTCGAGACCTCAATTCCAACCCTGACCACAAGCTCCGCGACCCTATCAGCCCGCTTAGCTTAGGCCCAACCCGAATTACTAATCCGGGCTTACCAGGGAAGATTAAATGAACTTGATTTTGCAAGCAATGGCTGACATCCAGAAGACTAATGCGGCTATACAGAAACAACACAAAGAAGAGATCACAGAGGGTTGAAATCAACTCGCATAGATGGCTAGGACTTGCTAGCCTAGTGCACTCCCTTCTCAACCTCTGCCGAATCCAAATAACGTCCTAAACTAGAGGCTCATTATGACTCGAATTAGGGCCAAGGTCACAATGTTTATCAGGCCCCTTCTGCTCCATCACATGATGGAATGGAGGCTTTCGCATCATATACAAGATATCAGCAGTAACCACTACTTTTGCCGACTCCAAACCAAAACCAGGCTAGCCTAAATACTGTTACCACACGTAGTGGCAAATCAACTCAAGATTCACCTTACCTTAGCCACTCTAGCCCTGGTAGTTTAGAGCCTACCCTTAGGATGGTCATCTAGGACACACCTATCCCTGATCCAGAGCCAGAACCAATCCTAGAGGAACCTACAAAGGTTCCATTTCCCAAGGCCTTGACCAAAGGAAAAAGGAAACCTAAACCCATGGCACTTGAGGAAGACTTGGTCAAGATCTTTGAACAAGTCCAAATAAACATTCCCTTGATGGATGCGATCCACTACGTATCGGCTTACGCACGATTTTTGAAAGACTTATGTACACCAAAGCGTAAGCGATGAAACAAAGACGGGAGTCTGATTGTATTGTTTGAGCAAGCCAGCTCTATCATCTTGAGCAAACTCCTACAGAAAGTGAAAGATCTTGGCACCTGGCGTGCAGTTGTGCGTGTGTGTTAAGAAGTGTCGTTATAGTCGCACTTGCAATGTCAGTTTTAAAGTAAGGAAACGGAGGTGAGTCCGAGTGTCGGTCTCAAGGAGGCGTGAAAATCGGATTTTTCTTATCACTTGTCACAGAAATTGCAGAGTTTTGCTTGCGAAAGGTGCGATTGAAAAGCGAGAGAGAGATAGAGAGAGATTAGGGTTAGAGTTGTTTCTTTTCTTGATCATGCAACTTAAACAGGAAATCAAGTAAACACTGAACGGAAAGTAACTTCATTAATCATGCAGCTTTAGTTCACAGCTTAAAACATTAAATAATGCTTAAACAAAAGTAAGGGAAAGCTTAAAAGAGAGGAAAAGAGAGAGAGAGGGGGAGAGCGGCGAGGCAGCCACGGCGTTGGAGAAGGCTCCGTTGGTGGCTCGTCGTTTTCAGCGATTACACGAGGGCCTAAAGCTAGCTAAGAGAGGGGTAGAGTAGTTGCAAGGGAAGTGAATGCCTTGAATGAGTGGTTGGAGGGGGTTTAAATAGGGAGAAGGGCTTTCTAAAAGAAGAAGGGGCTTTAACGATGTCCGGGACGTCGCTAAAACCCTTCAAAAAGTGTCGGTGAAGCCCTCTAGCCCACCGGTCACATGCTTGCACCATTCTTCTTTACGCCTGATCCGTGGCAGCTGCGTGAGAGCCGTCCGATCTTCGATCGGACGGCTAAGATCCTTCCTCGGGTGTGCTCGGATCGTGCCTCGGGTGCATGTGCGCACGGGCGTCATCGCCCGACGTGCTGAGGGCGCACCGCGTAGCGCGATCTCGGCCGCCCGTTGCTGATCGGGCGGCCTAATTTTGTCACGCGCCTCTCCATCTTCGATTCTTCACCCCGAGCGGCTCGAACTCGCATCACTTGCGTGTGGGCGTGCGCGCTCGCCATTGTGCCACGCTCGCTACTTTGTCGCGACGATAGCGGCGGGCGCGTGTTTCTCGATCATCCGATCGAAGATTGACGGTCGAGATTTGATCTCAGCTGAAGGAGGCAGCGGCACGCGGTGAGCGGGGGGTGACGTGGCGCAACGAGGGTCGTTGATCATCAGATCAACGGTCAGAACTTCTTGGGCCCATTGTAGGAGCTCCGGATGCCGGATTTGGCCAATCTTAAGTCCATTGGACTCCATTCGTCGTTTTGAATCCATCCGTGCGGTCCGATTGCTCATTTGAGGCCTACTTTGACAAGTGCTTACACAAATGGCCATTAATACAATTTTATAAGCAATCTTGGTATATGATGCATGCAATGCTCCTATTCTACTGATGTTGTACCTTTTATTCTTAAGATGGACCCTATTTAATAGAATTATTACCCCCATATGTAGTGTTATCATACCCCCATGCTTACTCCTTGCTAGTCCATAGCAAGGTTTATTCTAGCCTTTTCTTTCAGAATTTAAGAAGTAATTGCTTAGACACTTTGTCACTTGTCAATATGAGGAAATATACCAAGATCTTAATCTACAAAGACTAAGCAGTGCCCGGGTGTCTGCCAAAATATGAATTGCCCGAATCCTTACTTTAATGTATATAACTATACATATGTATATGTATATATATATTTTAGAATTTTTTCAGAATTCAGCGTGGGTTGGTAACTTTTTACGGCTACCCAACCCACCCAAAACTCGGTCAAAACCCTAAGTGCTAAGCATCTTGGTGTGAAGATTGTGATAGACTCAATTAACGGTAATTCAGACAGACTTCGGGTTTCTACGCCCCTAGGTGACCAGAAGAGGAAATATATTTGCTTGAAGGTGTATTTGTTCGATTGGTAGCTTTCTCCCTATGTTTGTTTTAATTGGGGTCAACACAATGATTTTTCCAGTGTATATCTCCCCGGCTTGTACTACTTCCCTGCTCCTTCCTTAAGTGTTTTGGTTCTTTTTGTGTAGTTATTGAGCTGGGCTTTGGACAACCGACCAATGGGCTGTTACCCACGATCACTTGCCAGCCATACTCGTGCGGTGAAGTGTGGTTTATTTTCTTTCTTTCTCCTTTTTTTTTTTTTGTAGGTGGCTTCCCTGATCTCAAATATACCTAGAGGCAATGAAGAAGAAATGGTCCCGTGTTTGGGTTATGGACAACCTGCCAATGGGCTGTTACTCACGACAACTTGCCAGCCATACCACCCTAGAGAGTTCATTAGCTACCTAATTTCTGTCAAAATCTCCGAGGAGTGAGTCTATGCAAAAATGTGTGCAGATGCTTAGACTCAAAGTTTTTCTGAGTTAGAGGGTGAGTTGATAAGTCATATACTTATCACCTTATTTAGCAGCTGGATTAGAATAACTTAAGGTTGCAAGGATTCGAAGCTAAATCCATATTTTAACGGACACCAGGGCTGATTAAGCCTGACGGCTTGAAAAGTCTAAGTGTTTAAGTTCGTTTTGTATTATTTCCCACTATTGACAAGTTACTGATGCCTAAGTTTCTTCCTAAATTCAATTTTTTTTTTAATTTTATTTTATTCAGACTGATTAAATGACCTTGGGATTGTGCAATTTACCATCCCCCCATGCTTAAGTTGGACAATGTCCTCATTGGCAAATACATGGATGCAAAGGGGTTAAAAAAGATAGTACCTGAGTGACGTAAATACTGAATTAGTCTGAATCCTCTCGGTTGCCTCCCAGGAAGCGCTGAGTTTAACGCCTTCAGCTGAGCGGTGCTTTATGTCATCTCTCAACGAGGGTGACACTCTCCTTTGGGGGAACCTGGGCGAGGAAGTGTTTCAATCTTTGACCATTAACTGTAAAAGTGTGCCCAGTGTTAGGATCAGCAATTTCAACCGCCCCATTAGAGTAAGGCTTAACCACCCGAAATGGTCCTGTCCATTTGGACCTGAATTTCCCCGGGAAGAGTTTTAGGTGGGCGTCAAACAGCCAGACTTGCTGGTTAGGCTCAAAGGTTTTTCTATGAATGAGTCGGTCGTGGACGGCTTTCATTTTCTCCTTATATAGTCGACTATTTTCAAAAGTGTCCCGATGAATTTCTTCAAGCTCAGATAATTGGAGCGTCCTCTACGCACCGGCTAACTAGGAATCCATGTTACATTGCTTGACAGCCCACTAAGCTCGGTGTTCCAATTTGATAGGAAGATGGCAGGCTTTGCCAAAGATCAGGCGATAAGGCGACATGCCTATCGGGGTCTTGAAAGAGGTCCTGTATGCCCACAGGGCATCATCTAGTTGTGTGGACCAGTCTTTCCTGTCAGGTCTCACAGTCTTCTGTAAAATATTTTTGATTTGTCTATTTGAGACGTCAGTCTACCCATTTGTTTGTGGATGATACGGGGTAGCAATGCGGTGGCTCACCCCGTATTTTCTAAGTAGGGCACAAAATTGGGAATGGATAAAATGGCTTCCACCATCACTGATCATGGCCTTGGGTATTCCAAATCGGGAAAAGATGTTCTACTTAACAAAGTCCATGACATCCTGTGATCGCATTGGCGGGTGGCGACGGCTTCAATCCATTTGGAAACATAGTCTATCGAGACTAGGATGTACTCGAAGCCGTTGGATGGTGGAAATGGGCCCATAAAATCAATACCCCAAACGTTGAAGATTTCGACAATCAAAATGGGCTGGAGGGGCATCATATCTTTCTTGGTCATGGTCCTTAGCGTTTGGCAGCGTAAGTCATGGCAAAGTTGTGTGCATCCTTAAATAGGGACGGCCAGTAAAACCCAGACTGCAGAACCATTGCAGCTATTTTCTTTCCAGAGAAGTGGCCACCATAAGCCTAGTCATGACAGAAGGAAAGCACACTCTGAACTTCGTCTTCGGGGATACACCTCCTGATGATCTGGTCAGCACAGAGGTGAAACAACATGGGATCATCCCAGAAATAGTGCTTGGCCTCAGCCAAGAACCTGTCCCATTGCTGTCTGGACCAGCTGTACGGGGTTTGTCCTACAATTAGGTAGTTGACGTAGTCAACATACCATGGCGGTCTCTTGTCTTGCACAGCCAGAATGTGTTCATCAGGGAAGGCATCAGATAGAGGTAGGGAGGGTCCAATGTGGTCTGGATGAAGTCTAGACAAGTGGTCAGCCACCACATTCTTCGATCCGGCCTTGTCACGGATTTCTAGGTCAAATTCCTGCAAAAGCAGAATCCATTTGATAAGCCTGGGCTTTGTGTCCTTCTTGGCCAACAGGTGCCGGATGGATGAATGGTCAGTGTAAACAGTCACGTGGGATCCCAACAAGTATGATCAGAACTTTTCAAGTCCAAAGACTATAGCGAGCAACTCTTTCTCTGTGACCGTATAATTTCATTGGGCCTCGTCCAACGTTTTGCTCGCGTAGTAGATCACCACGGGCTTCTTGTCTTGCCTTTGTCCCAGGATAGCACCTATGGCAAAATTTGATGCATCACACATAGTCTCAAAGTCCTGGGACCAGTCCGGGGGCTGAAGTACAGGTGCTGTGGAGACTAAGTCTCGGAGGGTGTGATAAGCCTGGATGCAATCAGAAGACATGTGGAATATGGCATCGATGGCTAGAAGGTCGGTCAAGGGTTTGGAAAGCTTGGAAAAGTCTTTAATGAACCTTCGGTAGAAGCCAACATGTCCTAGGAATGAGCGAATCTGTCGGACCGAGCTAAGTGGAGGGAGTTTGGAGATCAAATCAACCTTAGCCCGATCTACCTCGATGCCCCTATGCGATACGATGTGACCGAGGATAATTCCTTCTTGAACCATAAAATGGCTCTTTTCCTAACTTAACACCAGATTAACCTCGATACATCATTTTAGGATTTTCTCCAAGTTGCTCAGACAATGGTCGAATGAATTCCCGAATACAGAGAAATCATCCATAAAGACCTCTAAGTATTCACCCACCATTTCTGAAAAAATGGCTAGCATGCAACGCTGGAAGGTCGCAGGTGCATTGCATAACCCGAATGGCATTCGACGGAATGCAAACGTACCGTACGGACAAGCGAATGTGGTCTTTTCTTGATCCTCCTGAGCAATTGTGACTTGCTTATATCCTGAATATCCATCCAGGAAGCAAAAATACTTCTACCCTGCCAATCTTTCAAGGATTTGGTCAATGAATGGCAAGGGGAAATGATCCTTCTTAGTGGCTTCATTGAGCTTCCTATAATCAATACACACCCGCCTTGTGGTGGTGGTGCGGGTGGGGATGGATTTGCCATGATCATTGGTGACAACGATGAGCCCAGCTTTCTTTGGAACCAGTTGAGTGGGGCTCACCCAGGGGCTATTAGAGATAGGATAGATGATGTTGGCGTCAAGCCATTTGATAATTTCTTTCTTAACGACATCCCGTATGTTTGGGTTTAAAGATCTCTGCATCTGGCGGGAGGGTCGTGCCCTGTCTTCCAGGTAAATCTTATGGGTGCAATAGGTGGGGCTAATTCCTCTTAAATCAGAAATGGTCCAACCAATGGTAGCTTGATGTTTTGAAAGGGTCGCAGTCAACCTGAGTTCCTGATCTTTGGTTAGATGAGAATTAATAATCATCGGGAAGGTCTGGTCAGGTCCAAGGAAGACATACTTGAGATTCTCGGGCAATGGCTTAAGTTCAGGTGTGGGTGGAACCACAGTTGATGGAAAGGGAAAAGGCGGAAGTTGCTCAACATCGATCTCCTCAAATGGTGTTGTGTGATGGTACTTAGCCTTACAGAGGTCCACGGGTAGTGATGATGATGGGTCAGAACAGTCATTACGGATTTGGTGGTCTGATACAGAACTAAGGGTGAGGCATTCTTCGATCAGAGTTTCTACGGGATTATGTTCCTCAACGCAATCGCAATCAGAAGACTTTGTCGCCCAGAAGATATCCAATTGCATTTTCCTGTCTCCGAAGGCGATTTCCATACATCCCGTGTCACAATCAATGTTTGCCTTAGCCGTAGCTAAGAAAGGTCTGCCTAAGATTATGGGTGCGTTCTGTAATTTTTCAGGGACTTCCATGTCGAGCACCAAAAAGTCGACCGGGAAATAGAAGTCCTTGACCCATATAATCACATCCTCGACAACCCCCTTCGGGGTTTTCACTGATCTATCAGCCAGCTAGATGGTGACAGGGGTTGGTGTCAACTCTTTGAAACCAAATTGGTGGTACAGGGTTGTTGGAATCAGATTGATAGAAGCACTTAAGTCCAGGAGCGCTCTATCAAATGTCATGTCCCCGATATTGCAGGAAATCAGGGGTGCTCCTGGGTCAGTTCGTTTGAGTGGAAGGTTGCTTGATATTACGGAACTTGCTTGTTCGGAGAGCACAACCTTCCTAGGTGCTTGAGGTCTTGGCTTACGCTTGGGTGTACAAGCATCCTTTAAAAACTTGGCGTAAGCAGGGATGTGCTTGATGGCTTCAAGGAGTGGACTATTAATCTGTACTTTCTTAAAGATCTCCAACAGCTCCTCAGTTTCCATAACATTCTTCTTTTTCTTGATTGTTTCCAAGGCCTCAAGGTAGGGTGTCTGAATGTGGATTAGGTCTACTTCTAGGTCCTTGGTTGGTGCCTCTTCTGAGTTGGGTATTTCAGCGGGTGAAGTCTCGGGGAGAGTCAGCCATTTGGGATCCTGGGTTTTAGTGCTGCTTCTCAGGGTCATTGCATTCACAGAGGCATTGGGGCCATGGGTTGATCCTTGAGAAGACGAGGATGAAGAAGCACCGAACCCAGGGGGTGTTTGTGGGGCTGGCTGGACCATGTGAGCCTGCCCGGGATTGCCTTGGAACACTTGTGAATTGGGGCCTCTGTTAATTATGTTTCGTGGGTTCGGTTGTGGTTGGAAAGGTAGGGATCCTTGTTGTTTATAGTCCAAGAGTTGGCTTAACTGTCCCTTTACCAAGGCCATTTCCTCCTGATGTTTCTGGTTCATGTCAGCCATCATCTTTATTAGGGTGTCCATTTGGTTTTGTGGGGGAGGAGCCGCCCTATTTTGATTATATTGGGGTCTAACTGGTGGTCCTTGCTGATAGGGGGCAAGTGTGGCTGTTGGTTTGGCCTGGGCTGGTTTTGGAATTGCCATGGTTTCTAGTTTGTCCAACCAAAGTTGGGGTGGTTATGCCAGCCAGTGTTGTAAGTGTTGGAGAAAGGTTCAGGTTTCGCATAACCTTGGATAGCTTGCACATCTTCAAGGATAGCCGATGTTGATGAAGAGGGAAGGGAGTAATCAAGGGTTGAGGGAGCAAAGGTCCCTCCTTGGAACGTGGTCTGGGGTTGTTCCAGGTTCAGTTGGGTTAAAGGCTGGACCAGGTCAACATTATGCGCTCCCTTTGCTAGGGAGAAAGTCTGTAAGGGGTTCCTGGTCTGGTTCAGTAGCTCATCAATCTTTTTATCCACTAATTCCACTCGATCCAGTTTCTTGGCAATGATGTCCATGTCAACCATTTCAGAATTTTCTTGTACCTCATAAATCCCACCATGGGGTTGACTGGACCTGTTGAACTGGGTCATGGAGGCATTGTTGAGCGAATTCTCGCTCATAGACTCAAAGAGCTCAAACGCGCTCTCCTCATCCTTATTCAGGAAGTTTCCCCTGCATGAGGCATCAACGAAGTTTTGTAGGTTGCTGTCCAGACCATGGTAGAAAATCTGGGCCAATTGCCACCTTGGTACTTCGTGGTGTGGGCATTTCCTCAAGAGTTCATTAAATCTTTCCCACGCCTCATGAAACTGTTCCCCACCCTGGAGTGTAAAGGTAGTAATAGCTCTTCTGAGGGCATTGGTCTTTCCTATGGGGAAGAATTTCTTTAAAAATGCATGCCTCAGTTCTTCCCAGGTGGTGATGGGTCTACCTAGGGTTCTAAGCCAGTGAGAAGCCTTGTCTCTTAATGAGAAGGGAAACATCTTGATTAGGACAATGTCAAGGCTAGTGTTCCTAGGTTTCATAGTTCGTGCTATGCGGTTGAGATCCTCTAGATGCTGGAAGGGGTCCTCATTTGAGCTTCCATGAAAGTGGTTCTGGATCAGACTTAAGACATTCGATTTTAGCTCAAAATCATCTCCCCCTTCGGGGATCCTAAGGTGTGGCTTGACTCTAATAATGGAGGGGTTATAGAAATCGCGGAGGGGCCTGGGTTGATCCTGAAATGGTGGTACATCGAGTGGTGGTTGCCCTTGTGCACCTTGGAAAGGTGGTGGTGGTTGTTCTTGTGGGTTCTGTAACCGTTGTATGGCTTGCATGATGGTGTGGATTTGTTGTTGCTGAAGTCGGTGGTTTGCATTAATTTGTGCTTAGATGATGGCCATTGTGTTTGGTGGGGGTTGATCTTCAGCTTCATCTACCCTAGGTTCAGCCATGTTCCTAATAGAATTACGTCGCCTAGATTCTTGTCCCAAAACAAACAACTCAGGATGCAGTGAGCGTCTCCCGTGCATACACTAGAGAAGAATAGGAGGGGATGCGGAGAGCGACATATGTGAGAATTGTGTTCAATCAAGCAAACAAGCCTAGTCCTTATGGGGTATTCCTTAGGAGACCTAGAAATCTCACAAAGGGTGATTAAGTCCGTAAGCACTGGACTCCCCTTCTCAGGGCTAATCTGGCCAGGTTGATTATGAGGGGATTGCCGGGAAGGTTCTTCCTTTGGCTTGCGCCTCCGGTTCCGTAGACCCCACAATTGTGGTCGTTTGACACTGCCCCGCGGCCTAGTCACCAGATTTTACCAAGGGAATGAAAGCCAAGTGCCCAGCGAACAAAACCTCATCTTTCGAGAATTAACTCAGTCCTGCCTAGGGCACGTCTACTCAATTTTAAAGGGCTAGGATAGTGCTTGTGCTAGAGTTATGTGATGAGGCGTTGATTGGGGTGGTGCCTCTTAATTTTCCACTTTCAAGGTGTGTGCTTCTATCAAAACATGGTTTTCAAGTAAGGATTTTTAAGATGTGGTTTCTTTTAGTGTTTCAACCTTACTTTAGTGCTTTTTAGGGTTGATGTGTCTTAATGTTTTCATACAAGTTTCAGTGGGCACGCCAAGTTCTGCACATAATTTGGTGAAAGTAGATTTCCTTTTATTCTGTAGAGGTTCTAAAACCCTAATGTACTCATCCTAATGATCATGCAGCTTCTATTAGATGAGTCTATTTTAGGGTTGAGTGGTGCGGCCCAGGTCAACTCATGGTGGCTTCGCAAACACCACTCAAAAAGAGAAAAGAACACTCCAAGAATTTATTCAGAATGTTAGAGTGTATATTTTTTTGTGGGGTGATGTGTTAATGATGTGGGTCAAGCAATCATACACCACGCCAATTTTTTTTTTCAATTTTTAAATTTTTTAGTTTTTTCACGCAAGCAAACAATCATGAGTGAAGGATTACTCACTATCGGTCCTTGTTGCACCTACTTCCTTGTCCTTGTCATGGGATGCGTCGCTTCGCCGTCCAAGCGCAAAATTCCTGCAACCATTAAGTAAAAAGGAAAACAGGGCATTAGACGATGTGAGAATGGATGTGGAATGGAAGTGACAAAACAAATCCGTTGCTTCCCCGGCAACGGCGTCAAAAACTGGCGTGCGCTTGTGCGTGTGTGTTAAGAAGTGTCATTATAGTCGCACTTGCAATGCCGATTTTAAAGTAAGGAAATGGAGGTGAGTCCGAGTGTTGGTCTCTGGGAGGCGTGAAAATCGGATTTTTCTTATCACTTGTCACGGAAATTGCAGAGTTTTGCTTGCGAAAGGTGCGGTTGAAAAGCGAGAGAGAGATAGAGAGAGATTAGGGTTAGAGTCGTTTCTTTGCTTGATCATGCAACTTAAACAAGAAATCAAGTAAACACTGAATGGAAAGTAACTTCATTAATCATGCAGCTTTAGTTCACAGCTTACAACATTAAATACATACTTAAACAAAAGTAAGGGAAAGCTTAAAAGAGAGGAAAAGAGAGAGAGGGGGAGAGCGGCGAGGCAGCCACGGCGGTGGAGAAGGCTCCGTCGGCAGCTCGTCGTCTTCGGCGATTACAAGAGGGCCTAAAGCTAGCTAAGAGAGGGGTAGAGTAGTTGCAAGGGAAGTGAATGCCTTGAATGAGTGGTTGGAGGGGGTTTAAATAGGGAGAAGGGCTTTCTAAAAGAAGAAGGGGCTTTAGCGACGACGTCCCGGGACGTCGCTAAAACCCTTCCAAAAGCGTCAGTGAAGCTCTCCAGCCCGCCGGTCACATGCCCGCGCCGTTCTTCTTCACGCCTGATCCGTGGCCGCTGTGTGAGAGCCGTTCGATCGAAGATCAGACGACTGAGATCCTTCCTCGGGCGCGCTTGGATCGCACCTCGGGCGCACGTGTGTGCGGGCGTCGTCGCCCGGTGTACGCATGCGCGTAGGCACTCGCAGTCTGAGGGCTCGCTGTGTGGCGCGATCTCGGCGGGCGGCCCAATTTTGCCACGCACCTCTTCGTCTTCGATTCTTCACCCCGCGCAACTTGAACCCACGTCGCTTGCGTGCGGGCGTGCGCGCTCACCACTACGCCACACCCGCTACTTTGTTGCGACGATAGTGGCGGGCGCGTGTTTCTTGGCTGTTCGATCGAAGATCGACGGTCGAGATTTGATCTCAGCTGAAGGAGGCAGCGGCGCACGGTGAGCGGGGGGTGACGTGGTGCAACGAGGGCTGTTGATCATCAGATCAACGGTCAGAAATTCTTGGGCCCATTGTAGGATCTCCGGATGTCGGATTTGGCCGATCTTGAGTCCGTTGGACTCCGTTTGTCGTTCTGAATCCATCCATGCGATCTAATTGCTCATCTGAGGCATGCTTTGACAAGTGCTTACACAAATGGCCATTAATACAGTTTTATAAGCAATCTTGGTATATGATGCATGTAATGCTCCCATTCTACTTATGTTGTGCCTTTTATTCTTAAGATGGACCCTATTTAACAGAATTATTACCCCCATATGTAGTGTTATTAGCACCCCTTTGATCTCTTGTAAGATCGACAACTTAGAATTTGATCGAGCTTTATTGGATTTAAGAGCCTCCATAAATCTGATCCCTACATGCCTACTAGGTCATTTTGAGGAAATTGAGCTCAAACCGACTAAGGTGACCCTACAGCTGGCTGACAGATCAATTAAGTCACCAAGAGGAGTTCTCAAGGATGTTCTAGTTAGGATACTAGATTTTTACTTCCTGGTGGACTTCATTGTATTAGACATGGATACTCTTGAAAATCTAAGAGATACACCAATCATCTTAGGGAGACTGTTCCTAGCCATAGCTAGGGTAAACATCAATTGCGAAGAGGGCTAGAATGAGTTGAAATTCAAGAATAAGACACCGAGGATTCATATCTTTAAGGCCTAGAAAGGAATAAACTGTGGGGCGATCGAAGAAGTTTGTGACATCAGTTCTTTGGTTGAGGAAAACCCAATTCTCCCAGATCCTCAACCATAAGAAGATCTTGACCCATAGATATAGAAGCCCAGAGCTGATCCAGACCTACCCATAGCTTCCACCCTATCTTCTGAGTCCCATCTTGAACCTCCACCTGCTGCTGATAACCCGATACTTGAATTGAAGCCCCTCCCGGATCATCTGAAGTGTGTCTTCTTGGGTTCTAATCAAATATTTCCTGTGATTATCAACTCCCGACTTACTCCGGATCAGGAAACAAAGCTAACTTCTGTCCTTTAGTAGCATTGAATAGCCATTGAATGGACTCTAGATGACCTGACTGGAATAAGTCCTTCATATTACACACATAGTATCTATACCTAAGAGGGCTCGTGACCATCTCGAGAAATGCAGAGACGACTAAATCTGAGTCTTCAAGACGTTGTGAAAAAGAAGATCATCAAGTGGCTCGATCTCTGATAGCCGTTGGGTGAGCCCCATCCAAGTTATGCCTACGAAGGCAGGGCTCACCGTGATTACAACTGAATTTAGAGAAACCATCCCGACTCGAATTGCAAACTCATGGAGAGTCTGCATAGACTATCCGAAATTGAATGCCTCCATGAAGAAGGACCATTTCTCGCTCTCGTTCATTGATTAGATTCTCGAGAAACTGGCAGGAAATTGATTTTCTATTTCCTAGGTGGGACTCTGGATGTAATCAAGTGGCAATTCATCTCGAAGATCAAGAAAAGCCCATCTTTACTTGCCCCTACGGTATGTACGCATTTCACAGGATGCCATGTAGGTTTTGCAACGCACCTGTCACCTTTCAGTGGTGCATGCTAACCATATTCTTTGATATAGTAGGTAAATATCTTGAAGTCTTCATGGATGATGATGAGACCACAATTGTGGGCTAAGTAAATACTTAAAAGCCTAGTTACTAGATTAATATCTACATGTAAATAGCATACTTAGATTTATAAATAGATTAGTTTATAAAAATGATTGCATGCATATTTTATACATTGCAATCACAAGTATTAGAAGGTAATGTGCATTATGGTGACATGCATGCATTACATGCATTATTTTGGATTACCTTTGTAAATAACCCATATTTTTTTCCCTACAGAATCCACAGCTTCAACGAGCCACATCCACCACCGCCAAACTTCTTGCAATAGCAAATAGCTGCAATGCCTCCCCAACAGTTTAGACTGATTTGTCGGGTTGCTGGCCGAGATTCGTAGCGAGAGAAACAAATGGGAGAGGTGTTTAAAAGAAGGGCTAGGCTCTCCATCTTCTAGTTCCTGGCTCTCCACAGTGAAGAAATGCCTGCACCGTGTGTCTTCTGCTTACACCGTGAGTTGGGCGTGAGTTGTTTCCTTCACCACCGACGAGTGCACGGTGACAGCGTGCACTCATCAAGCACCTGATAACACTACACATGGGGGTGATAACTCTGTTAAATAGGGCCCATCTTAAGAATAAAAGGCACAACATAAGTAGAATGGGAGCATTGCATGCATCATATACCAAGATTGCTTATAAAACTGTATTAATGGCCATTTGTGTAAGCACTTGTCAAAGCAGGCCTCGGATGAGCAATCAGACCACACGGATGGATTCAGAACGACTAACGGAGTCTAACGGACTAAAGATCGGCCAAATCCGACATCTGGAGCTCCTACAATGGGCCTAAGAAGTTCTGACCGTTGATCTGGTGATCAACGACCCTCGTTGCGCCACGTCACCCCCCCTCCACCGCACGCCACTTCATGCATCAGCTGAGATCAAATCTTAGCCATCGATCTTCTATCGGACGGCTGAGAACCACGCAGTCGATGCGACAAAGCGCAGGCGTGGCGCCACGATTAGGGCACACGCCCGCACGCACGCGACACGGGTTCGAGCCGTGCAGTGCGTGAAATTGAAGACGAAGGAAGCGCGCGGTGAAATTGGGCCACCCGATCAGCAGCGGGTAGCTGAGATCGTGCCACGCAGCGCGCCCATAGATCGCAAGCGGTCATGTGCGCGCGCACGCCGGGCGACGATGCCCGCGCTCATGCGCACCCGAGGCGCGATCAGAGCGCATCCAAGGGGAGATCTCAACCGTCCGATCTTCGATCGGACGGCTCTCACGCAGCGGCCACAGATCGAGCGTGAAAAAGAACTGTGCGGGAGGTTGACCGGTGGGCTGGAGGGCTTCACCGACGCTTTTGGAATGGTTTTAGCGACGTCCCGGACGTCGCTAAAGCCCCTTCTTCTTTTAGAAAGCCCTTAACCCTATTTAAACCCCCTCCAACCACTCATTCAAGGCATTCACTTCCCTTGCAACTACTCTACCCCTCTTCTAGCTAGCTTTAGGCCTTCTTGTAATCGCCGGAGACGACGAGCCGCCGACGGAGCCTCCTCCACCACCGTGGCTGCCTCGCCGCTCTCCCTCCTCTCTCTCTCTCTTCCTTTCTTTTAAGCTTTCCATTACTTTTGTTTGAGCATGTATTTAATGTTGTAAGCTATGAACTAAAAGTGCATGATTAATGAAGTTACTTTCTGTTCAGTTGTTTACTTTAATTTCTGTTTAAGTTGCATGATCAAGCAAGAAACAACTCTAACCCTAATCTCTCTCTCTCTCTATCTCTCCCTCGCTTTTCAAACCGCACCTTTCGCAAGCAAAACTCTGCACTTTCCATGACAACAAGTGACAAGAAAAATCCGATTTTCATGCCTCCCTGAGACCGACACTCAGACTCACCTCTGTTTCTTTACTTTAAAATCGGCGTTGCAAGTGCGACTATAACGATACTTCTTAACACACACGCACAAGCGCACGCCAACACCCCTAGCCACCTCTCCTCTCCCTCACAGCCAGAAACCACGTGCAAATCAACGCACCCACACCCATCTTCTCCGTGCACCTCCGCCTTCGCAATGTGCGGACTGCACAACTGCCCTCTCGCACGGTACGCCCATCGTGCACCCTCGCGTGCACACCGCTCGACCATTAGCACATGCGCGCAAGCCACTGGCACCACATTTGCCTCCAACGCGTGCGCAACCGCATGCGGCTAGCGCAACCAGCCACCTCCGTCACCACACGCTGCCACGCACTACCTTTGCACACCACCACCATGTGCACCACTCTTGCCGGCATCTCACCCTCGCACGCAGCAACTTCATGCGTAGCTTGCCCCTTGCACACAGCTTCGACGCCTTCTTATTCTTCTTCAACAGAGAACCCCCCCGCCCCCCCCCCCCCCCCCCCCCCCACCAGCTTCCTCTTCTTCCTCTTCTTCTTCTCCACCGAAACAGGAGAGGAAAAGAACCCAAACAAACCGTCGCTCCTCCGCTCGCAGCCACCTCCACGGACCGCCGTTCTCCACACTGTCACTTCCGTTGAGCTTGCCATGCCCTCATGAGCTCAGCCACGCCCTCAGACTCACCCACCGCGACTTGCGTGCACGCGTGGAGTAACCCACCATCGACAAGCTCTTCCTCTCCATCCAGGGACCTCTGATTGCCGCCGTCGATGCCACCACCATCATTGGGATCCCCTCACCACCGTCGATCTCCTCTGAGCTCTGAGCCTCCAACCGGGCCTCCCTCTCCGCACGTGCACGAGGGGAATGAGTTCCCTTGTTTCTCTACAGTAGAGACCGAATTAATAATTACATCTGAGTGCCATTGCCAAAATCTTATTTTGATTTTAATATTTGATATATTTAGTGAAATTGCAACTTCATGCTCATGCTTTCTCATAATTGCTTGGCTCTTGTTATGCACATCATTGGACATTGGATTTGGATTAAGATTAACACAATTTCTCTCTAGTTCATGTGCAATTGGAAATTACATAGATTGATCACATATTTATTGAATATTTTATTGAGGAAAAAATTCCACATATAACCTTACATTCTCGAGTTATTATGTGTCTTCTTCTTTTCATCGCGTTTCACATTGGATTTGACCACGGATTTCACACTCGATTGGATAAATACAAGGGAAAAATATTAGTGAATTTATTGATCTATTCCTCCCTGTGGATACGACATCCTAACTATTTGTGGTTAGTTTTCATTGATATATTTTTGTTCGGGATTTTTCCGTCATGTGATTTCACTACAATGACACATTATTTCTGCCAAGCGAAAAACTCCCGACCAAATGGCGCCATTGCCAGGGAGGCATTCGATGCAATAAATTCACCTGACTTTATTTCTGATTATTCTGAATTACACATTTATCTGATCATTCTTTATCTTTTCTATGTGAGGAATTTGATGAGGCAACATGGATAACTAAGAGACGACATCGACCTTGAGCGACGTCCACACGCGGAGATAATCACAGGAGCCTGTGGGCCTTGATCCCATATGTGTGGAGACGCGTGGAGGACCATCTAGGAGGATTCTTCCTCTTAGACTTCTGATTCAGCATTTTAGAATAGACTCTTTAGGTTTAGTCTAGTTATTTATTTTCTCGCCCTTGTACTCTGGGGCCAGTTTTTGGGGGAGTGTCCTTGATTCTTTAGACTCTAGGTTTATTTTTAGTTAGTTTTTTTGATTGCGCATTTATTATTAAAAAAAAAAATCTAAACTACCTGCTAGAAGTTGCATATCTTTAGGATGACCATCTAGGATTACTTGAGCAGCATTGTGCGTTTCTGTATCGAAGAGTGCTGGAGCAAGGTACGTATTTCCTATCTTTTTGCATCAGTTATCTGCACACACATTGCATTTGGATATAATTAAAGAAGATCACTTAAGCTGATTTGAAAGGATTAATCAAGTGGTCACACTTCTTCTGCAAAGAGAAAGTAAAATATACTGGAAGTGTTTGAACAACTTGATTGTGGTTTTTAAAAGAAAATCACTTCTAGCGGTGTGATGCACACTTCCTACAGTGAGCACGCACTATAGGCACTGCACTAGGACTTGGACCCTTAAGGCTATAGGCATTGATCTCTTTATCGGTGCAAACCCTCCTATCTTACTTTGAAATGGTGGTATTAACTTTTGCCCGAGTGACTTGATACTCTAAGGAGGGGGACACCCCTTAAAGGAATTCAAGGGTAGTTAAGAGGCACCGCTAATGCAATGCTTCAAAGGAAGGGTTCGCCCTACTTGCATCCCTTGGTTCCATCCTTGGAGTACCTTTTTACTTAAGCATTAAAGAATATCATTGCAACAAAGTGTATGTCTTTAGGGCACTCAAAGGTCAATTTAGGGTGCGTAATTGCTTGAAAACTTGATTAATCAAAAGGACTAAAAGTAACCTCAACCTCCTTAATAGCCTTTGACCAGGAATCTCAAGTGCCTCACTTCTCTTATACCACTTATGTGGGAATGGAGAAATATTGCCTTGACTCCATTTAGCCAAATTAAAAAGGTTGGAAGGGGGCTTAAAGTGCTTTAACTCAACAAAAGACCTCTTACCTTGTGTTTTCTTGGTGTATGCTTGGTAGGTGCTCTCTTAGAAATAGTCTTCTTTTCAACCCTGAGCCTGAAAGAATTATTAGGAAAGCCAACCGAGAGAAGAAAAATGGCCGAAGAAAGACCTGAAGAAGAGATTAGGGTTGGTGAAAATCAGAGAACCTTGAGAGGCTATTTCTTCCCTACAACCCACCAAGCCCTACCTATCCGAAGACCTGGAATGGATAATCCATATGAAATTAAGAGTAGTATTGTTGAACGTTCGAATAGTTACGCTAACGTATTTGCTTTTGGAAAACCTGTCATTGTAGCTTGAAAGCGAAGAATTCGTGTTCAACAAATAAAATTTATATCGAAATAAAAATTCTGGGTTGAACATAGGGAGGCGGACATTTGATTTAAAAACTACGCATTTCTTTTTATTTGTCACGAAGTAATTTAATTTAAAACTATCTAATTATTTACAATAAATAGAAGAGAGAGAGAGGGTAAGAGAGAGAGAATATTACACATAGAAATCAAAATGAGATGTAGAATAAACAAAGAATTTATCATTAAGAAGATTATTCATTACAACTAGAAAGCATAAAACAATTGCACTAGAAAGCGATAAATTTACTCTAGAAAGCATTAAAAGAATGGAGGGAGAAATGTCCTCCTCAACGATCGCTTGGAGGACGAGCAAAACTACTCTAGAAAGCAGTAAATCTATACTAGAAAGTAGTAAAAAGAATAAGGAGAGAGAAATCCTCCTCGATGGTCGCTTGGAGGACGAGCCGGATGGGACGACGCTTGGACGAAGGAGGACGAAGCAGAAGAACGGGAACGGAGTAGCATGTCGTCGTTGTCGCGGGATCCACTTCCGAAGGGGGACGAAAATTTGGACTTTATCTTGCGAGAAGCATCCCGGGTGTGGGACAAGCTTCTCTTGAGCTTTGGAGAGGTAAAGAAGAGAAGGAAGGGATGAGAATTTCGTATGGAGGGGGTCTCCTTTTATAGTTGCAAGGAGTAGGGGCAAAATGGTCATTACATCTTTAAAATAATAAATGAGGGGTCGTTAGTGACGGATAAAACCGTCACTAAAGCCCCCAACGTGGGCGTAGCACCCGCGCTCATGCACGCCTCCTCAGCTGCCCACGCTCAACGCATCCGCCCACGTTCATCAGATCTCAGCCATCCAATTGCGAGATCGGACGACTTAAGATGCGTGATCGCCCGTTGCTGCGTGCTCGCCCAGCGTGTACGATCGCGCGTCCTTGCCGCGCGTTCGATCGCGCGTGATATCAATTGAGCACAGACGGCCGTCTGATCAAGATCCAATGCCCGCCCGCACTTGCTCGCCCGCGCCTTCCTCCCCTTCGCTACGGCTCGAACCCGCGGCTGCAGCTCGCGCAAGCGCGCTTGGCCGCTGCGCTACGAGGCGCGGATGGTTGAGCGGGTGCTTTTAGGTGCGGTTGTCCACAACTGTTGGATCGAGATCCAACGGTGGAGAGGGAGCAGGTGTGGGGTCTTCAGAGATTGCATGCGGCCATTTGGGTGGCCGAGATGGCACCACGTGGTGCCATCTTGGCGTCCATCTTCTGGATGTTGTAGATGGTGCCACGGATGTCGGATTGACTTGATTTTTGCGTCGTTGGGCTACGATCGTCGATCCGAATTCATCCGTGCGGTTGGATTTATCATTTGAAGTGCGAATTTACACCATCCTGGCCCTTGATCTTCTAGGGTTCCCTGGTCACTATTTGATGCTGCCTGATTAGGGCAATCTTGGAGTCGTTGAACTCCAATGTCGCCCTGATCACATCCATACGGTTGGATCTTTGATCCGAGGCCCCGATAAAATGTTTGCCCTGTCCAAGCACATAAAAGGAGACAATTAACCTCCATTTTATTCAAACTATTCTAAATGCAAGATGATGCATGTTATGCAATATTTATATCATGAAATGCAATCCTATGCTTAAGAACATGCATAAATAGACATCTTAAGTAGTGTAAATGTGTTTACATCAAGTACCATATCTTTGCTCCCCTCTTTTTACGGTACTACTAGGGAGGATCCCTATAGGCATCTTGAGGAATTCATCGAGGTCTGTTCCACGGTGAAGCTTTAGGGCTTTACTGATGAAGCCTTGATGAGGACTCTATTTGCATTCTCCCTTAAGGATAAGGCCAAGCACTGGTATCGTACCCTCGATGTAAGGGTAAATGATTGGGCCACCCTTAAGGGAGAATTCTTGTAAAAGTATTTTCCTATGAGTAAGACCAACCATTATAGAAGAGAGATTATGGGTTTTACTCAACAAGAAGGGGGGCAATTTCATGAGACTTGGGAGTGCTTTAATGACCTTCTTAGGTTATGCCCCCACCATCAGGTGCCAAGATGTCAGTTGGTCGAAAGGTTCTATAATGGATTATCTGAAAGGCACAGGCAAACCATCGATGCAGCCTGCACAGGAACCTTCATGACCAAAATTGAGGATGAAACCTGGGCATTATTTGAAACATTAAGTGACAATTCCATACATATGTCTTCGGCCTATCAAGAAAGAAAACCATCAATCTTGCAGAGGAAGATAGAGGCCCATGAAGTTGGGGCTACTCAAGATTTGGCTTATCAGATTCAATTGTTGAACAAAAACTTTGATAGGCTTTTAGCAAACTCCAGCATGAACTTGCAAGCAGCCTCTATCTTTCAGGCTTCCGGTGAATGCTCCATTTGCCAAAGCACAACGCACGCCATTGCGGAGTGCCACCAGGAAAATCAATTCCTGGAGTTGATTCATGCCAACTTGAATGTGGCCTAAGGTTTCCGTCCACCTCTTCGCAATAACCCTTATTCCAATACCTATAATTTGGGGTGGCAGAACCATCCAACTTCTCATGGAAGCAAGGTGATGCTTCTAACTTAGGGAATACAAGACCCCTACCTCCCCAACCCATAAACCAGCCATCCTATGAAAATCCTTTTCAGATAAGCCTTCTGAGATGGATGAACTTAAAACCATGATGAAAGTGATGCAAGAGCATCAGAATATGGTCATCCAATCTCAGAATAAGATGATTACTAATATGCAATCCCAAATTGGTCATCTTACTGAGGTAGTTAGGTAGCAAGATCCGGGGAAGTCGCCTAGCTCTTCTGAGGAGAACCTAAAGGGCAAGGGGATTGTATTCATGGAGCATGCCCAAGTTGTGACCATGTTGAGGAGTGGAAAGAAAATCGTCAAGCTTGATAGCACTGTCACCTCTCAGGATTCCCCTCCTACACCAGACCTGACTTCCATCTCCACTGAGGAAGAGTCACATTGCTCTCCCTCACTTGAAATCACCCACCCTGAGGATGTCTTCATTCCACCACCCCTTTCCCGCCATGATGATCCCTCTCCTAGAAGTCAAGGGTACCTTATCTAGAGCGCCTATCTGCTCCTGGGGAATCTTCTGTTGGCTCGTCTAGAGCCAAGGATAGGATGGAGGAGATTATGGACACTTTTAGGCAAGTCCAGATCAACTTGCCTCTGTTGGAAGCTATCAAACAGATCTCGTCCTATGCCAAGTTTCTAAAGGACCTGTGCACCCAGAAGTGCCGATCTAGGAGACAGGTCCAAGCTAAGGTTATCCTACCTGACCATGTTAGCTTAGTTCTCCAACATGGAACACCCCCCAAAATGAAAGACCTAGGGGCTCTGTATATTTTAGTGGTTATAGGTAACCAACACATTGATGAGGCTCTTCTCGATCTGGGTGTGGGGGTGAACATTTTATCGAGCTTTGTTTACGACCTTTTGGGAGGAGGTGATTTAAAGCCTAGTCCAGTCATTCTCCAGGTCACAAACAGATCACTTAAGACACCACAGGGATTACTGGAAGATGTCCTGGTGAGAGTGTAGGACTTCTTCTTCCCTATTGACTTTCCTATGCTAGATACTGACCCATCGAATAAGCCTACCAAGCTGTCCATTATTCTGGGATGCCCCTTCTTGGCCATAGCCAATGCCTCTATCAATTGTAGATCAGGGGCACTTAAAATGGGCTTTAGGAACAAGATCCGGTTGAATGTTTTTGATGCCTACAAGCAATCTGGATTGGAAGATTGTTCCTAGATTGAGGTAGTTGATAAAATCATTGAAGAGACTACTCCAGCACTCTTATGTAGAGATCTCCTTCAAATGGTCATATCTAAGGACCATCCTCCGACTATTGAAGAAACTAAAGGGGATATACTTGAATTAGAGGAGTTGCTGGGGGTGCACACAGAGTTTCTGTCCCTACCCTGGACCGTAAAGGTAGATTCGCTATCTGAGGCGGGGACATCTCAACTTAAACCCTCAATCCAAAAGGCTTCTGAGTTGGAGCTAAAACCCCTCTCGAGCACATTGAAGTGTGCTTTCCTTGGCCCTAATGACATGCTCCCCGTTATTATCTCATCTGCATTATTTGAATCGCAGGAGGGAGATCTGCTTGAGTGTTTACAAAGGCACAAGGAAGCAATTATTTGGTCAATTGCTGACATTAAGGGTGTTGATCCCTCCCTTTGCATGCATCATATATACACACACGAGTTCGTGAAACCCTTCCGAGACATGCAGAGAAGGCTCAACCCCAATATGTGGGAGGTAGTTAAAAAGGAGATTCTGAAATGGCTGGATGCAGGAATTATTTATGCCATTTTAGACAGCAAATGGGTCAGCCTTATTCATATGGTGCCCAAAAAGTCAGGAATCACTATGGAAGAGAATGATCAAGGAGAGTTGGTAACCACTAGACTCTCAACTGGTTGGAGGGTCTACATTGATTATCGCCGTTTGAACACGGCTACCTAGAAAGACCATTTCCCCTTACCATTTATCGATCAAATTTTGGAACGACTGGCAGGGAACAAGTACTTCTGTTTCCTTGATGGGTACTTTTGGTATAATCAGATAGCCATCTTTCCTGACGATTAGGAGCGTACTACCTTCATGAGTCTGTATGGTACATTTGCATTCTGGCAAATGCCATTCGAGTTATGCAATGCTTCTGCCACTTTCCAACGATGTATGATGGCTTTATTTTCTGATATGATCGATGAGTTTGTTGAGATTTTCATGGATGATTTCTCCATTTACGACTTGTCATTTGACCTATGCCTTTCGCACCTTGATAAAGTCTTAACCCGCTGCGAAGAGGAAAAGCTAGTGCTTAGCTTGGAGAAAAGCCACTTTATGGTCCAGCAGGGCATTGTGTTGGGACATGTAGTTTCCGAGAGAGGATTAGAGGTGGATACCGCAAAAGTTGATTCCATCTCTAAGCTTCCATCGCCTACCAATGTTTGTCAGGTTAGATCTTTCCTTGGCAGTCTAGATTCTATAGGCGTCTTATTAGAGATTTCAGCAAAATCTCTAAGCCACTCTGCGACTTGTTAGAGAAGGATGTTTCCTTCGATTTTAATGAAAGATGTGGCGAGGCTTTCCAAGTTTTGAAGAAATCCCTTATTACCACACCGATTCTCCAAGCACCAGATTGGACTCTCCCATTTGAGCTAATGTGCGATGCTTTAGATTTTGCAGTGGGAGTGATCTTAGGTTAAAGGGTTGATGGCAAACCTCATGTGTTGCAGTATGCCAACAAGGCCCTTACGGATCCTCAGCAAAACTACACGGTCACTGAAAAGGAACCTCTTGCTGTAGTATTTGCTTTGGAAAAGTTTCAATCTTATCTTTTGGGATCCAAGGTTGTGGTGTTCACTGATCATTCTGCCTAAAATCATCTTCTTGCTAAAAAGGACACCAAACCTTGCTTAATTCATTGGATTCTGCTACTCCAGGAGTTTGACCTGGAAATTAAAGATAAGAAAGGAGTAGAGAATGTGGTAGCAGATCATCTGTCTAGGATCCTCATTGAGGCATCAACCTCTACTGGTGATATCAAAGAGACTTTTGCTAATGAGTCTTTGATGGTTGTGGAGGCTAAAACTCCTTGGTTCGCTGACATAGTGAATTATCTGGTCACGGGCATTACCCCCAGTACTTCGGACAAGCAGAAGCGAGACAGGTTTCTTGCTGACATTAAATTTTCTCACTGGGAAGAACCTGAGCTTTTTAGAATAGGCCCTGACCAGCTTTTTCGCCGTTGTCCCTGACGAAGAACAAAGAAGTGTTCTGAGTTTCTGCCATGACCTCCACTGTGAAGGACATTTTAGTGGAAAAAAGACTGCCCATAAGGTTCTTCAGTCTGGCTTTTGGTGGCCCACATTATTCCGAGATGCACATACATATGTGAGCGCATGTCTACATTGCCAGCAGACGGGAACCATCGGAAAAAGGGATGAGATGCCCTAGCAACCTATTCTCCCCATTAAGATCTTTAATATCTAGGGCATCGACTTCATGGGTCCCTTTCTTGTGTCCTTCGGATATGAGTACATCCTTATGGTTGTGGACAATGTATCAAAGTGGATAAAAGCCATACCCACGTGGACCAATGACCATTCCATGGTCTTGGATTTTGTTAAGGTTAATATCATTTTTTGGTACGGGTGCCTAAGGACGATCATAAGTGATGGAGGACCTCACTTCAAGAATATGCACTTCATAAGACCACTCCAAAATTTGGGAGTCAACCACATGATAGCCACACTTTACCATCCCCAAACAAGTGGACAAGTTGAAGTGTTTAATAGGAGATTAAACGAATTTTAGAAAAAACTGTCAGGCCCGACCACAAGGATTGGTCTAAAAAACTTAATGATGCTCTTTGGGCCTACAAAACAACGTATAAGACTCCCTTGGGCATGTCTCCTTTCTGGCTTGTCTATGGAAAGGCTTGCCATCTTCCCGTTGAAATCCAACACAAAGCCTATTGGGCTATTAAAAACATTAACTTGAATCTGGATAAAGCGGGAAAGGCACGTATGCTGGAGTTAAGTAAGTTTGAGGAGCTACGTAATGAAGCCTATGAAACTTCTCAAGCTTACAAGTACTGTACAAAGGTCTTCCATGATAAGCACATCATTAGAAAAACCTTTGAACCCAACCAGTGGGTCTGGCTTTTCAATTCCAGACTTAAATTATTTTCAGGAAAGCTCAAGTCCTGCTGGGATGGGCTATACATTGTTATCAATGCCTTCCCTCATGGAGCTGTAGAGATTTAGAACCCTACTTCTGGTGCGAGCTTGAAAGTAAATGGCCAATGACTTAAACCTTATGTTACTCTTTCAGATGACCAGTCTTTGGACTCACTTCGGCTTGAGGAGCCTTAGCTCCTCCCACTCTCCTCCTCAGGTGATATTCTTCTATGTCTTTATTTTTTCAATGAGGAAATTATCAGTCTTAGGCATGGGGAGGTATAACCTGAGGATGTTAATAGCATTTATAAATATTTGCATGCATTTAGGATAGTGCATTAGCCAAAAAAAAAAAATCTCTTTTATTTTCTTGAGCTGAATTGGTTAGTCTGTAGTAGAAAATTTTATCAAGGAGGTTTCATTAAAGATTTTCTTCTTAAATTGTTTCTTAAATTTAGAATCCAGTACAGTTACTTCACTTGTACATAGACTGGGTAATGGATCTTTGTAAAAAATCAATAAGCATTTTTAGTATGCTAAACCCTTGGACAGTTAATAGGGAGTCAGGCATACTATCTTCTATTAGATCCACCTAATATTTGTGAGAAGAATGTAGAGAGACTATTGGCACGCTAAATCTAGTGTTAGGACTCTTAAGTTCTGGATAATTAGATGATGATACCTCAGAGTTAGGGATATTTTTCGCTCTCTGTTCCTGTGTGCAAATAGTGTGTGAATTCCTGAGAGTCACCAAGTAAAGCAGATGCATAGAGAGTAAGTCCTAATAAAATTATGATTATGGTGGATGATTTCGACCTTCCTTCATAGAGTCCTCGGCTAAAGGAGGGTAATAGTGTCAAAGGTCAGGAATACACTTGTCCTATCCATCTTTTCTTGGTGTCGAGAGTAGGCACTTTCACTAAATAAGCCACACAATATCCTCTTGACCATTATCATCCCTGATAATGCCTCATGAATAAAAGTCTGCATCGTGTTGTGTTGATTTATGAAAAAGAGAGAGAGAGAGAAGAAAAGAAAAAAAATATATATAAAAAAAAGAGAAGAAAGGAAATATTTATATTTAGAAAAATATGAAAAAAAGAAAAAAAAGGGAGAAAAAAAGTCAAAGTTTGGAGTTTTATCTTCATGTCATTATTTTTAGGTGTCGATGTTTTTGAGGCAACAACAATAACACTCATTGCGATCCACCAAATATGACCCATACCTATTTTTCAGTATTTCTAATCGCCTGAATACTAGCTGAGGACTTCTAACTTAGTTGTAGGGTTATTAGGACTTTACTTGAAGTGTGAAAGCCATGTGAGGCCACTAAACATTGAGTACATCTATAGAATTTGGTGAGATATGTGATCTCAGAAAAGAAAGAAGAAGAAAAGAGAGTGAGTGAGCACAAAGGAATACAAAGAGAGCACAATTTTTAGCCTCTATCTTTGGGTTGTTTGATATTCTAGAGATCTAGAGTCTGCAGTACTAGACTACATGTAGCACCAGATGAGTGTGAGCCACCAAATATCAATCCATTCAACTTAGTATCTCCTACCTAAGCCAAAAAGTCGAGGTCAATTTATAGGTCATTTTCTGCTTTATCCCCGAGAGAAGTAGTTGCCTATCCCTATAGAATTGTATCAAGGGTGAAGTATGAACTTCAAGTGTAAGTTGGCTTTTCACTTGGATCTATTACCTAGGCTACTATTACTTCAAATTTATTTGGATTTCTAAATTTTTTGAATAAGGGAAGAAGAAATCTTTTGGTTACTTCTATTGTTTTTCATTTTTTCTTTGGACTAGCAAAAACTAGGTATGAGAGCGTTTGATGAGACCACAATTGTGGGCTAAGTAAATACTTAAAAGCCCAGTTACTAGATTAATATTTACATGTAAATAGCATACTTAGATTTATAAATAGATTAGTTTATAAAAATGATTGCATGCATATTTTAAACATTGCATTCACAAGTATTAGAAGGTAATGTGCATTATGGTGACATGCATGCATTACATGCATTATTTTGGATTACCTTTGTAAATAACCCATATATTTTTTTTCCCTACAGAATCCACAGCTTCAACGAGCCGCATCCACCGCCGCCAGACTTCTCACAATAGCAAATAGCCGCAACGCCTCCCCAATAGTTTAGACTTATTCGTCGAGTTGTTGGCCGAGATTCGCGGCGGGAGAAACAAACGGGAGAGTTGTTTAAAAGAAGGGCTGGGCTCTCCATCTTCTAGTTCTTGGCTCTCCACAGTGAAGAAACGCCTGCATCGTGCGTCTTCTGCTTACATTGTGAGTTGGGCGTGCCCTGTTTCCTTCACCATCGATGAGTGCACGTTGACAACGTAAACTCATCAAGCACCCCCAGCCATCTCGCCTCTCCCTCATGGCCAGAACCCACCTGCAAATCAACGCACCCACACCCATCTTCTCCCTGCACCTATGCAGCGCCTTCGCCACCTTCGCGATGTGTGGACTGCACAACTGCCCTCTCGCAAGGTAAGCCCATCGTGCACCCTTGCACGCACACTGCTTGGCCATCAGCACACACGCGCAAGACACCAGCGCCACATTTGCCTCCAACGCGTGCGCAACCGCATGTGGCCAACGCAATTGGCCACCTCCGTCACCACACACTGCCACGCACCGCCTCTGCACACCACCACCGTGTGCGCTACTCTTGCCGGCATCTCGCCCTTGCACGTGGCAACTTCATGCACAGCCCGCCCCTTGTGCACAACCCCGATGCCTTCTTATTCTTCTTCAACAGAGAACCCCCCCCACCGGCTGCCTCTTCTCCCTCTTCTTCTTCTCCACCGACATAGGAGAGGAAAAGAACCCAAACAAACCGCTGCTCCTCTGCTCGAAGCCACCTCCATGGACTGCCGTTCTCTACGCTGTCGCTTCTGTTGAGCTTGCTATGTCCTCACGAGCTCAGCCATGCTCTCAGACACACCCACCGCGACCCACGCGCACGTGTGGAGTAACCCACCGCTGACAAGCTCTTCCATACCGTCTAGTGACCTCTGACCGCCGCCGTCAACGCCACCACCATCATTGGGATCCCCTCACCATCGTTGACCTCCTCCGAGCTCTGAGCCTCCAACCAGGCCTCCCTCTCCACGTGTGCACGAGGGGAACGAGTTCCCCTGTTTCTCTACAATAGAGACCCAATTAATAATTACATCTGAGTGCCATTTCCAAACTCTTATTTTGATTTTAATATTTGATATATTGAGTGAAATTGCAACTTCATGCTCATGCTTTCTCATAATTGCTTGGCTCTTGTTATGCACATCATTCGACATTGGATTTGGATTAAGATTTACACAATTTCTCTCTAGTTCATGTGCAATTGGAAATTACATAGATTGATCACATATTTATTGAATATTTTATTGAGGAAAAAATTGCACATATAACCTTACATTCTCGAGTTATTGTGTGTCTTCTTTTCATCGCGTTTCATGTAGGATTTGACCACGGATTTCACACTCGACTGGACAAATACAAGGAAAAAATATTCATGACTTTATTGATCTATTCCTCCCTGTGGATATGACATCCTAACTATTCATGGTTAGTTTTCATTGATATATTTTTGTTCGGGATTTTTCCACCACGTGATTTCACTACAATGACACATTATTTCTGCCAAGTGAAAAACTCCCGACCTGATGACTTCTCGATTTGTGGTGAATCTTTCGATGCTCTCCTGCACTTAGTCCAGATTCTCCGAAGATGCATCAAAGTGAACCTATTCTTTGCTGGGAAAAGAGCCACTTTATGGTTCCTGAGGGAATCGTGCTTGGACACCTTGTTTCTGAGAGAGGTATCCAAGTTGACTGAGCTAAGGTGAGTCTGATTTCCAAATTACCTGTGCCTTCCTCAGTCAAAGGCATTCGATCATTTTTGGGGCACATCAGATTCTATCGCCGATTATCTGATTTTTCCAAGATCGTGTGCCCCTTAATGAATCTTCTCTCCAAGGACACACCTTTCGAGATGACGGGTGAATGAATTCACACATTTGAGTTCCTTTATATTCGAGTTACCCAAGCACTAATCCTATAATCCCCTGACTAGTCTCAACCCTTCGAGATCATGTGCGATGCATCTGACTATGTAGCAGGAACGGTACTAGGGCAGAAAATTGATGGGAAATCGGTAGTTTTCTCGATTACGGAGAAATTCAAATCATACCTCCTGGGATCCCATGTAATTACACAATTATGGAGAAAGAGCTACTAGCTGTAGTATTTGATTTAGAGAAATTCAAATTATACCTCTTGGGATCCCACGTCATCATTTACTCATATCACACTGCGGTGAGGCACTTGCTTACGAAGAAGGACGCGAAACTTAGATTAATTCGTTGGATCTTATTGTTGTAAGAATTTGATCTCAAAATTTACGACAAGGGGGGAAAGCAAAATGTGGTAGCTGACCATTTGTCTCGCCTTCCTTCTTCAATCATTGACCCGTCCACACCAATCACCGAGCATTTTCTGGATGAGCATCTCTTGGCCATTAATGGACTTCTATGGTTCCTTGATATCTTGAATTACTTGGTTACGGGGAAAGTTCCACATGATTGTGCGACCTCCTGGCGGGACAAGCTAATTTCCGACACCAAGTACTATGTTGGGGAAGATCCATATCTATTTCACATCGGTAATGACCAAGTGATTCGAAGATTCATTCCCAACGATGAGGTCAATGACGTTATCTCGTTCTGCCATGACCAGGCCTGCGGTGGCCATTACTTTGGGTGTAAAACCGTAGCGAAGATCCTCCGGTGTGGGTTCTTTTGGCCCACAATGTTCAAAGATGCACGATCCTATTGTAGGGCATGCCCTCGTTGTGAGACCCTGATGATAACATCATCATCAGCCATATCTAGCTTAAATTAGTCATAATCAATTGATAAATGCTCCTACATAACCGCCAAAAGACTATAATTCACTACACATCCATTCTGAGAGATTAACAGTAAAACATGGGTAAATATGCAGTTTTAACAGAATGTCCTAATTGTAGAACAATCATGGGGTTTCCCAGGGGTTTGATTGAAGGTCAAATGGTCATAAGTGCTTAATAAGTGGGTTCATGCAGATGAAAACAGGTTTTCACATGTTTCTAGAATTAAATGACATCTGAAACCCTAAGAACGGGCCTGCTTAAATAACTAAGGTTTCGATTAGGATAAAATTCACTTAAACCTCCTAAAAATTATATAAAAATATTCCCTATGGTTTAGTACCCATGCTTTGACCATTGGAACCCATTTTGACCTAAAATAGAGTCTTAGAAAGATAGTTGCCCTAATTTGTGTTCCTACACAATTTACCTAGTCAAACTTGGTTAAAACCTAAATTTGACTTCACCATTAGATTCCTTGAGTCTAAATTAGGTTTGCACCAAAATTTGAGCCCAATCAGAGATCATCTTGATTAGGTTTGCATTTTGGTCCACTCTGACTCTTTTCTCTCACACACAAGCCCCTAACTTTTGAATTCTTTGTAAGGACCCCCCAACTTCTTCATATTCTTCGTGAAAAGGTCCCTGCTGCCATGGCCATGTGGACCCACCTAGAGCTGATCTTCAATTAGGAAGATCTCCCTGATTTCACAGAGAAACCCTTCCAAAATTGGAAGGGAGACTCCTGAGGAGATCCCCTTCCATCTGAGCTCTGCCATGACCTTCCTAATTCATCCATGACTTCATGCAAACTCTTGGAAATCCTAAACCTATTTCCTTATTTGCGAAGCTCTCAAGTTTGATTTCTAAGCTTGAAGCCCGACCCAATGGCCTATAAAAAGCCCCCGTGCACAACCCTACATCCTTAGCAAGGTCTAGAGCCAAAAACCTCTTCTAATCCCTACCTTCGACCCCTCTCCGACCAAGCTTTGGTGACTCTCTTCGTTCTCCTTCGTTCACACATCCAACCATCAATTGGAGGCATAGCTATCCTCCCCTCCTTCCTCCGACGATGGCCGGCCAATGCCCCGTCGTTCCAGACCTTTGTCTTCGTTGTCGTCCCCCTTCGAAGACTTCATCTTTTGTTGTGTCGGTCTGCCAATGCCGATGCTAATCCTTACCCCCTTTATCCCATTAGACTAGTTAGTTACATCCCTTTAGTCCTTAGGTTAGTTTTCCTGTCCAAAAACCTAAAAAGAATCCCTCGATCAAACACACGCCACCTTCGTTCTCCGCTCCAGCCACCATTTCGACGAGGTCATCCGCTAGCTACACAACTCCAAACACATCGCCAACACTCCCTCAAGCTTCGCCTCATCCACCCGCACAAAACCCCCATATTTATTTCACCATCCACCCATCCTACACCTCCACCGAACATTGCACCATCACACTTCCTTCTTCATCATCGTCCAGCCTCCATACGCACTCTCCCTCCACGAAACCACCACCATCACACTCCACATTCTTTAGCGACACTCCTAGACTATTTGATTGGGGCTTTTTAGCTCGTGTTTCTCTTTTCAGGTAACCGCCGCCGTATGCCATTGCCTTCGTCGTCCCCAGCTCCGTCCACACTTCTTCGGCATCAAGAAGCTCTGCTACTACCCTTAGGTCTTGCAGAACTCCCCTAGGCTTCTTTCCAGGGCCTTAGCTGAGACAAATAGCCCCTGTAGCTTGCCAATTTGTGAATCATCTTCAGCTGCTGCATCCGGATAGATGAAGGGAACTTTTAGTCCCACATTGGTGGGAAATAAGCCAACGATGCCACATAAAGTTTTTTTGTGTTGAGGGCTTATCGCCTGAACACTTGGGGGTAAGGTCCCCTTCACCCTACATATGCCCGACCTGCCTTTATCACTCCTCGCTCATCACCACCCCCAGTGAGCCTGGACCCGGGTACGCATATCCGATTACCCAATTACCCAGCTACGTGAGAGAAAGAGGAGTGGGGGAAGGAAAGAGAGAGAGCGGGGGAGGGGGCTTTTGCTCTTGAAGGTACTGAGTGACACTCAGTCATTGAGGAAGGGTGTGACCCCTTGTGCATGAAGAAAAGGAGAAAGAAGAAAAGAAGAGAAAGGCTAAGGAAGAGAGAGAAAGGAAAGAAGACCTTGCTAGAGAAGAAAAGTGGAGAAAGAAGAAGAAGCTAAAGGGAAGGCAGAAGAAGAGAGGAAGCTGAGACCAAAGTAGAATTGAAAAAGAAAGAAGAGTACTGTAGCAGGCGACAATTAAGTCGTCTGATACACCTGTCAGATGTTTGATCACTGTTCCTTTATTTGAGATAATTGAATAATTGATATATATGTGCTTGGACTAATAATTGGTGATCTAAATCACCATTATTTTATTTTAGTTATCTTTTTGGTCTTGAAATACATTGAGCTTCATTGAATACTTAATGTGACAAATTAATATTGATTGAAATACCTTTATAGTGCTTCATTTATTGTGCGCATTTATATTTTAATTGAGATTAGCATGTGAATTCCTATTTGCGCCCTGTGTTCGACCTCGAACTTCATTTCTAGATATCTGAGTTTATAAATTTTATTTGTTGAGAGATTAATTAAGGATTTTGTACTACAACGATGATAACTTAATCTTAATCATCTCAAGATCCCTCCAACAGACCCTCAGCAACATGGGTCCGCATGAAACATTATGATGTTTGATTTTTGTCTTGTAGGTACCATAAATATTAGAATGACATGTTGAGATAAAATAATGGAACATACATTGAAGAGATTGATTATTTGATAAATCATGCCCTACATATAGAAACTAATATTGATTTGTAATTTTAGGATAATTAAATTAGGAATGCTACGTAAGAAATAAATGTGTCAATTTTGATGAATTGAAGAGATAATATATAAGTGTTTTTACATATGTGCCCCTAAAAACTTTAGATATTATGTCTATACCCCTATAATCTTGGTAATTACATAAATACCCCCTCAATCTTCCGTTCGTTAACAAAAATACCCTCATTAGTCTGCCATTTTGTTAAACTACGGTCATTATGTCAGGGGTATTTTTGTTAACGGAGAGAAGATTGAGGGGGTATTTACGTAATTACCAAGATTATAGGGGTATTTACATAATCATCCCCTCCACCTCCCTCATCCACCTCCATCAGCACGTCATCCACCAATTCATAGGGGGAGGCCAGCGGCGGGAAGGCTCAACCAGGTCGATGCTTTGGTTGTCCCGGGGGTTGGAGGGGGCCTCTTGGGTTAGCTCCTTCGTGACAGCGCAGATTGCGGGTAGGTCGTAGGGTCATCGGGAGGAGGAGGAGGAAGGGTCTGTGGGAAAGGTGGGCCTTTTGCTGTGGAATTCGAGGGGGGGGATCAGGGCAAGGTGGAGGTGGCACTTGGGGTGCGACCCTCATAAGAGAGGTCTATTAAGGATCACAGCGGCGGTGATGGTGGAATCGGCCATTGTTGGTGGAAGGGCTATGTGGGTCGTTGGAAGGCATAATAGCACGTGCACACCCTCCCCTCTTGCCTTGTGTATATATTAGAGATTTGCACTTCTCTCCCATCACCGTTCAGCAAAAGCCCTTCGAGTGCTTCACCACTGCTTCCTCTCCTCTTTCTCGCAATCTTCATCTCTCTCTTCCTCCCCAACATCACCACAACCACTTCGATCCTTTCTCCACCTCACAACTCCATGGATACCCACCTCAGGGACCAACCCCTGTGATCTCCTATCCTCTCCACCATTTCCGGAGGAGTGCTATGAAGTGCTTACACGAGGAGAGGAGAGGAGAGGAGTGGGAGGGAAAGGGGAGATGGTGTCAAGGCTCGACGTAGCCTACTTGCATCTCACATAGCCTCTGGTCTCCCGTGCACCTCCCCTATCCTCTTTCTCACCCAGTAGAGCCAAACCTGCAGGTACCCATGTTGGCCTCTACCTCTTCAGGTCGAGGGCCCTCGATGACTCCTCCAACACCTTCCTCCGGGACGACCAAGATGACATCTTTCACCCACCATGATGGCTGCTGGAGGAACCGCACCTACGTCTGGCTTGGCACCTTCGACACCGCTGAGGAGGCTGTGCTTGCCTATGACTAGGCTGCCTTGATGCTTTGCGGCGATGTTGCTAGGTTCAACTTCTCGGACCGCCGTGGCTCGACTTCAATGAATGCCCTTGCCTCCTTTGTGGATGCCAAGTTGCGTTCCATCTGCGTGGACCTCGACAGGAGCATGGGAGGAGGAGGGGAGACCTTGGCAGAGAGCTCCGAGTTGGATAACTCCTCGTTGAGGGCCAAGTTAGGCTCTCAAGGGGAGTCCTCGCCGGACATGGACATGTCATCGCTTGACTTCAGCGACCCGACCTGGGAAGAGCAGGAAAATCTTGTCCTCTTTGGTTGGATTGGGGCACCATAGAGGATCTTCAAAGAACCATAACCAAAAAAATAGGGTTCCTTTGAGAAGAAGAAAAAAGAGAAGATGAAGCACCCACAAAAAGAAGGGGTTTTTACATACATGCCCTTATAAACTTTGGATATTACATAAATACCCCCTCAAACTTCCCTCCATCAACAAAAATACCCCTGACGTAACGACCATTATAGTTTAACCAAACGATAGACTAACGAAGGGAAGATTGAGGGGGTATTTACGTAATTACCAAGATTATAGGGGTATAAACGTAATATCCAAAGTTTATAGGGGCGTGTATGTAAAAACCCCTATATATATTACTTCTTTGGTTGGATTAAATGAATAATATGATAACTCTCTCTATTACATCAGAGGATAGTTTATGAATTTAATATATAGGTAATGGCTTATACATGAAAAATGTTAATTGGCAGTTATCCCTGTGATAAATGAATGTTAATTTGGATATGATGGAATTGATAACTGAATATGGATAATTAGATGAGATGGTTTGGCTGAGTTGGTTGGTGGATCAGGGAGTAGGCTAGCCTCCCTGCAAATTTGTGATAAGCCTATTGGCCAATCGGGTAGCGAGGTAAATGTACACCGGTACATATATACGTGACATTTTGGCTGGATACATACCTAAGTCATGGAAAGGGCTATCTATGAGCCAGCATAGGTTGTGCCTACATGTATAGCTCATAGTATGTAGCTGCTACACTACCTATACTAGGACTCCAAGGTGATGGAATGAGACGTAGGGCGAGTACTGATTGCACAGCAAGTTACGGCAATAAATATGCCATCTTATGTTATTTCCTAGCATTACCCATGCATCTTATGTAGCCATACTTGCATTTGTAAATATACACTTGCATGCATTTATAAAGAGGGGAAGAGAGTGAGAATAAATGGCCATTGAATCCACGTCCATAATTAACATCTTCATTGTGTGTTGCATTGTAATTTCACCATTCACATTTTTTAATTTCATGCGGCAGGGCATGGTGTTGTGCATGTCTCCTCGCCTCTCCTCATGCCAGCAATATGGGGAGAGGCGTGCAGCCCTTCTATAAAAGAGCATGCACCCTCCCATGCGCTGGCGCCGGTCTCCACCCACAGATACACCCATCTCCACCCTCAGACCTGCGCACACAACACACACAACATCATACACACCCGCCGACAACTCTCCTTCCCTCTTCCTCTCCATACACAACACCTCTTCTCACAAGTTGAGAAGAGGTACACTGTGTGCAGGGGAGATCTCACAGTGGTCTCAGACCCCCACTGTGAGCTCCACCACCGCCCAGCTCCTTCGTGAGCAGGTGGGCGTGGTGGATTCTTGCCTAGTTTTTTTTTATTTTGCATATTTTGTTCTTTTCTGCTTCATTTTTTTGTTTTCAGTTTCTTCTCTGTCGCCATTAGAGCAGTAGAGCTTCAAGCTCTAAAGCACGCTCACAGCCACTGTGCGCGCTCAGCCACCTCTGCGTGCCTTCGCACGCCTCAGGCAACCTTTCCGCGTGCTCTGTGCGCATCCCCTACCGGTCCTTGCCGTTCTCTGTGCGCCCTGTCGCACCTCCCCGCGCGCTACACAGCTGGTTGCGCAGCTACAAAGCCGGTTGCTTTTTGCCCTCGACACTATAGCCACGACCTCACGCGGCTACAATGTGCAACTGGCTCGTTTCTCACTTATTCGGTGACCACGCGCTCTCTCTCTCCTCACTCGACCTGTTCTAGCCGGTCGCCCACACTCGTTCGCACCTGTGTTTCACTGCGTGCACCCACACATGCACCCGCCCGCCTGCACTTGTGCGCCTACACCATCGCACCCACGTGAAGCCCTTGTGTGCTGCGTGTTTCCTCGCCCCAACACACGTGCACTCTTTAGACACACCCACTCTCTCTCTCCAGACGACGCTCCGGCCCTCCAGACGTCTTAAACCGCTCACCCTCACTCTCACTCTCTCACACTCACACACACAGACACACACATACAGACACTCACGTACCTACACGCATACATATATATATACTCATACACTCTCACCCTTAAATAACTATATATACATAAATATACGTATATATATTCCTATACATATATATATCTATATAGTTATAGATACATGTATATATATACATATATACTTATATATCCACATATCCGCATTTTCCCATACATACATTCACTACCCACATACCCGTGCACTCACCCTTTCACCGCGCATCGTATCGCGGGAACATTCTCACCAGTTGTGGATATTTCCTGATACGCAAAGCAAGCACTTCCACCACACTCACACATACCCGCTCCACACTCCACGCGACACTTAGTCTTGTTAGTTGCGTCTTGCTAGATGTGGACCAACTTGACACCGTGCTACATTCCATCTCCATTTCCACCTCCACCCCTATCTATAAAATATATAACTATATATATCTATTCTATATCTACTACATATATATACACACACACACATATATTAAACTAAATATTTCTTTTCAATTCTTTCGTTACAATTTAGTCTGCTTTCATTTGTCTTTTATTTCTTGTTATTAAAAAGGCCAAAAAAAAGTATAAAAGAGAAAAGATAATTCTTGTTTTGCAAGTACTCGATCTTGTGAGTAACAAGATCTATTTTGGAATGCTAAGTTGGCTTCAAGCCAAGAACTATTTGGCTCAAGGCCAAGGACTCCATTTTTGAGGGTGTGCCTCGAGAACAACATTATCACATAAAAATCTTAAAAGTAGAAAAACCAAAAACATAATAAATGCAAGGAAGAGATACATTTTAGGAAAGGCGTAGAAACTCCTTGATCTCCTAATCCCCGCCTCCTTGAGATCGACCCTAGGCCTAAAAGTGATCAAGATAAAATCAAGTAGACCAAGTTAAAAATTTTGTGAAGCTGGCGTAGATTCGATTTAAGTTAACTCACTATAATAATTTCAACGATAATATTACATATTAATAAGACCTATTCGAGTTCACATCATGCGTAATTTCCTCCCAGCCAAGTGAACACTATGTACTTGTCATACCTCTTGAGAAATCACAACGAGATCTCCTTGTGCCTTCCAAGGAATTGCTATGGAACAAATGTGACTGTAATATTGAGGGCAACACACTATTGAGATAAATGTGAAATAACTAAGAAACAAATTGATATGAAATATTTAAAATAACAAAGTGGTACCCCTCTTTCCTTTTCTTTTAGTTTCTTATTACTTTCCTTTACTTGTACTACTCTACTCAAAATTTTCTGACGACTACCTTGGGCTCCATACTCAGGTACAATCGAGCAGTTGGGAGTGGCCATGCGTGGAGTGGCTGGTGCGAGACCCAGTTCAGTACCTGCAGATGGTCTGTACTTTAGGGGTCCTTCTAGTTGTCTAGTTTCTCTTCCCTTTTCTATGAGATGTATTAGACAATTTTTCGTACTTTTCTTTCCACTTCGTAATTTGTGAACTTTTTTACTATGGATAGCATTTTATACTTTATTTTCTCAATATGAATTGTTTGTTAGCTATGTTTATGTTGTATGATTATGTGTTGGGTGACTTCGATCCTATTTGAGCTTACTTATTATACTCGATGACTTGGAGTCCTCTGGGTTAGTCTAGATGGTGGGGTTCTAGTTGTCGCATAAGATAACCTTTGGTGGGTATTTATAGCTGTAGGAGTTTAGGTTCAGGCCATAGGTTTTGTTAGAATTTGAATGTAATAAGTTGAGGTGAGACGGTTACATAACATTTAATCAAAATTTAACTGGATGAGACGTTTGAAAAATAGGTTGAGACATTTGAAAGTCACAATTTAGATGTCTGAAGAGCAATCGAGACATCTGAAGCACAAATAAAAGATGTCCTAAACAAGAGTCAAATGTTTGAAATTAAATGACTTAACGTATAAAAGATTCTAGTAACTGACGCTCAAGTTTGAGTTTGGTAGGGACGTTTGAAAACAAAGTTGAGACATCTCAAAAAGTCATTCAATGTTCGAAGACAAAGGGAGACATCTGAAAAGGCCATAATTTCAAAAGATGAGTTCTTGGACTTAGGATATTGAGACTAGAGTTGCCTCAATAAAAAACATAGACGTCCTATAGACCAAAATAAGTCATCTGGAAAAAAGGATAGATGTCTAATAAGAAGAGTTAGACTCCTCAACCAAATGATGAGGAGTCTGAACAAATGGAATGCTCGATTCAAATAAAAATAACTGACCATTAATAGAGGTTTGAACGTCAGAGTTTGAAAAATACGATTGTTGATGTGTTTTTCAAACTGAGATAGATGTCTGATGATCATAGTAGATGTTTGAGATCTTAAGAAAGTTTAAGATAAGAGTGAAAGAAGTTTGAAATGAAGATAAATGTCGTAGACCTACAGTCAAACATAAGAAATGGAATGTCTAGACATCTAAAGACAAATATAGACATATGAAAACTTAAGAAAGTTTAAGAAAAGAATGAAGGATGACTGGAGTAGGATTATATGTCTTACATCTAATGTCATAGATTTAACATGAAGGATTTAGATGTCTGGAAATAAGAAGAGATGTTTGAAAAATCCAACAGAGTGATTTTTCAAGGTTTAGAGAATATGGAAGGCTTAGGTAGGTTCTAAGGTACATCCTATGGATATTTGTAAGATTATAAAAGCTCCTTTTACATTTTAACAAAGAAAAAAATAATAATACATCAAAATGAAAGAAAGAAAATAATACTAAACTATCCTATGTCTTCTTCTCCTTATCATCCTTAGGTCCATCTTTGTACTCAATTAACTTTAAGATTTCTTGCATTACTTGTTAGTCCTCACGTAAAACATCATTTGTCATTATTGAAAACTTTAATAAACATGTTAACAACTTTAATAATAAACATGTTAACAATAGAATACCTCACCTCAGACCTTAACGACCATACATGCATGCTACTGCGGCTAGCACCGTTGCACAAGAAGAGGAAGCCCTTCCATTTCTTGAACTACTAGGTGGAAAGTGATGTTCAACTACCTCACATTGTTAATATGTCATTATGTCGTACTATGGTGAGCAAGGTAGTTGACATATTTTATAATTTATACTGGTTTAGAGTCTACGTTGTTTGTTGGGAAGTTAAATAAGTAATTATTCACCAATTATTCTTAAATTATTTCTTACTCTTAATTATAATAATTAATTAATATATACTTAACTTATTTCTATAATACTTAGTTAATTTATAATAGATTACATAGTTTAATTACTAACTATAAATACATTACTATTATAATTATACTCACTATAACTTACTATACATAACCTATAACTTAGTCTCTATTTATGTTACTTAACTCAAACAACACTAGCTACTTAAGCATTACTTAATTAATTTCTATATATAAGTAACTACTTAACTTTATTAACCTATAATACATAATTAATTAATCTATAACCTACTTAACTTACTAACTACTTACTTAAGTTATAGCCTACTTAACTTACTAACTACTTACTTAATTATTTACATAATTAGCTAATCATTTATCTAAGTACTTAAACTATATAATTAACTAAAATGCTTAATTACTATATAATACATAATATATTATCCACATGAGCTAATTTCAAAGAATAAACATTTGACATGGCAATTACTCCAAAAGAAATAAAATGATATGCAATGAATTGTAAAAATAAAGGCATAAAATGTTGTTTTATAACAACACATGAATCCTCATTTATTTCATTACAAACTTAGGTTCAGCCCATTATTCTCAAGCCTCAACACAACAAAAGTCTCAACACAACTCGAAATTTGGCTAAGTGTTGGGCTCAACACAATAAGCATAGGCTCATACTAAAAAGATTGGTGGGCTTTTTGTGTAGTATCGATGGCTCATTTAGCTAGATTAGCTGCTACTAGGACCACCCCACAAAGGACATGTGTCGCAATACCACAATGACATATATGCCCACACACAAGCATGCACACCCACGTACAAGCTCTTGCACGCACACAAGATAACATGCAAGGCACGCTTGAGGCATCCGCGTCGTAGTCTTCGGGAAGGCTTTTGGTGCTTTTCTTAATATACCACTTTAAGCGGTCAGTAGTTTCCAATGTGGGATATGTATCCCCTTCTTTTCTACATGCCAGCGCTAGATCCAACACTCAATTCTCATCACACCTCAGCATCAAATGCCAAATTAACTCTCCAGATCTCAAGATCTATCATTAATCTTACTATTCCACTCTTCTCCTCGTCAATTGGATCACAGCAACTCTATTGATCATCTTCCAAAAATAACTATGCGCCATGGTTATAGTACAACAACATCTTGAGACTTACTTTTTGAGATTGACTCTCAATTCTCTCTCTCACTTGCACGTAAAGGTCTTAGAAAGTGCCTAAAACAAATCCGTGCCATCTAAAATGGAGAAGAGAGATTGGGGAAGGTTTTGAAACTCAATGAACTTTAGAACCTCACACTTATATTAGAGCAGGTGGTTCAAAGGATCAATTGACTCAACTGACAAATTAAACCCTCTAGAATTGCTTTAGATAGGCTCGGGAGGTGGTGGGCTATCGATCTGAGCCAATTCTAGCTCAGAATCTTGTTTGGAAAGCAATGGAACTCACTAAAACTCATTTCAACCCAAACTAAGCAGGAAATCAAACTCACCTAAATCATCATTAAAACTCATTCAAATTAATTCTAACTAAATCCTAACAAACTAAGGAACTCAGATATGACCTTAAAATCAAGTTCTGAAGCCTAGAACTTCAGAACTACCTTAGGTTGACCAAATGAAGCTCAAGGTTCGCTTTAAATGCAAGAGATAATCATCTTCAAATAAATGCCTATATCAACTCAATTGATCCCAAGGAACATATTTTGCTCATCAAAATAGAGTTTTGATCATTATAATACTAATCGTAGGTCTGTCGCTTGAGATCCAAAGGAAGTTTGGTCGACAGACCAAACTAAAGATCCAATCTCTTAATTGAAACGCAATCTAGAATCCTTAGGTCTCATGGATGCTAATGAATCTATCGCAAGGATTTGAGATCAACTGGAGATGCTTCCTCAGCTCTGTCAGAGCTAGGGAAGATGATGAACAACAAAATGTTACAAACATTAAAACACCAAACAAAAGAGTGGAAAATGATCAGGATAACAAGAGAAAGTGATCTTGGTCTTCTTATCAAGTTTCAAGCTCTGTGACACTTGTTTGACATCGTCGGAGCTCACTAGAGCTCTAGTGAAGGCCGTATTTATACGCTAGAGTGTAAAACTCCATGAAAATGCTTAGGGACTAGATCAAAAGCTTCTTGATGATCCTAAGATCATCAAGAACACTTCAATTAGTGTGATTAATAAATAAATCAAAGATATGAGCTCAAAACCCCTCACAAGGATATCTTGAGTTCACCAAAACTCAGTAGAGGTCGTCTCACTCAATTGAGTGAGGTGAAATGTGCTACAGGTGATTGCGAAGGCATGTGATCGACTAATTTGGTGGAGAAAACATTTTTGAGCTCCACCATTGACAACAGTGGTAAGACGGTGAGGTGAATTAGGTGTATGTAAAATATGGACTAATAGATGTAATTAATAGGTGGAACAAGGCCCTAGTAGTGTGTGGAGAATGGTGGAGGGCCTAATTGGATGTGAAGATCAATATGAGAGTTTGCCGTAGATTGCAAACCTCTTAGATGGAGATGAGTTGTGCAATAGGTGGTTAGATGATTAAATAAGTGAATTGAGAAGTGGATCATGGACGTGAAAAGATAGAGAAGGTGATTGATCAAGTCAAATTTTCACTTAAAACAAGATAGCAATAAATAAAAATGATGCATTATTACATTTTTTTCGTAGTGGAAAAACTCTCGATCAAAATATTAATAAAATAAGCTAACTATATAGGTTAGGCTGTCTCCACTACTAAATCAAAATTATTCTCGTTAAAATCTTACTCCAAAAGTACTTAAAATTATCATTTGGTTCAATTCCCTTTTCTATTTAATCAATAAGTTACTTTTTATATGATCCAATAAATTAGGAAGATGTTATGGGCTACTTGTGCAAGTTTTACTCAATAAATAATATATATTACAATAAAATGCATGAGTCTTCAATGGCATGTAAATGTAATTGTTAATGTAACCCAAAACAGAGGATCTCTTTCGTGAGCTTGAGCTCACACATGAGACTGCCGGAAGCGGTGAGATTCGGCAGGGAGGAAGCCTTCGAGGTAAGCTTCGCGACGGTGGTTCTAGCAAGGTAGGAGATAGCCGGCAGTGGCCAGCTGGATGGAAGGTGGCCGACGGCGTTGGTTGTTGACGACGATGAAGGGGTCGCCGGTTGATGGCGCGAACGGTGGGGGTAGACGTTGTGCAAGTCGGCGAGCTTGCCGGTGATGTTGGTAGTGCAAATGATGGCCTCAGGTGGTGGCTGAGATTGGGTGGTGTGGTGAACGTTTGGGTTCTTCACGAGGAAGAAGATGAACAGTGGAGGAAGGAAGGATGAAAAGTAAAAGACAAGGAAGAAGAAGAGGTGGTGGTGTGTGGGTGTATGACGCAAGGAAGTTTTCGGAGAGGAGCGGCCGTTGGCCGCTTGGCATTGAGGAAAGCAGCGGTGGTGTTGGTAGCTGCTGGAGGTGGCGGTGGTGGGTGCGGTGAGTTCACGTGATTGCAGTGGACAAAGAAGAAGAAGAAGATGATAGAGGTTGCACGGTCTGAGCTCACGAGGCTCTGCAGAGGGTGGTGTGGGCTGTCACCCCGCACACCCATGGTGGCAAAACTCTCGCCGCGGTTGAGTCCCACGGTGGTGGAGTGGAAAAGCTTGACGCTCCGTACGGTGGTGGGGTGGGTGGTGGCCTGCGAAGCTCGGTCTCGAGAGGCTTCCTCCTATAGCTGCAAGCGAAGAGAAATGGACGGAGAAGGAGGGGCATTGAGATCTGCCTTTTTCGGTCGTTAAGGTGAGGAGGCGAACCGTTCCAAGAGCTGCGAAGAAGAAAAAATCAGTTTTGGGTAAATTTGTAGAAGCTACCCCGTGAATGCATTAATGCTATTTATATCAAAATAATGCACGCAATATGTTGAATGCAAACTAAAGCTAATGCATGCTATCTTAACTAAGTTCTAATTCTCTTTAACATGTGAATGCGATGTATGAAATCTATATACAAGCAAATCTATTAATGTATTTACATCTTAATGTGTGCTATGTATATTTTAGTATTAACTTAATGTCCAAGCATTTAAGCACAGAAATAGCTCACAAATGTGGACTCATCAAATGTCTCCATGCTTAGAATTTTCTAGTCCCTAGCAACATCTATGAAGAACTCCTAAGTTCTAGGCCAAAATTAACTGCCAGGATGCCTTGTTATATCTCACCTCTAGAGATTTGCTGAAATACTAACCTTAGACCTTAAGGTATCTAAGTACCAGTTAAGATACAAACCTGATTTGCTTTAGTTTTGGGTCTCAGGAAATGGTTTCTTAAAATTGTAAGTTTATCCTAGAGTTTGTGAATCCCAGAGATTGAAGTGTCCGTGCTTAGTGAGTAATTTGATTAATGGGCATCCACGCTTGTTCTTCCCATACGTTCCCAGGACCGGACTTACCCTTCACCTTCCCAGACCTACCTAGGTTCAACCATACTCAGACTTGGTGGCTTTCTCCTTACCTTTTTTATCTGGAGGTCAACACAAGGGCGAACCCAGTGTATATCTCCCTTGCTGGGCATGTGGCCCCCTCTATTCACTCTATTGTTTCAACTCGTCTCCAAATCTTCTTTTTTTTTTTCAATTTTTCTGGTACCCATGTGCAACAAGGTACCTTTCATTCTCAATAATATCCATGTGTAGCGAGGTGCCATTTCCCCCCTCATTTTTTTCTTTATTCTTCATTTCATTTTTTTCTCTGGTGAGTGGCTTTCCTTCGTCCTTTCTAAATGCTTCACCAAAGTAAAATCTAGGAAGACTCGGGGTGCAATGTTGGGCTCTGGACATCCCACACCTAGGGGTTATTATGTGTGACATGCCAGCCATACTCCTCAGGGATCTCTCTTAGGTTTGAATATGAGTTATGGTGCATTAATTTAGAGTCCCCAACCCCGGTTCTAACAGAACTTATGGTAAGCTCTCACATGGTTGCTTAGATTTAAGTTCGTGTATGTGAAAAAGACACTTCGGTTTCAAGGATCCCCAAACCAAGGAATAAATAGCAAAGTTCTATACTTCTTAAGCCCTTGACTTAATACATCATCCTCTCAACTACCTTAATTGCTTAAGGCAAATATCCATATCTTAACAAATACTTTGATTTTTAAGCTAAACCAGCCCTAGGGGTATAAGGATAATATCTCTCCCTCATCTCTTGAGGCAAGACACTTAAGGTCTTATCCCATCATTCTTTCCAGCCCAGAACTTTAGGTAACTCATCTACAGAGATTGCTGGGACTAACTAATTAAGCTCAACAAATTAAAAGTTTTTTTTTAAATAAAAAGAAAGAAAACTACTAATGCACCTATATGTATGCAGATATGTATAAATGCTATGTAAAAATGCCTTAGGTCCTACCCCCCATGCCTGGCTTAGGCAATGTCCTCATTGGAAATAAAATAGCCAAGGGAAGATGTTACCTGAGACAGAGAATGAAAGGAGCTAAGGTTCCTCGAGAGTGACTTTGTCAACTAGATGGTCGTCCAAAGTAATATACGGTTTTAAACGTTGGCCGTTGATAGTAAAAGGCTTCATCGAGGAGGGGCTCTTGATCTCCACAGCCCTATGCGGAAACACTTTGGTGATTATATATGGCCCATCCCAATGAGATTTCAATTTTCCAGGGAAAACTTAAGTCTAGAATTGAAGAGATAAACTTGTTGGTTGGGCTCAAAATTCTTCCTAAGGATATATTTATCATGCATGACCTTAATTCTCTCTTTGTAAGCTTTGGAGGTGTCATAAGCATCATTCCTCAGCTCCTTAAGCTTAGTCAATTTCGGAAGTCGTGCCTTACCCGCCTTCTCTAAGTCCATGTTTACATTTTGGATAGCCCATTGTGCCCTATGTTCAAGCTCAACAGGTAGGTGGCACACTTTCCCATACATGATCCGGAAGGGAGACATACCCAAAGGGGTCTTGTAGGCTATTCGATATGCTGATAAAGCATCATCCAACTTTTGGGACCAGTCCTTCCTATCCGGCCTAATAGCTTTCTCCAAAATATTCTTAATCTCCCTATTTGATACTTCAACCTGCCCACTCATTTGGGGATGATAAGGGGTAGCGATCTTGTGAGTTACCCCTGATGGTGAATTTACACGATTTGTAAAAATATGTTGTTATAACACGTAAAATCGATCAACTCTTAAATTTATAACGTAGATAGTGGGGTATTTAAGGTCGTCCAAGGAGGCCAAATTGTTTGCAAATCAAATCCCTTTCTTGGAAATGGAAATAAACTTTCTTTTTGATCTTTTTCAATATATACTTTTTATAGGTTTTGAAATAATGGAAACAATGTGAGTTTGTTGATAGTGAGAAAATTCTTTATACTAATCTACTACACTACTATTATAGTGACAAGTAGAGCCTCTCCCTAAGCTCACTCTACGCATGTGGAGGCCTAGAGTAATTAGGGAGAGGGAGTGAAAATGTTAAACAAGAATTCTACAAGACTATGCAACAAAAAGATTAAAGAAGGCAACTTTGATTGAAAGAGAGAGTGTTTTACAAAAGCCCTAGTAGATGAATGCTTCTACTACTAGATAATTACAACAAATAAAATAAAACACAAGTCCTCCTGAATTGTTGGTGAAGAGGGGAAGCTCCTTCCTCCAAGATTAGTGGCTCCTAGGCTTGAAAATGGCTCCTCCTTCTCCTTCCTTGACATCCTCCAAAGGAAAACCCTAGATGGGCGTGCCTTCTCCTTCCTAGAGTGGATGGCTCCCACTCCAAGAACTCCTCCATAAGGTGGCATGGACCACCTATGATTCTTCCTCCAAGGGTGGTAGTGTACCACCCTCAAATCCTCCTCTTCCTAAGGTAGGCGTGTAGCCTAGGTTGTGTTCCAATGCCTGGCTTCCTCCCTTGGCTGGTGTGGGCACAAGAGAGAAGAGAAGAGGGGAAGGCACCTAGGGGATAGAGTATCCCCTTAATCTTCTTCTTCTTCTTTTTCTCTTGACCTTCTATGTAGGTGGAAATATGGGTAGAAAAAAATGTAGCCAAGGTTGAGTTTTAATGGTGGTGGTAGGAGGTTTATGTAGGAATGGTAGGGGCTTAAGGGTAGTTAATGGATGGAGGGTTAGGATGGCTTGTTGGAGGTAGTTAAGGGATCCTAGGGTTGATAATGGTTGGTGCCAAAATGGGGGGGTGTTAGGTATTTGGTGCCAACCCTAAGAGAGGACTAGGGTTAGGTTTTATGGTGGTAGAGCTAGGTGGCGTGTAGGTTATGTGTAGGGTTAGGATGGTGTTGTTGGGTGGTGGTTATGGGATGAAGGGTAGATATAGGGTGGCGCCAAAGGGGAAGGTTTCTTGAGGTGGTAGTTATGGTGGATTTAAGGGAGTTGGCGCCACTTTAGGTGGGTTAAGGGGGAGGTTTAGGTGGTGTCACTAGATGGAGGGTTAGGATAGGTTGGGGGTTAATATGTAAGGTGTAGATGGGAGGAGGTGTTGGCGCCAAATGAAGGGGTGTAGGGGGTGATTTTTGGCGCCAACTAGGGTAGGGTTTAGGGTAGTTATGGGGGGTTAAGTTTGTCACCAATGGAGGGCTTCTAGAAGGGATTAGGTGTAGGGTTTAGATGGCCTTGGTTGATGAGGTGTAGAGCTAGGAATTAGGCACATGTTGGCGCCAAAATGAAGGGATGCCTAAGGCATTTTTGGTGCCAACATGAGGGGGTGTGAGTAGTGGTGGTTGGTGTGGGTTGGCACCAAAGATAGGTTGGGTTAGGGTTTGGTTAGGGTTAAGGGTTGAAGAGTGGATGGCCATGGAGTTTTTGGTGGAGCTAAGGGCATATCTAAGCTAGCTAAGCTAGCTTAGCTAGTAGAGTGGAGGTGGAGGAGCTAGGGTTTCATGAAGTAGCAGCTGGGAGAGGACTCTGGAGCTGATGGAAGCTATGTTGGAGCTGGGTTTGCTGAGGTAGCTTCAAGGGGAGCTCAACTACTGAGCTCAGCTACTTAGTTCTTATGCAAGTAGCCAAGCTTAGGTAGTTGAGCTCAATTGAACTGACTTCAACCTGGTCGGAGCTAGGTTGAACTAGAACTGCCTCTCATGAGAACTCTAGAGCTAGCTAAGCTACTAGTTGACAAGTAGTAGCTCAGCTAGCTTGGAGTCTAGCAGCCATGAGCTGGATGGAGCTGGAATGAGCTGGGGTTGAGTTGAGGTGAACTCCAGTCAACTTAGCTAAGCTAGCTAGAGCTCCCCGTGAGCTAATGGGAGCTAAGATGAGCTAGACTCAGCTAAGTTGAGCTGGATCTGAGCTGACCTGAGCTAGGGTAAGCTAAGGTGAGCTCTCTTAAGCTACCATTCAGCTAGGGTGAGCTGGATCTGAGCTGAATGGAGCTGAATGGAGCTAACCCTAGTCCAATGGAGCTGGTATCCAGCCATAATGAGTTGGAATTAGCTGAGTCTTAGCCTGATTGAGGTTCCTCTTCATCAATTGCCTTCCCGAGTGTTAGGGTTCTGAGGATCTGACTCTCTTCTTATCCCTAACACTCCAAGAAACACATCAAAAAATACAATAACAAATGCAATTCATGCCTAACCTAATTTATTCCTAAATGCAACCCAAAAACCCATTTGCAGATCAAAAATCCTAAGAGTTAGGTTTGTTTTAATGCATAAACTGGTGTTTATTAACCCCCAGACTCTTAAGTAGTTGATTGAAGTGGTGGTTTCGGAAATGAGGTCCCCCGTCACTAATAATAGTCTTAAGACAGCCGAAGCGGGATATGATATTGGCCTTCACAAATTTCAATACCACAAAGTGGTCATTTGTGCACTAGGAATGGCCACTATCCATTTAGAGACATAGTCAACTGCCACTAATATATACTCATATCCATGGGATGAAGGCAAGGGGCCCATAAAGCCTATTCCCCATACATCAAAAATTTCCATAGGTTGGATCGGGTGTTAGGGCATCTCATTCCTCTTCCCAATTGTTCTAGTCTATTGGCATTGAACACAAGCCTCAACAAAGTTATGAGAATCCTTGAATAAAGTATGCCACCAAAATCTAGACTGGAGAACCTTAAAAGCTATTTTCTTAGCACCAAAGTGTCCTTCGCAATGAAGCTAATGGCAAAATCTCAAAACACTTTGCTGCTCCTCTTCATCCATACATCGTCTCAGTACTTGGTCTTGTCCAATTATCAATAATTCTGGCTCTTCTCAGTAAAAGTATCTAGCTTGGGCAACGAATCTCTTTCTTTTTTGCTCATCACAAGAGCCAGGAGTCTCTCTAGTGACCAAAAAATTAATTGTCAATATACCATGGGGAAGTTGGTTGTACCGCCATTAGGGTCTCATCAGGGAATGTCTCGTGAATGTGTATAGATGGAGAGTCGTTGTTGGGTAGTCGAGATAGGTGGTCAGCTACTACATTCTCCACTCTTTTCTTTTCATGTATCTCCAAGTCGAACTCTTGAAGGAGTAGGATCCACCTAATCAGACATGGCTTAGAATCTTTCTTGGCAATGAGATGTTTCACTTTTGCATGGTCCATAAAAATAACCACCTTAGATCTAAGTAGGTAAGACCTAAACTTTTCCAATGCAAACACTACAACAAGTAATTCCTTTTCAGTCACTGTGTAGGTTTGCTATGGGTCAGTCAGAGTCTTGCTCACATAGTGAAGCACATGTGGTCTCCCCTCAATCGGTTGTCCAACGACTGCTCCTACAACGTAATATGAAGCATCACACATAAGCTCAAATGGGAGTGTCTAGTCAGGAGCCTAGAGAATAGGTGCAGAAATCAAGGCCTCCTTCAGAGTGTGAAAGGCCTCGATACACTTTTCATCAAAATCAAAGGTAGACTCTTTCACTAGTAGGTCGCAAAGTGACCTAGAAATTTTTCTAAAGTTTTTGATAAAGTGCCTGTAAAAGCCAACATGGCCTAGAAAGAATTTGATCTACTTTATATTCTTAGGCAATGGAAGCTTGGAAATGGAGTCAACCCTGGCCTTATCTACTTCCAGCCCTTGCTCAGACAGAACATACCCAAGTACAATTCCTTTCTGAACCATGAAATTGCTCTTCTCCCAGTTAAGGACTAAACCAGTCTCCTTACATCTCTTCAACACATTTTCTAAGTACAGGAGACACTGGTCGAAAGATGAGTTGTAAATGAAGAAATCATCCATAAAAACCTAGACACACTTGTCAATTATGTTCGAAAAGATGGACATCATACACCGCTAAAAGGTTGCTGGTGCATTGCATAATCCAAACGGCATACGGCTGAATGCAAAAGTATTGTAGGGACTAGTAAAAGTTGTCTTCTCCTGGTCATCAGGGAAGACTGCAGCCTGGTTATACCCAGAATATCCATTGAGAGAGCAAAAGTACTCATTCCCTACCAATTTTTTGAGAATTTGGTCAATAAAAGGTAAGGAAAAGTGATCTTTCTAGGTTGCGGTGTTCAGTTTGCAGTAGTCTATGTAGACCCTCTAGCCAGTTGAGGGTCTGGTAACCATTTGTTCCCCTTGGTCAGTAAGTTCCATAGTAAAGCCTGCCTTCTTTGGCACCACATGAATTGGACTTACCCACTTACTATCAGCTATGGGATGAATGATCCCAGCATCCAACCATTTCAAAATCTCTTTTTAACCACCTCCCTCATAGTAGGCTTAAGACGTCTTTGCATGTCCCTGAATGGTTTGATGGAATCATCAATATATTTGTGGTGCATGTAGAGCGTAGAGTCTATAACCTTAATGTTAGCGATGCTCCAAGCTATGGCTTCCTTGTGCCTTGATAAACAGTCTAGCAATGCTCCCTCCTGTGCCTTGGATAGCACAGACGAGATGATTATGGGGAGTGTATCATTTGGCCCAAGAAAGACATACTTGTGAGTGTTAGGGATGGGTTTCAGGTCAAGTTCGAGGGCTTGAATGGTTGAGGGTTTAATATCAGATGTCCCCACCTCAGGTAGCAGATCTACCTTAGGCAGATATGGTGGGGAAAGAGACTCAGCAGAAACTCCCAACAATTCTTCAAGTTCCAGTATATCCCCTTCACATTCTTCCAGAAGATGGGAATGTTCATTTAGCATGACATGCTGAAGAGGGTCACCACATGGAATTGCTGGGGTAGACTCTTTAATCAAATCATCCACTACCTCAACTTGGGAACAATCCTCAAGATCGGGTTGCTTATAAGCATCAAATACATTGAGGTAAATCTTCCTGTTCCCAAAGCCCATTTTTAATTCTCCAGTATGACAATTGATCGAAGCATTTGAAGTTACAAGGAAGGGGTTGCCCAAAATGATGGAGGGCTTGGTTGGCTTGTTGGTTGAGTCGGTGTCCAAAAAGTCTATGAGGAAAATGAAGTCCTCAACTCTCACCAGGACATCTTCTAGTAATCCCTGGGGTGTCTTCAGTGATCGGTCAACAACTTGAAGAATTACTGGGCTAGGCTTCAAATTGCCTCTTCCAAGTTGTTCATACACATAGCTTAGAATATTCACCCCTGCACCCAGATCAAGCAGGGCCTCATCTATATATAGGTCACCAATGACCATTGAGATGTACGGGGCTCCTAGGTCCTTAAGCTTTTGGGGTGCCCTGTGTTGCACAATTGAGTTAATAGAATCAGGCAGGACAACTCTAGATTAGATCTATTTCCTAGATTGCTACATTTTCATGCACAGGTCCTTCAGAAAGTGGGCATAGGATGGAATCTGCCTGATAGCTTCAGGCAAGGGCAAACTGATTTGCACTTGTTTGAAAGTCTCCATGATTTCGTCCGTCCTATCTTTGGCTCCAGATGAGCCTGCAGAAGTCTGCCTCGAGACAGATAAGAGCTCTGGAAAGGGCACTCTCAATCTTTGGGTGGAAAGGTTGTCATGTCGGGTAAGTGGTGGAACGGGGACAACCTCTTTCGATGAGGTGATTTCAAGTGGAGGAGAGTTGGGTGGCTCTTCTTCGGTGAGGGTGATAGTTGGGGTGGATGGGTTTTCAATAAGTAGGACTACAGAAGTATCGGGCTTGGGAATTTTGTTCCAACTCCTTAGAATAGTCACCGCTTGGGCATGCTCCCTAAAGACAATCCCTTTCCCTTTAGGGTTTTCCTCAGTAGCACTTGGAAGCTTCCTAGTCTCCCTTGTCTAACTACCTCTACAAGGTGTCTTATTTGTGATTTCATTTCATGTATGTCCATGTCATGAGATTGGATGATGACACTTTGGCTTTCTTGCAAAGTTCTCAACTTTGCCTTCAGTTCATCCATCTCTGAGGTCTTTGGTTGGGCAAAGGTTTGAGGTTGGTTCATTTGTTGATTTTGAAAGGGTTGGGGCTTGTAATTCCCTAAATTGGAGACATTCCCTTGTCTCCATGAAAAATTGGGGTGGTTCCTCCACCCCTCGTTATACGTGTTGGAATAAGGGTCATTACGAGGTCTAGGCTGGAACTCTTGGGCAACATTCAGGTCCGCCTGCACAAGCTCAAGGAATTGGGAGACCAATTGGCAATCCACAGTGGCGTGTGTATTGCCTTGGCAAATGGAGCATTGTGAAACTTGGGATGGGGAGGCATTATGCAAGAATTAGCGAGGTTTCAACATAAGCCTTTCCATGTTTTGATTCAACAATTGTATTTGGTAGGCTAAATTCTAGGTGTCCCTAGACTCATTCACCTCCATCTTTTTTTGCAGGAGGATGGGTTTCCTATCCGAATAAATAGAAGTCAAATGGATAGAATTCTCACTCAAGGTCTCAGAAAGCTCCCAAGCCTCATCTTCAGTCCTTGTGAGAAAGGTTCCCACATATGCACCATCTACTGTTTGTCTGTGCTTGTTATTTAAACCAATGTAGAATCTTTCTACAAGTTGCCATCTTGGCACCTGATGATGGGGGCATAAGCGTAACAAATATTTGAAGCTCTCCCATGCATCATGGAATTGCTCCCCATCTTGTTGAGCAAAACCTATTATTTCCCTCCTATAGTGATTAGCTTTGCTCATGGGGAAATATTTCTTCAAAAACTCTCCCTTCAAGGCATCCCAAGTATCCACTCTACCGTACATCTAGAGTATGATACCAATGTTTCACCTTACCCTTGAGGGCGAAGGGAAAGAGGGTTTGCATTTGGGTGTCAACAGAAATGTCCTGCAATCTCATTGTGGAATAGACCTCGATGAATTCCCCCAGATGCCTGTAGGGGTCCTCCCTAGTAGTACCATAGAATGAGGGCAACAGAGATATGGTATTACTCTTGATTTCTTATGGATTATTCCCCCCAGGTCTTCTCAGTGTATGACCAGGTTGGTTGGTAGGGATAAAATAGTCTCTCAAAGATAGTTGGTTTTCCACAATCCTATTCTCCCTCTCTCCTCCCTCAGCCATCTATCTTCTCTCTTGGTTGGCTCTCCTAAGGATTCTTTCAGGTTTTGGATTGAACACAAGTTGTCTCCTAAGGGATTGCCTCCCTGGCATGCACTATCAAACAAACACTAAGCAAGTTGAATTTTGATTTATCTCTTTAGAGCATGTTTAGACTTGAAAAATTAAATTCCCTTTCAAAGGTGGCCAAACAAGTTTTTACATTACAGTTATGCGTCCTAAGCCGACCTTTGAGTTCCCTTAAAACCTACACCTTGCTTAAATAATATTCTCAAGTGATGAGTAAAAAGTTACTCTAAGGATGGAACTAAGGGATGCAAGTAGGGTAAACCCTTCCTTTGAGGTGATGATTTGTGATGACTTTTAACTACCCTTTTGTTCCTTTAAGGGGTGTCCTCCTCCTTAGAGTATCAAAGAACTCAGTTATAGGATAATATTACTACCACAAAGTGAAGTAGGAAGGTTTGACCGATAAAGAGGTCGATGCCTATAGCCTTGAGGGATTGAGTCCTAGTGCAGTGCTTAAAGTGTGTCAACACACTTTCGTTGAGTTTTAAAATATGCATTGTAGTGTAGTCAACAAAAGTGAATCAACATTTAAAAATTTATAACTCAAAATCCAAAGAGTTCCGAGGTTGTCTCAGGGAGCAAATAATGTGCAATTCAATCACTAATCATGTATAAATATGAAGCACAATAATATGATTCAAGATGGAATATAATATGCAACGAATCCAACTCTCAAATAGATAAAAATTTGAGTTTCCAAAAAGCCAAAAATAAATAAATGCAAGGCTAAAAAAATGGTTTTAATTAAGCATACAAACCTCAATACTAGGCTTTATTCAAGCCAAATCAGGCATCACAATAGCCATTCAGATGACTTAAATATCCGCCCCAAGCTCCTTCACAAATTCAAGCCAAAATTCCCCAACCCAGGCATGCATCCTGATGCAAAACCATGCCTAGGCTAGCTCCTAGGCATGCACTCACGTGCGTGAGAGCGTGCATGTGTGTGTATGCATGGGGAGGATTAGGGGACCTAACCCCCTGTGATCTGACCACTGCTTAAGGGGGTAGGATCCCCTTTATTTGGAATTTTTAGCCCAAGCACAAACGAGGTGGGACTAAGTCCCAAACTTCTTCATTTCTTCTTTTCCTTCATTCATAGTGTGGAGATTGGCTTCATCAATTAGTCATGGATTGGCCATGGGTGGCCAATCCAACAACCAAGCTTTGTTCTTCTTGCTATTCTACGTGCAATGAGGGTAGTGATTGATGGTTCGCTCACCGGAGGTGGCCAACGTCATCGGAGAAGAACCCAAACTTTGATGAACACCTACACAAGTAAATATGGCCTTTTGACCCCAATTAATCACACGATGAGGTCCAGTGCTACTTGTCGAACAAAAGCCCTAAGCTGATTGGAGGCGAGGGTGGATGTGGATGGTTGGTGGTGAAGCTCTAGAGGAGCTTGGTCAATGTTAATGGAGGTTGGTCATGGAGATAATGAATGGTTAAATTGAGTTGAGCAAAAGGTTCGTGGAGGTGTGGAGATCCTTTTGCCCAACTCAATTTGGTTGTAGAGAAGCGGAGGAGGTGAATCGATGAGGGCGATTGTTGTGTTCGTTGACGGAGAAGAAAGGGGAGGAGCTATAACTCTGCCTAAACCTAATTGGGGACGGGGGAAACAAAAGCCCTAACCTAATTGGAGGAAAGGAAGGTGGGAGTTGGGCCACCGGTTTGGCCACCAGTGACGATGAAGGAGGAGGAAGATCGGAGTGAAGAAAGAGAATTAGGCCATAAAGCTTTGCAAGAAGCGAAGAAAGAGAATTAGGCCATGAAGCTTCATAAGAAACTTCATGGAAGAAGAGGGAGGATAACCCTCTGGCTATTGTACATGGAAGAGGGCGAGGAGGTAGGATGGTGAAGCTCCGAGGTGCTTCCAAGTTCGCTGGCGTGGACAAAGAAAGGGGAAGAAATTTGGTGAATTGGGCACACCTTGTGCATGTATATGTGTTCCCCTTTTTATAGAGTTGAATCCCATGTCAAATAAGCCAAGTTAGAATGCCTCTAGAGCTTGAGCTCCTTCAGCTCATCGGTCGGGAATATGGTCGTGATTGGCCACATGAAGATGCCTAATGGATAGAGAGGGATCTCAAGATCAATCTCACCAAGTTTGGTGAGATTTGATCTTGATTTGATTCGTCAAATTGAGGAATGAAATTCTTCGACTTTGGGTTGAACGTTGCTGAGTTTCCTCTTTTGATCGAGGAAGAAGGTGCTGGAAGGACCTTCTTGCAAGAGTATCAAAAGGTATGGGGTTATTTGTAATAGAAATCAAGGACTTGGGGGGTTTTATGAGATAATTGAGCACATTTGGGCTAGAATGAAAAAAGGGTCAAGATGACCTCTGATTGAGATCAAAATTTGGGATTAACCTAATTTGGACATAAGGAATTTGGTGATGACCTCATATTTGGGTTTCGATACAGTTTTCCTGGTTAATTTACACAGAACCCCAAAATAAGGTAAATTCTCGCTTAAGTCTCTATTTATGGTCAAAATTATTTTCTTTGGTCAAAGCGAAGGTTCCAAACCTCATAGAATATTTTTCAATTATTTTTAGGAGGTTTATATTGAATTATTACCATCAAAACCCTTTCAATTTAAAGTGAGGCTGTAATTAGGGTTTTTCTTCATAAATTGACCTTTAATTCTCAGAAAACCCTGAATCAGTTAGTTCAAGGCCACTCCTTGGAAATTAAGCTCATTTGACCTTAGATTAAGCCCTGATTAACCCCTCAATTAATCTACAATTGTGGTGTTAAAACAATAGAATTAACTCATTTTCTTCTCTTCTTCTCAAACCCAATTTAGAATGGAATTATGATCTTCTGATGAATACTTAGGAGTATTTATTACTTCAGTTATGATAAATTAGGCTCATTAACACCAATGATGTGCTATCATCATACCCCCATGCCTAACTTTTGCTAGTCCCTAGTAAAATCCTATGGAACAGACTATATCTTTAAACCATATTTTTATTGTTCGGATGCTTGATTATGTCATCTCTCTAGAAATTAGATCAAGATACCAAAAATAGGCCTAAAGGTACTCAAGTACTAGCCAAGATACGAACTTAACTAGCCTCATCCTTAGGTTCATAACAAAGGTTTTTAAGGCCCCAGAATCTGCCCAGAGGTTCGTTGACCCCAGCGGTTAAAGCACCCGTGCGTGTGTGTGGCAAGGTTTAGGTTTAATTTGCCAGTGTATTTTTAGAAAAGAGAGAGATGTATATTTTTGAGAGTTTTCTCTCTTTTGTTTTTAGATTCTTCTTAACTCAACATCAGATTGGCCTTAGACACGGTTTGTATCAGATCCCTCATCCCCATCATCAATCCTCATAGGGTCCCTGGCGTTTGATGCTTCGTGATAGTACCACCCATGGCAAGCCCAGAACCCTGGCTTTTGACACTTCGTGATAGTGCCACCCATGGTGTTCTATAGCTAAATCCAGCCCCTAACATTAGACATTTCGGGATAATGCCGCCCATGGCACCTGAACCAGCATAAGGCGCTTACGTGTCCTTGGTAGGATATTTAGATATCCTAGGAGACAAGCGCCGATGAGACGATATGTTATCACGCATCTTCGAGGGGAGTATTTTACTCCTCTCTGTGGCAGAAACTCATCTAATCAACTTGTATTTTCGAGCTGCTCCTAAGTCAAATTTTCGAGAAAATATTTTTTTTTCAGAATAGAACACTTTATGGTATTATTTTTATTAAGCGCACTAAACCAGACTAGTGTGTGAATTTTAGGTGCCTAGGTTACCAAGTCTCGCAAACCAAAGGATAGACAACAAGGACGAGTAGTCCCTATGCTTTGGACTTAATACATTATCCTCTCAACTCCCTCAACCTTTTGAGGAATAATCTAGATCTTAACAAATATGTGAGTGTTTAACCCCAACACAGGCCCAAGAGGCTTAAAATTGGTATCACTCACTTATTTCCTTTCCTCTAATACTTCAGGACTTAAATTTATTCTTTGATTTTGTCCAAAACCTACATATTGTTCCATAATCAGCTACTAAGACTAACATGATTTTTTTAATATTTTTGCTCTTTTTTCTTTCTGCATTTCCCTCCTCTTTTTCCTCCTTAATAACGATTTTTCAATTTAGCTCACAAAATTTCCTCCCCTTTTCCTCCATTTATTAATTTTTTGTGAGAACTCTTCGAAGAATTGAATTTCCAATTATTTTGCACTTTAATACCCCCCATGCCTAAGTTTTGCAATGCCCTCATTGCAAACCAGGTGGGTTCGAATTCAACTCAGTTTAGAGGTTAGAATAGGTTCAAAGGGTGGGTGAATGGGTCAAGATGACTGTTGTGAACGATTTCAAGCTCTGATACAAATATTAAATGTGGAGTTGGCTGTTCTAAAGTTGAACTCTAAAGTGCAATATGAATGCAGCTAAAAAAGAATCAGAAGGGTCTTAGGTTTATGAAATGACGGGTTACCTCCCATTAAGTGCTAAATTCAATGCCTTTAGTTGAACAGAAAATGGTCAAGGAGAAGGGGTGATCAGATTGAAGAAATTTTGTAGAATAAGCACTTTGATGATTAGCTTGGTTGGTCCAACTAGGTGCTTGTTCAAATCGACTGGCTGATTATGCAAACTAAACCCAATCAGTCTGGTGGGCTGAAAAATGTGGATCGGTAAGTGTGGAGCCCACCAGGTGCATTCTGGCTCAAATAGATGGAGAACTAAAAATTGAGGGTTTGGCTGTATTGGTTTAGCCAGGTTAGAGTAGAGGTCCTCAAAAGATAATGGAGTGGTGAAGAATGTAGGAACCCTACTTATGGGATCAGGGGTAAGCGAGGGTGGATTATCGTCTTGATTAATATCCCATTCATTGTCAAACTTTGGTGGGAAATTAGCTTCGATTGGATCGGAATGAGGTGATTCAGAGTAGAAATGGATTCCGGTGGAGTAACATGGTGGGGGCCTATTTTTGAAAGGCTTTGGCTATGGATTAGGCTGTGTGGCTGCTTTGAGCTCTGAATCAATGACCTTAGAATCAGAATAGAAGAATGGGTCATGGATATAAAGGTCATAAATTGGCTCGTAACCATCTGGAAACAAAGATTCTCCTGAATCAAAATATGGATTAAAGTCAACAGAGGAGAATCCGACAAAATCATTCTCTGAACCTGACTTGAGATCAAGATTCCACCATAAGAAGAATCAAGATGCATAGAGTTATCAACCTAACTTTGGTCTAACCTAGCTTTAGATTCCAAGCTAACAGGATATCCTTATTAGGTATAGGCTCGATTTCAGGGTATCTAGGGTAGATCCAATTTAGTCCTGACTCACTAGATTCCTCAGGTTCTGTGTCATAAATTGATTTCTCTTCAAATAAATCAATCTTCTCTTTTGAGGAGTTTGGTGAGATGTCTTCATCAAACATAGGCTCAAAATCATATTTCGAATATGAGATTCCATCCTCGTCATATTGAGCCTCGTAATCATTCCAAATTAATTCAGATTTAGATTCTAGGTTAGGTGTAAGAATTGTGCCACTAGAATCTAAATCTAGGTTAGTAGGGATGTCTAAACTACTTTTGAGGAAGACCTTACCAGGATAAGGTGCGAGAGTTACATCCTTGAGGGGTTCTGAATCAAACTCATCATAAGTGTTTTGAAAATCCATTTGCGATGAACCAGCTTCAAAATTTCTGATAGTTGGCTCATAGTTGAGAACACCTGTAATAGAATCCGACCAACCTATGATTTCGTATGCGAAAAGATTTGAGTTAGAAAACCCATCGTCGTAGTGCGTAGAAATCCGCTACTAGATAAAATTTATATTCAAAATTTGAGGTGAGTCCCGGGTCGAAGTCGTGGAGGCGAATGTTTGGTTTTGTGAAATCTGCATTTAGCTTTTATTTCTTTTTATTGTTTTTATCTTTTATGATTTTTTTGGAATTTTAATATGAAGAGATCAGGTCAACAAAATATTTATCTTACTAATCTACTTACAAAGAGAGAGAGAGAGAGAAACAATCAACATATATCGAAAAGAGTTTTGATACAGATAATTCAAGCTAGTTACAACTAGATTAGAAAGCGATAAAAGATAAAGGTGAAAAGAATCCCCCTTGATGGTCGCTTGGAGGACGACTCGCTCTGATGTCACCTGGAGGAAGGTGGTGAGGAGCGAGACGAATAAGGATGGAGCTAGAGGACGGAGGGCAGGGCAGGATGGCATCGTGACGAGGATCTACTTCTCAAAGTGGTGAGAGGACAGCCACGGGATGCTCCACAAAGGGGGATGAGAGGCAAGAAAATAATTTGATTTTATAGTTTAAAGGAGCATCCTGGGCTTGAGATAAGCTCTCTCTAGAGCCTTGGAGGTGGTGAGGGAGAGAAAGGAAGAGATGAAGGTGGATGGAGGGGTATGGGTCTTTTTATAGTGGAGAAGAAGAAATCCGTCCATGGGCTATGGCGACATCAAAGCCGTCGCTGAAAATCCACCCCTAAATGTCACTGAAGGTTCGCACAACCACCGCTGGCGTTGCTGCCATTGCCCGCATCTCACACTCGTGCCCCGCACGTTGTGTTATGTGTGCGCGCATTGGCGCTAGCGCTGCACTACTGTGCGTCACTACAGGCTGGTGTGCCCCTCTCATGCACATGCGCTGGTGCCTCTTGTGCACACTTCTAGTGCACGACTGATGCAATTGAGGATTTGGGGGGGGTTGCGGGATTCGAACCCGTGCCCCTCCTTTGGGATGCACTTCAAGACCACCATGCCACCCTTGTGTTTGTGTCTTAAAGAGGAACGGTGCGGAGGCTTCCTAGCCATTTGATGATGATCCAATGGCAAGGATTCGAGGGTACAGATGATGAAGGGCATGGGCGATTGTTGCTGGCTGGTGTTGGGCGGCCTAGATGGCGCCACGTGCTGCCATCTGGGTTGTCCATCCTTTTTTGCTTGTAGAGGATGCCATGGTGCTCAGATCAAGATGATCTTTACGTTGGTAGACTGTGATCGTCTCTTCGGATCTATCTGTATGATCGGATTTTTCATTTGAAGCCCGTAAGGATGTCACATTGCCCCCTAGCCATAGATCTTCCTCAGACTGCATAAGGTGCTACGGGATTCCAATCAAGATGATTTCAAAGGTGTTGGACTCTGGTTGTTGTCCTGATCAGATCCATATGATAAGATTGTCAATCTGAGGCCTTGAAATAATTCTCCTTCACTCCTAGCCATAAAAGGACATGAATTAACCTAAACTTTATACAAACTATTCTAAATGCAGAATGATGTATGCTATGCGATATTTATACTATGGAATGCATATCTAAACCTAGGAACATGCATAAATAGGCATTTTATCCTAAATGGATGTGTCTACATCATACCCCCATACCTATCTTTTGCTAGTCCCTAGCAAAATCGAACTAAATGCTATATATAAAAATAGAATTAAGGTCTAATCACTTAGGAAAGATTTATTGATTACATTAGAAAATTTCAACTAAGGACCTAATCTATGAAGAATCAACAGTGCCTGGGTGCTTGCCAAAATGCAGACCACCCAAGTCCTCGCCTTATTTGAAAAGAGAAGATATATTTTCTTTATTTTTTTCTAATTTTTTGGAGTTTTTTTTAGTTTAGGGTTTCGGGGTAGCTTTCTACGGCTACCCAACCCACCTAAGACTCGAAAAGAACTTTAAGTTCTAAGCATCTTATGAAAGGTGATAGACTCACTAGGCAGCCGTTAGAATTCTACGACCTTAGGTGACCTTAAGAGTTTCTGCCTAAAGGTTTATCTTTCCGATCAATAGCTTTCACCCTACTTTTTTTTAATTTTTTATGAGGTCAACACCAGGGCGAACCTAGTGTATATCTCCCTGGTATATTCTATTTTTTCGCTTCTTCCCTAAGTGTTTTGGGAATTATTTGTAAATTTTTGTGAGTTGGGTTTTGGACAACCGGCCAATGAGTTGCTACCACCGACCACTTGCCAGCCATACTCGTGCGGTGAAGTGTGGCTTATTTTATTTTATTTTTTCCCCTTTTTCATCCTTTTTCTCTTTTTCTTTGGGTTTTTCTTTCTTTATTTTTTTTTTTCTAAGTATGTGGCTTCCCTGATCTAAGATTCACCTAAAGGCAGCAGGAAGAGAATGGTCGTGTGGCTGAGCTTTGGACAATTGGCCGATGAGATGTTACCACTGACAACTTGCCAGCCATACCTCCTTAGAAGGTTCATTAGCTACCCAATTTTCAAAAAAACTGCTGGAAAGTGAGTTAGTACAAATAGTGTGTAGATGGTTAGACTTAAAGACCCCTCAAATTAGAGGACATGTGTTTAACAGGGTTTGTACGCTGAAAATTTGAGTTTTGAAACCCTATTATTGTAGTCGCATAAAAATCCGTCAAACAAATAATTTAACCAAAACTCTGGTGAGTTCCGGGTCAAACATGGAGAGGCAAACATTTGATAAAAAATCACATTTATATTTGTTGTCATGAAGTATATTAGCTGGTTGAATTAAGTTTACGCTAGCTATCTACTTAAAGAATAATAAATAGAAGACAAAGAGAGAATAATACAAATAAAGACAAAATAGAGAGAGAATAGACAAATATTTCATAGCCACATAATCATGTTCATTACAACTACTTGCTACACTAGAGCGAGAAATCTAATCTTGAAAGCGATAAAGAGAAGAGGGAGAGAAGCTATCCTCCTCGATGGTTGCTTGGAGGACGAGCCACATTGACAGAGTGTGTTGATGAAGGTGGTGAGATGCAGGATGAGGGAGAACGAAGATGGAGGAAGGAGGACGAAGAAGGGTGATGTCGTAGTAGGATCTGCTTCCCGAATGGCGGTGTGAGGACAACCGCGGGATGCTCCACGAATGGGGTGAGGAGGAAAAAATGTATTTTTAACTCTAATGGAGCATCCTGGGTTTGGGACAAGCACGTAGAGCTTTGGAGGGGGTGAGAGAAGAGAGGAAGAGATGATGAAAATGTGGAGGGTGTAGGGCTTTTTATAGGTGAATAATAGGGGGAAAATAGGTCATTTCAATCTAAAAACATTAATGTAAGGGTCTTTAGTGATGAATATAACTGTCACTAAAGCCCCCACATTGCTAAACATGCACGCACACCCCCGCCCCTACCCCTTCATCTTCAACCATTGAGCGCTTCACCCACGATCGTGCATCCTCTCGATCGGACGACTTAAATGCCCCCTTGATTGCTTCCTCTTCAGCTGCGCGTGAGATCACGCGTGTGTTCGCGCGTTAGATCACGCATGAAGCGCGCGTCTTCATCCAGGGTGCCATGTAGCGCCCGCATTTGCCACCTAATCTCCATCCAACAGGTGAATTTCACCCGCGCTCGCTTATTTGCCTGATTTGACGGGAGGCGGGGCTCGAACCTGTGCCTTGTCTTCGCGAAAGGAGGCACGAGCCAATGCGCTATAGCCCATCTTTGATCACATTTTGTGTTTAATGCACATGTGCCCTCAGGTGTTGGATCTCGATCCAACAGCTGAGATCGCATCTTGATCGCGCCTTCAGAGGTGGAACGGGGGCTTGGGCTGGCGTTGGGCGGCTAGGATGGCATCATGTGGTGCCATCCTAGCTATCCATCTTCTCTAACTTATAGATGGTGCCATGGATGTCGGATTGGATCGATTTTCATATCGTTGGGCTGCGATCATCGATCTGAACCCATATGTATGGTTGGATTTGTCATCTGAAGTTTGAATTTTACACCACCTTCCCCTTGACCTCTTATCTTTCTCGAACTGCATTTGATGCTATAGGGGTCCGATCGGGGTGATCTTGGAGTTGTTGAACTCCAATTGTTGCCTTGATCAGATCTGTACGGTTTGATCTCAAATTCGAGGCCTTGATAAATGTTGCCTTGAATCTTGACCACAAAAAGGAAAAATTGACCTAAAATTTATACAATTTAACCTAAATGCACATTGATGCATGTTATGCAATATTTATAATGATGAATGCTTCTATGACACTAGAAACATGCATAAATAGGCATTTTAGGTCAATTAGATGTGTGCACATCACACCCCCATGCCTATCTTTTGCTAGTCCCTAGCAAAACTACATTCTATTTATATAGGATCAGATTTCTTGGGCAAAAGTTATTTTTCAACACTAGGAAATTTCTACTAAGGACCTGAACTATAGAGATACAATAGTGCCTGGGTGTCTGCCAAAATGCAGATCACCCAAGCCCTCGCCTTATTCAAAGGCAAAACCATCTTTCTTTTTCTTCTTTTTCTAATTTTTTTGGATTTTTGAGTTTAAGGTTTCGAGACAGCTTTTTTCGGCTACCCAACCCACCCATGACTTGAAAAGAACTCTAAGTATTAAGCATCTTTTTATGTAAATGTGATAGACTCACTGATCGATGATTAGAACAAACTTTGGGTTTCTACGCCTCTAGGTGACCTTGAAAGGAATTCTGCCTAAAGGTGTATCTATACGACCAGTAGCTTGCTCCCTACTTTTTATTTTTATGGGGTCAACACAAGGGTGAACCCAGTGTATATCTCCCTGGCTTATTCTACTTCCCTGCTTCTTCCTAAATGTTTAGGAATTGAACATGCATTTTCGTGAGCTGGGTTCTGGACAACCGGTCGATGAGCTATTACTACCGACAACTTGCCAACCGTACTCGTGCGGTGAAGTGTAGTTTATTTCTTTTTTCTTCTTTCTTCTTTCTTCTTTTCTATTTCTTTTTCTTTTCTTTTTGGATATTTTTCTATTTGTTCTTTTTTTCTAATTAGGTGGCTTCCCTGATCTAAGATTTACTTAAAGGTAGTAGGAAGAGAATGTCCATGTGATTGGGCTTAGGACAACCGGCCGATGAGCTTCTACCACCAACAACTTGTCAGCCATACCATCCTAGAAGGTTCATTAGCTACCCAATTTCTATAAAAATCGTCAAAAAGTGAGTCAGTGTAAAGAGTGTATACATGCTTAGGCTTGAAGTCCCCTTAAATCAGAGGATGGGTTGATAAGTCATGTACTTATCACCCCAACTTATTTAACCAATTTGAAATAAATTCAGAATGATGAGGACTCAAGAAACAAATCTACATTTTAGTGGACACCTAAGCTGATTAAGCCCTAAGATTTGAAGGGTTTAAGTGTTTAGGTTGTACTGTATTACTTCCTAAGGTTGAAAATTTGTAAAGCCCAAGTTCTCTTTTCCTAATTCAATTTCTTTTTCAAAAATAAAGAGAGAATAAAAAGAATCTACAGGGCTAACAAGATTATTCAGATAATGATATCTGCCCCCCATGCCTATCTAATGCAATGTCCTCATTGTATTAAAAAGACATGAAATAGGGTGGAGTAGAGTAGAAAGCACTTGAATTTCGTGATTAATAGGTCAGCTCCAAGATGAAAAAGTGACTATATACGTGCTGAATTTAGCACCTTCAGCTAGACACACTACACAAATAAAGAAGAAATAAAAAATTCACAGGTGCAGGTTAGAATTAAGATAAGAAAATTTATTTTTGGACCTGCCAGGAGAAGATGTCCACAGATGTGGATGAGGTTGTGGTGCAGACCCATGTCCCATGGTTGAGTGTATCTAAGGTTCTGGATAAAAATTACCTAGAACCTAAGATCATTATGCAAGCGGGGTCGGGCCTGCAGTTTATGAGGATGAAACCTAAGTCCAAAAGGTCAGACAATAGGACAATCAAGATTAAAAAGATAATCAATGAATTCGTGCTTGGGTTGCACATCCTCCGAATAAAAAATGTCATAAAGGTCCTGGTAGAAGGTTGGTGGTTTCAGGTCTATAGGAACCCTTAGACTCAAATTTCTACTTCCCTCGGAATTGACTTCCCATATCTTCATTTCCAAACTTTGATCCTCCATAATCATAATTTCGATTTCAGGGACCCCCTGCATGTTATTCACCCCATCTAGAATTTTCAAGTCCAAGATTTGTGGCTGAATCAGAATTGACTTGGGTCTATTGATCTCAAAATCAAAATCGTCATTATGCTCGAGGGGGTGTAATTGAGGAATAGGGCTATGAATTGAATCCTTCATGAAATCAGGATCTGAATCCACCATGCTAGCCCTGATAAGATCAATTTTCTCAATTATTGGGCCATCAAATGATTTCTCATACTCTGCAGGCCCGTTTGTCTCACTAAAATTATCTTCCTCAAATTCAGGTGAGACTTCACACAAAAATTCTTCACCTTTAGAATCGAAGAATTCTAGATTTGCATTTATATATGTCTCAAAATCATCGATCATTTCCTGGTTCATGGAGACATATGTTTCCTCGTACCCTGGTTCATGGATCTTGGGTGAAGAAATCAATTCATTCACAATTGGTTGCTCTAGAACAACCTGATCATCCTCGATCTCGTAAGGCATGTCCACCCCAACAGGTGCCTAAGCGGATTCTGACATTGGCTTTCCTGAAGGAGTTTCATCTTGAGAATCATCCTAAGATTGAACTAAAGTAACCACAAATTTCATCCTCAATTTCGATAACTTCCCAAGTAAAAACTCACCTGGGTCCTTATCCTTAACATCTTGGAGCCAATCCAACAAATATTTGTTAAGATCATCAATCATTTGAATCAAAGGCTCGAATTCTTCAATGTAGGGGGTTGGCTAAACTTCTAAAGATTGAATGGTATTCGTTAAGTTAGCCAATACTCTATCTTGGATCCGGTTCACCTGAATTAAATGGTTTGGTTCAGGGTTGGGTGGGTTTGGGTTCAATCCAGGGGAGTCAACAAATTGAGGTTCTTGATACCCTCCCTGATAATAGGTCACTTTGAGTTGTTCAAACAAGGGTGGTGACCCATATGCAGTGTAATTTGGGGGAGGGTAAGAGTTGTAATCAGGATATCCTTCTTGATTGTAGATCAGGTTAAATTGATCATCAATGGGTGGAGATCTATAATCATTATAGCGTGGAGAAGGATAGAAATTACAATCATGATGTTCAGGGTTAGACCTTGAACACGAAGGTCCGAAATTATATCCCCAATTAGGATTATCCCAACCATTAGATGGGTGAGAATAAGTTTGGTTGGGATAATAATCATCTTGGGAATAAGATGTGTCAGGAGGGTAAGAATGGAAATGTGAATAGGATGTGGAAGGATCCATGGCAAAGCGGGAAGAAGAAAGATGCCCTGCAGTACAAACAATCAAACCTGCCCTTAGGTAGGGTAGCCTAAAGATTTACAGACTCTCAGAACCCGTCTTGAGATGAAAAGAACGATTTGATCTAGTTCTTTTCGGTCAATCCAACTAGTTAGAGGGAGGGGCTGGGGAGAAGGTTCTTCCCTTGGCTTTCACCTTAGGTTCCTTTGATACCCCCCAATCGCGATCGTTTGACTCTACTCTTCTAGCTAGACATCAGATTGAACGGTAGAATCAGATTAATCGAAAATAATCTCGATCTGGGCTCTGAAGAGCGAGTCCAATCCATAAGGATAATGTCTACTTTGTTTTAATTAGAGTTAGGTTTGAATGTGCTTTGGAATGTGATGGGCCTTTTATCTGGGTTGTGCCCTTAGAGATTAATTTCAATGTTTGTGCGTGCACAACCAATGATTTTCAAACAAGGTTTATTGATGATTTGTCTTTTAGGGTTCAACCTTGTTTAGTAGCTTTTAGGGTTCAACCTTAGGTCTATTCAATCAAGGTTCAGTTGGCACACCAAGTTTTGAAAGCACGGGTAAAGATGTTTTCCTTTAAAAATTAAAAGAATGTGGAGTGCTTGGTTAATTCCTAAAAATTGAACCATAAGAGGCACCTAATCAATGAGTTATTTTTAGATGAAGTGGTGTGGGCCAAACAACTCAAACAATTGGCCTGATGCACCACTGAATTAGGCACACAGTGATTACCTAATCTGATTTCTACTCAATTATGTGTTGATGGGTGTACCAATTCCAAAGATCAGGTTGCTGGTTGAGTGTGAAGATTCAGAAGAGGTTGCATACCTCTGTGAGATTTTTTTTTTTAAATTTTTTTAAACAGAGGGTGAGGCAAGTGGAGGTGACAAACAAACAACCAAGACTAACCTTAGGGTTTATGAGAGCTTCTAGGTTAATTAGGGTTTGCATTATTAGGTGATGGAATGAAAACTAGGGGGTGGGAGGTCGAGTATACTTACAGACCCTTCTACTGCACTTTACTCCAATCTATTGCTTTTACTCGCCTCGAGAGAGTATATGCAATCACAATAAGAATGGAGACAAGTGAGGTAAAAGATAAGTAAGGTGCAAAACATGGGAAATTAAAGAGCGTTGCCTCCCCAGCAATGCTGAAAATTTGAGTTTTGAAACCCTGTCATTGTAGTCGCGTAAAAATTCATCAAACAAATAATTTAACCCAAACTCTGGTGAGTCCCGGGTCAAATACAGGGAAGCGAACATTTGATCAAAAATTGCATTTATATTTGTTGTCATGAAGTAGATTAGTTAGTTGAATTAAATCTACGCTAACTATCTACTTAAAGAATAATTAATGGAAGATAGAGAGAGAATAATACAAATAAAGACAAAATAGAGAATAGACAAATATTTCATAGCCACATATTCATGTTCTTTACAACTACTTGCTACACTAGAAAGCGGGAAATCTAATCTAAAAAGCGATAAAGAGAAGAGGGAGAGAAGTTATCCTCCTCGATGGCTGCTTGGAGGATGAGTCGCGTTGATTGAGTGCTTGGACGAAGGTGGTGAGACGCGGGATGAGGGAGAACGAAGATGAGGAAGGAGGACAGAGCAAGGTGATGTCGCAACGGGATCTGCTTCCCAAATGGTGGTGCGAGGACAACTGCAGGGTGCTCCACGAATTGGGTGAGAAGGTGGAAAAATTATATTTTTAATTCTAATGGAGCATCCCATGTTTGGGATAAGCTCGTAGAGCTTTGGAGGGGATGAGAGAAGAGAGGAAGAGATGATGAAAATGTGGAGGGCATAGGGCTTTTTATAGGTGAAGAATAGGGGAGCAAACAGGTTATTTCAATCTAAAAACATCAATGTAAGCGTCTTTGGTGACGGATATAATCGTCACTGAAGCCCCCACATTGCTAAACATGCATACGCTCCCTCGTCCCTTCATGTTCAATCGTTGAGTGCTTCACCCACAATCGCGCATCCTCAGCTATCCGATCGAGAGATCGGACGACTTAAATGCCCTCTTGATCGCTTCCTCTTCAGCTGTGCGTGTGTGATAACACTGCACATGGGGGTGATAATTCTGTTAAATAGGGCCCATCTTAAGAATAAAAGGCACAACATAAGTAGAATGGGAGCATTGCATGCATCATATACCAAGATTGTTTATAAAACTATATTAATGGCTATTTGTATAAGCACTTGTCAAAGCAGGCCTCAGATGAGCAATCGGACCACACGTATGGATTCAGAACGACGAACGGAGTCCAACGGACTCAAGATCGGCCAAATCCGACATCCGGAGCTCCTACAATGGGCCCAAGAAGTTTTGACCGTTGATCTGATGATCAACGACCCTCGTTGCGCCATGTCGCCCCCCGCTCACCGCACGCCACTTCCTCCTTCAGCTGAGATCAAATCTCGGCCATCGATCTTCGATTGGACGGTCGAGAACCGCGCGCCAGCCCGCGGTCACTGCGACAAAGCAGCGGACGTGGCGCAACAGGTAGTGCGCACGCCTGCACGCATGCGACGCGGGTTCAAGCCGCGCGGTGCGAAGAATTGAAGATGAAGAAGCGTGCTGCGAAATTGGGCCACCTGATCAACAGCGGTCAGCCGAGATCGCGCCACGCAGCGTGCCCTCAGACAGCGCGCGCCCACGCGTGCACGCACGCGCGCCGGAGGGGCGATTCGAGTGCACCCAAGGGAGGATCTTAGCCGTCCGATATTTGATCGGACGAGTCTCACGCAGTGGCCACAGATCAGGCGCGAAGAAGAACGACGCGGGCGTGTGACCGGTGGGCTAGAGGGCTTCACCGACGCTTTTGGAAGGGTTTTAGCGATGTCCCGAACGTCGCTAAAACCCTTCCAAAAGTCGCTAAAGCCCCTTCTTCTTTTAGAAAGCCCTTCTCCCTATTTAAACCCCCTCCAACCACTCATTCAAGGCATTCACTTCCCTTGCAACAACTCTACCCCTCTCTTAGCTAGCTTTAGGCCCTCTTGTAATCGTCGGAGACGACGAGTCGCCGACGGAGCCTCCTCCATCGCCGTGGCTGCCTCACCGCTCTCCCTCCTCTCTCTCTCTCCTCCTCTCTTTTAAGCTTTCCTTTACTTATGTTTAAGCATGTATCTAATGTCATAATCTGTGAATTAAAGCTGCATGATTAATGAAGTTACTTTCCGTTCAGTTGTTTACTTTATTTCCTGTTTAAGTTGCATGATCAAGCAAGAAACAACCCTAACCCTAATCTCTCTCTCTATCTTTCTCCCTCTCTCTTTTCAAACTGCACCTTTCGCAAGCAAAACTCCACGCTTTCTGTGACAAGTGATAAGCAAAATCTGATTTTCACACCTCCCTGAGATCGACACTCGGACTCACCTCCGTTTCTTTACTTTAAAACTGACGTTGCAAGTGCTACTATAATGACACTTCTTAACACACACGCACGAGCGCACGTCAGTGCAATCACGTGTGTGTTTGCATGTGAAGCGTGCTCCTTCATTCGGCGTGTCACGTAGTGCTTGCTTGTTCGCTTGATTTGAGGCGAGGCGGGGCTTGAACCTGCACCTTGTCTTCGCGAAAGGAGGAGCGAGCCAATGCGCTACAGCCTCTCCTTGGTCACATTTTCTGTTTAACGCACTTATGCCCTCAGTTGTTAGATCTCAATCTAACGGCTGTGATCGCTTCTTGATCGCACCTTCAGAGGTAGAGAGGGGGCTTGGGCCAACATTGGGTGGTTGGGATGGTGCCACGTGGTGCTATCTTGGTCGTCCATCTTCTCTAACTTATAGATGGTGCAACGGATGTCGGATTGGACTGATTTTCGAGTTGTTGGGCTACGATCGTCGATCCGAACTCATCCGTGCAGTTGGATTTATCATTTGAAGTTTGGATTTTACACCACCTTGCCCCTTGACCTTTTATCCTTCTCGGATTACATCTGATGCTATGGAGGTTGGATCGAGGCGATCTCAAAGTCGTTGAACTCCAATCATCGTCTTGATCAGATTTGTACGGTTGGATCTCAAATCCAAGGCCTCGATAATTGTTGCCCTGATCCCTGACAACAAAAAGAGAAAATTAACCTAAAATTTATACAATCTAACCTAAATGCACGTTGATGCATGTTATGCAATATTTATAATGATGAATGCTTCTATGACACTAGAAACATGCATAAATAGGCATTTTAGGTCAATTAGATGTGTGTACATCAGCAAGTTGATAAGTTGTGTACTTATCATCCCAATTTATTTACCAAATTAAAATAAAATTAACTTGGTGAGGACTTGAGACCAAGTCTACATTTTAGTGGACACTTGGGCTGATTAAGCCTGAAGACCTGAAGAGTCTAATTATTCAGGTCCTAAAGTATCGTTTCTTAAAGTTAACAATGCCTAATGCCTAACTTCTCTTCTCCTAATTCTAATTTTTTCTTTAATTTTAATAATTTTTTTTAAGAAAGTAAAAGAAATTCTATAGAGCTACCAAAATAATTTCAAGATTAAGTATCCACCCCCCCATGTCTAAATGATGCAATGTCCTTAATGTAAAAATGAAGACATGAAAAGTATAAGTAGAGTATCACCTGAATTACGTGACAATCCGGTCGGCTCCGCAGAGAGATGGAGTATACACACGTGCTAAGTTTATTGCCTTTAGCTAGGCATAATATACAAAGAAAGAAGAAATTAAGAATTCATAAGTGTAAGTCAGAATCAGAATAAAAATATTGATTACGGGACCTGCCAATAGGTGTCCACAGATGTGGTCTATATTATGGTGCAAACCCATGCCTCAGGGTTGAGTGGTTCTAAGGTTTTGGATGAAAATCATCCAGAATCGGAGATTATTGTGCTTGTAGGGCTGGGCCTGTGATTTTGTGGTATGCAACCCAATTCTAAAGTGGCAGAAAATAGGTAGATCTAGTTTAATAGATTCGTGTGTCCACTTAGAGTTCAACTTAGAAAGATAGTCCATTATTCTGTACTTGGGTTGTATAATCAAAGATATCATAAGGGTCCTGATAGAAGGTAGGTGGTTTTGGGTCAACAGGAACCCTTAAATACAAGCTTGTTTGTCCCTCAAAAGTAGCCTCCCAAATTTTCATTTCCAAATTTCTACCCTCCAAAATCAGGGTTTCCAAGACCTCTAGATCATTGTACACCCCATTTAAAATATCCAAGTCAAACAATTATGGCTGAATCAGGATTGACTGGGGTTTGGTGATCTCAGGAATATCATCATTCAGTTCCTTAGGGTATGGTTGAGGAATGTGGCTACTGATTGAATCATCTAGTAAATTAGGATTCGAATCCTCCAAGTAAGCCCTAACAAGATCACAATCGTCAATGATCGGGCCATCAAATGGTTCAACATGTTCCTCGAGCTCATTTGTCTCACTAAAATCATCTTACTTAAGCTCAAGTGAGACTTCACTAAGAGGTTCCTCACCCTTAGAATCAAAGAATTCTTGATCCTCATTTATATATGTCTCAAAATCGTATGTTGTTCCTTGGTCTATAGAGACATATTTTTCCTCGCTCCCTGGCTTAAAGATCTCGGGTGAGAAAATCACATCATCCTCGATTGGTTGCTCTAACCCAACCTGGTCATCCCCGATCTTAGAAAATCTGTCCTCCCCGATAAACACTTGAGCGGGTTCAAACATTGGCTCTCTTATAGGGGGTTCGTCCTGGGAATCATCCTAAGATTGGACCAAGGTAACCATGAATTTCATCCTTAATCTTGATTATTTCTCAAGTAAAAACTCACCCAGGCCCCTATTCTTAACATCTTGGAGCCAATCCAATAAAGAACTATTAAGCTCATCAATCACTTTGATCATAGGGTCCAAAGCTTCAGTGCATGGTGTTGGCTGAGCTTCTAAAGATTGTATAGTGTTTCTCAAGTTAGCCAACTCCCTATCTTGGACCTGGTTCACTTGAACTAGATGGTTTGGTTCAGGGTTGGGTTTGAGTTTAATCTAGGTTAGTCAAGAAATTAAGGTCCTCCCTGATAATAGGTCGTTTCGGGTTGGTCAAAGAGAGGTGGTGACTTATATTCAGTATAATCTTGGAGAGGGTAGGTGGTATAATCATCACATCCTTCTTGATTGTAGATCGGGTTAGTTTGTTCAAGAGAAGGAGATGATCTATAATCAGTGTAGCTCTGGGAAGGATAATAATCATGATCATGATGTCTAGGGTTAGGTCCTAGACATTGAGGTCCGGAATCATATCCCCACTCAAGGTTATCCCAACTAGTGGATGGGTAATCATAAGTCGAGTTGGGATAATCATCTTGAGGATAAGTAGTGGTAGGAGGGTAGGATTGGAAATGTGTGTACTATGCGGAAGGATACATGGTGAAGCAGGAAGGAAAACATAACAGAGAAAGGTGCCCCGCAGTACAATCAACCAAAGCTGTCCTTAAGTGGGTTAGCCTAAAGACCTACAGACTCCCAGGACCCATCTTGAGATGACAAAAATGATTTGGTCTACTTCTATCTGGTCAATCCAACTAGTTAGAGGGAGGGGTTGGGGAGAAGGTTCTTCCTTTGGCTTGCACCTTCGATTCCTTTGATACCTCCCAACCATGGTCGTTTGACTCTACTCCCCTAGCTAGACATCAGATGGACCAGTAGAAACAAATTAATAAAAAAAAATCTCAGTTGGAGTCCTAAAGAGTGAGTTAATCCTTAAGGCCAATGTCTACTCAGTTTTAATTAGGCTTGGGATGATTGTGCTCTTGGAATGTGATGGGCCCTTTAGATAGGTTGTGCCCTTAATGATCAATTAAAATGTGTATGTGTGCACAACCAGGGTTTTCAAACAAGGTTATTTTATGATGTGTCTTTTAGGGTTTAACCTTGTTTAGTAGCTTTTAGGGTTTAATCTTTAGGTTGGTTCAATCAAGGTTCAGTAGAATACTCCAAATTTTGAAAGCACTGGTGATGATATATTCCTTTAAAACTTAAAAATAATGTAGAGTGCCTGGTTCAGCCGTAAAAATCAACCCTATGAGGCAAGCTATTGATGAATCACTTTCATTTTGAGTGGTGCGGCCTAAACAAATCAATCAATTGGCCTATTCGCACCACAGATTAAGGCATACAATGTGTTTAACCTAATCAAATTTCTACTCACTTATTTGTGTGTTGAGTTAAGGTGTATCGGATCCACAGGTCAGATTCCAGTTAAGTAGTAGAATTGAAGTGATTGTGTGTCTTAGGATGAAAATTTGTGGGTGTTAAGTGTGTCTTTTTAATTGAATCCCACAAGAGAAGAGTTTTTTTAAATTTTTTTTAACTTATGCGGGTGGGTGAGGTGAGGTGAAATGATAATCAAACAACCAGGACTAACCTAGGGTTTATGCAAGCACCTAAGTCGGTTTGGGTTTGATTTGTTAGGTGATGGAATGGAATCTAGGGTGGGGGTGGTAGGGATACACTTACAGAACCTTCATCAGCACTTTTCTCCGATCTAATCGCTTTGGCCCACCTTAAAAGAGTACCTGCAATCACAGTAAAATTAGAGAAAAAGTGAGATAAAAGTTAAGTAAGGTGGAAAAGAGTGAGAAAAACCAAAGAGTGGTTCCTCCCCGGCAACGACGCCAAAATGATGAGCGTGATTTTGTATGCAAAAAGATTTGAGTTAGAAAACCCATCGTCGTAGTGCATAGAAATCCGCTACCAGATAAAATTTATAATCGAAACTCAAGGTGAGCCCTAGGTCGAACATGGAGAGACAAACGTTTGGTTTTGTGAAATCCGCATTTCGCTTTTATTTCTTTTTATTGTTTTTATCTTTTATGATTTTTTTGGAATTTTAATAAGCAAGAGATCAGGTCAACAAAATATTTATCATACTAATCTACTTGCGAAGAGAGAGAGAGAGAGAGAGAGAAACAATCAACATATATCGAAAAGAGTTTTGATACATATAATTCAAGCTAATTACAACTAGACTAGAAAGCGATAAAAGATAAAGGTGAGAAGAAACCTCCTCGACGGTTGCTTGGAGGATGATTCGCTCTGATGTCATCTGGAGGAAGGTGGTGAGGAGCGGGACGAATAAGGATGGAGACGGAGGACAGAGGGTGGGGCAGGAGGGCGTCGCGGCGGTGATCTACTTCCTGAAGTGGTGAGAGGATGGCCATGGGATGCTCCACGAAGGGGGATGAGAGGTGGGAAGATAATTTGATTCTCTACTTTAGAGGAGCATCCCGGGCTTGGGACAAGCTCTCTCTAGAGCCTTGGAGGTGGTAAGGGAGAGAAAGGAAGAGATGAAGGTGGATGGAGGGGTATGGGTCTTTTTATATTGGAGGAGAAGAAGAAATCCGTCCATGGGCTATAGCGTCATCAAAGACATTGCTGAAAATCCACCCCTAAATGTCGCTGAAGGTTTGCACACCCACTGTTGGCTATCTTGCAGTTGTGCGCATCTCGCGCCCATGCCCCGCACGCTTTGTTGCACGTGCACACGCTGGCGCTAGTGCTACACTGCTGCGCGCCGCTACATGTTGGTGCACGCCTCTCATGCGTGTGTGCTGGCGCCTCTTGTGCACGCTGCTGGTGCACAGCTGATGCAATTGAGGATTTGGGGGGGGGGGGGGGGGTTGCGGGATTCGAATCCGTGCCCCTCTTTTGGGAATGCACTTCATGATCACCATGCCACCCTTGTGTTTGTGTCTCAAGGAGGAATTTCTGAAGCGCGGTGCGGAGGCTTCCTAGCCGTTGATGATGATCCAACGACTAGGATTCGAGGGTGCAGATGATGAAGGGCATGTGCGGTTGCTATTGGCCGGTGTTGGGCAGCCTAGATGGTGCCAAGTGACGCCATCTAGGCCATCCATCTTCTTTTGCTTGCAGAGGATGCCATGGTGCTCAGATCAAGATGATCTTTATGTTGATGGACTGCGATCATCGCTCTGGATCCATCCGTACGATCAGATTTTTCATTTGAAGCCTGTAAGGATGTCGCATTGCCCCTTGTCCATTGATCTTTCTCGAACTGCGTAAGGTGCTACGGGATTCCAATTAAGACAATTTCGGAGGTGTTGAACTCCGATCGTCATCCTGATCAAATCTGTATGGTTGGATCGTCAATCCTAAGCCCCAAAATAATTCTCCTTCTCTCTTGCCATAAAAGGACATGAATTAACTTAATAACATAAAGAATTGGGAGGAATGACGTTGAAATTCTATTATTTTAATAGGCTAATAGAAATGCAGATTAACTAAAGGGTAAACCTACACTTAATTAAAGGTCAAATGAGCTTAAATTCCCAATAAGTGAGCTTGCACAGATTGATTTAGGATTTTTAAGAAAAATCAAGCTAATTTGCATATTAAAAATCATAATTTCAGCCCCAATTTAATTGAAAGAGTTTTGATGGAAATAATTGTAATCTAAACCTTTTAAAAATTATTGAAAAATATTTTATAAGGTTTGGAACATTCAATTTTACAAAATAAACCTATTTTGACCAAAAATAGAGACCAAGGTAGGAAATTGATACATTTTGGGTTAAAGTGTAAATTGACCAGTCAAACTTCATCAAAACCCAAAATTGAAGTCACCATTAGATTCCTCGGGTCCAAATTAGGTTACCCCATAAATTTTGAGCCTAATCAAAATCCATCTTGATAAACTTTACGATTTACTCTTCCAGTTTCTGTTAGTTACTAAAACCCCCCTATGTTTCAAATTTCTCTGTATAGTGGTCCTTGTGACCATCTTCAACCTCTTTATGGCAGTAGCCTGACCATGCGTCTGGTGCGATCTTTGGAGATTGATATCTCCTTAATCTCTCTATGGAATCCCACCAAATTTGGTGGAGTAATTCCCTTATCATAGGTCTTCTATTTGGAGCTTTTTCTAGCCTTTCATTCCATCTACGACGGCCACTATTAATGACCAAATTTGTCTTCAAAGCGCACTTAAGCCACTTCTATCTCGGCCTTGATTGGCCTGCAAATTGCCTCAATCCTCGTGGTTGTGCTCCTATAAACATTTGCAAGGTTTATGCGAGCCTCTTTGTCGAGTTTTGGCATGTGTTCACCCCTTCCTTCTTCCTTGTTGAGCCTGCCATTAGTGAGACCTTGGAGCTCCTCCATCGTCCCTTCTTCGCCGCTTCTTGCTGCCAACTGAGGCTACGGATCACTCCCTTACTTCGTCGTTGTGCTTCCTATCAAAGAAGCAGGGTTCTCCAACCTCTTCGTCGTTCCAACTCTATCATCGTCCCCTCCTTTTTCCTTTTTTTGAAAACAAAAGGAAAGCTATCGAATCGTCGATAGAAATCTAGGAGAGCTATTATTGATTATATGAAAGAAAGGGATTACAAAATTGAACCTTACATATGTATGAGATTCCAGCAATTGCTTACAATATTATCCAAACTCACTGGACTCTCTTGAAGCAATTTCTCATTTCTAGCTCTCCATACCAACCATAAGACAGCCACCATGGGCACATATGGCTTATTAGAAATTAAAAAGGAGCTTCATAGATCCTCCCACGTGGGAATTGAACCCCTGCAGATCTTCCTCCAAACACTATTTGTTATCATGCATGTAGAAAAAATATGATGACTACAATCATTATGTAAACCACACAAATGGCAAAATTGAGGAGTGCCCATTCTCCTATGTCACAAATCTCCCGTTATTAAACCATCTCATCTACACAGCGTCCAGCGTGCTTGCCGGCGAGCATCTCCCCCTTCCTTGTCCAAGATTAGGTGATCTCCCTTCTCCTCCCCTTCTAGAGTAGTTTAGGACCTTTAAAACTAGGTTTAAACCCCCAACACCTATATTCCCTCATCATCTTCCTCATGGACAGTGTAGCTCCAGTGATGTCCTCCACGACGCTCCATCCACCTCTGCTCATCCTTGACCACCAAGGAAGCTGTTTGCGTGCTAAATCGGGGTCTTAAAATCACTTCGTTGCAATATAGCCGAAAATAGAGCGTGAATAAATACAATTTATTACTCAAATATAAGTCCAAAGTCGAACACAGGGAGCAAGTGTGACAATTAATCTCAAGATCACAAGTTAAGCACAAGATAACAATACTTAACGAGAAATTCAAGCAATAATAATGTATATATAATAGCAATGGTCAATAGTGCAAAAAGATTATGGTAAAGTGGTGATTCGAATCACCAATTACCCTAATTACAATAATAGCAAATATCTCAACAGTATCAACCAAATTTAATCCACGCAAGCCAAGTGCATAGTGCACTGTGTCAGACAGATCAGGTGATGGAACTTTTAATCAAACAGCTTAACCGTCCAGATGCTACAGTGCCAAGAGGGCACTCTTCTTCTTCGTTTCGTTTCTCTCCTCAGGCTCAAGGGAAGGCACAGCACAGAGGCACGGTTGCCTCGTAGAGACTAAGTATTGAGAGGGGTGAATCACTGAAGCAAACCCCCCCCCCCCCCCCCCCCCCCCCCCCCACCTTCTCCTCTATTTCCCTTTCTTTCTTCTCTTCTCTCTCATATTGGGCAAACCAGACTAGGCCTGGGTAACCAGGTAAACGGACCGAGGCCCAGACCTGCGTGGCGTGAACCGCGGGCGAGGGCGTGTGTATGTATGTGCGTGGGCGGGGACCTCACCCCCTGTGCGTGTTGAGGCAAACAACCAGTATCAGAAAATCAATTTAAGCACGATCGGGGCTTCTTCGCTCTATAAGGTGGGACTATCCCACGCAGCTTTGTCGCGATGCAGCAGCAGTTGAAGACTCGTCTAATTGAGGTTGAGGATGCCGTTGTGGAGTCTAATTGATCGCTTGGAGCACTTCCTGAGAGTCATCCGCAACACTTGGAGATGGAATCTGGAGGGGTTGTGGCCAAAGGGCTGCAGCTAACGTCGGAGAACTTGGGGGCGGTGGTGGAGGTCCGGCAGTCACCTGAAAAGTAGAAAATGGCCTCTCGACCATGTCAAATATGCTCAGGAGGTTCGCTTGAGGATGGCGAACGTGATGGTGGTTTTTGTGGTGTGCGTGAGTGACTAAGGAGGTCGGATGACCTCGAGACAACATTGCGATGAGCATAGAGTTTGGCAGAGGGTTGGAGTGATCAATCCTTTTAATTTCTTGAGGGGTTTTGTTCATGTGGATGAGGTGAAGGTCGTAGACTTGTCGGCGAAGCATTTGGAGTAGTGGAGTAAGCGGAGAGCTTCATCGGAGGAGTGGTCGGAGTAGAGGAAGATGATGTCGCAGAGGGCGAAGTGGTGGTCGAGTTGGAGCTTAGTGGCATGGTGATGATGTGTAGATGCTAGAGAGTCGATGAAGCTAACTAATGGATGAAGAGGAGTGGAGATGGCGTCGGTTGTGGTATGGCCGGCGCTAGAGGAGATGGAAACTCCGATAAGGTAGATGGCGATGAAGACGGGGTTAGGAAGCATCGCAAGGGTATGTTGAAATGCAAAAGACGACGGGGAAGAAGAACCGGTCACCTATGCTATGTGGCAGTCGGCAAAGGAGCTGGGGATAGGAGTTCGCCAGAGCAAGCTCAGAGTGAGCCGGAGGTAGAGGAAGGAAGAGGATTTCCAGCTTAAAAACTTGCTAAATAAGAGGGGAATGCCAGGTCTTTTATAGGCCAAAGGGCAAGCTTCAAAGCTTGGAAACTAAGCTTTGAAAGCTCAAAATTCATGGAATAGGTTTAGGATTTACAAGAGTTCACATGAACTCTTAGACGAGATTTGGAAGGCATGACCTGCCTCAGATTGAAGAGAAACTCAAGAATCTTCCTTCCAAATTTGGAAGGATTTCATCGTGAAATCAGGGAGAATCTCTTGATTGAAGGTCGATGGTTCATGGGTTCATATAGTAATGGCAGTAGGGGCATTTCTATGAAGAAGAAGAAGTTAGGGGAGTTTTTGTAATAAATTCAAAAGTTGAGGGGTTATTTGAGAGAATAAGAGTTAGACTTGGACTAAAATGCAAACTAGTTCGAAATAATCTCAGATTAGGCTCAAATTTTGATACAAACCTATATTGAACCCAAGGAGTCCAATGGTGAAGTTTGATTGTGGTTTTTACCTATTTTGATTGGATAATTTATGTAAAAAACCTAAATTAGGGCAATAGTCTGTTGGAGACTCTATTTCAGGTCAAAATGGGTTCAGATGGTAAAATTAAGGATGCCAAACCCTAGAGAATGTTTTTCTATAATTTTTAGAGGATTTATTTGAATTTTATCTTAACCATAACCCTAGTTAATTAAGTAAATCTATTTTTAGGGTTTCAGATGTCCATTAATTCTTGAAATGTGTGAAAATTTGTTTCTGTCTGCATGGACCCATTTATTAGGCATTAATGACTAAATGACCTTTAATAAACCCCTGGCATATCCCGTGATTGTTCTGTATTTGTGATAAGGTGGTAAAATTGCAGAAATAATCTTGTTTTCATCTTTTCTTCTCAAAATAATTCATCCTGCTCAAGAGACCTTCTGACTGATATGTAGGAGCTTTTATTGATTTTATAAGCCCAAATTGAGCTAGTTATGGCTCGTGATGGTGTTCCCATCATACCCCCATGCCTAGCTTTTGCTAGTCCCTTAGAAAAATTCTATGAATCAAACCAGTTATCTAGGTTAGATGTAACCGTGAGGATGCCCTACTAAGCTTCATCTCTAGGAATTAGATCTTAATACCAACAATAGGCCTAGAGGTACTCAAGTACCAGCCCAGATCTAGACTTGACTAGCTTTCACCTCAGTTTGCCGCGAAGGTTTCTAAGGCCCGCAGGAACTAACTTAAGGTTCGTTGTACCCAGCAGTTAAAGTACTCGTGCTTGAAACATGGTTAGTCCAAGTTCAGTTTGCCAGTGCATTTTGTAAGAGAGATATAGAAGGAGAATTTGATTTGTGGAGAAGTTTCTCTCTCTTTTTCTTTTAATTATATTTTTCCTTAGATCCATCTTCAAATTGGCCCTAAACACTGTCTATATCGGATTCCTTGTCCCCACCATTATTCCTCGCAGGGTCCCTGACAATCAACGCTTCGAGATGGCACTGCCCATGGAAACCCCCAAAACCTTAGTTTTCAAGATTTTGGGATAATCCCACCCATGGCATTCGGTAGCTAAATCCAGACCCTGGTGAAAGAGCGATCTTCATTTTCGATAAAAATTTTAACATAAAATGATGTGTCATTATAGTTCGTGTGTGGTAGAAAATTACTTTTCAAAACATTCAATTATTCAAAATCTAACCACAAGAATAGTTAGGTCATCTCCACAAGGAGGAATTAGCCTATTGAATTAGTGAGCGGTGACTCGTTTATTCAGGAATCTCAATGGGTGCGCCTATTCTTTAGTGCACCTCGTTGTCCTCATGAATTCTCATTCTAAGCAATTAATTAAGACTGTAGGTGTTTATATGAAAAATTACCATAATATAATATTCTTTTAAATAATGATCTTGGTAATGGTAAACACCGTAAATACCAATTGCTAAAAGATGGCTTGTCCACCTTAATCCATGCATTATATCAATCATGAGAAGAATTCAGCCATAAGTAATTAATTGAAAATAAAGGGATATTCATGCAAATTCTTTTCAATATATTAATTCATTAAATAAAGCAATAGTGAAACTTGCAATGGCATATGTTATAATTTCTAATTGGAGGAGAAATAGAGGTTTTCTCCTCTCTCTTCCTTACGCTTGCGAGGGAGGATGGCTGGGGCTGGTGTCGCATGTAGAGATGCATCTCGACGAGGGTGTCGCGCTGACGTACGAAACACGGCCGGAGGCGGCCGGTGGTGGCCAGATGGAGGAGGAGGACGCCGGCGACATTGAGGTGGTGGTGCTACATGCATGCCCATGCATAGCCCTTCGCGGACTCTGTGGTTGGCGAGATTCTCGATGGTGCTCGGCGGTGCTCGACATTGAGTTTGGCGGTTGGAGGAGGCTCAGAGGAGTTGCTGCATGTGGTGGAGCTTTGGGTTCTTTGGTGGGACATGGGACAGCGGTGAGGAAGAAGATGAAGAAAATGAAGGGGAAGAAGAGATGAGGAGGTGTTGGTTGGGTCTAGTGGAGGTGTTCTGTAGGGTGTGGCTGGAGGCGTGTAGTGCTGAAGATGGTTTGCGGCAAGGGGAACAGTTGGTGGTGGTCGGTTCTTCTGAGGGAGATGGTGAATAGTGGAGAGGGTGGTGATGGGTGGTTTGCTCTACGAAGGAGAAGAGGAAGAAGATGAAGAAGAGGCAGATGGTGTTGGCACTGTGGATGGGCTGCTGCGGTGAGGGGCATGTGGTGTTGATGGCATTGGTGGTGCAGGTGTGCGCTCTGTCACTGCACACACCATGACAGGTGAAGGGAGGTGGAGTATGTTCTAGCCAAGTTGCACGCTGGAGTTCATGGTGTGCGCTTGTTCCACTGTGGTCAAGAGGGAGGAGATCCTCTCCAGGGGGGAGGGAAGATCCTCTGCGGATGGCCAGCTGTGCGTTTTTAAAAAAAACTCCTTCGTCTATTTGTTTCTTCACCCGAAAGCCTCTCCAACCACTCGGCAAGGATCGCGAGTGGTTGGAACAGAAGGATATGTGCTGCACGGTTTCCACTAGACGTCTGACGTTAACTCTGGACGTCTTAAAACATGTAGAAACAGGAACTTGTGATGGCAATTTCCTAGACATCTATACTGATTTCTAGATGTCTTATAGACGCAGAAATGCATGTCTGAACTCTTTCACCTAACCTACCTTCATCAAATAAATTATTTTTTTTGAGATGAAAAGGAATGCTATCGAATCACCGATAGTAATCCAGGAGAGCTTTTATTGATAAAAAAATAATGAAAAGGTTACATGATTGAACCCCATTGGTGTATGAGATTCCAGCAACTATTGACAATCTTATCCACATTCACTGGACTCTCCTTAAGCAAGCACTCATTTCTAGCTCTCCAAATAGACCATAAAACAACCACCATAGATAAGTATGACTTATTCACCCTTAAGAAAGAGCTCCAGAGATTCTCCCACGTAGGAAGAGACTCCCTACACACCTTCCTCCAGACATAATCTGTAATCACACAAGTAGAAAATATATGAATGCTGGAATCGTTGTGCATCCCACACAAGTGGTAGAAGTGGGTAGGGGTTCCCATTCTCCTGTGACTCAGATCTCCAATAATCAAGCCATCTCTTCTGCATAACCACAACAAAATTTGTATATTCAGTGGTACCTTCAATTTCCATAACTTTTTCCCCATCTCATCTACTTCTGCCATCCTGGAAGAGTTGACAAGCTTGTCATAGGAAGTCGTTGAGGAGAACGTACCCTCCCACTTGTATGTGTCATATTCCTCAGGTATTGGTTTGAAAGCAGCAAGTTCTTGCATGAGATGCTCATTTTCTACTTGTGTTCTTGTTTCATGATCATTCCACATTACATTGTTCAAAGACCAATTTTCAGAGGCTGTGTCCCAGTAATCACATACCACAGCATTTTTATCAGAAGCGGCTGAGAAAGCAAGGGGGTACCTGCCTTTTATCACCCCACCAGGCAACCAATTTTCCAGCCAGAATTTGAAGCTTTTCTCATCACCTAAGATAGATTTAAACAAGCTCCAATTATCCGCCAAGGCACGCACCACTGATGACCAAAAAGGAGAAGGTTTGTGTGGATTTAGGCAGTTCTTCTCATCATTGGAAGCTCCATAGCTATCATGAATAATCTCTATCCACATTTTTTTTCCCTTGTCGTAGTCAAATAGCCCACTTCAAAAGTACGGCATCATTAAATTCTTTGAGGGACCTAATACCCAGACCACCAATCTTCTTTGGAAAACAAACAGAATCCCATTTTATAGGTTGAAGGAAAGCCCCATGATGAGAATCCCCTTTCCAGAAGAATCTCTTGCGCATCACGTCGAGTTTTTTCCAAATTGATTTTGGGGCTCTAAGAACAGAGAAGAAAAAAATTGGAATGGATGTAATGACCGAGTTCAGTAAAATATACCTCCCACCTTTTGATAAGTAACGACTACTCCAACCCTCTAATTTCGTAGCCACCTTTTCATTTAGGAAGGACCAATCTGCTTTCCTCAGTTTAGTGCACTTCAAAGGCAACCCCAAATATTTGACAGGCAGTGAGACCACAGGCGTGCCCAAGATGATGGAGATGTCATTCTGGATCAATCCATTCATACCAAAGCAAACCAAGGAGGACTTGCTTCCATTAAGTCTTAGACCAGAAATCTCGCCAAAAATCTTTACCATATAATATAGCTCTTGCGCTTCCCTCTTCCCCCCTTCCACAAAAAAGACAATGTCATCCACGTATTGGAGAATGGGAGCCAAGGCCCTGTTGTTAGACATAGAATACCCCCTTATCAACCCATCTGTTGCTAGTTTGCATGCATATCTTGCCAATGTATCAACTGCAAGACTGAAGATCAGAGGAACAAGTGGGCACCCTTGCCTTACCCTGCACTGGGGCTGAATCTAGGCTCGACATGGTTTCCCATTTGTCAGAGGGGAATATGAGGTAGTCGATTGTATCAGGAGGGGGGGGGGGGATTTTCTTCTTTTAAGGATTTCCCACAGGTACGGCCAGGCGATTGAGTCATAAGCTTTGGAGAAATCAACTTTCCATAGAAAGGCCTTGGACTTTCTCCTGTGCCATCCCATCACCATCTCTTGCGCCATGATGAAGGATTCCTGTAGAGACCTCCCAGGAAGAAAGGCAGACTGGATAGGCATTATCAAATCATTTAGTACATCACGTAATCTGTTGGCTAAAATCTTGCTGATAATAAGGTAAATAGAATTTGACAAGGCAATGGGTCTATAGTCTGAAAAGTTCTCCACACTCGACTTCTTTGGTAGCAAGAACAAGTAAGACTTATTCAATCTCTCAAACTCAAAGTTGCCCAATTCAAATTCATGTATAACATTCAATCACATCCTTGTTGATGACATTCCACATTTCTCTGTAAAAGAATACCTGAACCCCATCCGGTCCAGGAGCCCCCTCATTATTCAAATCTTTAATTACTTTCAATGTTTCTTGTTCAGAAATAGGAGCAATTAGCATGGCCATTTGATCATCATTGACACTTGGGAAGTCTGTCGGTGCCATCCTCCAAAAACCCCTTGGTGCAGCCTTGGCAAGCTCTTTGAAATGCCTGCCAGCTTCACATCTGATTTCATTGATAAAAGTGATAGTTCTCTCACCCATTTTAATTGATGAAATGAGATTGAACCTCCTCCTAGCACTGGCTGCAAGATGAAAGAACTTCGTGTTGGCATCACCTTCCTTGAGCCATAGTTGTCTAGATCTTTCATGCTAGTCCATTTCTTTTTTCAAATCTTCCTCCCCAACAACCTGCTGCATCTGCTCCCTTTGTTGCTGTTCCTGAGAACTCAGTGGCTGCCTGCATTCCTTCAAATCCAGATCTTTGATCACTACCAGTGCCTCCACCCTCCTTTGCTCCTTGATTAGTGCCACTGTCTGCCCATACTCTTTCAGCATGGATATCATACCTGCCAACTTAGAAGCCAATTGCTGTGTGGCAGATCCTTGCACATCCTTGTTTTGCCACCAGCTGGATAACATCTCAACAAAGCCCTCCTCCTTAAACCAAGATTTCTTGAGTTTGAAATGTGACCCGATGTCAGAATTCACCCCACTGTCCCACACAAATGGAGTGTGGTCAGAAAAGGGTCTATCAAGGCTCATAATAGACGATAGTTGGTGTCTCTCCAGTAAGCTTGGATTACCAAAGAACCTATCCAACTTAAAGGTCTGTCCACTGCCATTTCTCCAAGTGAACTCAACCCCACTGATAGGGTTCTCAATGATACCCAAATTCTGCACAGCCATCTGGAAACTAGCCATAGCACTATCATTCCTGCCCCCAGGTCTATCATCACTTGAGAGAGGACAATTGAAGTCGCCTCCTATGAGCCAAGGTACCTCCTTCACTCTTTGATGAATTGCAGACAATTCATCCCACAAGTCTACCCTATCTGCAGCAGCACATGGGCCATAGATGCAAGAAACATACCACTCCAAATTTCCTTGGAGATTTTGGCATCTGCAGGTGAGCACATGCCTATCATGAAGGACTTCTGTTACATTGATACAAGACTTTCTCCACCATATAGCCATTCCACCAAACCTTCCAGCTGCTCCCTTCACCACACAATCTGCACATCTTGACTGTCTAAAGAAGTCCCATACCTGACCATTCTCCTCCTCCAAGTGTCTCTTGGATGAGAGCACAATCAATTTCCCACTCAGAGAGATATCTACTTAGAGATGCCCTTCTCACCTTATTGTGCAACCCACGCACATTCCATGTTAACACTCTCATTCCTTGCCTGATTATCCCCTTGAGCCAAACTGCCTACATACTCAACCATGATTGAGTTTGCAATAGTTTCCTCCACTATAGGGGTCAGGTTCTCTTTCCTTCTCCTTCTGAGCAATTAAGGGGAGCGACCTAGCCCCCTTTTTTGGTTTGACCCACTTCCAACTTCAGATCACTAGGGATAGTGAATTACACTTGGTTTACCTCCTTGAGGGCCCTACTATCACTGCTGAGCACTATTTCCATACTTGACTTCCCCTCCTCATTTCTACTAGGATTATTTGAATCCCTCTCTAAAACATCTGCATCATCCATAGAACCATTGCCTTTGGCCACAAGGACTTGGCTGCTACATCCCAAGATAGTAATATCTTCCATAGGCATCAAGTCCTTCCCTGCAGAGTCCAGGTGACAATCTTTCCTCTTTTTTGATTCAGGGGCCTCATCTGATGAAATACGACCCATCAGTTCAACCTGTTGCACCTCCTCAGATCTAGCCATAGACGACTTAGCATAACCTTGTTCTGGTGGCACAGAGACTTGCCCAACCACTGCTAGGCGAATAAGCCATGAAGAGCCCCCACATCTGATAGTAATCCTGTCAGGAATTGACCCAGTTTAAGGACATCAGCCTCAATTCTAAGTGATCGAATATCACCCTCTCCAATCATGACTTCAGATCCTTCACAGATAGATGCAAAGCCTGCAACCATCTTGACAACAACTCCCTCAGATCTTAATGCAATGGCAATCCCTTGATCTCAAGAAGCACCCTCCTAGATCCCATCCTTTAGGGGGGTCAATCAGGGAGAGCCCCATTGAAGGGTTAAACCATTCTCTAGAGCACATTGATATCATCAAAAGAACTCGACTGAAATTGCAACCTTTCCACATCCATCATCCCTAGACCAAAAACAAGAAAACGAGAGCCATCTTCCAGTCCATTGACACAGGTTGCAGGGAACTTACCAATTGTTGAAATCTCTCGATCAAGGGTTTGCTTGTTATGATCTCACCAATCAAAGCACCCCTCCGTAGGGCAAGAATCGCGCTTGTGCCCTTCACCCCCACAAGCCAGGCAGACGAGAGGGTTTGTACTAATCATAGCCATGTGACCCCTTCGTCTGCATCTGAAGCACAAGATCTCACCATTAGTTCTCCTCCAGGGCCTTCTTGGGTTGAGATTGGCCGCCCTACCATCACGCGCTTGCCATCCCCTCTCCCTTCTCCTCTAGTTCCTCAACCTCCATGTCTTCCACGCACCCCCGTCCTCAGCCCTAGCCGCTTCCACGCCACCGCCCCCTGCCGCCCGACGCCAAACACCCTCTCTCCCTCTCTCATTTTTTCCTAATTTTTTCCCTCCAATAAGACACCTTCATCAAATAAATTATATTATCATATCATATGTTATTAAATGTAAAATTGGCGCATAAAATTAAATGCAGGCCAAGGTGAATTACCATATATCTCCTAGTCAATTAACAACTAAGAGCAAATAATTAAATAGTACTTAGGCTAAATATTGGTCCATAAAAGTAGACTTATCAAATGCCTCCATGCCTAAGTTTTGCTAGTCCGAGCAAAAATGAAAAATAATAGAAGTAACTAGAAGATTTCTTCTTTCCTTATTCCAAAAATTTAGAGATCCAGACTAAAGTGAAGTGACAGCAGCCTAGGTAATGGATCCAAGTGAAAATCCAACTTACCTTTACAGTTCGTACTTATCCCTTGGTAAATATTTCTATCGGGATAGGTAACTTCTTCCCTTGGGGATAAAGCAGCAAATAATCTGTAATTTGGCCCCGGCTTTTTGGCTTAGGTAGGAGATACTGAGTTGAATGGATTTATATTTGGTGGCTCATACTCATCTAGTGCTACCTGTAGTCTAGTATTGCAGACTCTAACTCTCCAGTCTATTAAATGAGTCAACCCAGAGAGAGGCTAAACAACTGTGCTCTCTTGATGTTCCTTTGTGCTCACTCTTTTCCTTCTTTTCTTTCTGAGATCACAAATCTCACTAGATTTTGTCAATGTACTCATTGTTTGGTGGCCTCACATGGCATTCACACTTTAATTAAAGTCCTAATTATCCTACAACTAAGTTAGAGGACCTCAACCAGTATTCGGGCGATCAGAAATACTGAAAAGTAGGTATGGGTCATATTTGGTGAATCGTAATGGGTATTTTTGTTGTTGCCTCAAAAACATCGACAAAATATGACATGAAGATAAAACACCAAACTTGGACTCTTTTTTTCTTTGTCTTTGTCTTATTTTTTTTCCTCTTTTTTTAATATATTTTTCTAAATATAAATATTTATCTCTCTTTTTTTTTTAGTATAAATCAACATAACACGACGCAGACTTTTATTCATGGGGCATTATTAGGGATGATGATGGTCAAGAGGATATTGTGTGGCTTACTTGGTGGAAGTGCCTACTCTTGGCATCGGGAAGGAATGGATAGGACAAGCATATTTCTAACCTTTGACACTACTACCCTCCTTCAATCAAAGACTCTATGAAGAACGGTCGTAACCATCCACCATAGTCATAGTTTTATTTGGACTCAATCTTTGTGTATTTGCCTTATTTGGTGACTCTCGGGAATTCACACAATGTACGCACATAGGAACAGAAAGCGAAAACTATGCCTAACTTTGATGTATCATCATTTAATTATCCAAAACATCAGAGTCCTTGTACTAGACTTAGCGCACTAGTAATTTCTCTACTTTCTTCTCACAGATATTAGGTGGATCTTAATAGAAGATAGTTTGCCTGACTCCCTTCAAATTGTCGAAGGATTTAGCAGACTAGAAATGCTTATTGGTTTTCTTCAAAGATCCATTACCCAGTCTATGTGCAAGTGAAGTAAATGTACTGGAATCTAAACTTAGGAAACAATTTAAGAAGAAAATCTTTAATGAAACTTCCATGACAAAGATGTTTTGCTAGGGACTAACCAATTTAGCTCAAGAAAAGAGAGAGAATTTTTTATTATTATTTATTTTTTTATTTATTTTTGCTAATGCACCTAACCTAAATGCATGAATATTACTTAAAAATGCAAAATGCACCCCCCATGCCTAAATCCTACAATGTCCTCATTGTAAAATTAAAACAGGGGGAGAAAGGAAGGAAATCACCTACTGATGGTGTTATTCTGAACGCTGGGTTGCGTCCCAACAAACACTGCATTTTCTGTCAGCAGCCAGACTTATAGGGAACCTGTAAGTCTGGTTCTAAATAGAAAGAGCTAGTCCTAAAAATATGTGTAACAACGTGGGCCTAGAAAACAGGTAACCACGGATGTTGGCGAGCTGATGATGTAGTGTAATTCCAAATGCTCACCAGAAGATATGAAAATAGAGAACCTCGTAGGCTACTTGGGGAGGTATAGGAATAATAAAAGGAACATGAAAAGGGACCTCCTAAAATGGAATAAGTGGAGGATAACAAGGGTCCTCCAAAGCAGGAAGGGTTTTAAAAGATATAAACATAATAATTTCAAACCCTTGAATGGCGAGACTAAAAGTACAAGCATCAATCTACACTCGCCATTCTACCTGAGAAAGTACTGGCCTGATATGCTCCCTAGAAAGAATGTATGTGAGCAGAGACCTAAGCCAAGGATCAGTTAGGGAGTGTAAGGGTTGTTTGTATAGTAGTGGGAATTTCATGGGTGGAAAATCCCGCTCCTAGGTTCTGCTCAAAAGTGGGAGCTATCGGGCTAGTACTCCCAGGATAGGAATATGATTGATCCCATGAATTGTCATTGTACCCATCAAAGAATGGATATGCTCGGTGCATGGGATCCTGGTTAAAAGATGGGAAGTATTGACTCTGATAATCTGAATGATTGGAGTAAGGGTGATCAATTTCTTTAAGTTAAACAGGTTAAACTCTCTTAGGATTTAGATGCAATCAGAATAAAAGCAGAAACTTCCTAGAGAGTTCTACCACTGTCAAAACAAACACAAATACAATGGGATATGTTTTTAGTAGATTCTAGGTCTTAGAATTGGTGTTCAGTTGGTAGCCAAACAAGTTTTGCAAGAATTACACTTCCTCGTTCGACCTTTGTTGGTGCCTACAACCTACTCGCAAGGGATGGAAGTCTCGAATCGTGCCCACACACGAGGAACCGAAGTAACTTGGTAGATAGGCTTGTTGATTTTCGACTAACTTCCCTTGTGGTGTAAAAGCGAAGAGGTAGAAATTTATCTAGTGACATTATGTGTGATGTGCACAGTGTCTCAGGTGTGCAACATACGTTCTTGTTTTGATTTTTGAAATCTCGCAAATAACATCCTTTTGCACACAATTTCAAGTCACAGATTTTAAGGTCCAACCTCTTAGTAGTCCCAATTTTTAAAGTGACCACTGAATTAATTTGATTCAAAGACTTTAGTGGTCTTAGATTTTAAGTCCAATGTAGATGCATGACAAGTAATTAATGCTTAAGAGAAGACGTACCTTACTCCAGCTTTCTTCAATGTAGGATGTTTGCAATGCAAAAAGAAAAGCTAGATGCTGCTCATTCAATCCTAGATGGTCGGCCTATTGATATGCAGCTTCTAGCAGACAGTTCGAATATTTATTATTTATTATTATTTATTTTAATCAGTAAACAAACGGAATCTAACTAACTAACTAATATGCAGTTCAAATAATTCAAATAAACCTATAATCTAAATAAAATGGGAACAGTCCCAAAAATACGCTCCCGCATACAAGAGCGATAAGCACTAAAAGCACCGAGAACAAGTTCCTAAAAATGCCCAACAAGGGTCCAAAAGACAGAAATTAAATGCTAATGTCTATTTAGCCTAAATCTAAACTAAGATCTAATGAATAACTCAGAAAAAGGCTCCTCCGTATGCCTTCACGTGTGTGGGATCAAGGCCCACAAGTACTTGTTGCTGGCCTCTAGGTGGCGTCATGGTCCACCAAGAATATTGCCTCTGTTGTGTGCACCCATTGCGTTCATTTCCTCCAAATAGATGTACCTTGCATAGGAAAAAGAAATAGATCAATGATTCAGAAAAGCTTCAGAAATAGCATAAAAATGATAGAAAATCCCTGAAAAATTTAATAAGCGTATTTCCTCCTTGGCAATGGTGCCATATGAAAGATTGATTTTCGTTTTCGATAAAAATTTTAACATAAAATGATGTGTCATTATAGTTCGTGTGTGGTAGAAAATCAATTTTCAAAACATTCAATTATTCAAAATCTAACCACAAAAATAGTTAGGTCGTCTCCACATGGAGGAATTAGCCTATTGAATTAGTGAGTGGTGACTAGTTTATTCAGGAATCTCAATGGGTGCGCCTATTCTAGGCCGGCGATGTCGAGGTGGTGGCCTCATGAATTCTTATTCTAAGTAATTAATTAAGACTGTAGGTGTTTATATGCAAAATTACCACAATATAATATTCTATTAAATAATGATCTTGGTAATGGTAAACAACGTAAATACCAATTTCTAAAATATGGCTTGTCCACCTTAATCCATGCATTATATCATTCATGAGAAGAATTTAGCCATAAGTAATTAATCAAAAATAGAGGGATATTCATGCAAATTCTTTTTAATATATTAATTCATTAAATAAAGCAATAGTGAAACCCGCAATAACATATGTTGTAATTTCTAATTGGAGGAGAAATAGAGGTTTTCTCCTCTCTCTTGTGCTCGCGAGGGAGGATGGCTGGGGCCAGTGTCGCATGTAGAGATGTGTCTCGATGAGGGCGTCTCGCTAACGTAGGAAACATCGCCGGAGGCAGCCTGTGGTGGCCAGATAGAGGAGGAGGATGTCGGTGATGTCGAGGTGGTGGTGCTGTGTTAATGCCCATGTGTGGCCATTCACGGCCTCTGTGGTTGGCGAGATGCTCGGCGGTGCTCGGCGTCGAGTTTGGCGATTGGAGGAGGCTCAGAGGAGTTGTTGCATGAGGTGGATCTTTGGGTTCTTTGGTGGGACAGGGGATGGCAGCGAGGAAGAAGATGAAGAAAATGAAGGGGAAGAAGAAATGAGGAGGTGTTGGTTGGATCTAGTGGAGGTGTCCTGTAGGGTGTGATTGGAGGCGTGCAGCATTGAAGATGGTTTGCGGCGAGGGGAACAGTCAGTGGTGGTGGGTTCTTCTGAGGGAGATGGTGAACAATGAAGAGGGTGGTGATGGGTGGTTTGCTCTGGGAAGGAGAAGAGGAAGAAGATGAAGAAGAGGCAGATGGTGTTGGCGCTGTGGATGGGTTGCTGTGGTGAGGGGTGTGTGGTTTTGATGGCATTGGTGGCGCAGGTGTGCGCTCTGTCACTGCGTACATCACGACAGGAGAAGGGCGGATGAGTACGTGTTGAACTCTCGAATTGCTAGGCTAACGTGTTTGGTTTTGGAAAACCTTTCGTTGTGGCTTGAAAGCGAAGAATTCGTGTTTAACAAATAAAATTTATACCAAAATTTGAATTTCGAGTCGAACACACGGAGGCTACGTTGATCTATATTCGCAATTATGTATTTTTTTTAGAATTTTTGAAAAGCGAGGCAATATAATTACAATGAAGCTATCAGACTAAAAGGAAGAAAGAGAGAGAGAGAGAGAGAAAGAGAGAACATGCATTTAATCTTTCCAAAATGTTTATACAATCAAACCAAAAGTTACACTAGAAAGCGGGAAATCAGCTACACTAGAAAGCAGGAAAATTCTACACTAGAAAAGCTGTAAAGAAGAATGGGAGAGAGAAGTTATCCTCCTCGACGATCGCTTGGAGGACGAGCCGGACGGGACGACGCCTGGACGAAGGAGGATGGAGCAGGACGAAGGATGACAAAGCAGAAGAACGGGAATGGAGCAGCACGCCGTCGTCGTCACGGGATCGACTTCAGAAGGGGGACGGAAATTTGGACTTTATCTCGCGAGGAGCATCCCGGGTGTGGGACAAGCTTCTCTTGAGCTTTGGAGAGGTAGAGAAGAGAAGGGATGAGAATTTCGTGTGGAGGGTGTCTCCTTTTATAGTTGCAAGGAGTGGGGGTAAATTGGTCATTACATCTTTAAAACAATAAATGAGGGGTCTTTAGTGACGGATAAAACCGTCACTAAAGCCCCAACATGGGCGTAGTCTCGCTGCCCACGTGCGCCCGCTCAGCTGCTCTCTCTCTCAACGCCCGCCCACGTTCTTTCATCCACAGTCGTTCGATCACAAGATCAGACGGCTTAAGATGCGCCTTCGCCTGCTGCTGTGCGCCCGCCCAACGCGTGCGATGCCGTGTGATGCCGCGCGTGCAATAATGCGTGAACGCTATCGGGCGCACGCGGCCCTTGGATTGAGATCTGACAGTTGATAACGGCGTGCCCGCTCACTTCAGAATTCGCATGGCGAGGCTCGAACGCGCGCCATCGCCTCGCAATAGGCGCTGGACTGCTGCGTTGCCTCGCCCAAAAGGTCGCATGGATGATTTCAACGAGCCGCATCCACAGCTGTTGGATCGAGATCCAACGGCGGAGAGGGGGCGGATGCGGAGCCTTCAGAGATTGTATACGGCCGTTTGGGCGGCCGAGATGGCACCACGTGGCGCCATCTTGGCCGTCCAACTTCTGGATGTTGTAGATGGTGCCACGGGTGTCGGATTGACTCGATTTTTGCGTCGTTAGGATGCGATCGTTGATCCGAATTCATCCGTGCAGTCGGATTTGTCATTTGAAGTACGGATTTACACCATCCTGGCCCTTGATCTTCTAGGGTTCCCCAGTCACTATCTGATGCTACAGATGCCTGATTAGGGTGATCTTGGAGTGTTGAACTCCAATCGTCGCCCTGATCACATCCGTACGATTGGATCTTCGATCCGAGGCCCTGCTAAAATGTTTACCTTGTCCAAGCACATAAAAGGAGACAATTAACCTCCATTTTATTCAAACTACTCTAAATGCAAGATGATGCATGTTATGCAATATTTATAGCATGTAATGTAATCCTATGCTTAAGAACATGCATAAATAGACATTTTAAGTAGTGTAAATGTGTTTACATCATACCCCCATGCCTATCTTTTGCTAGTCTCTAGCAGAAACTATATGCTATTTATAAAAGAATTAGGTTGGATTATTTGGGCCTGAGTTATTTTCAATCATTAAGAAATTGTCTACTTAGGAACTGAACTTTCAAAGACACAACAGTGCCCGAGTATTAGCCAAAATGCAGACCGCCTAAAGCCCTTGCCTTATTCAAAGAAAAATTTCTTTTTCTCTTTTTACTCTTTTCAAATTTTTTTGGATTTTCAAATTTTAGGGTTTAAGAGTGGCTTTTTACGGCCATTCAACTCACCCAAGATTTGATGAGAACCCTAAGTTTTAAGTATCTTATTGTGATTGTGATAGACTCATTGACCGACAATTAAAATGGACTTCAGATTTCTATGCCTCTAGGTGACCTAAAAAGAATTCTGCCTAAAGGTGTATCTTTACAACTGGTAGCTTTCTCCCTACTTTTATTTTTTTACGGGGTGAATTCAGTGTATATCTCCCTGGTTTATTCTACTTCTCCGCTTCTTCCTAAGTGTTTTGGGAATTTTAGTGCATTTACTGAGCTGGGTTCTGGACAACCGGTTGATGAGCTGTTACCACCGACAATTTGCCAGCCATACTCGTGCGGCGAAGTGTGGCTTATTTCTTTTTTTTTTTTTCTTTTCTTTTCTCCTTTTCTTTTTGATTTTTTTTTTCTCTTTTTTTTAAGTAGGTGCCTTCCCTGGTCTAAGATTTTACCTAAGGGTAGGAAAAAGAGAAAGGTCCAGTGACTGGGCTCTGGACAACTTACCTATGGGTTGATACCCACGATAACTTGTTAGCCATATCACCCTAGAAGGTTCATTAGCTACCCAATTTCCGTTAGAATCGCTGAACAACGAGTCAGTGCAAAGAAAGTGTGTAGATGCTTAAAACTCAAAAATTCCCTCAAATCAGAGGGTGGGTTGATAAGTCATGTACTTATCACCCAAACTTATTTTCCAATTACGATAGAATTAAGATGGCGAGGACTCGAAAAATAAATCCACATTTTAGTGGATACGTGGGCTAATTAAGTCCAAAGACCTGAAGGGTCTTTGTGTTCAGATCCTAATGTAAAATTTCTTCGGATTGAAAAGTCCTAATGTCCAACTAATCCTTCCTAATTTTGATTTTTTTTTTTATAAATAAGAAGAGAAAAATAATTTATATGGATTTCACAAAGCTGACCAAATAATTCAGAAAAGAATCCACCCTCCCATGCCTAGCTGATGCAATGTCCTCATTAAAGAAAGGGTAAAATATGAAAGATGTCACCTGACTATGAAGCTCATATCAGCCTTGTGTCATATGTACAACTGCTGAGTTTAATGCCGTCAGCTAGGCGAAGTCCAGCCAAAGAAGTCACAGAATGACTAGAGCAACAGAGTCTGAGATGGGTTCTGGAAGAATACGGTCAACAACAGGCTTCAGACGTTGACTGTTGACTTTAAATGTGTTACTCGTCTTTGGGTCAGAAATTTGAACGGCACCATTTTAAAAAATCTGATCAATTATGAATGGGTCATTCCATTTAGATCTAAGTTTACCAGGAAAGAGCTTAAGTTTAGAATCAAATAACCAGACCTTCTGGTTTGGCTCAAAGCTCTTGCGGGAAATCAATTAATCATGTAGAGCTTTGGTCCGAGCCTTGTAGATCGTAGCTTTCTCATAAGCATCATTTCTAAGCTCCTCCAACTCAGATAATTGGAGTTTCCTGGTCTTCCCAGCTTGATTCAGATCTAAATTGCATTGTTTGATTGCCCAGAATGCCCTGTGTTCAATCTCTACGGGTAGATGGCACCCCTTTCCATACACCAAACGGAATGGAGACATGTCGATGGGTATTTTATACACCGTACGGTAGGCCCAAAGAGCGTCCTCAAGCTTTTGAGTCCAATCCTTGCGATCAGGCCTAACCATTTTTTGTAGAATGTTCTTGATCTCTCGATTGGAGATCTCGGCTTGTCCATTCGTCTGAGGATGGTAAGGTGTGGAAATTTGGTGATTAACCCCGTATTTGGCCAATAAATTCTGGAATTGGGCATTAGTAAAATGAGTGCCACCATCACTGATGATAGCCCTCGGAATCCCGAACCTACTGAAGATATTTTTCTTGACAAAATTGATGACCACCTTGTGGTCATTTGTTCGGGTGGGAATCGCCTCAATCCATTTTGACACATAATCAACAGCAACAAGAATGTATTGATGTCCAAATGAAGGAATAAAGGATCCCATGAAATCGATGTCCCAAACATCGAAAATTTCGATAGGAAGAATAGGGTTTAGGGGCATCATGTCTCTCTTAGTTATGCTCCCGAGTGCCTGACATCGAGAACATGACCTTGAAAAATCTTGGGCATCTTTGAATAAAGACAGCCAATAGAAGCTAGATTGCAAGATTTTTGCAGCTGCCTTTTTCCCGGAGAAATGTCCACCACACCCAGATGCATGGCAGAACTCGAGTATACTATTGAATTCATTCTCCGGAATACATCGGCGAATAATCTGATCAGAGCTGATGCGATACAGTTCAAGGTCCTCCCAGAAGTAGTATTTGGCCTCAGATTTGAGTCTATCCCATTGTTTCTTAGTCCAATCCTGGGGGATTTGACCAACGGCCAAATAGTTAACAATGTTAGCAAACCATGGGATGTGGACACCTAAAACTGTAAGAATAGTTTCGTTCGGAAAAGTGTCAGCAATCGGAATGTCTGGACAAGAAGAATCACCTAGGAGTCTCGACAAATGATCCGCCACCACATTTTGTACCCCGATTTTATCCTTGATTTCAAGATCAATTTCTTGAAGAAGAAGAATCCAACGAATAAGCTGGGGTTTAGCATCCTTTTTAGCCAAGAGATGTCTCAAGGTCGAGTGGTCGGTATAAACGATAACATGAGACCCTAAGAGATAAGCCCTAAATTTTTCCAAAGCAAATACTACAGCTAGTAATTCCTTTTCAGTAACAGTGTAATTCCTCTGGGCTTCATCCAGAGTTTTACTAGCATAGTAGATGACAGAGGGTTTCGATCAATTTTCTGACCCAGGATAGCTTCGATCGCGTAATCAGAAGCATCGGTCATGATCTCAAAAGGGGCTGTCTAAATTGGTGGTTGCAAACTTGGAGCATAGGTGACTGCCGTTTTTAGGAAATCAAATGCCTTTCGACATGATTCGTCAAAAACAAACGGCGTTTCTTTAGCAAGAAGATTACTCAAAGGACGAGCGACCTTCGAGAAATCCTTGATGAATCTTCGATAAAATCCCACATGACCAAGAAATGATCTGATTTGTTTAATAGATGTGGGAGGAGGAAGTTTAGCGATAGCATCAACCTTAGCTTTGTCTACTTCAATTCCCCGTTCAGAGATTACATGACCCAAAACGATGCCCTCTTGGGTCATGAAATGATTCTTTTCCCACCTAAGGAGCAGTCGTGTCTTGATACATCGCTTAAGAATCATTTCCAAATTAGCCAAACAAGAGTCAAATGATTCTCCAAAAATAGAGAAATCATCCATGAAGACTTCCATAAACTCTCCCACCATGTCAGAAAATATGGCTAGCATACACCTTTGAAAAGTCACAGGTGCATTGTATAACCCGAAAGGCATCCTACGAAAAGCAAAGGTTCCATAGGGACAGGTGAAAGTAGTTTTTTCCTGATCCTTGGGATGGATAGGAACTTGGTTGTATCCCGAGTAGCCATCAAGAAAACAGAAATACTTCTACCCGGCTAATTTTTCCAAGATTTGATCAATGAAGGGCAGGGGAAAATGATCCTTTTTAGTGGCTGTGTTCAGCTTCTTGTAATCAATACAAACTCTCCAAGAGGAAGCTGAACGAGTTGTGACAGATTCTCCTCTCTCATTAGTCACAATAGTAATCCCAGCTTTCTTTGGAACAGTTTGAACGGGACTTACCCAAGGACTATCAGAGATTGGATAAATAATTCCTGCATCGAGCCACTTGATGATTTCCTTTGTGACCACTTCTCGCATATTTGGATTCAATCTCCTCTGCATCTGGCGAGAAGGGCGGGATCCATCTTCCAAAAATATTCCATGATTACAGTAAGATGGCTCGATCCCCCTGAGGTCATGAATGGTCCAACCAATTACCTCCTTATGTTCCTTTAAGACCTTGATCAATTTAATCTCTTGCTCCTTTGTCAATTTGGCACTGATAATCACAGGGAGCGTATTCTGAGGTCCTAAAAATTGATATTTCGAATTCTCGGGCAATGGTTTCAATTCAGGCTGGGGTGGGTTGATGATTGATGGTAGGGTAGATGCTGAAGATTCAACAAGAAGAAGAGGTTGTGAGTGAAAAAAGTCAGTAACCTCTTCCGAAGATGTCAGGTCAGCCAAAGAGGGTTGCGGGTCAAATTCATCATCCAAAGAGGAAATTTCAAGTGAAGAAACTGTCAAACAAGTTTCAGTATTATCATTATCCTCATCAAGTTCCTTAATAAATCCACAATCCTCAAATTTTTTGATCGACTTAAAAATATTCAATTTCATTCGTTGGTCCCCAAAGGCGATTTCCATGCTACCGCTTTCACAATTAATGTTGACCTTTGCGGTAGCCAGGAACGGACGCCCCAGAATGATGGGCGTGTTCCTCAGATTATCAGGTACATCCATGTCAAGGACAAGGAAATCTATAGGAAAATAGAAATCCTTGACCTTAACTATAACATCTTCAATAACACCTTGCGGGTTTGTGACCGAACGGTCCGCTAATTGTAGCATTACTGAAGTTGGCCGAAGTTCACCTAACCCAAACTTCTCATAGAGAGAAGTTGGAATTAGGTTGATGGATGCATCGAGATCCAAAAGTGCTCTATCAAATGTGTAATCTCCGATAACGTAAGAAATCAATGGAGCACTAGGATCTCTCTTTTTCTGAGGGAGGTAGTGCAGGATAACAGAACTAGCCTGCTCGGAGAGTTCCACCTTCCTCGGAACAGATTCTCATGACTTACGCTTTTGTGTACATAATTCCTTTTAAAATCTTGCGTAAGCCGGTATGTGCTTGATAGCATCAAGGAGCGGGATATTGATCTCAACATTCTTAAATAAATTCAGAAGCTCCTCATTGCTATCAACAAACTTCTTCTTCTTTGATTTGGTTAAGGCTTCAGGAAAAGGAACATGAGTCAGATCTTTGGAATCAAGTTCCTGAGCCTTGATTTCTCCTTTAGAATTCTCCTCTCTCTCCTCAGGTTCTTCAAGATTCAAAAGATCAGAATAGTGTGGTTGTGGATCCTAAGTCTTCTTACCACTCCTCAAAGTGACAGAATTTGCAGATGCATAAGAATTTGGGTCTTGGGGAGGGTTAGGAAAGATTGGAGGGCTTGATTGACCATGAATTGTTGATTTGCAGAAGAAGAAGAAGACGAGGAACCCTGCTCAACCACCTGAGCATGTGCGTGCGGGTCCCTCTGATTTTCGTACCCTGGGGCTTGATTGCCCGAATTCATAATATTTCTCGGGTTGGGTACGGGTTGGCATGGTAAAGATCCAGGTTGATGGGAGTTAGCAATGAGCCCGGATTGCAAGTTGTCCAGCGAGTTTTTCATTTGCTGCATGAGCTGGAGCATGGATCCTTGCATCCCTACCATTTAACGGTTCAAATCAGCCTGCCCTGCGGGTTGACGGGCATTCCAAGCTGGCTGATTGACCTAATTCGGAGGCAACTGAGTATATACTTGACCCTGACCCATTGGTCGTTGCGGAGCATAATTGTTGGGTCGGAATTGGGTCTGTTGCCCTGGATTTTTCCAAGAGAAGTTAGGGTAGTTTCTCCAACCTGGATTATAGGCATTCGAGTAGGGGTTGGATCTAACATTCTCTTGTACAGCGCAGACATCTTCATAAGGTGAGGATGGAGAGAAAGAAAGGGAAGGATCAGAAAAACTAGGATCAAAGGCCCTAGTTGGGAACCCGTGGGGTTCTGAAAAATGCTGACTCACAGGTTGAGTTGCATCAAGTTGATTCACGAACTCCCGTCCAGAAGGAACTCGTGAGGAATGGAATCCCGAATTTTGGGATTGAGTGGATCGAGAATTGTTTATAGAATTGCCAGCCATCCACTCTTTCATTCTTTTAGCAACCAAGTCCACCTTATCAAGTTTGTTACAAATCAATTCCATATCAAATGAATGAGAGTCATGGATTTCATTAACATTTGATCTGGGCTGCTGGGACCGGTTAAAAGTATGCATGGAGGCATGATTAATTGAATTCTCACTCATTTCCTCAAATATATCATGTGCACTATCTGCATCTTTATTGAGGAAATTGCCTCCGTAAGAAGCATCCACATGATTTCTAAGTTGCTTAGTCAACCCATGATAGAAGAGCTGCACGAGTTGCCATTTCGGCACCTCATGGTGTGGACACCTCCGCAATAAGTCTTGGAATCGCTCCCAGGCCACATGAAACTGCTCCCTTGGCCGCTGGGTAAAGGTAGTGATTGCCCGTCTCAAAGCATTAGTACGTCTGACTGGGAAAAATTTCTTCAGAAAGGCCGATTTCAACTCATTCCAAGTTGTAATTGGTCTTCCTATTGTCCTATACCAATGCGCGGCCTTATCCCTAAGAGAGTGGGGGAAGAGCCTCATGATCATTTGCTCCTCGTTTACGTTTCGAGCCTTGGTGGTCTGGACCAAAGTGGTCAATTCCTCCAAGTGCTAAAACGGATCTTCGGAGCCAAGCCCATGATAATGTTTAATTAGGATTAACACCTGGGGCTTGATTTCTACGTCACCGGTGGGAATCTGGATGCTGGGACATTCCCCGTAATTGGAAGGATCATAAAAATCCTTCAAGGGCTGAGCGCTCTGCATTCTTTGGAACCATTCCTGCATTCTCTGCATTTGTTCCAGCTGCCTTTGAAATTCTTCCTGTGGATTTCCAAGTAGAGGAGGCTGTTGTTCGGCCATGGGATCAAATTGACCAAAATCCAACTTGTGCCTCCTAGAATGTTCTAATGGTCCTTCCAATCGGGGATTCAATGACCGTCTTCCCAGCATAAACTAGGAGAAGGTTGGAAGGACTGGGGATAGGAACCTTACAGCACAACAAAACAAGGCTGTTTTTAAGTGGGGTAGCCTAAGGATCTACTGACTTCCAAAACCTGCCTTAAGACTGTAAATGATTTACTCTACTTGCATCTGTTTAATCCAACCAGTTAGAAGAAGGGATTGGGGAGAAGGTTCTTCCTTCGGCTTTCGCCTTCGATTCCTAGTGTACCCCCAGCTGCGGTCGTTTGACGCTACTCTCCTAGCTAGACATCAGATTAATTAGTACAAGTAGGTTAATTAAAAACAATCTCAGACTAGGCCCTGAAGAGCGAATCAAACCTTAAGGCCAACGTCTGCTCAATTTTATTAAGGCTTGAGATTGTGGTGCTTATGGAATGTGATGGGCCCTTAAAATGGGTTGTGCCCTTAATGATTGATTGAGATTTGTGTAAGTGCGTGCACAACCAGGGTTTTCAAGCAAGATTATTATGATGCGTGAATTTTAATTTTCAAATCTTGCTTAAGTAGCTTTTAGGGTTTCAAATTAGGTGAATTGCAATCAAGTTTCTAGGTAAACCAAGTTGTAAAACGCAGGTGAAAATTGTTTTCCTTTAAAATCAGAAAGAAAGTGGAGTGCCTGGAATATACTTAGATTGAAAACCCTAAGGAGGAGCTACTTGATGAGTTGGTTTTAAATAGAGTGGTGCGGCCCAAACAACTCAAATAATTAGCCATAATTGCACCACTAAGTTAGGCACTCAAAAATGGTTAACCTAGAATGATTTCTACTCTGTTATGTGTTGCTTTGTGTGTACCGGTTCCACAGATCAGAACCCAGTTGAGTAGAAACAAATCAAGTTGATTAAGTGCCTTGAATGTGGGTGTGTGTTGTGTGTTTGTTGAAAATTACCCCACAAGATTATCTTTTTGTTATTTTTTTATGTATGAGGGTGGAATGAATGTGAGTGGAAATCCAAACAACCAAACTATTCCTAGGATTTATGGAAACACCTAGGTTAATTGGAATTTGGATTTAATGTGGCGAATGAAATCTATGGAGGGGGGAAGAATGGGGAGCACTTACCGTTGTCTTCAACTGCACTTTACTCCAGTCTACCGCTTGTTGATTCCTTGATGGAGGTCTCTACAAAACAATAGACACAAGAGAAAGCAAGTTAGAAAATAATAAAGTGCAAGAAATGCGAAAAGAAGATCGGAAGTCGTTGCCTCCTCGGCAACGGTGCCAAAATGTTGAACTCTCAAATTGCTACGCTAACGTGTTTGGTTTTGGAAAACCTGTCGTTGTAGCTTGAAAGCGAATAATTCGTGTTCAACAAATAAAATTTATACCGAAATTTGAATTCCGGGTCGAACACAGAGAGGCTACGTTGATCTATATTCGCAATTATATATTTTTTTTAGAATTTTTGAAAAGCGAGGCGATATAATTACAATGAAGCTATCAGACTAAAAGGAAGAAAGAGAGAGAAAGAGAGAACATGCATTTAATCTTTCCAAAATGTTTATACAATCAAACCAAAAGTTACACTAGAAAGCAGGAAATCAGCTACACTAGAAAGCAGGAAAATTCTACACTAGAAAAGCTGTAAAGAAGAATGGGAGAGAGAAGTTATTCTCCTCGACGATCACTTGGAGGACGAGCCGGACGAAACAACGCCTGGACGAAGGAGGACGGAACAGGATGAAGGAGGACGAAGCAGAAGAACGGGAATGGAGTAGCACGCCGTCGTCGTCGCGGGATCCACTTCCGAAGGGGGACGAAAATTTGGACTTTATCTCGCGAGGAGCATCCCGAGTGTGGGACAAGCTTCTCTTGAGCTTTGGAGAGGTAGAGAAGAGAAGGGATGAGAATTTCGTGTGGAGGGGGTCTCCTTTTATAGTTGCAAAGAGTGGGGGCAAATTGGTCATTACATCTTTAAAACAATAAATGAGGGGTCTTTAGTGACGGATAAAACCGTCACTAAAGCCCCAACATGGGCATAGTGCTCGCTGCCCATGCGTGCCCGCTCGCTGCTCTCTCTCAACACCCGCCCACGTTCTTTCATCCACAGTGATCGGATAGCTTAAGATGCATCTTCGCCCGCTGCTGCGTGCCCGCCCAGTGCGTGCGATGCCGCGTGACGCCGCGCGTGCAATAGCTCGTGAACGCTATCGGGCGCGCACGGCCATTGGATTGCAATCTGACGGTTGATAACAACGCGCCCGCTCGCTTCAGAATTCGTGTGGCGAGGCTTGAACGTGCGCCAGCACCTCGTGATAAGGCGCTGGACAGCTGCGCTGCCTCGCCCAAAATATCGCACGGACGATTTCAACGAGCTGCATCCACAGCCGTTGGATTGAGATCCAACGGCGGAGAGGGGGCGGATGCGGATCCTTCAGAGATTGTATGCGGCCATTTGGGCGACCGAGATAGCGTCACATGGTGCCATCTTGGCCGTCCAACTTCTCGATGTTGTAGATGGTGCCACAGGTGTCAGATTGACTTGATTTTTGCGTCGTTAGGCTGCAATTGTCGATCCGAATTCATCCGTGCGGTCAGATTTGTCATTTGAAGTACGGATTTACACTATCCTGGCCCTTGATCTTCTAGGGTTCCCCGATCACTATCTGATGCTACGGATGCCTGATTAGGGTGATCTTGGAGTCGTTGAACTCCAATCGTCACCCTGATCACATCCATACGGTTGGATCTTCGATCCGAGGCCCTGATAAAATGTTTGCCCTGTCCAAGCACATAAAAGGAGATAATTAACCTCCATTTTATTCAAACTACTCTAAATGCAAGATGATGCATGTTATGCAATATTTATAGCATGCAATGCAATCCTATGCTTAAGAACATGCATAAATAGACATCTTAAGTAGTGTAAATGTGTTTACATTAGTACGTTCTTGCCACGGTGCATGCTGGAGTTCATGGTGTGCGCTTGTTCCATGGTGGTAGAGAGGGAGGAGATCCCCGCTAGGGGGAAGCGAAGATCCTCTACGGATGGCCAGTAGTGCGTTTTTTAAAAAAACTTCTCTATCTATTTGTTTCTTCGGCCGGAAGCCTCTCCAACCACTCGGCGAGGATTGTGAGTTGTTGGAATAGAAGGATAAGTGCCGCACGGTTTCCATCAGATGTTTGACCTTAACTCTGGACGTCTTAAAACATGTAGAAACAGGAACTGATGCCAATTTCCTAGACATCCATACTGATCTCCAGATGTCTTATAGACGTAGAAATGCACGTCTGAACTCTTTCACCTAGCCTACATTCATCAAATAAATTATATTATCATATCATATGTTGTTAAATGTAAAATTAGCACATAAAATTAAATGCAGGCCAAGGTGAATTACCATATATCTCCTAGTCAAGTAACAACTAAGAGAAAATAATTAAATTGTACTTAAGCTAAATATTGGTCCACAAAAGTGGACTTATCACCTGGCAATCGACATTTCATGATAATGACGCCCATGGCATCTGAATAAGCATAAGGTGCTTACATGCCCCGGTAGGATATTTAGATATCTTAGGAGACAAGCATTGAGGAGATGATATATTATTGTGTATCTTCGAGGGGAATTTCTCGCTTCTCCATGTTGGGAACTCGTCCAAATAAATTTGCATTTTCTAGTCGCTCCTAATCTAGATTTTAGGACCATTTTCAGAATAGAAGAAATGCCCTTTGGCATGATTTCATTATTTAAAGCGCATTGAACCAGATTGTGTGTGATTTAGGGTGCATAAGTTACTGAGTCCAGCAAACTAGAGTTTAGTTAATGAGGTCAAATACTCCCTAAGCCTTAGACCTAATACACAAGCTTTGCATTTTCCTCAACCTCTTGAGGACTAATCTGGATCGTGACAAGTACGTGAGTGTTTAAATCCAATTAGATCCAAGAGGCCTAAGGTCGGTATTCGCCACTAATCCCTTAAGTTTTAGCCTTCTAGGTCTTAATTCATCATTCGATCCAACTTAGAAGTTAGGTAAGTTTCATATTACTTTGAAGGAACTCAATTTCTTTCTTTATCTTTTTTCTCCTTTCTTTTCTTTTCAATTTTTTTTCTCAAATGGTCCTCCTTTTTCCTCAACCTCCCTTTTTTTTTTTGATGAAACCCTTTTTGTGAATTGATTCTCATGGCATTTTGCACTTTAATACCCCCCATGCCTATGATTTGCAATGTCCTCATTGTAAATTAGGTGGGTTCGAGTTCAGCTTAGATCATACATTAGAACAGGTTCAAAGGGTGGGTGGATAGGTCGGGATGATTGCTGCGGACGATTTCAAGCTATGGTATGAGTACTAGAGGTGGAGTTGGTTGTTCTAAAGGACGAACCCTAAAGTGCACCATGATTTCAGCAAAGAGATAGGTCGAAAGGGTTTTGGGTTTTTTTTCAAGAGATGAGGGGTTGCCTCTTGTTAAGCGCTAAGTTTAACATCAGTTGGGTGCAATACGCTCAGGGAGATTTGATTGGTTTGCATTAGTGATCTGATGGTTGAGAATCTGATGACCATAAATAAGTATTAAAGCATGGTGAAGAGTCATTCCAGGATATCTTTGATATGGATTAAGTTGATTTGTCTCTGGATGATCTTTCTTGAAATCTTGTGTAGGAATCATTCGAAAGGTGTAGTGGTCATGGGATTTTGAAAGGTTTGTCATAGGTCCAGGACTCAATAGAGAAGGATCTAGTATACCAGATGTGTGCTTCCTCTCGTGCATTATGACCTATTAAATTGATACTCAATGAATCATCTTGATTCTTTTCATTTGAATGTGAGATCATTGCTTCAAGAAATGACTCAAAGATTGGTTCCTCTAATGACTTTTCTCCATAATTCTCATCCCAATCGAAAATGAATGCTTGGAGAGTGCCTTTTGGATTGTCTAATCCGATTTTGTAAAGGATTCATACTCTGGGTGTAGGTCACTCTCAGTATCTACTAATCTTGATTCCTTGAGGTCCTCAAAATGAAATGTCTCTATGTCCATAGGATTTGAATTTGGTATGTCATCATGTTTCTCAACTTCCCAGGGTATGTTTTCAAGGTCAAAGGTGAAAGCCTCTATTGTAGTTCTTTCATTATGCTCGGTCAAGTCAGGATCATCTAAGATGTGAAAAGTTTCTAATTCTGGCTCTAGGTTTTCTACCAAGGATATGGTCATGAGGTCCTGGATAAAACCTAGTTGTTTTTCCGAGCATTTCCATTTTGTTGCCTCAAAAATATTAATCTCAGTACGTTGATCTCCTGAGGCAATCATCATATGCCCTGATTCACAATTGATTATTACTCCTGCAGTAGCCAAGAATGGTCTTCCCAAAATCACGGGCATATCTTGTATCTGTTGTGGTGTATCCATGTTGAGAATTAGGAAATCAACTAGGTAGCTAAAATCCTTAACTCTAATTACCACATCCTCTACCATCCCAATCGGTGTGATCAGGGTTCGGTCAGCTAGTTGCAAAGTAACATGAGCGGGTTTTAGCTATCTGATCCGTAATTTTTCGAATAGGGTGGTAGGGATGAGGTTGACTGAAGAGCCAAGGTCCAGTATAGCCTACTTGAACTTTGTATCACCAATCTTGCAGGGGATTAGCGGGGTGCCTAGATCAGATTTCTTAGGAGGTAGACTATTTTGGATTATGGCACTTACATTTTCAGACAGTACTACCTCCCCTTGTGTTGGTTCTTCTACCTCCTTTTTGGATAAATCAGGTGAGGTAGGATTGAGAGTGAGGATATCAAGTAGTAGAATAGTGAGTTGTGCATTCCTCAAAGGTCTCGTTATATCAATTTCTGACAATCCTCTAGTGTGGAGGTGGGATACGACCTGTGATAGGGGAATGGATTGGCTATCTTTGGGGATGGGTTTCTATTCTTTGCCTATAGTATTGATCATGGCACAATCATGGTGTGGAGGTGGAGGGGAGAAAGTCGTTCCTTGCTGTTGATGTGGAAATGGGGTTGGGTGAGTCATGGTGTGTTTTGGCTCCACTGAGTTGGATGGAGAAAATACACAGGTATGAGTCGCTGGGCTAGGTTGGGTATAGCATGCTTGACCCTGGATTTGGTTTATGTGTTTTTGGGTTGACATGTTGTTTGGATTAGGAAGAGGTTGGGAGGGAAGTGTGCCAGGGTGGCAGAAATTTACCATTCGTGCAAGTTGATTACAGACCTCTATGATCTCGTCAGGATTTAAAGGATCAGGGCCATCTGATCATCCTTGTTAGGCCTTGATTGGTAATTTGGGTTGGGTCTAGGTTGATTGAACTGATGTGGGTGCGGGGCTTGTGGTTGGGGCTGTAATTGAGGTCTCGGGTTTGGGTTATTTCCAGACCACGCAAAGTTTGGATGATTACGCCATCTAGGGTTGTAAGTATTCGAGAAGGGATTATTCTGGATGGTGTGGAGGTCCTCGCAGGTCTGAGGAACTCCAGAGTAATCAGGACATGAGGGCTTAGAGTTCCCCTAATTGTGGTAGGCTATCCCGGAGTTTCCTCCGAAGCTAAAATCAGATAGGGGTGGATACGCATCCATCCCAGGAGAGTGGTAGATATTGTGTGCAGCTTCCCTACTTGAGGGTGAGTGTGTATATGTGCTTTGTGGTGCAGAGGTGGTTGATAACTCAACATCGAATGATGATAATTCCATCAACTAAAGTTAGTTTTAAGGATATATGTGAGTTAATGACATACCATAATGGGCTTGGGAGCATTGCATGCATGATGAATTAAGATTGCTTATAATCAATGTTTAATGGCTATGTGTACAAGTGCATGTTGAAATAGGCCTCAGATGAGCAATCAGACTGCGCGGATGGATCCAAATCGACAAATGGAGTCCAACGGACTTGAAATCGCTTAAATCCGACATCTGAAGCTCCCCCAACAAGCCCAAGAAGTTCTAGTTGTTGATCTGATGATCAACGACTCACAAACGACCACGTGGCGCCATCTGCCGTGCTCCCACCGACGCATGCACCCAACCAGCTTCAAATCCTGACCGTTGGATCTCCATCCAACGGTCAGCGACGCCGGTGCGCAACTTCACCTCCACGACTAATTGTGAAGGCAACACAGTGGGTGAAGTCGCGTACTCGCAAGCAAGCGGTGAGTGTTCGAAGCTCTGTGCGTTGCCAAATCGTGCTTGACCAAGAGCACAGTCGATTACAATTGTCGATGCAGGCACGAACGACGCGACTGGAATCCACGCAGCACCACCAGAGGAAAGCCTGGCTGACATGCGTGATCACGTGTGCTCATCGCCCAGCCGTTGATGCATGATTGGACAGCTTATGGTGTGAGCACGCGGATCGCGGGGGGAAGCAGCATCCTTGGGCGAGGCGGGGGGACAACGTGGCGTGTCCTCAGCTCTTCTATGGCGATCCACGCCTCAGATCTGATGGCTGAGGATGTGTAGGCACTGCTTGAGAAGAAGAAGCATGGGCGCATGGATCGGCAGGCGTGGGACTTCAGTGACGCTTCTGGAAAGGACTTAGTGACATCCTGGACATCGCTAAAGACCCGTACCTCTTTTGGAAGCCCTTTTCTACTATATAAACCCCCCTCAACCACCCCATTCAAAGGCATTGAATTCTCACACACTCTCCATGCAATACTAGCCCTCTCCTAGCTCCACCAAACACTTCATATTCGCCCCAGAGTTGAGCCGCCGATGGAAACCCCCTCCACCGCCGTGGCTGCCTCGCCTCCTCCTCGCACTCTCTCTTACTCTAGTTTTATGTTGCACTATTTTAAGCTTTCATCTATTGTTGTATTTGTAAACAAACTCTAATTGCATGCTATATATTAATGTTGCTTCTTATATCGTAGTTCACATCTCCTTAAAGTAATTGTCATGTTTTAAATGCAAGTTCTAACCCTACTCTCTATCTCTCTGTCTCTCTTTCGCTCTTGTTTCGCCAGCAAACCACGCTACCATTTTGTGACACCCAAAGCGACTAAAACTAATATGATTTCATGCCTCCCTGAGATTGACACTTGGACTCACCAAATCCAATTCTTAAATTAAAATCGACGTTGCGAATGCATGCTACAATGACATAATTAAACCAATGCATTCCGCGCGTGTCAGTGGTCTTGTGTAGTTGTCGAGTGATGTCTGTAAGCACTTCTGTTTTGATGCACCAAAATTATGTTTGTTGCTAAGACTGACATTTCAGGACTATCTTGGATTGAAGCCTCTGTTCAAGATACAAGTTTATATAGTTGCTGATTTCAGTTTAGGACTTTATTGTAAGGAACCTCAAATAAACCCAAAAATGATTATTTCACGTATCTTTTCAAATCTAAATTTTAGGGTTATTGATCGACCAGACTTATTAATTGATCGACCAACCTACTTACTTGACCGATCAAATCAGTCCATTTTAGGAAGTTGAGAAAAATCCTCTTGATCAACCAACCAAGCTAATTGATCGACCAACAAGTGATCAACCAAAGTACTTTTTGATCAACCAATTAACCTTAATTGATTGACCAATTTTATTTCCTATTCAAGCAAAATATTTTGTATAAATAGAGGTCGTATGCCGCCCATTCAGATACAACTTTCAAAAAGAGAAACACCATTCAAAAATAGAGCTTCTTGTGCTTATTGCACAATGCTTCCACGTCTCATTCTTCACGCTCTTCGAAAGCACAACACCTCGAACATTTGCGAAAAATCAGTTTGATCATTTATTGAGGTTCTATAGAATTCATTGTATTGTTATTCTATTTTGTTATTTTGATTTACGGATCCTAAGCCTGTTTGGAAGATCCATGGTTGTTGTTTTTGCTTCTCTTCAGGATAAAAGAGAAGGGTTTGTAAGAGGTTGTGCCACCCTCGTTCAAGCGGTGTGAATAGTGGATTGACTAGCTTGTACTAGTCGAAAAAATCCTAAGTGGGAGGCTTAGGTAGTGGTTTTTACTCGGATTGGGTTTCCACTATAAATTAGGTGTACTCTGTGCATGAATCTTTGTTGTCTTATTTTTTAATCTGACTCTCATTTTTTAAAAGAAATACTATTCACCCCTCCCTTCTAGTATTTAGTTGCAATCCACAGGATATTCTCCAACCCTCATTTGGTATCAAAGCCAAGTTGTCTAGAAGATGTCAAAATCGTTTGTCGACACATACGTTGAGGGGCAATCTGCTATTCGTCCTCCTCTCGTTGACGGGATGAACTACGGATATTGGAAGACAAGGATGCAAATCTTTCTGGAGTCCATGGATTTTGAAATGTGGGACGTCATCGCCTCCAAGTATACTCACCTTGAGATCAAGGAAGGAGTAGCTATGACACTGGATCAAAAGAAGATGGCAACTCACAATGCAAAAGCCATGAATGCAATCTTCTGCGGACTTTCGAGTGCAGAATTCAATCGCATTTCTACTTGCAAGATAGCCTACGAGGTCTGGAACATCCTCGAAGTGACCCATGAAGGTACGACAAAGGTAAAGGAAACTAGAGTGAATTTACTAATGCAAAATTACGAGCTTTTCAGGATGAAGAAAGGCGAGTCGATCAAGGAAATGTTCACGAGATTTATGGACATCATAAACTCTCTAAGGAACCTAGATTAGGAGATCAAGAATGAAGCACTGGTGAGAAAGATACTCCAATCTCTCACCAGCGATTGGGAAACCAAGACCACAGCAATACAGGAGTCGAAAGATCTATCTACCTTCAAATTAGATGATCTTATCGGAAGCTTGATGGCCTATGAAGTTCAACTTCAACACATGAAGGAGTAAAGAAGAAAGCCATCACCCTTGAAGCCACTCAAGAATTTGAAGAAACTTCAAGTGGAGAAGAAGAGGAAGACATAACACTCCTATCTAAAAAATTCAGAAAGTTTCTTAAGGACAAGAAGAACTGGAAAAAGAAGAATGAAGGAAGAAATAATGACGCAGTTGTCTATTACAACTGCAAGAGAAAGGGACACATCAAGAAGGATTGTCCACTTCTCAGGAAGGATTCTGAAAAGAAGAAGAAGCACTTCAGTAAAGATGAAAAGAAAAAAGCCTTTACTGCAACTTGGGATGTGTCAGACTCAAGTTCAGAAGAAGAAGAAACAACAGGAGAGGAAGCTCTTCTCAATTTGATGGCGCTAGAAGATGAGGTAACCTCCTTTACTCAAGATGAACTATTAGAAGCATTCTTTGAATTGCATGATATAGCTACATCATTAAAATTAGAAAACAAAAACCTAGTAAAGATACTAGACAAAGAGAAAGCACAAAAAGAAGCACTTGACAATCAAAACAAAGAGCTATTTATTGAAATTACAACACTAAAATCTCAAATAAACCACTTAGAAATAGACATAGATAAATTGAAAGAAAACTCTTCTGTTCTACTAAATGACCTGATGAAATTCACAAACGGAAGTAGAAATCTGCACAAATTATTAGGAACACAAACCCAAAGCACCACAGAATTTGGGTTTGGCTATATACCAAAGAATAGCCATGAAGCATCTAGTTCCAATCAAAACAAAGAGAAAGGTAGCTTGCCAAAACAGGCAATGAAAACTAACCACCGTGGACCCAAGCAAAAATGGGTACCAAAAAGCATTTTGCAATCTTGTTTTGTAGGCTCAGTAGATTTTAAGAAGTGGATTTTCCAACAAATCAATGGAACATTGAAGCCACTATACCAAACAAAGCCTCACAACGCAAATCAATGATAGGAAAGAGAAGAAAGAAGATGGATTATGGACAACAGCTGTTCCAAGCACATGATCGGTTAGGAAGACCTATTCCTACAAATCAACCTTCAGGAAGGTGGTATGGTCACGTTCGGGAACAACCACAAGGGCCATATTATTGGTATTGGCCAAATTGGTAATTCTTCTACCTCTATTGAAAATGTGCACTTAGTTAAAGGTTTAAAACACAATCTATTAAGTGTAAGCCAAATATGTGATAAGGGGAACATAATTACGTTTACATCAAAAGGTTTTAAAATTTGTGATGAAGAAACAAATCAAGTTATTTTTAAAGGAAATAGACACAAAGATATTTACACCATAAGCTTCGACAAATACGATAGTCTTGAATGTCTAGTCGTATCTGACGAAGAAGCAACTCTTTGGCATAAAAGACTAGGTCATGTTCACAAGGGAAACATTAGTAAACTTGTGAAACATGAACTTGTCAATGGTTTGCCAAGGATCAACTTCAAGAAAAGCAAAGTTTGCGATTCTTGTTAAGTCGGCAAACAAACCAAAAACCCTTTTAAACCAAAAAGGATGGTTAGCACTTCTCAACCCCTAGAGCTACTTCACTTAGACTTATTTGGACCAACCAAATCTGAAAGCCTAAGTGGGTGCAGGTATTGTGTAGTCATAATTGACAACTTCTCTAGATTTACCTGGGTATCTTTCTTAAAGATCAAGGACTTAACCTTGGATGCCTTTAGCAAACTAGTTAGAAGATTACAGAATGAAAAAGGATTAGAAGTATTTAGAATCAGAAATGATCATGGTGGAGAATTTGAAAATGAATCTTTCTTGAATTTTTGTGATCAATATGGAATTAAACATGAGTTTACCTTCCATAGAGTTGCACCGCAGAATGGTGTAGTTGAGAGGAAAAATAGGACCTTACAAGAGTGTGCTCGCACAATGTTGTGCGAGTCAAAGTTGCCTTGATATTTTTAGGCTAAGGCTGTAAACACTGCTTGTTATATCCAAAATAGAACCCTGATCAGACCAATTCTAAAGATGACACCCTTTGAAGAACACCGCAAAATGGAAGAACACCTAAAATTTCCTACTTCAAGATTTTTGGTTGTCGATGTCTTATACATAATACTAAAGATAATCTTGTTAAGTTTGATGCAAAAATCTTAGAAAGGGATTTTCCTAGGTTATTCAACCAGAAGTAAAGCCTATAGGGTCTTTAATAAGAAGAATTCTGTTGTTGAAGAAACCATCCATGTATCATTTGATGAAACATTAGTTCAATCTAAATCTTCCACGATTGATGATGATACAATAGTTGATCCTTCAAACATTCCAGAAGATATTATTTCTAATGAACTACCCAAAGATATCTCTTTTGTAAAAGATCATCCTAAAGAACTAGTAATATGAGAATTATCAAAAGGAGTTCAGACCAGATATTCCCTTAACACATTAGCATTTACAGCTTTTGTATCTCAATTAGAACCTAAAGATATTAAGAAAGCCTTCTTAGATAATTATTGGATTATTGCTATGGAAGATAAGCCAAACCAATTCAGGAAAAATCAAGTATGGGAACTTGTTCCAAAACCTGAGTAACAAACTATTATTGGAACCAAGTGGATTTTTAGGAACAAACTTGATGAATCAGGACATGTAGTTAGAAATAAAGCTAGACTTGTGGCTCAAGGATTTAATCAAGAGGAAGGAATAGATTTTGATGAAACATATTCACTTGTTGCCTTACTTGAATCTATTAGAATGTTGTTAGCTTTTGCAGGCCATATGGAATTCAAGCTTTTCTAAATGGATGTCAAAGTGCCTTTTTAAATGGATTCATTAAGGAGGAAGTTTTTGTTAAACAACCTTTAGGATTTGAAGATCTAAATCATCCAGAACACGTATACAAATTAAACAAAGCATTGTATGGATTAAAACGAGCTCCACGAGCTTGGTATGAAAGATTAAAAACATACTTAATTGACAATGAGTTTAAAATTTGTCAAATCGATCCAACTTTATTTACAAAAAGAAAACAAAATGACCTCCTAATAATTCAAATATATGTAGATGATATTATTTTTGGTGCTACTAATGATCTACTTTGTTGAGAATTTGCAAAGGTTATGCAGGATCAATTTGAGATGAGTATGATGGGAGAACTTAAGTTCTTCCTAGGTCTTCAGATTGATTAACTATCCTCCGGAATCTTCATATCTCAAACAAATACACAACAGAAATATTGAAGAAATTCTCAATGGACAAAGTCAAAGGTAAAGAAACATTGATGGCAGCTTCTACCCAATTAAAAAACTGATGACACAGGTAAGTCAGTAGATCAAAAACTTTATAGGAGCATGATAGGTTCTCTATTATACTTAACTGTAAGTAGACCTGACATTCTATTTTGCACTTGTTTATGTGCTCGTTTTCAAGTAAACCCTAAGGAATCACATCTAAATGCTGTTAAAAGAATCCTTAGATATCTAAACAACACAAAAGACTTAGGACTCTTCTATCCGAAGTCAGACACTTTGGAATTATATTCCTTTTGTGATGCTGACTATGCGGGTAGCTTCACAGACCGAAAGAGTACTAGTGGAACTTGTCAATTTCTCGAAAATTCCCTAGTCTCTTAGTTCTCTAGAAAACAAAACATTGTATCTCTATCCACAACTGAAGCAGAATATGTAGCAACATCCTTAGCATGTTCACAACTATTGTGGATGAAACAGACTTTAAAAGATTTTGGATTTAACTTTTAAAAACAACAAAATCTTGTGTGACAATACTAGTGCAATCAATTTATCCAAGAATCTAGTACAACACTCTAGGACTAAACATATTGATATTAGACATCACTTTCTTAGAGATTATGTCTTAAAAGGGGATATCAAGTTATAATTTTTTAACACAAAAAAATAGCTAGCCGATATATTTAGAAAACCTTTATCAAAAGATAGGTTTAATCAAATTTGTCATTCACTAGGCTTATCTAGATTAAAAGAACTTAATTAAGTGGCCTAAAAAAATGACTCTTTTACTGTTTTGATGGATCATAAAATTGATTGACCAACCTTTGATCGATCAAAACTATTGTTTTGATCGACCAAAACTTGAATTTGCCTGGCAGGAATTTTCCCTCCACTGTTTTCTCCTTTTGATCGATCAACTAAAATCTTTAATCGACCAAACAGTTTGGGCGGGAATTTTCCCTCCAAACTATCAAACTCTGATCGACCAAATACTTATTTTGATCGATCATTTCTTATTTTGATCAACCAAAATCAAATTTTGATCGACCAAAATTGGGTGGTTTCACCATTGCGATTACAATCTCGTTTCCTCGTTTTTTGTTTGCAATCTTTGTTTAACGTTTCTAACCTATGTGATTAGTTGCCTTAAGTGCATTTACCTATTTTGGCAATCATGTTCTCTTTAAAAACTCATTTTTAGCCCTAAATCTATTTTTTAACCATCATAAATGGTCCCCATTTCTTTCAAACACTACCCCACAACTTGCTTTCTCCTTTGATCGACCAACGCTGTCGGCTCCGAACTCCTCCCACACGGCCTCCTCCATGTGTGGGTCCCTCGTGCATTGGACCTCGCAAGAGTGTGCCTGATCATTGCGTCCTCCATCGCACGACTTCATGACCTCCGTGCTCGCACGACTTTGACCTCCTTGCACGCCCTCCATCCAGCCTCCATTTTGATCGACCAACTTTGGTTCGATCTCGGTACATTCTAAACTTTGAATACATCCATCCCTCTAGAATTTTCTTGTGTTTAAAATGTGCTTTGACTTATTTTCACTTGTTTGATCTTATTTTCGTATTTTTTTCTTGCAAAATCTTGTAGCATACATGTGTTTATCATCTGGTCAAACACCCTTTTTTTTCCGGTCCGAGGTCTTTTGGTCGACCAAACCATTTGGTTCATCGATCAATCATCCGATTCTTTTTTGGTTGACCAACCAACATTTTTGATCAACCAACCATGTTTTTTCAGCACCTCACGATGGCACCCAAACGTCCTCGAGGCTCTTCTAGTCATCGTGATGATGCTTTCGATCACTTTTCTTATTACTGAGGCTGCTCGTGATTGATTTTCTTTGTTTACTAAGTTCTCTCTGCACGTCGGATGACCTATTGATTTCACCTATTTTGTGTCTATCTTCCCTAGGATTCGCAAAAAAATTGAATACCATCAGATTTTACATTTATTTGAGCAGAGCTTTTATGCGGGTTCCAAGCATAGCCGCATTCCCGGTGTTGATCCCATGGCCTGTCACCTATTTTATGCCAATCTCAAAGGTATAGGTGAAGGCTCCAACATCGAGTTGACCTCGAATGTCTACAGGATAGAAGTTTTAGTCAATGTGGACGTTTTGACGAAGATTCTTGGCTGTCCTTCTGTTGGACCTACTTTTCTTGAGTTGCATCAGCAGACTCAGTCTGATATTATCAGGGAGACCTTGCTCACTCCCTCTCATTTTGACTTGGGCCATCCTACCAAGTCACCCTTTTTTCGTCGTTTTCCTCGCTTTTTGAACTGTGTTTTCTTGTGGAACTTTATGTCCAAGTCCACATCTTTTGAAAGCTACCCTGGTATTATGCTAATCACCTTCTATGCCTTTATGAAGAACAAACGGTTCAATTGGAACTATTTGATTCTTTATCTCATGAGTAAACCACCTAGCATCTCCTTCCAGTTTGGGACACTTTTGTCTCATATCTTTCTCCATTTCAATATACCCATGGACATCAATCATAAACAGTTTATCACTCGTGTCTCCATTTTTGATAAACTCACTTATGCGAAGATGGAGCAAGCACAGGGAGCTCGTGATGAGGGTTCACCATAGGAGCAGCAGCAGTAAGAGCATAGCACTGTACCTCCTCCGTTCCTACCTTATGAGCACTTCACTGCAACTTGTCCACCTTCAGTGAGACCATCACCATCTTTCTATGAGTAGGACTGGATTCTCTTAGACAGATAGATTTCAGGCAAGGACTTTGTCACTATTCAAGATGTGACTGCTGGTATTTCTTTGATGATGCATAGGCAGAAAGAGATAGACATGATTATGATGAGGCACAAGCATCGGGTATCAGATTACCTGAATGCTCAGAGTTAGCTTTTGGACAGACTTGGAGAGTCTGTTCATAGCATTCAGCAGTAGCTTCACCGACCTCCTCAACCTCGTCGTTCGACTACCATAACTTTTGCAGAACCTCCTCCTCCTCCTCCTCCTCCTACTTCATCAGCTTCACCAGTAGCACCGCCAGTTGACCAGTAGATCATTCCTCCTCGTAGGACATCCAGGCATTCGACACCACGTTCGTCAGCTCAGTGACGCCTTTGCCATGGTCAACCTGCATCTTCTGAGAGATCAGACTCATTGGATCTAGAGCTAGATACCGATCTTCAGAGCACCATGGATGCATTTATGGCATCATTAGATGATTAGTTGTTATATTTGCTTTCATTTTGGCATGTATCAGTTTATTCTAGACTCTTTTATATGTTATCTTTTCTAGACATTTTGTTATGATGTTGCATGAATATTATCTCCTTCAGTTTTATATTATTATCTCTCTCAATGCACGATCTTAGATTGATGCTTATATTACTTGTTTAAGGGGGAGTTAATTGTAAAATAACCAGCAGTATGTTTACTTTATGCTGAAACAAAAAGGGGGATATATTATGCAAAGTTATTTTCAAATTCATAATTATAATTTTGTTGTCATAAAAAAGGAGGAGAATGTAAGCACCTTTGTTTTGATGCACCAAAATTATGTTTATTGCTAAGATTGACATTTCAGAACTATCTTGGATTGAAGCCTCTGTTCAAGATACAAGTTCAGATAGTTGTTGATGTGGGTCTTTTTCATTTATTTGAGTTTAGGACTTTATTGTAAGGAACCTCAAATAAAACTCAAAAATGATTTTTTCACGTATCTTTTCAAATCCAAATTTTACAGTTATTGATCGACCAGACTTATTAATTGTTCAACCAAAATACTTTGATCGACCAACCTACTTACTTGACTGATCAAATCAGTCCATTTTAGGAAGTTGAGAAAAATCCTCCTGATTGACCAACCAAGCCAATTATCGACCAACAAGTGATCGACTAACATTCTTAATTGATCGACCAAAGTACTTTTTGATCGACCAATTAATCTTAATTGATCGACCAATTTTCTTTCCTATTCAAGCAAAACTTTTTGTATAAATAGAGGTCGTACGCAGCCCATTCAGATACAACTTTTAAAAAGAGAAACACCATCGTGCTTATTACAAAAGGCTTCCACATCTCATTCTTCACGCTCTTCGAAAGCACGATGACTCGAACCTTTGTGAAAAATCTATTTGACCATTTATTGAGGTTCCATAGAATTCATTTTATTGTTATTCCATTTTGTTGTTTTGATTTACGTATCCCAAGCCCGTTTGGAAGATCTGTGGTTGCTGTTTTTTCTTCTCTTTAGGATAAAAGAGAAGGGTTTGTAAGAGGTTGTGCCACCCTCGTTCAAGCGGTGCGAATAGTGGATTGACTAGCTTGTACTAGTTGAAAAAATCCTAAGCTGGGAGGCTTAAGTAGTGGTTTTTACCCGAATTGGGTTTCCACTATAAATCAGGTGTACTCTGTGCATGAATCTTTGTTGTTTTATTTTTTAATTTGACTCTCATTTTTTTAAAGAAATACTATTCACCCCTTCCCTCTAGTATTTAGTTGCGATCCACAGGATATTCTCCAACCCTCAATGTTGTCCACCTTCTTCTCAATGATGGAGACCTTATCCAATTGACTGGCTACCAACTCTAAGTCAACGGATGCGGAAAGGCCTCGAGATTCATGTGCCCCCAATTGTTTGTCAATGCTCGGGTGGATGTCCAGTCGTACACACCCAGTGACTCATTGTTCAGGGAGTTCTCGCACATGTTCTCGAGAATTCCCCAAATCTCGTCTTCATGCTGACCCATGATGCTGCCACCACTGGTTGCATTGACAGATAGCTTGATGTCATCATGGAGTCCGTGGTAAAAGGATTGGACTTATTCCTACTTCGGGATTCCGTGATGGGGGTATTTGCACATCATATCCAAAAAACGATCCCATGCCTCGTGTAGAGATTCTCTCGCTCCTTAGGAAGAGTGCGTGATTTGGTGCCGCATAACGTTTGTGTGACCAATGGGATAGAATTTTTGCAGAAAGGCGGTTTGAAGTTCTTCCCATGTGTTGATCACGTGTGGATAAGTTTGAAACTAGTAGGCGGCTTTGTTGGCCAGAGAGAAGGAGAGGATCTTTAAGAGCAAGCCGTCTTGATTCTGCTTGTCTACCCCAAAGGTGTGGGCCAGATGCTTCAGATTCTTGATGTGTTGGAAAGGATCCTCAGAGTTCAAGCCATGGAATTTTGGATTCATGTGAAGCATACTAGGCTTGAGCTCCACCTCAGGTCCTCCCGCAGAGATATTGATTCGTGGTTCAATCTCCATTGCTGTGGGATTGTAGTGATCTCACATTTGAGATCGTAGCAGTGGGTTGATGAAGGCATTGATCTGATCTCTGAAATCAAAGAACTGTTGTGGTTCATAGTTAGGTCATTTTGGCTGATCCATGGTTGTGATTGGAGGTTCAGGCTTAGAATAAGAGGAAATGTTAAAGTGATCAGGTTGTTGCACAGACACAAAGGTTGAGGCTTGGCCTCGACGAGAGTGAATAACTAATGGAGGCCTTAAGGTTGGTCTTAAGGACCTCCTCCCAAACATGCACTGATGGAGAAGATGAGAGATAGAATGTTAGACGGACCCAGTCGAGGCACCCAAAGATTTTTGGATTACTATAGAGGTTCAGGGCGGATGATACTCCTGGATCAGAAAGTCGTCCACCTGAGAATTACCTAGGCAGCCAGGAAAGGAGAGTCTTGCAAAGACCCCTACACGGTAGAGCGTCCCCACAAGTTACAAGGTTTCCCCCACCTGACCTTCCTTGTCACTGACGATCCAGGTAGACCAGAATGGTGACTTGACCTTTTAAGTCTACCAATTTTAAGCTTAGAGCAAGGTTCTTATGATTCCACTTGAACTTTAAGATATTTTTGTGCAAGGTGACCTAATTTGAAGATTGGTTGATCCCACAAGGTGGGTCAACTTCACCTGTTTGCTCTTTGAGATTATTAGGTCCCAACTTTTTAAGATTCAAGTGGATATTTAGAGCTTGATTTTAGGGCTTGCTTGATTAGGTCAATTCAAACAAGGCTTGGGACACACACAAGTTGGAAGAATATATTCGTGATTAAGCAAGTGGAGTCCTCAACCCTAGAATAGAAATCCCATTTTAGCTTTGATTGATCCAATTAGGTCCGTCTAAATTTGGTACCTGGGGCTCAAGCAAGAAGGTGATAGCCCTAGATATCCTAAACCCTAAGTAGGTGCAGAAATCAGGTTTAGGGTTTGTCTACAAAAGAATCAAATTAGGCAACTTATAAGGATTGATTCTAAGAATAGAATGCAAGTTGATCCTAATTGATTTTTTTCTTCTTCTTTAGCTTTTCAGAATCAGGGGCTTAATGAGGATGGAAAATGAGATTACTTGCCCCTAGAGTGGCTGTTGTGCGATTGATTTTGCTCCTTGGTTAAATCCCCCTGCACAATTGCAATCAAAAGAGATAAATCAAGTTAGGAATTGTAATCCAGAGATTAAATTGAACGTTGCTTCCCGGCAACGGCGCCAAAATGTTTGCGTGCTAAATCGGGGTTTGAAAATCACTTCGTTGTAATATAGCAAAAAATAACGCGTGAACAAATACAATTTATTACTCAAATATAAGTTCGAGGTCGAACACAGGGAGAAAGTGTTGCAATTAAGCTCAAGATCACAATTTAAGCATAAGATAACAATATTTAACGAGAAATTCAAGCAATAATAATGTATATATAATAGTAAGGGTCAATAGTGTAAAAAGATTAGGGTAAAATGGTGATTTGAATCACCAATTACACTAATTACAATAATAGCGAATATCTCAACAGTCTCAACCAAATTTAATCCACGCAAGCCAAGTGCATAGTGCACTGTGTTTGACAGATCAGACGATGGAGCTTTCAATCAGATGACTTAACTGTCTAGATGCTATAGTGCCAAGAGGGCACTCTTCTTGTTCCTTTCCTTTCTCTCCTTAGGCTCATGGGAAGGCACAACACAGAGGCATGGTTGCATCGTAGAGACTAACTGTTGAGAGGGGTTCACTGAAGCAAAACCCCCCCACCTTCTCTATTTCTCTTTCTTTCTTCTCTTCACTCTCAGATCGGGCAAACTAGACCAGACCCGGGTAACCAAGTAAACGGATCGAGGCCCAGATCGGCGTGGAGTGAACCGCGGGTGAGAGCGTGCGTATGCATGTGCGTGGGCGAGGACCACACCCCCTGTGCGTGCTGAGGCGAACAACCAGTATTAGAAAATCAATTTAAGCGTGGTCGGGGCTTCTTCGCTCTACGAGGTGTGACTATCCCACACAGCTTTGTCGTGATGCAGTAGCAGCTGAAGACTCGTCTGATTGAGGTCGAGGATGTAGCTGTGGAGTCCAATTGATCCCCTGGAGGGCTTCCTGAGAGTCAGCTGCTACACCTAGAGATGGAATCTGGAGGGGTTGCAGCCGGAGAATTGTAGCTAACGTCGGAGAACTCGGGGTCGGCGATAGAGGTCGGGCGGTCACCTGAAAAGCAGAAAATGACCTCGCAACCATGTCAAATATGCTCAGGATGATTGCTTGAGGATGGAGAACATGATGGTGGTCTTGGTGGTGCACATGAGTGAGTGAGGAGGTCGGACGACCTCGAGACGACAGTGCGATGAGCGTGGAGTTCGGCAGAGGGTAGGAGTGATCAATCCCCTCAATTTCTTGAGGGGTTTTGTTTGCATTGATGAGGTGAAGGTCATAGGCTTGTTGGCGAAGCATTTGGAGCAATGGAGTGAGCGGAAGCTTTGCCGAAGGAGTGGCTGGAGTAGAGGAAGACGAAGTCGTGGAGGGCGAAGCGATGGTTGAGTTGGAGTGTAGTGGCACGGTGATGATGTGTAGATGCTAGAGAGTCGATGAAGCTAACTAATGGATGAAGAGGAGCGGAGATGGCACCGGTTGTGGTATTTCCGACGTCGGAGGAGATGGAAACTTTGATCAGGTTGACGGCGATGAAGACAGGGTTAGGAAGCGTCGCACGGGTATGTTGAGATGCGGAAGACGATGGGGAAGAAGAATCAGCCGCCTATGGTATGTGGCGGTCGGCGAAGGAGCTGGGGATAGGAGTTTGCCAGTGCAAGCTCGGAGCGAGCCGGAGGTAGAGGAAGGAAGAGGATTTCCAGCTTAAAAACTTGCTAAAGAAGAGGGGAATGCCCAGGAGGTCTTTTATAGGCCAAAGGGTGAGCTTCAAAGCTTGGAAACCAAGCTTTGAAAGCTCAAAATTCACAAAATAGGTTTAGGTTTTCCAAGAGTTCGCATGAACCCTTGGACGAGATTTGGAAGGCAAGACCTGCCTCAGATTGAAGAGAAACTTCTTAAGAATCTTCCTTCCAAATTTAGAAGGATTTTGTTGTGAAATCAGGGAGGATCTCTTGATTGAAGGTCGGCGGTTCGTGGGTTCACACAATAATGGCGGTAGGGGCATTTATGTGAAGAAGACAAAGAAGTTAGGGGGTTTTTGTAATAAATTCAAAAGCTAAGGGGTTATTTGAGAGAATAAAGTTAGACTTGGACTAAAATGCAAACTAGGTTGAAATAATCTCAGATTGGGTTCAAATTTTGATACAAACCTAATTTGAATCCAAAGAGTCCAATGGTGAAGTTAAATTTTGGTTTTGACCTAGTTTAATTGGGTAATTTATGCAAAAATCTAAATTAGGGCAATAGTTTGTTTGAGACTCAGTTTCAGGTCAAAATGGGTTCAGATGGTCAAATCAAGGATGCCAAATCCTAGAGAATGTTTTTCTATGATTTTTAGAGGGTTTATGTGAATTTTATCTTGACCAGAACCTCAGTTAATTAAGAGGGTCTATTTTTAGTTTTTCAGATGTCCATTAATTCTTGAAAATATGTTTCTATCTACATGGAGCAACTTATTAGGCATTAATGACTAAATGACCTTTAATAAAACTTTAGCATACTCCATGGTTATTTTGTATTTGTGATAAGATGATAAAATTGCAGAAATAATCCTATTTTCATCTTTTCTTCTCAAAATAATTCATCCTGCTCAAAAGACCTTCTGACTGATATGTACGAGCTTTTGTTGATTTTATAAGCCCAAATTGAGCTAGTTATGGCTCATGATGGTATTCCCATCAGAAGCTCCATGCAATTGACGGGAACAAAACCCCTCAACCAATTTAGAGTTTTGACACCTCCACTCCACTCGACTCCTCTCATTGCCATCGGCTCCTTCAACTTTGTCCGTCCTCCTTCGCCTCGTTGCAGCCAATAGCCATCGCCATCACCTTTAGCAAGGTGCACCGACTCTTCTCAACCCTTTGGTTGAAACTTTCAATGCCTCTTTCGACAAGCTGACCTTCATCGTCAACACCACCATCTTCAACGCTGGTAGCCACCATCCACCGTGGTCATAGCTGCCAAGTGTCACCAAATGATTCTTGAAGCTCTGAGGGAGCTTCACAACCTACTAATAAGGTCTCCCGTGACTTAGCTCTCCCAGTTGACCTCCATTGAGGAGCGCCCTGTAGGCTGCACGCACAGAGGAGCTTAAGCTCCTTTGCTTGCAAGGACTGATCTGTGAAAGAAGAAAACTTTCAGGGGGCTAAATCGTAGGGATCCAAGGATCTAATTGCAAAGGAATCAACCTTTTTAAGGACTGATTTGTATTTTTTGAGGATTTGGCTTTGTATTTTATTCTGAATAAGTTTTGATTGCAATTACTTGCTCAAACATTCTTGATAATTGAATATTTAGTGCCTAATTGCTTTCACACTTTATTAATCTATATTATCAAGCGTTGAAAAATTTTCGCTCGTGAGTTTGGGTTTCATATCTTGATTCGTAGAACCAAGTGCAAAACTGAACTTGTTTGTTTTGAAAATTCACATTTAGTACAAGTTCAAATGTAATTAATTAGATAGTGGTTTTTGCACAACATAATTACTCCTAGTGAATGACCTCAGAATACTTTTATTTCGAGAAAATATAAATTTTAAAAGTTGACTGGTGCGATTTGACTACACTACGCTGCATTTTTAATGAAAGTCATTTTTCTCATGTCATTATTAAGTGACAAGGCATTTTTGTGCATGTTTTGAAATACATCAGATTTGTAGTATGGTTGCGCTAAACCCTCGATCAAAAATACTTGTTTTAACAAAACTCGCTTAGAGATTTTTTTTTCTTTTATAACTTGAGTCCTGGTCGTTCGTCTCTAGGGGGCGTGAGAAATGAGTTTTAGATTTGGATCCACTTTTCTAACCTAAATCTAACCTAACCTAATCTTTCTGATCTTTTTTGTATTTTGTGATTTTTTCATGTTTTTGATTTTTGTTTTGGAAAGCAAAACGAAACCTAGATCTAAATATGCTAGAGAAAACCTAGTCTTAACCTAAGTAATGGGCATGTATTTATAATGATAATAGAAGCATGCCACTACTTATTCAAAGATAAACTAATCATGCATTAACTAATTATCTAAAGTTGCAAAAGAATACATAAAAAAAGCTAAACTAAGAGAATGCTAGGATCAACCAAGAGAGGCTATGAAGAAGCCTTCTTGGCCATCCAAGAAGAGAAAGAGAGAGAGAGGGTGTGGGCTCATCTTCCAAGGAGAGAGAAGAGGGCACACCCATGAAGGAGGAGAAGAGGGTGGTGGACCCTTTCTCTTCTAGTCGTCCTTGATGCCTTGGAGGAGAACACCTTGGAGCTTCACTTGGTCGTCCATGGAGGAGCACCTTGGAGCTTCTCCTAGCCATCCACAGAGGAGGAGAGTGGACGGCCTTGGGAGGGTGGAAGGGAAGGTGTTGGTGGTTGTAAGAGTGGAGTGGAGGAGAATGAATGAATCTTAGGTGCCCGTCCAAGGAGTCTTAGTAGTAGGTGCTTAGGTTGGGTTTACTAAGATTAGGATGGCTAAGAATAAGTGTTTCTAGAATAGGCTATATTTAGGTGTTTTCTAGACTAAGGTAGAAGTGTGTGTGTGTGTGTGTGTGTGTGTGTGGTTTGAAATTTGTAGAGCTAGGTTGTGGGTTTTGGTAGAATTCGGTGCTAAATAAGTTGGGTCAATCTAGATTAGGTGGGTATGGACCTAATTAGGCTTAGGAAAGTCTGATTGGAGAGAAGTGAACCTAATTGGGTCTAGGTCAAGTCTAATTGGATGTGTGTGTGTGATTAGGCTAAGGTAATCCTAATAGGAATAAGTCAATTAGATCCTGGGTGGATCTAATTAGGTTTAGGTGCACCCAATCAACTATAGATGCACTCAATTAGGTATGGGCTAGTTCAATTGGGTTAGGGATAGGATAACTAATGGTATAGATAGTGGGATAGGTTTAGGAGGTCTCTAATTAGGTTTCCTAAGGTGTTTGGTGGAGGGATAAGGTGGATAAGAACATGGATAGTGCTATCCATGTTTTGGGTTCTAAGGATAAGATGTCCCAATGGAAGTGGTTTAGGGTTTAGGAAGGCTATCCTAGGGATTCTAAGGATAGGGATAAGGCTATCCTCCTCACTCGTCTTGTTTGGATCAATCTTCTACTCTCTTTATTACCTTATTCCACTCTATCTTGCATCTTGGATCACTTTATTACTTGCAAATAACAACAAAAACATTAAATAGCAAGATATCTCATCTTATTCTATATAAAATGATGCAATGCATGATATGCATGATATGAATGCAATATTTACAAATTAATCTAGGTTCTAACATTATTGAGGTTGATTAGGACCTATGATTACTAAGCAATCATACCTCTATGCCTAAAGCTTGCTAGTCCCTAGAAAATGCAAGACTAAGTTATTTATAAGTTTGGTCCCTAAAGGACTGATTATTCTTTTTATCAAAGAGTTTGACTAAAGATTTTTCTCCTTTCATTTCATTTAGAAATCTAGAAATCCAAACAATCATGAAAGTGTAGTGATGGTAGCTTAAGCAATGGACCCAAGTGAAAAGTCAATTTACACTTAAAGTTCATACTTGACCCTTAGTAAAAATTCTATCGGGATAGGCAAACTCTTCTCTTGGGGATACGTAACAAATAATATGTAATTTTACTTTGGCTTTTTAGCTTACGTAGAAGATGTCTGAGTCAAGTGGTTTTATATTTGGTGGCTCACAGTCATCGGGTGCTACATATAATCTAGTACTACAGATTCTATATTTCCAGAATGTCAAACAAATCAACCTAGAGAGAGGCTAAAAACTGTGCTTTCTTTAGTTCCTTCATACTCTCTTTTTCTTCTCTTTTTTTTTCGAGCTCGCAATCTCACCATATTTTGTCAATGTACTCAATATTTGGTGTCCTCTCATGGCATTAACACTTTAATTAAAATTCTGATTACCCTACAACTAAGTCAAAATTCCTCAGCCCGTATTCAAGCGGTTAGAAATACAAAAAGGTAGGTATGGGCCATATTCGGTGGATCGCAATGGTAGTGGGTTTTGTTGCCTCAATGTAAATTACTCAAAAATGAAATAAATGAATAAACACGATTATGAACTCAACATTTTTTCTTTAGACTTTTTCTCCCCTTTATTTTTCCATATATATATTTTCTTCTTCTTTTTTATTTTTATGCATGTCTATGAACACAACACAATACAACACAACACACTCAAATTTTATTCAAGAGGCATTATTAGGGATTGGTGATGTTCAAGAGGATATCGGGTGGCTTATTTGGTGGAAGTGACTACTTTCGGCATCAGGAAGGGAACAAATAGGATAGCATATTTCTAACCTTTGACACTAATACCCTCCTTCAACAGAGGATTCCATAGAGGATGGTCGTGACCATCCATCTTAGCTGTAGTTTTATTAGAACCCGATCTCTGTATATCTACCTTTGGTGGCTCTCAAGAATTCTCACAAGATTCATACGTAGGAACTTGAGAGTGAAAACTATGCCTAACTTCAAGTATCATTATCTAATTATCCAGAGACTAAGAATCCTTGCACTAGACTTGAAGCACCAGTAGACATTCTACTCTCACCTCACAACTGTTTGGTGGATTTATTGGAAGATGGTTTTCCTAACTCCCTAACCACTATCCAAGGGTTTAGGAAAAGAAGCAATGCTTCTTCTTGACAAACTAAAAATGTCTATTGGTTTTCATAATGGATCCATTGGAAAATCTACGTGCAAGTGTAAACATTGTACTGGATTCTAGATTCAGAATTAACTCAAGAATAAAACCCCTAATAAAACTTCCTTGATAAAAATTAATGCATGAATATATATAAATGCTATGTATAACCTTTCAAAGTTTATCTTCGAAGATTTCCCTAATTCGAGTTACATTTAGCTCGGCCCTAATTTTAGAATAAAAAGGTGAGTGGATGAGTTGGAAGTGGTTGTTGTAGATGATTTTTAGCTCTAATGCAAACATTGGAGGTGGAGTCTGTTGTTTTTAATTTAAGGACCCTAAAGTGCAATTAGCATGATGTACGAAAGGTTTTTCCTAGGTGTTGGTAGAAAAATTTTCATTTTACATATACTACCCCCCCATGCCTACTTTCTTGCATATCCTCATGCATGAATATAATGTAAAATAAATTAAGATAGGGAGTACATGGGTAGAAATCACTTGGAATATTAGCTCTTGAATTTTTTGTTCCATTTATTCCAATACCTAAGAAGTATAATAAATATGCAGGAAAATATGCTAAATAAAATATGCTATATATAAATGCTGAGTTTAACACCTCTAGCTGGGCGTAAACTCGAAAAGGATATGCCAATATAGTATTAAGAATGGCGAGTAAAATGATAAGAATTTTAATCTCGTTCACCAATAGCGGGCCACAAATGCGGACCAGCTGCCCATGAATTCCGAGCCCAAATAATCGAAAAAATATGTAGATGGAGCTTGGGATTATCTACAGCCAAGTACTACAGCAGAAAGACAAATAAATATGGGTGCCAGGAAGAAATGAAGATGAAGGCATCTTGAAGAGGTGATGGAGAAGATGGGTGGTTGGGGTATGAGCAGAATCGTATGGGGAAAAATCATATGGGTTCTGATAATGGCGATGAATGGAAAGCATGACCCTAGTGGTGTGATCAGATTTGGAAATCAAGGTCCAGTGATCAATCTCTGTGTCTCCCAAAGATATTTCTTCCTGAGTATCATCCTCTTCTTTTTCCAAATAATTCAATTCCAATTCCCAATTATCACATGATTCAACAAACTTTTTAGCTTCCTCAGATAACTCATCATATGTAATCCCTAATAATTTTTCAATCTCTTGAATATCTTTTTCATAGGGGGATATTTCCTCCTTCTAACTTAGATGGAATTGGGTAATAGATTTGGTAGTGAGTTCCTCCATGAGAGTGGAATGGGCTGAATCATTGATTGAGGAGTCGTTAAAGTCTTTTTGATTTTGTTGCTCTGTGTATGTGATCATTTGAATAAAAAATTCATTAATGTCTACATGGGCATCCTCAAATACAACAAAATCATATTCAAACTCATTAATGCTTGGTTCCTCGAAATGAAATGATTGATATTTAGGCCCTAAATCAAGATCAAGATCGTCAAATGAATCTCCCTCCTCAACTTCAATAGGAACATCAATATCATCCACCTTGGGTGTTTGATCTACAGATTCCTCAATGACTACCTCAGAATCACAAATCTGTTGTGGCACACCCAACCCAAATTCAAACATTTTTTATTTTTGTTGCTCGTCTTGGATTTTATGAAGCTCTTTTCTTATATCATCATATTCTCTCGCACTAGCTTCTTTTATTTCATGAATCATTTTGATCAATTGAGTAATCTAGGATTCATATTCTCAAGTTTTAATGATTCAAGTGAATGTAGAGCCTTGATTTTAGGGTTTTGATGATTAATTAGTTTAATCAAGGGCTTGGATGGCACACAAATGCAAGAAGATTACTTTCCTTTAATAATGGCAAATGTGTAGTAACACTTCAACCCTAATGTGAAACCCTACTTGGCTTTACTTCCAAGTCCAATTTGATTCCAAATATGACACCTTGGACTCAAACAAGAAAGTGAGTAGTTCAAGGTGTTGAGAAAATTAGTGTGAGTCCCTAATAGGCACAAGAAGTATGAATTGGGTATCTCTAATCAAATTGAGTCGCTTCAAATTTGATTTCAATCGATCTTGCATAAATCAGGAAACTTTTACCTTGAATGATATTAGTAGAAAAATAAGGAAAAATTGGATCCTAATTTCGTTTGTTTCCATTTTAATGTTCCCAAGATAAAGAGGGGATTATGGGAGAGAGACAAAATGATTACCTGCCCTTGGTGTGGTTGCTCAAGCGGACGATCTTCAGTGGTAATTCACCTTGAAACAACACAACGAAACAAATATAGCAAGTTAGAATCAAAATTAGAATGAATATGACTAGTGGTGAAATGCGCGTTGCTCCCTGGCAACGGTGCTAAAATGTTAACTCACTTTTGTTGAGTTTTATAATATGCATTATAGTATAGTCAACAAAAGCGGATCAATATTAAAAAATTTATAAATCGAAATCAAGAGAGTTCCAAGGTCATCTCAGGGATCAGATAATGTGTAATTTAACCACTAATTAAGTATAAAAATGAAGCATAATAATATGATTCAGGGCAAAATATAATATGCAATGAATTCAACTCTCAAATAGATAAAAATTTGAGTTTCCAAAAAGCCAAAAATAAATAAATGCAAGGATAAAAAAATGGTTTTAATTAAGCATACAAAACCTCAACACTAGGCTTTATTCAAGCCAAATCAGACATCTCAATAGCCATTATTCAGAAGACTTAAATATTTGCCCCAAGCTCCTTCACAAATTCAAGCCAAAATTCCCCAACCTAGGCATGCATCCCGATGCAAAACCACGCCTAGGCTCGCACCCAGGCACGTGCCCACGTGCGTGTGAGCGTGCGTGTGTGTGTGCGCATGGGGAGGATTAGGGGACCCAACCCCTTGTGATCTGAGCAATGCTTAAGCGGGTGGGATCCCCTTTATTTGGAATTTTTAGCCTAAGCAAAAATGAGGTGGGATTAGGTCCCAAACTTCTTCGTTTGTTCTTCTTTTCCTTCATTCACAACATGGAAATTGGCTTCATCAATTGGTCATGTATTGGCCATGGATGGCCAATCCAATGACTAAGCTTTGTTCTTCTTGCGATTTCGTGAATAATGAGGGTAGTGCCCTGATGATTCACTCACCGGAGGTAGCCAACATTGTCTGAGAAGAACCCAAACTTCGGTGAACACCTACACAAGTAAAAATGGCCTTTTAACCCCAATTAATCACACGATGAGGTCTGACGAGTAGCCCTAAGCTGATTGGAGGTGACGGTGGACATGGATGGTCAGCAGTGAAGCTCTAGAGGAGCTTGGTCGGCGTTAATGGAGGTTGGTCGTGGAGATGATGAATGGTTAAATTGAGTTGGGCAAAAGGTTGGTGGATGTTTAGAGCACTTGATTGGTATTTAAGAATGTCGCATTGTAGTACAACCAAAAAAACATTCAAAACAAATATAATTTTATCACTCGAATTTGAAGTCCGAGGTCGAACATAGGGAGCAAATGGAATTCATGCATTAATCTCAATAATAAATGCAAATTGAACACATAATACTACTCACAATCTAATTAAAAATGTAAAGCATGAGTATATAGAGCATAAAAAGAATTGTAGCAAAAAATAATGGAGAGCTGATAAAAAATTGGACGTTTGATTATAAAATCAGACGTCTTAAAAGTGATGTGCTACAGTGCCTCTCTTTCTATGATTTCTTTTGCAAGCTTTCTTCTCCTTCTTTCTTTTCTGGCTTTCCTTCCTTTCTTTCTCTTCTCTGGCTTTCTCTGTCTTCTCCTTCCTTCCTTCTTTTCTCGTTGGCTTCTTCTTCTTTAGCTTCTTCCTTTGCCTTATGAATCTTAGCCTCTTCCTTCTTCTTTCCTCTTTCTTTTCCTTGGCTTCTTCTCTGTTCCTTCTCTTCCTTAGCTTCTTCCTCCTTTCTTCTTTCCTTCTTTTTCTAACCTCCTCTGCCTTAGCTTCTGCGGCTCTTTTCTTTTCCTTCAGCTCCTTCCTCTTCTGCTTCAGCCCTTAGCCTTCTCCTTCCTCTTCTTGAACTTCGCTTCTCCTCCTCTTAACCTGCAGAGCAAAACCTACTCCCTACCTGCATGAACTCTCCTCTCCTTTCTCTCTTAGGTTCTGCTCTCCCAGAGCCCGCTTCTCGGGTAATTAGGTTGGGCACGTGGCCGGGACCAAGTCCACCAGCGTGCGGTGGTGGACGAGGTGTGCTAGTCGGTCGGGTAAATGGTGTAGTCGGTGGTGGGCGAGGTGGTTGCCAGAGAGATTGGAGTAGTGGGAGATTGTCAGTGAGGTGTTGCGGAGGTCGTAGGGTGGTTGGTGAGGTGGAGAAGGTGATGGTGATCGGTGGTGTCGAGGGGTGTTTTTGAGAAATAAAGAGGGGGAACGGGAGTAGAAGAGAGAGGGAAGCTAACAAACCTAATCTAAGGATGAAGGAGACAGGAGAGACGTTTGGGCTAGTATGGCCGACGTCGGAGACGAAGATCTCCGTAGATAAGTTGACGGTGAGGACAAGGGCAGAGGCGGTGTCAGGGTTGGTATGGCTAACGTGGATGGATGAGAGGAAGGCAACCCAACCACTGGTGTTGTGGTTGGGCGATGAGAGAGAGGGGGAGGAACCGCCGGAGCTTGCAGAGGTGTTGTGGCCGACGAGGAGAGAAGAATTGAGGGGGAACAGGCCCAATTTCAAGTTGGGGAGAAGCGATTGAATTAGGGGCTACTTAAATAGTCCTTTAGGGTAGGATTTGTGCTTGGAAGCCAAACTTCCAAGCAAGGTATGTCCACCAGAGTTGGAAGCTTCAAAAAGACCCAAATTTGTCATGCGTTCGCATGAGAGATTGGGTACTGTTGAAGCTACGAGTTACTACGCTATCGTATTTGGTTTTGAAAACTTGTAGTTTGAAAGCGAAGAACTCGTGTTCAACAAATAAAATTTATACAGGAATAGAAATCCTGGGTCGAACTCAGGGAGGCGGACGTTTAATTAGAAATACGCATTTGTTTTATTGGTCATGAAGCAGAATAACTGATTGGAAACTATCTATCTATTTACAATAAATAGAAGAGAAAGAGAGAGAGAATATTACAAACAAAAGCAAAAAGAAATGTAGAATGAACATGGATTTCATTATCAAAGAGGTTGTTCATTACACTACTCATTATGACTATAAAGCAGAAAATGATTACACTAGAAAGTAGTAAATCTACTCTAGAAAGCATTAAAAAAAATGGAGAGAGAGATGTCCTCCTCAACGATCGCTTGGAGGACGAAGCGGGAAGAACGGGAATGGGGTAACATGTCGTCGTCGTCGCGAGATCTACTTCTGAAATGGGGGCAAAAATTTGACTTTATCTCTTGAGAAGCATCCTGGGTGTGAGACAAGCTTCTCTTGAGCTTTGGAGAGGGAGAGAAGAGAAAGAAGGGATGAGAATTTCGTATGGAGGGAGTCTCCTTTTATAGTTGCAAGGAGTGAGGGCAATTTGGTCTTTTAAAATTGAAAATCATTAATTCAGGACCTTTAGTAACAGATAAATCCATCGCTAAAGGTTTGAACGTGGGCGTAGTGGGGCGACATGCACACTCTCTCCTCTCCTCAAGGCACAACGCTCATTCACGTTATTCAAATCTCGGCCGTTCGATCGTGAGATCGAACGGCTGAGAGAGATCCTCGTCGTGCCTCCTCATTATGCGCCTATGCGTGCAATCCTGCGTTACGCACGGGCGTGCGATGGCGCGTGATCTAGATTGAGCGCGCATGGTCGCTGGATCACCATCGGGCAGTCAATCGTGCTCGCTCATCCGTGCCTCAACAGCCGCTTCTCGCGACTCGACCCCGCGTCCCTCCTTCGCGACAACACGCTATCAGCGCGTTTGTGTTTCGCTCATGAAATGTGCGTCATCCAAGGGTGGAGAAGCAATGATCAGATGAAGAAGAGAAGGTGTAGTGGTTGCATGCGGCCGGTTGGGTGGTTGAGATGGCGCCACGTGACGCCATCTTGGCCGTCCATCTTCTGGATGATGTAGATGGTGCCACGTTTGTCGGATTGAGTCGATTTTTGCACCGTTAGACTGCGATCATCGATCCGAATTCATCCGTGCGGTCGGATTTGTCATCTGAAGTGTGGATTCACACCATCTTTTCCCTTGATCTTTTAGGGTTCCTCAGTGTCTATCTAATGCTACAGATGTCTGATTAAGGCGATCTTGGAGTCGTTGAACTCCAATTGTCACCCTGATCAGATCTGTACGGTTGGATCTTCGATTCGAGGCTCCGATAAAAGGTTGCCCTATCCCTGAACATAAAAGGAGATAATTAACCTCCATTTTATTCAAACTAATCTAAATGCAAGATGATGCATGCTATGCAATATTTATAGTATGTAATGCAATTCTATGCTTAAGGCCATGCATAAATAGACATTTTATGAAATATAAACATGTTTACATCACACCTCAATGCCTATCTTTTGCTAGTCCCTAGCAAAAATTATATGCTATTTATAAAAGAATTAGGTTGGATTATTTGGGCATGAGTTATTTTCAATCATTAAGAAAATGTTTACTTAGGATCTGAACCTTCAAAGACACAACAGTGCCTGGGTATTTGCCAAAATGCAAACCGCCTCAAGCCCTCGCCTTATTCAAAGAAAAATTTCTTTTTCTCTTTTTCTTCTTTTCTAATTTTTCGATTTTTGAGTTTAGGGTTTAAGAGTGGCTTTCTACGGCCATTCAACTCACCCAAGATTTGATGAAAATTTTAAGTTTTAAGAATCTTGTTGTGAATGTGATAGACTAGTTGATCGGTAATTAGAATAGACTTTGGGTTTTTACGCCTCTAGGTGACCTTAAAAAGTGAGTTTTGCCTAAAGGTGTATCTTTACAGTCCGTAGCTTTCTCCCTACTTTTATTTTTATGGGGTCAACACAAGGGTGAATCCAGTGTATATCTCAATTTATTCTACTTCACTTCTTCCTAAATGTTTTGTGAATTTTCAGTGCATTTCTTGAGCTGGGTTATGGACAAACGGTCGATGAGCTGTTACCACTGACAACTTGCTAGCCATACTCGTGTAACGAAGTGTGGTTTATTTCTTTTGTTTTCTTTTTTCCTTTTTTTTCTTTTCTTTTTGACTTTTTTTTTTAAGTAGGTGGCTTCCCTGGTCTAAGATTTACCTAAAGGCAGCAAGAAGAGAATGCTCCAGTGACTGGGCTCTGGACAACCTACCTATGGGCTGTTACCCACGATAACTTGCTAGCCATATCATCCTAGAAGGTTCATTAGCTATGCAATTTCCGTTAAAATCGCTGAACAACAAGTTAGTAAAAAGATAGTGTGTAGATGCTTTAGACTTAAGGTTCCCTCAAATCAGAGGGCGGGTTGATAAGTCATGTACTTATCACCCAAACTTATTTAATCAAATTATAATAGAATTTAAGATGGCGAGGACTCAAAAAATAAATCCACATTTTAGTGGATACACAGGCCGATTAAGTCCAAAGACCTGAAGGTTCTTTGTGTTCAGATCCTAATGTAATATTTCTAAAGATTAAAAAGTCCTAATGTCCAAGTATTCCTTCCTAATTCAATTTTTTTTTAACTAAATAAAAGAAAATTAAATGAATCTATGGAGTTGACAAAATAATTCAGCGATGAATATTTACCCCCCATGCCTATGTAATGCAATGTCCTCATTGTATTAAAAAGACATAAAATAGAGTGGAATAGAGTAGAAAGCTCCTGAATTGCATGAATGATGGGTCCGCTCCGAGATAAAGAAAAACTATATATGTGCTGAATTTAGTGCCTTCAGCTAGGCACACTATACAAAGAAGAGAAATAAAGAATTCACAAGTGCAGGTTAGAATCAGAATAAAAAGATGAAACCTCTGACCTACCAGCAGATGTCCACAAATGTGGACCAAATTGTGGTGCAGACCCATGCCCCATAATCAAGAATATCTAAGGTTCTGGATAAAAATTACTCAAAACCTAAAATCAGTATGCAAGCAGGGTCGGGCCTGCTATTTATGAGGATGCAACCAAAGACCAAAAGGTTGGGTTACAGAGAATTCGATATCAAAAGGATAATAAATGAATGTGTGCTTGGGTTGGACATCCTCAGAACAAATGTCGTAAGGGTCCTAGTTTGATGGTTTCAGATGAATTGGAACCCTTAGACTCAGTCTTCTACTTCCTCCAGAGTTTGCTTCCTAAATCAAAATTTCCCAACTCTTATCCTCATTCAGAATGTCAAATTCCAGGACCTCCTGCATATTAATCACCCTGTCTGAAATTTCCAAGTCTAAGAGATGTGGCTGAATCAGAATTGACTTGGGTTTAATTATATTAGAAACATAATCGGTAAGCTCAATGGGGTGTAACTGATAATCAGGGCATTGGATTGCATCCTCCAGAAAATGCAATTCTAGATCCGTCATGTGAGCCCCAATAAGATTAGTTTCCTCAATTATTGGGCTATCAAATGATCTATCAGATTCCTCAGGCCCAATCGTCTCACAGAAATCGTGTTCTGTAAACTCACGTGAGACTTTGCAAACTGAATCTTCACCATCAGAATCAAAGAAATCAAATTCCGTATTAATGTATGTCCCAAAATCATCTGTCATTTTCTGGTCCATGAAGACATACGTTTCCTCGTACCCCGACTCAGGGATTTCAGGTGAAGAAATCAGATCATCCTTAATTGGTTGCTCTAATTCACTCTGGTCAGCCTCGTAACGTGTGTCCCCCCCAATAGGTGCCTGAGTGGGTTCTGACATTGGCTTTCCTGAAGGGGGTTCATCCTGGGAATCATCCCACGATTGAACTAAAGCAACCACAAATCTCATTCTCAATTTCGTTAACTTCCCAACTAGAAACTCACCCGGGTTCTTATCCTTAACATCCTGGAGCCAATCCAACAAATACTTGTTCAAATCATCAACCATCTCAATCAGGGGCTCTAATTTTCCAATGCAAGGTATTGGCTGAACTTCTAAAGATTGTATGATATTCCTCGAGTTTGCTAGAACCTTATCTTAAACCTGGTTAACCTGAACCAAATGACTTGGTTCAGGGTTGGGCGGGTTTGGGATCAGTGTAGAGGAGTTAACGAATTGAGATTCATGATATCTTTCCTGATAATAGGTCATTTTGGATTGTTCAAAAGGTGGTGATGACCTAAAGGCAGTGTATTCAGAGGATGGGTAAGGATCAATGTATCCTTCTTGATTGTAGATCGTATTAGGTTGTCCATGAAAGGGTGACGATTTATAATCGATGTGACTCTGAGAAGGATAGAAATCACAATTATGGTGTTCAGGGTTAGACCCTAAACACAGAGGTCCAGAACTGTATCCCCAATCCGAGTTATCCCAACTAACTGATGGTTGATTATAGTACGAGTCGGGGTAATCATCATGTTGAGGATAACTCATAATAGGAGGAAAAGAGTGGGAATGCGTATAAAATGTAGAAGGATTCATGATAGACGGGAGGAAGAATGGCACCCTGCAATACAAGCAATCAAACCTGTCCTTAAGTGGGCTAGCCTAAAGACCTACAGACTCTCAGAACCTATCCTGAGATAAAGAAACGATTTGATCCACTTCTGTCTGTTCAATCCAACCAGTTAGAAGGAAGGACTGGGGAGAAGGTTCTTTTTTCGGCTTGCGCCTCCAGTTCCTAGTGTACCCCCCAGCTACGATCATTTGATTCTACTCCCCTAGCTAGACATCAGATTGAACAGTAGAAACAGACTAATAGAAAATAATGTCATTCTGGGCTCCAAAGAGCGAGTCGAATCCTTAAGGCCAACGTCTACTCTGTTTTATTTAGGGCTAGGTTCGAATATGCTTTGGAATGTGATGGGCCCTTTATCTGGGTTGTGCCCTTAATGATTGATTGATGTGTGTGTGTGTGCACAACCAGTGATTTTCAAGCAAGATTATTTTTGATGCGGTGAATTTTAAAATTCAAATCTTGCTTACTAGCTTTCAGGATTCAACTTTAGGTATTTTCAAACAAGTTTTGTTGACACACCAGGTTTTGAAAGCACAAGTGAAGATGTTTTCCTTTAAAACTTAAAAGAATGTGGAGTGCCTAGTAAATCCCTAAGAGTTGAACCTATGGGGCAGCTACTTGATGAGTTGCTTTTAATTGAAGTGGTGTGGCCCAATCAACTCAAACAATTGGCATGTTGCACCAGTTAATGAGGCACACAAGTGATTACCTAATCTGATTTCTACTCAATTATGTGTTTGAATGTGTGTACCGGTTCCAAAGATCGGTTTACCGGTTGAGTTTTAAAATCAGATGAGGTTGTGTACCCTTGTGAGACTTTTAAATTTTTTTTTTTTTAAATGTGAAGGTTGAGGCGAGTGTAGGTGTCAAACAAACAAACAAAACTAATCTTAGAGTTTATAAGAACACTTAGGTTGATTTATGTTTGTGTTATTACATGGTGGAATGAAAACTAATGGGTGGGAGGTGGGGGAAAACTTATAGAACCTTCAACAGCACTTTACTCTAATCTATCGCTTTTGCTCGTCTCAAAAGAGTACCTGCAATCACAATAAGAAAGGAGAGAAGTGAGGTAAATGATTCGTAAGTTGTAAAACGCGGAAAAAAATCAAAGAGCGTCGCCTCCCCGGCAACGACGCTAAAATGTTGAAGCTACGAGTTACTACGCTATCGTATTTGGTTTTGAAAAAAAATCTGTTATTGTAGTTTGAAAGCGAAGAACTCATGTTCAACAAATAAAATTTATACTGGAATAGAAATCCTAGGTCGAACTCAGGGAGGCAAACGTTTGTTTAGAAATATGCGTTTGTTTTAGTCGTCTCGAAGCAGAATAAATGATTGGAAACTATCTGTCTTTTTACAATAAATAGAAGAGAAAGAGAGAGAATATTACAAATAAAAGTAAAAAGAGATGTAGAATGAACATGGATTTCATTATCAAAGAGGTTGTTTGTTACACTACTCATTATGACTAGAAAATAAAAAATGATTGCACTAGAAAGCAGTAAATCTACTCTAGAAAGCATTACAAAGAATGGAGAGAGATATCCTCCTCAACAATCGCTTGGAGGACGAGCTGGATGGGATGATGCCTGGAAGAAAAAGAACGGAGTAGGAAGGAGGATGAAGTGGGAGGAACGGAAATGGGGCAGCACGTCGTCATCGTCATGAGATCCGCTTCCGAAATAGGGGTAAAAATTTGACTTTCTCTTGAGAAGCATCTTGGGTGTAGGACAAGCTTCTCTTGAGCTTTGGAGAGGGAGAGAAGAGAAAGAAGGGATGAGAATTTCGTATGGAGGGGGTCTCCTTTTATAGTTGCAAGGAATGAGGGCAATTTGATCTTTTAAAATTAAAAATCATTAATTTAAGACCTTTAGTAATGGATAAATTCGTCCCTAAAGGTCCGAACGTGGGCAAAGTGGGACGGCGCGCGCGCCCGCTCATCTCCTCAAGGTGCAACGCTCATTCACGTTCTTCAAATCTCGACCATTTGATCGTGAGATCGAAAGGCTGAGATAGATCCTCACTATGCCTCCTCATCGTGTGTCTACGCGTGTGATCCCGCGTTACGTGCTGGCGTGCGATGGCGTGTGATCTGGATTGACTGCGCATGGCCACTGGATCACTGACAGAAAGCCGTTCTTGCGCATTTGAAAGTCGTCGAAAATCGTAGTATAGTCGCGTAAAAACGTTTGTCAAAAATTAAGTTTGTAAAAATTACGAGACTTGAGTCCCAGTCGTTTGTCTTTGGGAGGCATTTGTTTTTATTTCTGAAATCAATCTTCTATTGCTCTACTTTATTTAGAATCGCATGCCGGTTCGTGATTATTACATATTTAGGTACGACATACTTAGTTGCAAGAATATTAGGAGTTAGAAACAGGCAACTTGAATCACGCAAAAGGAATGACAATTATTAAGTGCATGGTGATTTCAAACATATAGAGTGATACCTATATATAAAAATTCCTTTTCATTCATTCCATTGGAGAGTTGTTTGCACAAGAAATTTAGAGGAAAGCTTATACATAAATGCTTGAAACAGAAATCTAGCTACCAGAAAATGATTGCATACAAGAATTGGTGGGGGGATTTCGCATGCATCATTGGGGGAGAAGCTAAGACTATGCTACTAAGCAGTAATAAAAGTAGTAAAAATTATGGAGAGCATAAACTAAATCTGGCAGAATAAAAGGGCATTCAGGGGTGGTCCCCGATGGCCTTGGAGTGGTCGGGAGGAGAACGAAGGGCTACCAATGTAGCTTAGGCCGACCCTTGGAGAGAGGTAGGGTTGATCCAGCATCCCGGCATGATATCCTCCATGATGGTGGAGAGCTCGTGGAGGTGAAGTAGCTAGTTAAGTGGAAGTGGGCGTGAATGGCACCAATGGAGTGAATTTGCTAAGTGAATGGAGCCAAGGGATGTGAATGGGTGCAAATGTCCACCCCTTAGGTCTTTTTATAGACCTAAGGGAGGCTCTCTAGAGAATTATGGAATTCTCTAGAGAGGCCTATGGTGGGAGCTCGTGGGAGAGTGAGAGAGAGAGGATGGATGGTGGTTTTTAGATCCACCAAATGTGGATCTAAAAATTGAATGGCTTTTGGTTGCTAATTTTTGCAACCAAGGCAACCACACATGGTAGAGAGTTTTAGAGAACTCTAGGCTAGGTATTTTCGTGTGGATGGTGTGTGTGGGTGTGTGTGGGTCGAAACTTAGGTGGCTAGGTTGATTAGGTTAGGTTCTAGCGGGTTTAGGTCAAGGTATGTCTCGAATTAGGATTATAAACCCTAATTCGCTAAGGTAAAGTGCAATTAAACTTAATACAAGTTTAATTGGGTGTGTGGAAAGTTAATTGAGAGTAAAACAACTCAATTAATTTAGGGCTAGGTCAATTGGACTCTCACTGAGTCCAATTGGACAGTGTGTGCTGAGATCAGGGCTCAATTGGACTCAATGAGTCCAATTGAATAGGCTGATGGAATTGACTAAGATCCAAGTCAATTAGGTTTAGTGAGGGCCTAATTAGGTCCTTAAGGAGGTCTAGAGGTGATGTACTAGGGTTAGGGCACCTTAATTTAGGTTCCTATGGGGTTGGAATTGGGGTTAGGGACCTAGAGATCCAAGATCAAGGCTTAAATCTTAAAACAGGAATTGGAGAGCAGTATCAGACGTCTAATAATAGTGTCAGATGTCTTATACTCAAAAATCAGAAGTCCAGACTTGTTGTCTAGACATCTAATCAGAGCTATGAGGGATTTTGGGTTCTGTTTTGGGTATTCTCCAGAAATTGGACATCTGACAAAGTGTCTGGACGTCCAATAACACTGCAGAAGTGGGTTTGAGTTGTGCAGGAGATGGCTAAGGGTCCTGGACATCCTATAACTTATCCAGACGTCCAGATAAGGGTTGGAACTAGGATTTTAGGGCTTCCTAGGGTGTTGTGACCTAATTTAAGGGTAGCTAAGGCTTGGGGAAGTCTCTAGGCTATCCCAGGGCTAGGATGGACCTAAGCTCTTCCCATTTTACTGCTTTATTCCTACTTAATAGAATAGCAAACTTTTAACCCCCTTACATTATTATTCCTATATCTAGATCAAGCCTTCTACTCCAACTCTGCTACAACTCCCGTTATTGCTGATCCAACTTCAGATCCTGCTCCAGATCCAGCTCTAGATCTACTTATTGCCTGCAATCGACATAATGCACTTAATCAGCACATTATAACATTATTTTATGCATAGCTAAGGAAGAGCAGTAAAGATGCAGATAATGCTTATGCATGCATGAGTAACCCTAACTTATGCTAAGTTCTGGCTTAATCTATAAACAAGTAGCCTCATATAATTTGTACTTCATGAAATTCCGATATCGGGTTACAATCAGCTTGACCCTAAATTTAGAACAAAAGGTGGGCGGGTGAGTCAGAAGTGGTTGTTGCGAACGATTTCTAGCTCCAATGCGAGCATTGGCAATGGAGTCGGTTGTTCTTTTATTTAAGGTCCTAAAGTACATTTTACATGTAGCTCCGAGGTTTTCCTAAGTGTTGGCAAAAAATTTTTCAGTTTCTGCTGTATCTACCCCCCATGCCTAAGTTCTTGCATGTCCTCATGCATGAATATAAAAGAAAATAAATACTGCAGGGAGAGAATGGGTAGAAATCACCTGGAATTGCTTCTGAAATTATACATTTAGCACCGGCCAACCTGTTAGCATGCAATATACAAAAAGGAAATATGCTAAAATAAAAATATGCTATGTATAAAAATGGTTATGTATAGATGATGGTGAAATGTGGGATATATGCTATCTATATGTTTTGAGTTTAACACCTCTAGCTGGGTGAGCACTCAATCACACGTCCTCACTAAGATGAACAATCTCGTCAGGTGGAGGAGGTTCCTGGGCCAAAAATGGCTTGAGGTGCTGGCCATTTACCGTGGATATCTACCCAGATTTTGGGTCCTTGATCTAGACTGCCCCATTAGGATATGGCTGTATCCCAACATACAGGCCAGTCCACTTGGACCTAAGCTTCCCCGCAAACAGTTTCAGCCGTGGGCGTGAATACTTTCCTCCGGATGTGGTGGTCATGAAAGGCTTTGGTCTTGTCCTTGTATATTAATGCATTCTCATAGGCCTCCCGCTGGATTTCTTCTAATTCGCTGAGCTGGAGTTTCCGTTGTCGACCTCCTACATCGAGGTCGAGGTTGCATTTTCACACCGCCTAAAAGGCACGGTGTTCCAGCTCTACAGGAAGGTGACAGGCCTTGCCATATACCATGCGATATGGTGACATTTCGAGTGGGGCCTTGTATGCGGTCCGATATGCCCAGAGTGCATTGATTAATTTGTCGGACCAGTCCTTCCTGTTTGGTCTAGCCATCATCTGGAGAATCAGCTTGATCTAACGGTTAGACACTTCAGCCTGCCCATTGGTCTGCAGGTGATACGGGGTGGCTATGCGGTGATGTACCCTATATTTCTTTAATAACGACCTAAAATGGGTGTGAATGAAGTGGCTTCCCCCATCACTAATCAGAGCGCAGGGTATTCCGAATCTCGCAAAAATATTCTGCCGTATGAAAGAAATGACGGTCTTGTGGTCAGCCCGTCTTCCCGGGATGGCCTCGACCTACTTCGAGACATAATCAACAGCTAGCAATATGTACTCGAAGCCATATGAGTTCGAAAAAGGGCCCATAAAATCGATGCCCCAGACATCAAACACTTCTACGACCATGATGGGTTGGAGTGGCATCATGACTCTCCTGGTCATAGAACTGATCGACTGGCATTGTTTGTAGTGTTGGGCATATTCGTGTGTATCTCTGAAGATGGTTAGCCAGAAAAATCTCGACTGCAAAATTTTTGCAGCGGTTTTCCATCCCAAGAAATGGTCACCACATGCATCATTGTGGCAGAAAGATTACACACTGGGGATCTCAGAGTCTGGGATGCATCTTTGGATAATCTGGTCCGCTCCAATGCGGAAGAGTAGTGGGTCATCCCAGAGGTAGTATTTGGCCTCTGCAATGAATTTGAGTTTCTGGTCGTTGGATAGGTTCGCGGGGATTTTGCCTGCGGCAAGGTAGTTCGCGAAATCCGCATACTAAGGGAACTCAACAAAATCAATTGCCAAAAGAGATTCATCCGAAAACTGTTCATGGATAGGTAGGGAATAAGGAATGTGGTCTGGGTCCAATCTGGATAGGTGATCCACCACAACATTTTGTTTTCTGGCTTTGTTGCGGATTTCGATATCAAATTCCTGTGATAGAAGGATCCATCTAATGAGCCGTGGTTTGGAATCCTTCTTTGCTAACAAATGCCGGAGGGCGGAGTGGTCAATGAAGATGATGACCATGTACCCTAATAGATATGATCTGAATTTCTCCAACCCGTATACTACTGCTAGTAGTTCCTTTTCAGTGACAGTGTAATTGCGCTGAGCCTCATTCAGCATCTTGCTAGCATAGTATATGACAACAGGTTGTTTCTCCCGACGTTGACCTAAAATAGCACCGACGATAAAATCAGAAACGTCGCACATCATTTCGAAATCAAGCGACCAGTCGGGTGGTTGGAGAATCGAGGAGTTGGAAACAATGCTTCGTAAAGTCTCGAAGGCGCTGAGACATGAGGTATCAAATTCAAATGGGACATCAGTAACTAGGAGATTCGTCAAAGGCCGCATAACTTTTGAGAAATCGCGTGTAAATCTCTGATAGAAGCCGACGTGACCCAAGAATGATCTGACCTACTTGACCGAGCTAAGCAGTGGTAAGTGGGATATAATCTCTGATTTAGCTCGGTCGACCTCGAGTCCATTTTTAGAGATCCTGTGCCCTGTACTATGCCATCCCTCACCATGAAATGGCTTTTCTCCCAGGATAGTACTAGGTTTACCTCCATACACTGTTTCAGGATCTTGGTGAGGTTATCAAGACAAGATTCGAAATCATCTCCGAAAATGGAGAAGTCATCCATGAATACCTCCACATAATCCCCAATCATGTCAGAGAAGATAGCCATCATACAACACTGAAATGTCGCTGGTGCGTTGCAAAGGCCAAAGGGCATCCGCTTGAAGGTGAATGTTCCAAAGGGGAATGTGAATGTGGTCTTGTCTTGGTCTTCCGGGATAATCGCTACCTAATTATACCCAGAGTATCCATCCAGAAAGCAGAAGAAACTGCGTTTGGCTAACTGTTCCAAGCTCTGATCAATGAATGGCAAAGGAAAGTGATACTTTTGGGTAGCCGTGTTCAGTTTCCTGTAGTCGATGTAGACCCACCAAGATGTTGCAGTGTGGGTCGAGATGGATTCGCCCTTATCATTCTTCATGACGATGAGTCCTGCTTTCTTGGGCACTATTTGAATCGGATTCACCCACTGGCTGTCTGAGATTGGATATACAATGCCTGCCTCCAGCCATTTGATGATTTCCTTCTTAACAACCTCTAGCATATTCGGGTTAAGCCATCTTTGAGGTTGTCTCAAAGGTTTCACCCCCTCATTCGTGTAAATGCAATGAGTGCAATACGAGGGGCGAATACCACAGAGATCAGCAATACTCCACCCGATAGCAGCCCTATGATCTTGAAGCGTAGAAATCAATTGATGCTCATGTTCTTGGGTTAAGTGGGCATTGATAATGACTGGATATGCCTTACTTTCGCCCAAGAACATGTACTTGTGTGAGTCAGGTAAGGGCTTCAATTCAATCACGGGTGGGTCAGAATCAGCTATGAGAGTGGGAGGAGTAGAATTGAGTGTGGGAATCAGCTGATCCATGTGCACGTGAATTCCCACTGAGTCGCTCCCTGTGAAATCGGTTGTGACTGCGTTAACGGGAAACCCGTTAGCTGTAGTCACATCTTCCTGCAATAACAGGGGCAATTTGGTAATATATGGATCAGGATAGCTGGATTCAGGGGTGCTGTGGTCAGAAGCACACCCTAAATAGTCAGATCCTTGGGGAGATATGTGTAATGCAGTGGCTTTAGTCCCGTGTGGATCGAGGTTCGAGAACCCTGATAGTGTAGACGAATGAGACATTGGGTCGTCACAAAGGAGCCCAATGTTACCACAGTACGTCGAATCTTCATCTTCACCATCCTCTATTTGATCACAATCAAAGTTCTTTGCTGCCTTGACCATGTCTAATCCGAGTCTCTCATTGCCTAGGGCAATCTCCATACACCCGGATGCACAATCGATGTTCGCTCAGGTTGTCGCCAGAAATGGGTGACCCAAAATAATTGGTGCATCTTGGAGATTAGGAGGAAATTCCATATCGAGAATGAAAAAATCTGTGGGAAAGCAGAACCGTGGACTTTCACGATCATGTTCTCAACCATCCCCTCGGTGTTTTGACTGATCTGTCAGCCAGCTGAATCATGACCGAGGTGGGCTTCAACTCCCCAAATCGAAATCGATCAAATATGGCAATGGGAGTGAGGTTGATGGACGGACCCAAATCTAGAAGGGCCTGATCAAATGGAGAATCCTGCAAAAAGCAGGATATGAGTGGGGTACTAGGGTCTTTCTTTCTAGGCGGCAAGTCGGCTAGAATCACGGCGCTAGCCACTTTCGACAATACTGCTTGTCGTCAAATTCTCGGCTATCACTTCGGGGTACAGTAGTCCTTGAAGAACCTAGCGACAGCGGGAATGTGATCGATTACCTCGAGGAGGGGGACCTAGATATGTACTTCCTTAAACATCGATTTCAGGCCCTCAAAATTCCGCGTGTCCTTTTTCCGTATTGCATTTTGTGTTAGAGCCTCAGGAAAAGGGATGGGAATCTCAGGGTTAAGTGGCCTCTTACCCTTATCTACCGTAGGTGGCTCTTGGGATGAAGACGGAGTCGAACTCACCTGCGGCGAAGGGTGGGAAAAATCAGGACCCGCCTGCCTAGGTGGTGGGTCGAATGTCTTCCTTCCGCTTCGTAAAGAAACAGTGTGTGCATCGGCTTGCTATCCATGAGGTGGTGGGGGAGCGGAAGGGGCAGAATACCCGGGATTCTGCAAAGGCTGCTGGCCTTGTGCGTAACCAGGTGGTGCAGGAGGCGCCTGTAGTCTGGCGTGTGCCTGTCCCTGCGGTGCTTGAAACCTAGGCGAGGCACCCTAGTTCTGCACATATCGAGGGTTCAGGATGGGTTGGGAGGGCAAGGCTCCCTGAGTCCTATGCTCCTGCAACAGCTGGTTTTGCATGTTCTGTATGGTCTGTATCTGATCAGCCATCACCTTCATAATCTGCAAGCTATCTTGTGTAGACTTCCTCATCGATTCTTGCAGCTCCTCTTTTAGCGCCTCCAAAGGGTCAGCTCACTTTGGAGGGTGGTTGGCAGCTTGGTGCAATGGCTGGTATAACGAGCAGGGTTGCTGCTGCTGAGGTGGGAATGGCTACTGCCTAGGATACGTGTTTTGCGCATTCCCGTATTGCTTGGTCTGGTAATGTGGATCTTGATGTGGTCTCTGTGAATTACCAGACCAGGAGAAGTTCGGATGCTGGTGCCAACCAGGGTTATACGTCTCTGAATATGGGTTATTACGCTCGTATCCTTGGATAGCGCTGACGTCCTCGTGGGCCGAAGATGTTTGAGATGAATATCTGTCAAGGGGATACGCATTATAATCTGCGGGTGGTGCGAAACCTTGGTCATAAGGTGCCAGATCTGGATTGTTTATGGGATCCTGAAATGTGGGATCTCATAAATACGTAGAAGATGCATCCTGAGTGAGTAGATTAGCTCGAGCTGGTGGGGCTCGGGGTGCATAGGAGGGTCGTGAGGTAGCAGAGCTCAAGTCAGATTGACCCTGACTAATCTGGTCAATCTTCTCGATTAAGTTTATTCTATCCAGCTGCTTGACGATGATATCCATGTTGGCTCGAATAGACTCGATGTGAGCCTCGTGGACACCAACCCGCTGCTGACCAGGCCGCTGGAACTAGTTCATAGATGCGGCATTCATCGAGTTCTCCACTAATGATTTGAACAGCTCAAATGCACTATTCTCATCTTTTGCGAGAAAATTCCTGCCGCTAGATGCATCGACCAGATACCGATGTGTGTCATCCAGCCCATGGTAAAAAATCTGAGCTAAGTGCCATCTGGGTATACCATGATGCAGGCATTTTCGGAGAAGGTCGTGAAATCTGTCTCATGCTTCGTGTAACTTCTCTCCAGCTCCCTGGGAGAAAGTCGTGATTGCGCACTGCATTGCGTTTGTTCGACCGATTGGGAAGAACTTTTGTAGGAATTCCCGTCGTAATTCCAACCATGTTCCAATTGGCTTCCCAATAGTCTTGAACCAGTATGAAGCTTTGTCCCTCAGCGAGAACGGGAAAAGCTTCATCAGAACAACCCCAAGATCAAAATTCCTGGGTCGGATCGTTTCAGCGAGTCTACTCAGGTCCTCAAGGTGCTGGAACGGATCTTCACTTCTGTTCTCGTAGAAATGAGTGTTGATCAACCCAATTACATTGGGCTTGAGCTCAAATGCGTCTCCGCCTGCGGGAATTCTAACAAGAGGTGCGATGATTTGTGCAGCTGGGTAGTAGAAATCCTGCAGTTGTTCTCCTCGCGGCGGGTGTTGTATCTTGTCAAGTGCCGTCAGAATGCGATCCATGCTCTGCTGATGCCGCTCCTCAGATTCGGCAACCCGGGCTTCCAGATGAGCCATCGGGTCTAGATTCTCGATGTCCTGACCCGATCTAGGTCCAGGTCCAGGATTTGCCATGGTGGCTCTTGGAGTAGAAGAAATTGGGGCAGAAGATGGTCTGGGTGAGGTGACTCACCTCCTTGGGAGTGGCTTCCAAGGTCCAACCAAGTGAGGTCGAAGTGACCTCCTTCCTTGCATACATCACCCAACCCCTGGATTGGTGTAGCCAAGCAATACAAGGCTAAGGCCCTGTCAATCAAATGGTCTTTATGGATCTGGTGACCAGATTTTTTGTTAGAAATTTGAATTCCTGAAGATAAGTTCTTCGTTCAACCGACTGAAAGTGATTCCCGCATCTTAAGCTAACCCAGCCAGTCTGGTTACAGGGGGACTAAGGGGAAGGTTCTTCCTTTGGCTTACGCCCTGGTTCTGTTGACCCCCGAGCCGTGGTCGTTTGACACTACCCCGCAGACTTAGTCACCAGGTTTGGCAAGAGAGATTAAAAACACCTAGTAGTATGACAATGAACTCAGGTTGATTTCGTGTTTTAAAATTAATTTTTAACCCGTTTTCTTCAGTGGGGTTTGTGGTGAGTGGCCCACAAGGTGACCAACCTCACTGGCTAATTAGACTTGATTAAGTCTAGGTTAGCTCAAAGTGTGGTCTCTAGTTGTAACCCTAAAGATTCAACCTAAGTTGCATGCACTTCTAGGGTTTTTCTTTTTCTTTTTCTATTTCAGCAGACCACAAAGGTAATGTTTGTTCTCTGATAATAATTGGAATCCAATTATTTTGAAATTTTGCAAGTAGATTCCTTTTTCAATTAGCTTACCAAAGAATATTTTTTTGGAATTTTTACTATTTCAACCAAATTTTAGGGAATTTTGAACATCAGGGGGTCAGATCTAGAATTTTGAACCCTTGTCGATTTTTCGCTTTGAAACAGTATCCAATGACCTTCAAAAATTTGGGAAAAATATCGAATATAAATCCAATGAGATCAGCTTTCAAACCCCACCATTTTTAGTCGAAACAGGTTTGCGAATTGCTCAGAATCGCTTTTTGAAATTTGAAAAATTTTGAATCTGGGTCAGTCTGACCCCTGTTCACTTCGTGAAGTTTTAGAAATTGTATACTTGGAATTTTTTCAAAATAACGGTGGCGTTTGAAAGATGGTTTGAAAATGAAGGTTTAGCCAGAAATTCAAAATTTTTTGCTTACTAATTTTCCGACAATCAAATTTTTAAATCAAGCTTGAAATCTAGCCGAAAATCAGAAGATGGAGGAAAAGCTTTTTAAGGAGGTTTGAATTTGAAATCTAAGCTTTCCACCAAAAATGCATTTTTTTTTTTCAAAACTTTTGCATGTTTTTTTTTTCGCAAAGAATTTTTCAAACAAATTCAACGAAAATATCTTTTTTTTTTGCTTTTTTTTTCAAACTACCCTAAGATTCAAAAGGAAACCTAAGCTAGATTTCTTTTTTTTTTTCAAAGATTTGGATTTTTTTTTTCATGGCAATGAGTAAATTTTTTTTTAAAGGGAATTGTAGAGAGTAAAACCGAATCTAAAAATAACATGATGTGCACCTGGATTTATTTTCCGCACTCGTTGTGTGCGCAGATCCCGTTCTTTTCCCATTTTTCCTACACATCAAAAAAAATAAAGTAGAGGCAAATGTGTCAGTGATGTTTTAAAAGATTGAAATCAAAGAAAATGACGTTACCTCCTTGGCAACGGCACCATTTTACGGGAACCATTTTCACGCGTTTTGAAAGTCGTTGGAAATCGGTGTATAGTCGTGCAAAAATATTCATCAAAAATTAAGTTTGAAAAAATTATGAGACTTGAGTCCCGGTTGTTTGTCTCTAGGAGGCGTTTGCTTTTACTTTTGAAATCGATCTTCTATTTCTCTACTTTATTTAGAATCGCATGCCAGTTGGTGATTATTACGTATTTAGGTACGACATACTTAGTTGCAAGAATATTAGGAGTTAGAAATAGGCAACTTGAATCACGCAAAAGGAATGACAATTATTAAGCTCATGGTGATTTCAAACATATAGAGAGATACCTATATATAAAAATGCCTTTTCATTCATTCCATTGGAGAGTTGTTTGCACAAGAAATTTAGAGGAAAGCTTATACATAAATGCTTGAAACGGAAATCTAGCTACCAGAAAATGATTGCATACAAGAATCGGTGGGGGGATTTCGCGTGCATCATTGGGGGAGAAGTTAAGACTACGCTACTAAGTAGTAATGAAAGCAGTAAAAATTATGGAGAGCATAAACTAAATCTAGCAGAATAAAAGGACATTCAGGGGTGGTCCCTGATGGCCTTGGAGTAGTTGGGAGGAGAATGAGGGGCGGCTAATGTAGCTTAGGCTGACCCTTGGAGAGAGGTAGGGTTGATCCAACATCCTGTCATGATATCCTCCATGATCGTGGAGAGCTCGTGGAGGTGGAGTAGCTAGTTAAGTGGAAGTGGGGGTGAATGACACCAATGGAGTGAATTTGCCAAGGAAGTGCATGGAGCCAAGGGATGTGAATGGGTGCAAATGGCCACCCCTTAGGTCATTTTATAGACCTAAGGGAGGCTCTCTAGAGAATTATGGAATTCTCTAGAGAGGCCTATGGTGGGAGCTTGTGTGAGAGTGAGAGAGAGAGGATGGATGGTGGTTTTTAGATCCACCAAATGTGGATCTAAAAATTGAATGGCTCTTGGTTGCTAATGTTGGCAACCAAGGCAACCACACATGGTAGAGAGTTCTAGAGAACTCTAGGCTAGGTATTTTTGTGTGGATGGTGTGTGTGGGTGTGTGTGGGTCGAAACTTAGGTGGCTAGGTTGATTAGGTTAGGTTCTAGTGGGTTTAGGTCAAGGTATGTCTCAAATTAGGGTTATAAACCCTAATTCACTAAGGTAAAGTGCAATTAAACTTAATACAAGTTTAATTGGGTGTGTGGAAACTTAATTGAGAGTAAAACAACTCAATTAATTTAGGTCTAGGTCAATTGGACTCTCACTGATTTCAATTGGACAGTGTGTGCTGAGATTAGGGCTCAATTGGACTCAATGAGTCCAATTGAATAGGCTGATGGAATTGACTAAGATCCAAGTCAATTAGGTTTAGTGAGGGCCTAATTAGGTCCTTAAGGAGGTCTAGAGGTGACGTACTAGGGTTAGGGCACCTTAATTTAGATTCCTATGGGGTTGGAATTGGGTTTTGGGACCTAAAGATCCAAGATCAAGGCTTAAATCTCAAAACAGGAACCGGAGAGCAGTATCAGATGTCTAATAATAGTGTCAAACGTCTTATACTCAAAAATCAAAAGTTCAAACTTGTTGTCTGGATGTCCAATCAGAGTCAGGAGGGATTTTGGGTTCTGTTTTAGGTATTCTGCATAAATTGGACGTCTGACAAAGTGTCTGGATGTCCAATAACACTGCAAAAGTGGGTTTGAGGTGTGCGGGTGATGGTTAAGGGTCCTAGACGTCCTATAACTTATCTGGACGTCCAGATAAGGGTTGGAACTAGGGTTTTAGGGCTTCCTAGGGTGTTGTGACCTAATCTAAGGGTGGCTAAGGCTTGGGGAAGTCTCTAGGCTATCCTAGGGCTAGGATGGACCTATGCTCTTCACATTTTACTGCTTTATTCCTACTTAATAGAATAGGAAACTTTTAACCCCCTTACATTATTGTTCCTATATCTAAACTAAGCCTTTTGCTCCAGCTCTGCTGAAACTCCCGTTATTCCTGATCCAGCTTTAGATCCAGCTCCAGATCTACTTATTGCTTGCAATCGACATAATGCACTTAATTAACACATTATAACATTATTTTATGCATAGCTAAAGAAGAGCAGAAAAGATGCAGATAATGCTTATGCATGCATGAATGACCCTAACTTATACTAAGTTCTAGCCTAATCTAGGTCAATTATGACCTATGATTGCTGCGCAATCAATCACCATTGGGCGGTCAATCGCGTCCGCTCATCCGCACCTCAGCTCCTGCTCCTCGCGACTCGACCCCGCGTCCCTCATTCGCGGCAACGTGCTCGACCAACGAACTATCAGTGCGTTTATGTCGCGCTCATGAAATGTGCGTGCACGCCCCGCAGCTGTTGGATGAGCATCCAACGGCGGAGAAGCGATGATTAGATGAAGAAGAGAAGGTACGACGACTGCATGCGGTCGGTTGGGCGACTTAGATGGTGCCACGTGGTGCCATCTTGGCCATCCATCTTCTGGATGATGTAGATGGTGCCACGATTGTCGGATTGAGTCAATTTTCGCGTCGTTAGACTGCGATCGTCGATCCGAATCCATCCGTGCGGTTAGATTTATCGTCTGAGGTACGGATTCACACCATCATGGCTCTTGATCTTCTAGGATTCCTCGATCTTTATCTGATGCCAAAGATGTCTGATTAGGGTGATCTTAGAGTCATTGAACTTCAATCGTCGCCCTGATCGGATCTGTACGGTTGGATCTTCGATCTGAGGCCCTGATAAAAAGTTGCCCTGTCCCTGAACATAAAAGGAGACAAATAGCTTCCATTTTATTCAAACTAATCTAAATGCAAGATGATGCATGCTATGCAATATTTATAGTATGTAATGCAATTCTATGCTTAAAAACATGCATAAATAGATATTTTATGTAATATAAATATGTTTACGTTAGGTACAAATTAGGGCTCAGTGATGGGTTCAGACTGGAGGGGATTACTCAGAGAATCTCCTTTCCAATTTTGGGAGGGATTCTCTGAGCAATCAAGGAGAATCCTTCTTCTAAAGTTCGTCGGAGTAGGATGTCCTCTGCTATAATTTAGAGGGACCTATTTGCAAGGATGATGAAGAAGCTAGGGGCCCAAATGCAAGGGTTTTCGAAAGATAGGGACAGAAATGTAATCAGGTTGGACTTATTTGCAAAGTAGGTCAACATGAGTTCCCCTTAGGTCCAAATTTTGGTACAAATCTAATTTGGACCTAAGGAATTCAATGCTGAAGTTGGATTTTGGGTTTGACCACGTTTGACTGGATAATTTATGCAAAAACCTAATTTAGGGTAAATATTTGTCTGAGACCCCATTCTAAGTCAAAATGGGTTCCAATGGCCATATTGAAAGTTCTAAACCCTAGAGAATATTTTTCTATAATTTTTAGAGGGTTTAGGTAAATTTTATCCTGACCAAAACCTTGTTTAATCAAGTGGGTCTATTTTAGGGTTACAAGAAGTCATTTAATTCTCAGAACTCACACGAACCCTTTTCTATCTGATTCAACCCACTTATTATCTTGTTAAGACCATTTGACCTGTGTTTAGCCCTTGAGAAAACCCGTGGTTGTACTGCAATGGTAAAATTATAGTTTTACCCCTTATTTTTTGCTTTTCTCTTAGAATGGTTATTCAGTGAATTAGGACCTCCAGTTGGTTATGTAGGAGCTTTTATTCTCTTCATTGGGTCAAAATGAGCTAGTTAGGGCTCATAATGGTGTTCCCATCATACCCCCATGCCTAGCTTTTGCTAGTCCCTTAGCAAAATTTTAAGGTTTTAACTTTGATTCTAGACCATGAGTTCCTTTGATGTTCAAAAACTATGATGCGTTCCTTCTTCTGTAGATTAGGTTAGAATGCCGATAACAGACCTATAGGTGCTCAAGTACCAATCAAGATCTGGACTTGACCAGCTCTAGCCTCAATCTGCCACAAAGGTTTTTAAGGCCCACAGGAACTATCTTAAGGTTTGTTGGACTCCATGGTTAAAGCACCCGTGCTTGTAACATATTTTAGCCTTGGTTTAGTTTGTAGTACATTTTTGTAAGAGAGAGACAGAGGAATTTTTCTTTGTTTGGAGAGTTTTCTCTCTTTTCTTTTATATCTAGCTTCGAATTGGCTTCTCAACATGGTCTGTATCGGATTCCTAGTCCCCATCATCAATCCTCGAAGGGTCCCTGGTAATCGATGCTTCATGATAGCACCGCCCATGGTAATCCCCAGAACCCTGGTGTTGAACGGTAACGAATGCTACACTTACATGTTTGGTTTTGGAAAACCTATCGTAGTTTGAAAGCGAAGAATTCGTGTTCAACAAATAAAATTTATACCGAAAAGAATTCCGGGTCAAACACAGGGAGGCTACGTTGATCTATATTCGCAATTATATTTTTTTAGAATTTTTGATAAGCAAGACGATATAATTACAATGGAGCTATCAGACTAAAAGAAAGAGAGAGAGAGTGAGAGAGAGAGAAAGAGAACAAGCATTCAATATTCCAATTGTTTATATAATCAAACTAAATAAAAGTTACACTAGAAAGTGGAAAATCAATTACACTATAAAGCAGGAAAATTCTATACTAGAAAGCTGTAAATAAGAATGGGAGAGAGAAGTTATCCACCTCGACGATTGCTTGGAGGACGAGCCGGACGGGACGACGCCTGGACAAAGGAGAATGAAGCAGGACGAAGGAGGACGAAGCAGAAGAACGGGAACGGAGCAGCACACCGTCGTCGTCGCGGGATCCACTTCTGAAGGGGAACAAAAATTGGACTTTATCTCGTGAGAAGCATCCCGGGTGTGGGACAAGCTTCTCTTGAGCTTTGGAGGGGTAGAGAGGAGAAAAAAGGGATGAAAATTTCGTATGGAGGGGGTCTCCTTTTATAGTTGCAAGGAGTGGGGGCAAAATGGACATTACAACTTCAAAACAATAAATGAGGGGTCTTTAGTGACGGATAAATCCGTCACTAAAGCCCCAACGTGGGCGTAGCTTCCGCGCCCACGCTCGCCTGCTCAGCTTCTCGCGTGCGCAATGGCTTCCCACGTTCGTCTATTCTCAGCCGTCTGATTGCGAGATCGGACGACTTAAGACGCATCTCCGCCAGCTGCTGCGCCCGCCCGGCGCGTGCGATCGCACGTGACGCCGTGCGTTCAATCGCTCGTGAATGCTATTGGGCGCACACGGCTGTCCGATCGCGATCCAACGCCCGCCCGCGCCCAATCGCTTGCGCCTGATTTGAGTCTCGCGGGCTCGATCCCGCGACCTCTGCTTCGCCCGCTGCTTCATCTCCGCTGCGCTACGCCGTCGAGAAGGTCGCGAGGATGATTTTAAAGCGCCGCGTCCACAGCCATTGGATCGAGATCCAACGGCGGAGAGGGGGCGGGTGCACGGTCTTCATGCAATGTAAGCGGCCGTTTGGGCAGCCGAGATGGTGCCACGTGGCGCCATCTTGGCCGTCCATCTTCTGGAAGTTGTAGATGGTGCCACGGATGTCGGATTGACTTGATTTTTGTGTCATTGAGCTGCGATCGTTGATCTGAATTCATCCGTGTAGTCGGATTTGTCATCTGAAGTGCAGATTTTCACCATCCTTGCCCTTGATCTTCTAGGGTTCCTCGGTCACTATCTGATGCTACAGATGTCTGATTAGGGCGATCTTGGAGTTGTTGAACTCCAATCGTCGCCCTGATCACATCCATACGGTTGGATCTTTGATCCGAGGCCCCGACAAAATGTTTTCCCTGTCCAAGCGCATAAAAGGAGATAATTAACCTCCATTTTATTCAAACTACTCTAATTGCAAGATGATGCATGTTATGCAATATTTATATCATGAAATGCAATCCTATGCTTAAGAACATGCATAAATAGACATTTTAAGTTGTGTAAATGTGTTTACATCATACCCCCATGCCTATCTTTTGCTAGTCCCTTGCAAAAACTATATGCTATTTATAAAAGAATTAGGTTGGATTATTTAGACTTGAGTTATTTTCAATCATTAAGAAATTGTCTACTTAGGAGCTGAACTATCAAAGACACAACAGTGCCCGGGTATCAGCCAAAATACAAACCGCCTCAAGCCCTCACCTTATTAAAAGAAAATTTTCTTTTTCTCTTTTTCACTTTTCTAATTTTTTTGGATTTTCAAATTTTAGGGTTTAAGAGTGGCTTTCTACGGCCATTCAACTCACCGAAGATTTGATAAGAACCCTAAGCTTTAAGCATCTTATTGTGATTGTGATAGACTTGTTGACCGGCAATTAAAACGGATTTCGGATTTCTACGCCTTTAGGTGACCTAACAAGAATTCTGCCTAAAAGTGTATCTTTACAACCGGTAGCTTTCTCCCTACTTTTATTTTTTTTACAGAGTCAACACAAGGGTGAATCCAGTGTATATCTCCCCGATTTATTCTACTTCTCCGCTTCTTCCTAAGTGTTTTGGGAATTTTTAGTGCATTTTCTGAGCTGGGTTCTGGACAACCGATCGATGAGCTGTTACCATCGACAACTTACCAGCCACACTCGTGCGGTGAAATGTGGCTTATTTCTTTTTGTTCTTTTCTCCTTTTCTTTTTGATTTTTTTTTTTAAGTAAGTGGCTTCCCTAGTCTAAGATTTACCTAAATGTAGCAAACTAAGAAAGGCCCAGTGACTGGGCTCTGGAAACCAACCTATGGGTTGTTACCCACGATAACTTGCCAGCCATATCACCCTAGAAGGTTCATTAGCTACCCAATTTCCGTTAGAATCGTCGAACAACGAGTCAGTGCAAAGAAAGTGTGTAGATGCTTAAAACTCAAAATTCCCTCAAATCAGAGGGTGGGTTGATAAGTCGTGTACTTATCACCCAAACTTATTTATTCCAATTATAATAAAATTAAGATGGTGAGGACTCAAAGACAAATCCACATTTTAGTGGAAACACAGGCTAATTAAGTCCAAAGACCTGAGGGGTCTTTGTGTTCAGATCCTAATGTAAAATTTCTTAGGATTGAAAAGTCCTAATGTCCAACTAATCCTTCTTAATTTTATTTTATTTTATTTTTTTATTTTTATAAATAAGAAGAGAGACAATTTATATGGATTTCACAAAGCTGACCAAATAATTCAAGAATGAATCCACCCCCCCATGCCTAACTGATGCAATGTCCTCATTGAAAAAGAGACATGAAAGAAAGGGTAGAATATGAAAGATGTCACCTGGATATGAAGCTCGTATTAGCCTTGTGTCATATGTACAACTGCTGAGTTTAATGTCATCAGCTAGGCGAAGTCCAGCCAAAGAAGTCATAGAATGGCTAGAGCAACAGAGTCTGAGACGGGTTCTGGAAGATTACGGTCAACAACAGGCTTCAAATGTTGACCGTTGACTTTAAAGGTGTTACCCGTCTTTGGGTCAGAAATCTGAACGGCACCATTAGGAAAAATCTGATCAATTATGAATGGGCCATTCCATTTAGATCTAAGTTTACCAGGAAAGAGCTTAAGTTTAGAATCAAATAACCAGACCTTCTAGTTTGGCTCAAAGCTCTTGCGGGAAATCAATTGATCATGTAGAGCTTTGGTCCGAGCCTTGTAAATCTTGGCATTCTCATAAGCATCATTTCTAAGCTCCTCCAATTCAGATAGTTGGAGTTTCCAGGTCTTTCCAGCTAGATTCAGATCTAAATTGCATTGTTTGATTGCCCAGAATGCCCTGTGTTCAATCTCTACGGGTAGATGGCACGCCTTTCCATACACCAAATGGAATGGAGACATGCCGATGGGCATTTTATACGCCTTACGGTAGGCCCAAAGAGCGTCCTCAAGCTTTTGAGTCCAATCCTTGCGATCATGCCTAACCGTTTTTTACAGAATGTTCTTGATCTCTCGATTGGAGATCTCGGCTTGTCCATTCGTTTGGGGATGGTAAGGTGTGGAAATTCGATGGTTAACCCCGTATTTGGCCAATAAATTTTGGAATTGGGCATTAGTAAAATGAGTGCCACCATCACTGATGATAGCCCTCGGAATCCCGAACCTACTGAAGATATTTTTTTTGACAAAATTGATGACCACCTTGTGGTTATTGGTTTGGGTGGGAATTGCCTCAATCCATTTGGACACATAATCAACAGCAACAAGAATGTACTGATGTCCAAATGAAGGGATAAAGGGTCCCATGAAATCAATGCCCCAAACATCAAAAATTTCTACAGGAAGAATAGGGTTTAGGGGCATCATGTCTCTCTTAGTTATGTTCTCGAGTGACTGACATCGAGAACATGACCTTGAGAAGTCCTGGGCATCCTTGAATAAAGACGGCCAATAGAAGCCAGATTGCAAGATTTTTGCAGCCGTCTTTCTCCCGGAGAAATGTCCACCACACCCAGATGCATGGCAGAACTCGAGTATATTGTTGAATTCATTCTCCGGTATGCATTGGCGAATAATCTGATCAGAGCCGATGCGATACAATTCAGGGTCCTCCCAAAAGTAGTATTTGGTCTCAGATTTAAGTCTATCCCGTTGTTGCTTGGTCCAATCCTGGGGGATTTGACCAACGGCCAAATAGTTAACAATGTCAGGAAACCATGGAGTGTGGACACCTAAAACTGTAAGAATGGTTTCGTCCGGAAAAGTGTCAACAATCGGAATGTCCGGACAAGAAGAATCACTTAGGAGTCTTGACAAATGATCCGCTACCACATTTTTCACCCCGACTTTATCCTTGATTTCAAGATCAAATTCTTGAAAAAGAAGAATCCAACGAATAAGCCAGGATTTAGCATCCTTTTTAGCCAAGAGTTGTCTCAAGGTCGAGTAGTCGGTATAAACAATAACATGAGACCCCAAGAGATAAGCCCTGAATTTTTCCAACGCAAATACTGCAGTTAGTAATTCCTTTTCAGTAACAGTGTAATTCCTCTGGGCTTCATCCAGAGTTTTACTAGCGTAGTAAATGACAGAGGGCTTTCGTTCAATTTTCTGACCCAGGACAACCCCGACCGCGTAATCAGAAGAGTCAGTCATGATCTCAAATGGGGCTGTCCAAATTGGTGGTTGCAAAATTGGAGCACAGGTGACTGCCGTTTTCAGAAAATCAAATGCCTTTCGGCATGATTCATCAAAAACAAACGGTGTTTCTTTAGCAAGAAGATTGCTCAAAGGATGAGCAACTTTCGAGAAATCCTTGATGAATCTTCGATAAAATCCCACATGGCCAAGAAATCATCTGATTTGTTTAACAGATGCGGGAGGAAGAAGTTTAGCGATAGCATCAACCTTAGCTTTGTCTACTTCAATTCCCCGTTCAAAGATTACATGACCCAAAACGATGCCCTCTTGGGTCATGAAATGACTCTTTTCCCAGCTAAGGACTAGTCGTGTCTTGATACATCGCTTAAGAATCATTTCCAAATTAGCCAAACAAGAGTCAAATGATTCTCCGAAAACAGAGAAATCATCCATGAAGACTTCCATAAAATCTCCCACCATGTCGGAAAATATAGCTAGCATACACCTTTTAAAAGTCGCAGGTGCATTGCATAACCCAAAAGGCATCCTACGAAAAGCAAAGGTTCCGTAGGGATAGGTGAAAGTAGTTTTTTCCTGATCCTCGGGATGGATAGGAACTTGGTTGTATCCCGAGTAGCCATCAAGAAAACAGAAGTACTTCTGCCCAACTAATTTTTCCAAGATTTGATCAATGAAGGGCAGGGGAAAATGATCCTTTTTAGTGGCTGTGTTCAGCTTCCTGTAATCAATACAAACTCTCCAAGAGGAAGCTGAACGAGTTGTGACAGATTCTCCTCTCTCATTAGTCACAACAGCAATCCCGGCTTTCTTTGGAACAATCTGAACGGGACTTACCCAGGGACTGTCAGAGATTGGATAAATAATTCCTGCATCGAGCCACTTGATGATTTCCTTTTTGACCACTTCTCGCATATTTGGATTCAATCTCCTCTGCATTTGGTGAGAAGGGCGGGATCCATCTTCCAAAAATATTCTATGATTACAGTAAGATGGCTCGATCCCCTTGAGGTCATGAATGGTCCAACCAATTGCCTCCTTATATTCCTTTAGGACTTTAATTAATTTAATCTCTTGCTCCTTTGTCAATTTAGCACTAATAATCACATGGAGCGTATTCTGCGGTCCTAAAAATTGATATTTTAAATTCTCGGGCAATGGTTTCAATTCAAGCTGGGGTGGGGTAATGATTGATGGTAAGGTAGATGCTGAAGATTCAACAAGAGGAAGAGGTTTTAAGTGAACAAAATCAGTAACCTCTTCCGAAGATGTCAGGTCAGAGGGTTGCGAGTCAAATTCATCAACCAAAGAGGAACTTTCAATTGAAGAAATTGTCAAACAAGTTTCAATATTAACATTATCCTCATCAAGTTCCTCAATAAATCCACAATCCTCAAATTTGTTGATCGCCTTAAAAATATCCAATTTCATTCGTTGGTCCCCAAAGACGATTTCCATGCTACCGCTTTCACAATTAATGTTGGCTTTTGCGGTAGCCAGTAACGGACGCCCCAGAATGATGGGCGTGTTCCTCAGATTATCTGGTACATCCATGTCAAGGACAAGGAAATCTACAGGAAAATAGAAATCCTTAACCTTAACTATAACATCTTCAATAACGCCTCGCGGGTTTGTGACCGAACGGTCTGCTAACTGTAGCATTACAGAAGTTGGCCGAAGTTCACCTAACCCAAACTTCTCATAAAGAGAAGTCAGAATCAGGTTGATGGATGCACCGAGATCCAAAAGTGCTCTATCAAATGTGTAATCTCCGATAACACAAGAAATCAAAGGAGCACCAGAATCTCTCTTTTTCTGAGGGAGGTAGTGCAGGATAACAGAATTAGCCTGCTCGGAGAGTACCACCTTCCTCGGAACAGATTCTCTCGATTTACGCTTTTGTGTACATAATTCCTTTAAAAATCTTGCGTAAGCAGGTATGTGCTTGATAGCATCAAGGAGCGGGATATTGATCTCAACATTCTTAAATAAATTCAGAAGCTCCTCATTGTTATCAACAGACTTCTTCTTCTTTGCTTTGGTTAAGGCTTCAGGAAAAGGAACATGAGTCAGATCTTTGGAATCAGGTTCCTGAGCCTTGATTTCTCCTCTAGAATTCTCCTCTCTCTCCTCAGGTTCTTCTGGATTCAAAAGATCAGAATAGTGTGGTTGTGGATCCTGAGTCTTCTTACCACTCCTTAAAGTTACAGAATTTGCAGAAGCGTAAGAATTTGGGTCTTAGGGAGGATTAGGAAAGATTGGAGGGGCTTGATTGACCATGAATTGTTGATTTGTAGAAGAAGACGAGGAACCCTACTCAACCACCTGAGCATGTGCGTGCGGGTCCCTCTGATTTCCGTACCCTTGGGCTTGATTGCCCGAATTTATAATGTTTCGCGGGTTGGGTATGGGTTGGGATGGTAGAGATCCGGGTTGACGAGAGTTAGCAATGAACTCGGATTGCAAGTTGTCCAGCGAGTTTTTCATTTGCTGCATGAGCTGGAGCATAGATCCTTGCATCTCTACCATTTGACGGTTCAAATCAACCTACCCTGTGGGTTGACGGGCATTCCAAGCTGGCTGATTGACCTGATTTGGAGGCAACTGAGTATATACTTGACCCTGACCCATTGATCATTGCGGAGCATAGTTGCCGGGTCGGAATTGGGTCTGTTGCCCCGGATTTTTCCAGGAGAAGTTAGGGTGGTTTCTCCAACCTGGATTACGAGCATTCGAGTAGGGGTTGGATCTAACATTCTCTTGTACAGCACAGACATCCTCATAGGGTGAGGATGGAGAGAAAGAAAGGGAAGGATTAGAAAAACTGGGATCAAAGGCCCCAGTTAGGAACCCATGGGGTTCCGAAAAATGCTGACTCATAGGTTGAGTCGCATTGAGTTGATTCACGAACTCCCATCCAGAAGGAGCTCGTGAGGAATGGAATCCCGAATTTTGGGATTGAATGGATTGAGAGTTGTTCATAGAATTGCCAGCCATCCACTCTTCCATTCTTTTAGCAACCAAGTCCACCTTATCAAGTTTATTACAAATCAATTCGATATCAAATGAATGAGAGTCATGGACTTCATTGACATTTGATCTGGGTTGCTGGGACCGGTTAAAAGTATCCATGGAGGCATGATTAATTGAATTCTCACTCATTTCCTCAAATAAATCATGTGCACTATCTGCATCTTTATTGAGGAATTTGCCTCCGCAAGAAGCATCCACATGATTTCTGAGTTGCTCATTCAACCCATGATAGAAGATCTGCACGAGTTGCCATTTCGGCACCTCGCGGTGTGTACACCTCCGCAATAAGTCTTGGAATCGCTCCCAGGTCACATGAAACTGCTCCCCCAGCCGCTAGGTAAAGGTAGTGATTGCCCGTCTCAAAGCATTGGTACGACCGACTGGGAAGAATTTCTTCAGAAAGGCCGATTTCAACTCATTCCAAGCTGTAATTGGCCTTCCTATTGTCCTATACCAATGCGCGGCTTTATCCCTAAGAGAGTGGGGGAAGAGCCTCATGATCATTTGCTCCTCGTTAACGTTTCAAGCCTTGGTGGTCTGGACCAAAGTGGTCAAATCTTCCAAGTGCTGAAACGGATCTTCGGAGCCAAGCCCATGATAATGTTTAATCAGGCTTAACACTTGGGGCTTGATTTCTACGTCACCGGCTAGAATCTGGACGCCCAGACGTTCCCCGTAATTTGAAGGATCATAAAAATCCTTCAAGGGCTGAGCGCCCTGCATTCTCTGGAACCATTCCTGCATTCTCTGCATTTGTTCCAGCTGCCTTCGAAATTCTTCCTGTGGATTTTCAAGCAGAGGAGGCTGTTATTCGGCGATGGGATCAAATTGACCAAAATCTAACTTGTGCCTCCTAGAATGTTCTAACGGTCCTTCCAATCGGGGATTCAATGACCGTCTTCCCAGCATAAACTAGGAGAAGGTCGGAAGGATTGGGGATAGGGACCCTGCAGCACAACAAAACAAGGCTGTCCTTAAGTGGGGCAGCCTAAGGATCTACTGACTCCCAAAACCAGCCTTAAGACTGTAAGTGATTTACTCTACTTACGTCTGTTTAATCCAACCAGTTAGAAGGAGGGACTGGGGAGAAAGTTCTTCCTTTGGCTTTCGCCTCTGGTTCCTAGTGTACCCCCTAGCCGCGGTCGTTTGACGCTACTCCCCTAACTAGACATCAGATTAATTAGTATAAGTAGGTTAATAAAAAATAATCTCAGACTAGGCCCTGAAGAGCGAATCAAACCTTAAGGCCAACGTCTACTCAATTTTATTAAAGCCTGGGATTGTGGTGCTTATGGAATGTGATGGGCCCTTACAATGGGTTGTGCCCTTAATGATTGATTGAGATTTGTGTAAGTGCGTGCACAACCAGGGTTTTCAAGCAAGATTATTGATAATGTGTGAATTTTAGTGTTCAAATCTTGCTTAAGTAGCTTTTAGGGTTTCAAATTAGGTGAATTGCAATCAAGTTTCTAGGCAAACCAAGTTGTAAAACATGGGTGAAGATTATTTTCCTTTAAAATCAGAAAGAAAGTGGAGTGCCTGGAATATACCTAGATTGAAAACCCTAAGGAGGAGCTACTTGATGAGTTGGTTTTAAATAAAGTGGTGCGGCCCAAACAACTCAAACAATTGGCCACAATTGCACCACTAAGTTAGGCACTCAAAGATGGTTAACCTAGAATGATTTCTACTCTGTTATGTGTTTCTTTGTGTGTACCGGTTCCACAGATCAGAACCCGGTTGAGTAGAAAACAAATCAAGTTGATCAAGTGCCTTGAATGTGGGTGTGTGTTGTGTGTTTGTTGAAAATTACCCCACAAGATTATCTTTTTGTTATTTTTTTATGAATGAGGGTGGAATGAATGTGAGTGAAAATCCAAACAACTAAACTATTCCTAGGATTTATGCAAACACCTAGGTTAATTGGGATTTGGATTTAATGTGGCGAATGGAATCTATGGAGGGGGAAAGAATGGGGGAGCACTTACAATTGTCTTCAACTGCACTTTACTCCAGTCTACCGCTTGTTGATTCCTTGATGGAGGTCTCTACAAAACAATAGACACAAGAGAAAGCTAGTTAGAAAACAATAAAGTGCAAGAAATGCGAAGGAAAGATTAGAAATCGTTGCCTCCCCGGCAACGGCGCCAAAATGTTGAACAGTAACGAACGCTACGCTTACGTGTTTGGTTTTGGAAAACCTGTCGTTGTAGTTCGAAAGCGAAGAATTCGTGTTCAACAAATAAAATTTATACCGAAAAGAATTACGGGGCGAACACAGGGAGGCTACGTTGATCAATATTCGCAATTATATCTTTTTAGGATTATTGATAAGCAAGGCGATATAATTACAATGGAGCTATCAGACTAAAAGAGAGAGAGAGAGAGAGAGGAGAGAGAGAAGTTATCCTCCTTGACAATTGCTTGGAGGACAAGCCGGACGGGACGACGCCTGGATGAAGGAGAACGACGCAGGACGAAGGATGACGAAGCAGAAGAACGGGAACGGAGCAGCACGCCGTCGTCGTCGTGGGATCCACTTCTGAAGGGGAACGAAAATTGGACTTTATCTCGCGAGAAGCATCTCGGGTGTGGGAGAAGCTTCTTTTGAGCTTTGGAGGGGTAGAGAGGAGAAAGAAGGGATGAAAATTTCGTATGGAGGGGGTCTCCTTTTATAATTGCAAGGAGTAGGGGCACAATGGACATTACAACTTCAAAATAATAAATGAGGGTCTTTAGTGACGGATAAATCCGTCACTAAAGCCCCAACGTGGGCGTAGCTTCCTCGCCCACGCGAGCCGGCTCAGCTTCTCGCACGCGCAACGGCTTCCCACGTTCGTCGATTCTCAGCCGTCCGATCGCGAGATCGGACGGCATAAGACGCATCTCCGCCCGCTGCTGCGCCCGCCTAGCGCGTGCGATCGTGCGTGACGCCGCGCGTTCAATCGCGCGTGAACGCTATTGGGCGCACGCGGCCGTCTGATCGCGATCCAACGCCCGCTCGCGCCCAATCGCTTGCGCCTGATTTGAGGCTCACGGGACTCGATCCTGCGACCTCTGCTTCGCCCGCCGCTTCATCTCCGCTGCGCTACGCCGTCGAGAAGGTCACGAGGATGATTTTAAAGCGTCGCGTCCACAGCCGTTGGATCGAGATCCAACGGCGGAGAGGGGCGGGTGCGCGGTCTTCATGGAATGTAGGCGGCCGTTTGGGCGGCCGAGATGGCGCCACGTGGCGCCATCTTGGCCGTCCATCTTATGGAAGTTGTAGATGGTGCCACGGATCTCGGATTGACTCGATTTTTGTGTCGTTGAGTTGCGATCGTCGATTCAAATTCATCCATGCGGTCGAATTTGTCATCTGAAGTGCAGATTTTCACCATCCTGGCCCTTGATCTTTTAGAGTTCCTCGGTCACTATCTGATGCTACGGATGTCTGATTAGGGCGATCTTGGAGTCGTTGAACTCCAATCGTCGCCCTGATTACATCCATACGGTTGGATCTTTGATCTGAAGCCCCAACAAAATGTTTGCCTTGTCCAAGCACATAAAAGGAGACAATTAACCTCCATTTTATTCAAACTACTCTAAATGCAAGATGATGCATGTTATGCAATATTTATATCATGAAATGCAATCCTATGCTTAAGAACATGAATAAATAGATATTTTAAGTAGTGTAAATGTGTGTACATCACCTGGCTTTCGAAATTTTGAGATAATCTCGCCCATGGCGTTCTGTAGCTAAATCTAGACCCTGACAATCGATATTTCATGACAATGTCGCCTATGGAATCTGAACCTGCACAGGGCGCTTACAAGCCCCCGGTAGGATATGTAAATATCCTAGGAGACAAGCATCGAGGAGACGATATGTTATTACTCTTCTTTGCGGGGAATTTCCCACCTCTCCGCACCGGAAACTCATCCAAATCAACTTGTGTTGATCGGCCGCTCCTAATCTAGGCGACTTTTTCGGAATAGTTTAAATGCATTTGCATGATTTTGATACTTATGTGAACTGACCAGACTGTGTGTGAATTGGGGTGCTTAAGTTACCGAGTCCTGCAAACCAGAGGCCAATTAATGAGGTCGAATACTCCCTAAGCCTTAGACCTAATACTTAAGCTTCGTATTTCCCCAACCTCTTGAGGACTATCCAGATCTTAGCGGATACTTGAGTTTTTAAGCCTAGGAGTGTAGCCCAAGAGGCATAAGATCAGTGTTCCTACTAATATCTTCTGTGTAACATTAGCATTTTTTTCTTTCATTTTCTTTTTCTTGATATGGTCTAGAACTTAGTTAATCCCTTAATTTCTTACTAATGAATATCTCATCTTTTTCCTTTCATTTTGTGCTCCTTTTTGATATTTTTCACTCTTCCCTTTTTTCTCCTTAAGATTTGTATGGCCTCAAAATTTTCTTTTCTCCTTTTTTTTTCCTTTTCATAATTTTCTATTTTTTGGTATTTTTGGAATATGTGATTTTTTTTGTGAGAACCCTTCTGAATTTTGATTTCTGTATGTTTGCACTTTACTACCATCCATGCCTAAGTTTTGCAATGTGCTCATTGTAAACGGAGGGTGTGAAACAGGTTTGGGTTCAGGAATTTTAGAACAGGCTTATCGGGTGGGCGAACGGGTCGGGAATGACTGTTGCGGATGATTTCAAGCTCTGGCACGTGTACTAGAGGTGTGATTGACTGTTCTAAAAATCAAACTTAGGGTGCAATAGACGTGAAGTACAGAAGGTCTCAGGTTTTTGGAATGACGGGTTGCCTCCCGTTAAACGCTAAATTCAACGCCTTTAGCCGAGCGGGAAATGGTATGGAGAGGGAGTGGTCAAATTAGCTGAGTTTTGTAAATAAGCACCTTGATCAATATCTTGGTTGGTACAACCAGGTACTTGTTCTGATCAACAGGCTGATGATGCAGCCCAAACCCAATCGGTCTGGTGGGTTGATAAAGGTAGATCAAGAGATGTGGAACCCACCATATACTATGGAGCTTAGAATGATATGGAAGTGTGAATCCAGGGTTTGGCTGAGTCGAATCAGCCAGGTCAGAGTAGGGATCCTCAAAATAATCAGTGGATGATGCGGAAGCCCTACAGGAGTGATTAGAGAATGATGGGGCATGATTTATGGTCTGATCAATGTTCGAAACCCGAAAAAGATGTAGAGGCGAATCATCTGCAATTGGCTCAGTAAGAAGGGAATCAAAATAGAAATTGAGTCTGGTTGCGGGTCGGGGTTGAAAACGGGTTTGGATAGGTTCTGTATATGTAGAGGAGGTGGCATTAATAAGAATTGTGTATGAGGGCTCCTCTAGAAAGGAATTAGAGGTGGGTTTGTATAGGAGTCCTCATGGTAGCCATCAAATTCAAAAGTGAATGCTGAAGAGCATTTATAGGATGAAGAAAATTTGGGTCAAGAAAAGATTCGAATTTTGGGCTGTAGTCACTCTCGGTGCTTTCTGGTTTTGATTCTTGAGGATCGAAAAGAAATGATTCCATCTCAATGGAACCTGAATTTAAATTAGTGATCTCAGGATCGGAGACCTCAGAGTCAGAGTCGAAGAATGAATCATGTGAGTTAAGGTCGTAGTTTGGCAATTCATAGTCAGGAAACAATGGTTCTCTAAAATCATGGTAAGATTCAAAATCGTCAGAGAAATTGCGAGAATCAAGTTTTGAGTTCTTTTCGAGATCAAAGGTTCCACCACAGAATAAATCATAAGATGTAGACTCAATAGCCTGACTTGGATCTAGCCTATTCTCAGATTCTGAGCTTAAAAAGGTGTCCATATAGGGTCTGGGCTCAAGTTCTATGCCTGTAGGAAAGTTCCAATCAATACCCCACTCTTTTATTTTTTTGATTTCTGTATCGTAGATTGGCGTGACTTCCAAAAAATCAATTTGTATCTTTGAGGATGTTGGAGAGGGACATTCATCAAACAAAGACCCATAATCATGCTCTTCATTTAAACTTTGATATTCGTCATACGGGACCTTGTAATCTTCCCAATAAGTTTCAGATCCAGATTCTAGGTTGAGGATGTGGGTTGAATCACTAGAATTTAGGTCAGAATTGCCTTCGAGGGTCACCTTATTAGAATAAGGGGTGGGATTTACACCCTCGAGAGGTTCTATTTTAATCTCATCGTCACAGGAGTCTTGGAATTCTATGCTTGGTGAACCAGGATTTTGGTTTTCTAGGGCTGGCTCAAAATCGTGTTCTCCTGCAATTGGGACTTCCTAACCTAATTCAAGATATGGTATGTTATATTCCATCTGGGTTGGGAATCCCCAACAACCTTGTTCCTCAAACCCGGGATTTGGGAAGTCATGATGATCCTCAATATTAGTCCAAGATGTTTCATTAACTATTTGGGGTATATACGGGTATTTTTGATTGATAACTTGTTTCAACAATCTCATCATTTCTTCCTGTTTTTCAAGATCATCTTGGTGTTCATCCCAAAGTACAAGATTTGTCATGCATTGAAGGTATTCAAAGTTACGCAATTTTTCTATCTCAATGTATCCTATTATGACAAAATCTCAGGTTGATCCGTTTGTTGCTTCTGTTAATAACAATAAGGCATAGTTTATGATGAAGGTTGTTGTTGTTGGTACACTAACCTGAACGTCTTCTATTGGTTTTGAGGTTTTGTATTCAATCTCATAAAATTCAAAGGCATCCTCAATCATTCTATCTCTTATGGTTCTTTGTGATTCAGGTTTCTTTAATGGTATTCCTAAGTATCTAGGCTGCATATTTGAATCAGATGGTGGAATCAAGATGTAGAATCAGTCTTAGAATGAAGTGATTTGATATAAATAGACTCCCAAAGAAAATCTGTGTGTGCTCTAAATAGAAGGGATGAGGGACTGGATGTGAAGTTGACCTAATCAAGGCGCTTAAAGATTTTTGGTTGACTATAGAGGTTAAGGGCGGAGGATACCCCTGGATCAGAAAGTCGTTCACCTGAGAATTACCTGGGCAGCCAAAGAGGGAGAGTCTAGCAAAGACCCTTACACGGTAGAGTGACCCCACGGGTCACAGGATTTCCCCCACCCGACCTCTCTTGTCACTGAGGGTCCAAGTAGACCAGAATGGATAACTTGACCTCTTAAGTCTATCAGTTTTATAGCCTAATTTGTGCCTTTGATTTCACTTGAATTAGCAGTTATTTTGACTTGTGACCTAATTTGGAGGTTGGTTGGCATACAATGTAGTCCAACTTCACCTGACCTGTACTAAAGATGGCAGAATAACTCCAGGTCAAGACCTAGAAATCACCCTTAATTTGACTCCCGAGTTATTAGGTCCATGGATTTTAAGGTTCAAGTGAGTTTAGAGTCTGATTTTAGGGTTTTTCTTGATTAGATTTTTTCAATCAAGGGCTTGGGTAGCACATAAATGCAGGCGGGCTTGTTTCCTTTTATGCAGGCAAGTATGAACTAGTACTCCAAATCTCTAATGTAGAAACCCTAATTGGCTTTATTTCCAAGTCTACTTTGATTTTCGCAAATGTTCTCCTTGGACTTCAAACAAGAAGTGCGTAGTCCAAGGAGGTTAGAAATTAAGCGTAATCCCTAATAGGTAAAGGAATTTTGGGGTAGGATCTGTAAAAAAATCGCTTCAACTTTAATGAGATTTGAAAAAAAAATTTGCAAGTTAGGAAACTTTTGCCTTTGAAATGATAATTACTATGAAAAGAAGGCAGGTGATTCCTAATTGATTGTTTCCTTTTTCTCTTCCCAAGATTAGGAGGTTGATTAGGGAATAATAGAGAAGTTACCTGCCTTGGAGTGGTTGATTTGTGCGGGAGATCGCCTCGTGAAGTACCTCGCAAAATCACAATAAAACAAATAGGGCAAGTTAGTGCTCAAATATAATCAAATAATGTAGAGACTAGTTGTGAATTGCACGTTGCTCCTCGGCAACGGCGCCAAAATGTTTAGAGCACTTGATCGGTATTTAAGAATGTCGCATTGTAGTATAGCTGAAAAAGCATTCAAAACAAAAATAATTTTATTACTCGAATTTGAAGTCTGAGGTCGAACATAGGGAGCAAATGGAATTCATGCACTAATCTCAATAATAAATGCAAATTGAACACATGATACTACTCAAAATCTAATTAAGAATGTAAAGCATGAGTTTATGGAGCATAGAAAGAATTGTAGCTAAAAATAATGGAGAGTTGATGAAAAATTGGACGTCTGATTATAAAATCAGACGTCTTAAAAGTGATGTGCTATAGTGCCTCTCTTTCTATGATTTCTTTTGCAAGCTTTCTTCTCCTTCCTTCTTTCTTTTCTGGCTTTCCTTCCTTTCTTTCTCTTCTCTGGCTTTCTCTATCTTCTCCTTCCTTCTTTTCTCATTGGCTTCTTCTTCTTTAGCTTCTTCCTTTGCCTTGCGAATCTCAGCCTCTTCCTTCCTTCTTCTTTCTTTTCCTTGGCTTCTTCTTTGACCCTTCTCTTCCTTAGCTTCTTCCTCCTTTCTTCTTTCCTTCTTTCTCTGACCTCCTCTACCTTAGCTTTTGCGGCTCTTTTCTTTTCCATCAGCTCCTTCCTCTTCTGCTTCAGCCCTTAGCCTTCTCCTTCCTCTTCTTCAGCTTTGCTTCTCCTCTTCTTAGCCTGCAGAGCAAAACCTACCCCCTACCTGCGTGAACTCTTCTCTCCTTTCTCTCTTAGGTTCTGCTCTCCCAGAGCCACGCTTCTCGGGTAATCGGGTCGAGTACGTGCCCGGGACCAAGCCCACCGACATGCGGTGGTGGGCGAGGTGTGCTAATCGGTCGAGTAAACGGGTCGTGGCCAGGTTCGCGTGGGCAGTGCCATGAATGAGGTCGTGAGAGGGACCTCACCCTGTGTCTTGGAGGCGACAAGGCTAATGCACAAAATCAATTTATGTGCACATGCTCGCTCGTCCAGTTTTGAGGTGGGACTAAATGTCCCACCTCCCTTGCACGCACTGTAGCAGCAGGTGTTCTCTTTGACTACGAAGCTGCAAGGGCTTGTGGCTCCAATTGGCAGCCTGGAGTCGTGCGTGAAGACGTTCCGTGCGACCTAGGGCTGGTGAAGCCTGGAGCAACTTGCAAGCTTGATCCAAGCTTTGCTCCAATGGCAGAGGGCTCCTGGACTTGAAATCACCACAATGGCCTTGTGGCCACGTTAGGACGTTCAGGAAGCTTCGCCGAGGCATAGTATGTAGTGGTGGTCAGCGTGGCATGGGGATGTCTGTGGTGGCATTCCTAGGGTTCTCTATGGCCGTGTGAGTGGGTGTGTTCGGGGGCATTTTTGGGTGGTTGGAGGAGAGATTGGAGTAGTGGGAGATGATCAGTGAGGTGTTGCGGAGGTTGTAGGGTGGTTGGCGAGGTGGATGGAGGTGTGGAGCGATGGGGGACCTCGCCGAAGGGTTCGCTGGAGGTGGAGAAGGTGATGGTGATTGGTGGCGTTGAGGGGTGTTTTTGAGAAATAAAGAGGGGGAACGGGAGTAGAAGAGAGAGGGAAGCTAACAAACCTAATCTAAGGATGAAGGAGATAGGAGAGGCATCTGGGCTGGTACAGCCGACGTCGAAGATGAAGATCTCCATAGATAAGGTGGCGGCGAAGATGAGGACAGAGGCGGCGTCAGGGCTGGTATGGCCGACGCGGATGAATGAGAGGAAGGCAACCCAACCACTGGTATTGTGGTTTTGTGACGAGAGAGAGAGGGAGGAATCATCGGAGCTTGCGGAGGTGTTGTGGTCGGCGAGGAGAGAAGAATTGAGGGGGAACATGCCCAATTTGAAGCTGGGGAGAAGCGATTTAATCAGGGGCTGCTTAAATAGTCCTTTAGGTAAGGATTTGTGCTTGGAAGCCAAACTTCAAAGCAAGGTTTGTCCGCTGGAGTTGGAAGCTTCAAAAAGGCCCAAATCTGTCATGCGTTCGCATGAGAGATTGGGTACAAATTAGAGCTCAGTAATGGGTTCAGACTGGAGGGGATTACTCAGAGAATCTCCCTTCCAATTTTGGGAGGGATTCTCTGAGCAATCAAGGATAATCCTTCTTCTAAAGTTCGCCAGAGTAAGATTTCCTCTACTATAATGGTGGAGGGACCTATTTGCAAGGATGGTGAAGAAGCTAGGGGGCCAAATGCAAGGGTTTTCAAAAAATAGGGACAGAAATGTAATTAGGTTGGACTTATTTGCAAAGTAGGTCAAGATGAGTTCCCCTTAGGTCCAAATTTTGGTACAAACCTAATTTGGACCTAAGGAATTCAATGTTGAAGTTGGATTTTGGGTTTGATCACGTTTGACTGGATAATTTATGCAAAAACCTACTTTAGGGTAAATGTTCTAAGACCCCATTCTAGGTCAAAATGGGCTCCAATGGCCATATTGAAAGTTCTAAATGCTAGAGAATATTTTTATATGATTTTTAGAGGGTTTAGGTGAATTTTATCCTAACCAAAACCTTGTTTAATCAAGTGGGTCTATTTTAGGGTTACAAGAAGTCATTTAATTCTCAAAATTCACACGAACCCTTTTCTGTCTGATTCAACCTACTTATTATCTTGTTACGACCATTTAGCCTGTGTTTAGCCCTTGAGAGAACCCATGGTTGTACTGCAATGGTAAAATTACAGTTTTACCTCTTGTTTCTTCTTTTCTCTTAGAATGGTTATTCAGTGAATTAGGACCTCCAGTTGGTTATGTAGGAGCTTTTATTCTTTTCATTGGGTCAAAATGAGCTAGTTAGGGCTCATGATGGTGTTCCCATTGGTGGAGGTGTGGAGATTCTTTTTCCCAACTCAGTTGGGTTGTAGAGAAGCGAAGGGGGTGAGTCAATGAGGGCAATTGTGGTGTTCATCGATGGAGAAGAAAGGGAAGGAGTTGATGAATGAAGCTATAACTCTACTTGAACCTAATTGGGGATGCAGGAAACAAAAGCCCTAACCTAATTGGAGGAAAGGAAGGTGGGAGTTGGGCCATCGGTTTGGCCATCAACGACGACGAAGGAGGAGGATAAGAGCGAAGAAAGAGAATTAGGCCACGAAGCTTCACAAGAAGCTTCGTGGGAGGAAGAGGGAGGATAACCCTCTACCTGTTGTATGGGGCAAGGGGAGAGGAGGTGGGACGGTGAAGCTTCGACGTGCTTCCAAGCTCGCTGATGTGGATGAAGAAAGGGGAAGAAATCCGACGACTTGGACAAACCTTGCACATGTACGTGTGTTCCCCTTTTTATAGAGTTGAATCCCAAGTCAAATAAGCCAAGTTAGGCTCTCTTGGCAAGTCTTCTTGCTGCCACTAGAGCTTGAGTTCCTTGAGCTCGTCGATGGGGAATATGGCCATGATTGGCTGCATGAGGATGCCCAATGCATAGAGAAGGATCTCAAGATCAATCTCACCAAGTTTGGTGAGATTTGATCTTGATTTGATCCCTCAAATTAAGGAATGAAATTCGTCGACTTTAGGTTGAACGTGGCTAAGTTTCCTCTTCTACTTGAGGAAGTTGCTGGAAGGACCTTCTTGCAAGAAGTATCAAAAGGTGGGGGGTTATTTGTAAAAGAAATCAAGGACTTAGGGGGTTTTATGAGATAACTGAGTACATTTGGGCTAGAATGCAAACTAGGTCAAGATGACCTTTGATTGAGCTCAAACTTTGAGGTTAACCTAATTTGGGCACAAGAAATTTGGTGGTGACCTCAGATTTAGGTTTTGACGTAGTTTGACTGGTTAATTTATACAGAACCCCAAAATAAGGTAAATTCCCGCCTAAGTCTTTGTTTCTGGTCAAAATGGTTTCCTTTGGTCAAAGAGAAGGTTCCAACCCTCATAGAATATTTTTTAATGATTTTTAGAAGGTTTAGATTGAATTTATTTCCATCATAACCCTTTCAATTCAAAGTGAGGCTGTAATTAGGGCTTTTCTTCATAAATTTACCTTTAATTCTCAGAAAATCTTGAATCAGTCAATTTAGGCCCACTCCTTTGGAAATTAAGCTCATTTGACCTTAGATTAAGCCCTGACCTCAGTTAATCTTCAATTGTGATTAGGTGTTAAAACAGAAGAATTAACTCATTTTCTTTTCTTCTTCTCAAATCCAATTTAGAATAAAATTATGATCTTCTGATAAATACTTAGGAGCATTTATTACTTAAGTTAGGCTAAATTAGGCTCATTAACACCAATGATGGTGCTACCATCAAAGTGTGTGCTTGGTGGAGAAAGTGTGCATCACACTATAAACGGATTTTTGATTTTAAGAAATCACACACGATGGCTTTAATTACAAGTACTTGCCCTCAAGTTTAAGGTTCCTCCTTTTTAGCAGTCCTAGATTTTAGTGTGACGAGTTGTTAATTTGTTCAATCAAGTTGGTGGTCTTTGAATTGAAGTTCAATGCAATGCGTGATAGGAAGATAATGCAATGATAGAAAATTTACCTGCCTCCAGCAATCTTCGTGCAAGATGCTAAACAATGTAGAAAAAGAGATCTATTATGCTACTCAATCAACATAGCATGCACGAACTAGGGGCAGGCAACTTTTATGTTATGCAGCTCGTTCAATTTTTTTTATATCTCACTTGACATGAAATTAAGTATCTACTAATCTACCACATGCATGTTCAAATCACACAAAGAAAATAAAATCTTAATCAGCTAAAACAAATTGGGGAACAAATCCCAAAAACCAGCCCCACATACAACGGTGAGAAGATAGTGAAATAAGCTAGAGTCTATAAAGAGTCTAATGTCAATTAAACTAAGGATGATGGAGAAGGGTCTTCTTCCTCACTCCTCTTCTCCGCCTTTGGGTGGAATCAAGGCCCACCAAGTTGAATCTGGTGCAATCTTGCGTTTCCAAATGATGTACCCTTGCACCGCAAAATAAATATGAATGAATAATATGCTTCAGAGATCAAATGTGAACATACAAAAGTAATCGTGAGTCTACTAGACCTGTTGTGTCCCCGGCAACAGTGCCATTTGATCGAGTGGAATTTTCGCTTAAAACAAGACATCAAGAAATAAAAATGATGCGTCATTGTATTTTTCGTGGTGGAAAAACTCTCGATCAAAATATCAATAAAATAAGCTAACCACATAGGTTAGGTCGTCTCCACAGGAAAGCTCAAGCTAGTACTAAATCAAAATTATTCTTGTTAAAATCTTGCTCCAAAGATATTTAAAATTGTCATTTGGTTCAAGTCCCTTTCCTATTTAATCAACAGGTTGCTTTTTATATGATCCAACAAATTAGGAAGAAGTTATGGGCTACTTGCGCAATTTCCACTCAATAAATATTATATATTAAACTAAAATGCATAAGTCCTCAATGGCATGTAAATGTAATTTTTAATGTAACGCAAAATAGAGCATCTCTTTCGTGAGTTTGAGCTCACACATGAGACTATTGGAAGTGGTGAGATTCGGAGGGGAGGAAGCCTTCAAGGTAAGCTTCGTGACGGTGGTTCTGGTGAGGTGGGAGATGGCTAGTGGTGGCCGATTGGATGGAAGGTGGACGGTGGCGTTGGTGGTCGATGGCGATGAAGGGGTCATCGGTTGTTGGCGCTTATGGCGACGGTAGACGTTATGCAAGCTGGAAAGCTTGTCGGTGACATTGGCAGTGCAAACGATGGCCGGAGGTGGTGGTTGAGAACGGGTGATGTGGTGAAGGTTTGGGTTCTTCACGAGGAAGAAGATGAATGGTGGATGAAGGAAGGATGAAAGGTAAATGACAAGGAAGAAGAAGAGGTGGTGGTGTGTGAGTGTGTGACGAAAGGGAGTGGTCGGAGAGGTGTGGCCATTGGTCGCTTGGTGTTGAGGAAAGCGACGGTGGTGTTGGTGGCTATTGGAGGTGGCGGTGGCGGGTTCATGTGGTTGCGATGGACAAAGAAGAAGAAGAAGAAGAAGAAGAAGAAGATAGAGGTTGAACGGTCTGAGGTCGCAAGGCTCTGTGGATGGCAGTGCAAGCTGTCACCCTGTACGCCTATGGTAGCGGAACCTCGCTGAGGTCGAGGCCCAAGGTGATGGAGTGGTAAAGCTTGATGCTCTGCACAGTGGTGGGGTGGGTGGTGGCCTGCGGAGCTCTGTTGCTGGAGGCTTCCTCTTTTAGCTGCAGGTGAAGAGAAATGGACGGAGAAGGAGGAGCATTGAGATCCGCCTTCTTCGGTCATTAAGGTGCGGAGGCAAACCGTTCCAACTGTTGCAAAGAAGAAAAAAATCAATTTTGGGTAAATTTGTAGAAGCTTCCCCATGAATGCATTAATGCTATTTACATCATAACAATGCATGTAATATGTTGAGTGCAAACTAAAGTTAATGCATGCTATCCTAAGTAAGTTCTAGTTCTCCTTAACATGTGAATGCGATGTATGAAATCTATATACAAGTAAATCTATTAATGTATTTACATATTAATGCATTCTATGTATATGTTAGTATTAACTTAATGTCTAAGCATTTAAGTAAAGAAATAGCCCACAAATGTGGACTCATTAGTGATTGAGTTGTGATTGAAGTGAATAGAGGTTCGACAAGTCGGAATTAGCTCGCTGGAGTCGGAGAAGATGATCTGAAATAAGACCACATTACTCCTACTCCTAAATACCTAAGCACCTAAACTTTATCTACAAATTACGCCTAAAGTTACTCTACTTGTTACCTGGACAAAGGAGGTGAGAGACTCTAGCTTTGGCACATCGGAGATGAGAAGAAATCAGAATGTAAAGGAAGACACTCCGGCGAGAAAGGAACGCTCCTCAGCATTGTCACATACCAGAGAGGAAGAGGGGGTGAGAGAGACGAGCGACTCCATTGGAGTTGCTCCAAGGGGGAGGTGAGATGTCGTAGAAGGAGGAATAGCCTAATGATGGCTCAGTTTGGGGAAGGAGGCTAGGGAGCTGACCCTTGTAATCAAAGGGTAGGGGGACGATTTATAGGCGGAAAGCAAGCTTCTAGACCTTGAACCTAGAAGAAATGATGTCTAGGTTCATTGCAACCATTGTTGTCGTCTTTGAACCGTTGGATTAATTGGAGTTAGTGAGAGAAAGTCAAACGGCTAAGGCGGAGGAGTTTCATCGCCTAATTGGCAGTCATTGGGTGGTGTGGTGACTGGTGATCATTTGCGGAGGAGGGAAGGAAAAGCTGTATACATAGGGACCTATTCGCAATAAGTGAAGGACCTTAATGTCTGAAAAGGACTTAATCACAATAAAAGCTAAGGACTAAAATGTAAACTGTTGATTTAATGAGTAAATTAAACTATTTCTTTTTCAACTTTTTATACAATATTGTAAATATGTTAAATAATATGTTTATGCATTGAAATTACATTTTTATTCCTTTTAGCTTTATTTAATTCAGTGATTTATATTATTACTTTAATTACTAACTCAGGTATTATAAATAATATACTTACATGTAATAATTATGGGAAGCTAAATGATTAGATTTAAGTCCTACTTATTAATTAAACATAAAGGAATGCTTATTAACCCATAATTTAGGTATTTATCATATAATTAAGGTCCTTTGGGTGTTAGGGGTATCCTAGTTGGGTTCCACCATCTTTGTAAGGCCTTCCCTGGGCGAGGCACGCGGGTTCGAAACTTGACGCTTACCCACACATGCATAAGGCTCAGGCGATGGTGTTGCCCGCTGGGTTACCTGGTTGGTGGGTGGGATAGGACCCTCGGAGTTTACCTCAGAAGGGTTGTGTGGGTCACTCCGGGGGTTCTCCGTTATCAACAAAAATAATTAAGGTCCTTGCTATTATTACCTTAATACATAATTAACCATATTATAATGTTATTCACTAGTTAATTTGCTAGGAAAACTATTTAATTTTAGTGAATTAGGAGCCATGATGAGTCCTACATCATAACCCCATGCCAAAGTTTTGCTAGTCTCTAGTAAAATTACTAGTGAATATGATGAAATAAACACCAGGGTTTTATAAAATGTAATTATGAATTCTCAAATTGAATGATTAGGTCAGAGAATTTTGGAATTTTTCTTCTTTTTTTATGTTTTATTTTTAGAGAATTAAGTGGGAATCCGCTTACAAAGGACTTAAAACTCCAGAATACTTCTCAAAATAGATACTTGTGAAAAATAGACTCTACGGGAATTCTAAATTGAATCAAAACATCTGTTACCCATTTTTGTAATTTGTACACCACTCAAAACTCCTAAAATTAGAGAGGTCAAGATGGAGAATGTAACAAGACTAAAAAATTTGAAAATCAAATTCTAACTCAAAAATTCAACAAACACAATCAGTCCTTAAGCTTGTGAATTCTGATTCTTATCGACTTAAGTTCTCGTAAATTAACTAAACACCTTTATTAACCAAATTTAGAAAATGAGTAGGATCCCTAATCCAACCAGCCCACACCATCAAGGACAGACTTCTAGACCCAGGGCTTTGTCAATATGTCTCCTTTAAGCCTCAACCATTAGTTTTTAGAATTTGATTTCTTAAGCTTCACTGCCCACTCAAGGTTTAGTAGCTATGAGGTTAAATGTCCATGCAGGTAAAGTAGATTTGTCCTACAGGCATCCAAAGTTGCAAAAATTTTGACCTCAAGACATCAAAATTTTAATACAGATCATCCCAACTCAAGCCTTTAGCTTGACCTTACTCAGACTTGGTTGCTTTCTCCTCACCCATTTTTATTGCAAGGTCAACATTTAAGGCATATATTTCCTCCACTGGACCATCGGGTCTGTTATTCCTAGTTTTTATCTCCATATTTTTCTAATCAATTTTCTATAGGCTAAACACCCATTTGTGTTGAGGTGTTTTTCTTATTGGATGGATGAGGGTAGCATCCATTTGTAGCGAGATGCTTTATTTGGTGGATAAATGCGTAAGCACCCATTTGTACCGAGGTGTATTATTGCAGGGTGTAATATATTTTTTTATCTCCTCATTTTTCTTACTACTACATAAAATCTCCAAATCTTTTTTCTAGGTGAGTGGCACATCCTTCATCCTTTCAAGAGTCGCCTTATGGAAATCCTTAGGGTAAAAAGGATACAAGACTGATCTCTTTGGTTTTGTGGTCTCAGATGCATGTAAGTCAATTCTATTGTGTGTGTAGTTTGGACACTTAGGTTACTTAGCTCGCAAACCAGAGAGTGGACAACAAAGTCCTATACTTTCAAATTCCTAAACCATTAGTATTAGCCCACAGGATCTATCAAGATGAATACCACGAAGTCTAGTGGAATGTCCTCAATTGATTAAGCTACCTATGGCTCGTTAGGCCTTATGGTTAAGGTTCTTGATGGTCGGGCCCGGATAGGTGTGTTAATATGGTGATTTTATCGTTGAAGTGTGTATAGTGGTTAACCTAAATCGGACCTAACCATCTCTTTACAAAATTTTTAACCTGGCCTACTTGATTTTATCTTGGTTACTTTTAGGCCCAGGGTCAAACTCAGGGAAGTGGGATTAGAAGTGAAGTTTCTACGCCTTTCCTACAACAAATCTCTTCCGTTCGGTTATTGTGTTTTTGGTGTTTTTTTCTATTTAGATTTTTTTCTGATAATTCTTGTCCTTGAGGCACACCCTCAAAATTATGTTCTTGGCTTTGAGCCAAATCAGGGTTCCAAAATGGGTCTTGCTATTCACAAGATGGAGTACCTGTAAGTCAAGGATTATTTTTTCTCTTTTATATATTTTTTTTTATCTTTTTACTAGCAGGAAAGCAAAATAGAAACAAAGTAAATATAGTATATATATAGGTATATATTATATATGTATAAAGAGGTGGGGGTGGAGGCAGAGATAGAGTGTAGCACGGTGTCGAGTCGGTCGTCGTCTAGAAAGATTCAACCAACAAGACGAGGTGCTGCATGGAGTGTAAGGTGGATGGCGGAAGATGTGTGCGATCACTCTTTTCTTGTATGCGTGTATCTGGGAATATCAGCAACTGATGCAGATATTCCTACGATACCACATATGGTAAGTAATGTGAAAAAAAAAAAATATATACATATATATATGTAGTTATATATATATATATATATATATATATATATATATATATATATATATATATATATATATATATGTATGTATACTAATACTTAGTTATATAAATGCTACTATATATATAGATATAAGTATATATATATGTATATATATATAAGTATATAGTAGTGTATAGGTGTGTGTGTGTGTATGAGAGTGTGAGTGTGTGTGTGTAGGTGTATTTGCAGAGAGAGAGAGAGAGTGTGTGCTGTGAGAGAGAGAGAGAGAGGGAGATTGCTGGAGTGAAGGCTGGAGGGTTTAAGGCATCTGCAGCACTCAAGGCGTCGTCTGATGGCTTCATGCGTGTGCGCAGGTGCGTATGCGCGCGAGGACATGCATGCTGGGAGGGAGTGAGCGCGGAGAGGACAGCAGTGCACAGCGCTGCGCAGAGAGGCGTACGCTGGCGAAGGAGCGGGTGGGTGCGGGTGACGCGGGCGCACGCAGACGTGCGGGAGGGCGCTGGAGTAGGATGCGGGGGCGAAGGCCGGTTGCGGCGTGCCGGGTGACCGGATAAGTGAGAAACTTACCGGTCATCCCACTGTAGCCACAGTGTTCCGCAGAAACGTGTGAACAGTGGCTACAGTGGCCGGGCGAGCCACGCAACCGGGAGCGAACGGTGTTGTGAGTGCGGACGGCTCGGGGCTGGCACACGCGTGGAAGGGGTGCGCCGGTTGGTTGTGGGCGTGGAGAGGTTCGCGACAGAGCATGCGGAGAGGGAAGCAAGGGCGCCTGCAGGCACGCGTGGTGGCCTACATGCACTACTGCCGCCTTGCTGTTGCTGCTGTGGAGCTTGGCCTGTTGCTGCAGGGGCATGCGGTGGCCAGTTGAGCTTCAAAGCTTGAAGCTTTGTGGCAATGGCGGAAGTGCTTCAAATGAAGAAACAAGGAAAGAACCACCACGCCCACCGGCTCTTTGATGAGCTGGGCGGTGGTGGACTCATGGTGGTGGTTGTGCACCACCGTGAGGTGCTCCTGTCCGCAGAGTGTCTCCTCAGAGGAGGAGGGCCTGCGTATATAGGGAGAGGGAGAGGAGGTGGCCTGGAGAAGAAGCTGCAGTGTGTTTTTTTTTGGTGGACCAGGTTCTCTTGCAACAAAGGTAGTCGCGCCTGTTTTATAGAGAAAGAAGGCATGCACAGCCATGCCCTGGCTGTGCATGTGGCTGTGCATGGCTTGGTAGGGCATGCGGCTGCAGGGAGAGCTTGAGCAGGGAATGGCTGAGCAGGACATGGCTCGAAGAAGTGGTTGCCATGCCATGCAGCCGTGGAGAAGAAAGTCAAAATCAAAAAGAAATAGAAAATGAAGATGGAAATATTGTAAGGCAGCACTTGAAGAAAATGTAAATTGCGAGGCCATTTTATTTACTCCCCTCCCCTCTCAATTAAATGCATGCATGCATGTATTTTCACAAATGCAACTATGGAAACCTAATATGCACTGGTAATGCTAGGAAATAGCATAAGACAGCACAATTGCAGGTGTATTTTTGCGATGCAATCATACCCTCATTCCTATCTTTTGCTAGTCCCTAGCAAAACATTTTTTTGTAGCATTTAGAAATGATCTTAAGCTGAAGATTTTCTTCTTGAGACGACATAGGTTTGTTTATTGTTGGATATTGTGAGAACCAATTGCAAAGAAGACAACCAGTACTTTAAGTCTCACATGACATAGATCATCTCTCGACTAACCAGGACTCTTGATATCTAAACCTTAAGTAGGATTTCCAGGACCCAGGAGGTTTTTGCCGTACTCGAGAGCTCAAAAGGTTATGGCTTGTGCTTAGTGAAGGATCAAGACTGACCAGATGAACATTAAGACTCAAGCCCAGGGTTTCACGAATTTTTAAGTACAGGTTGGTCCCAGTTTCAGCTCGTGTCTTCGGATTGATCCTTAAAAAAGATGACGGAAAACTCAACTCCCAATTTCTGACATTTGTGGCTTAAAGAAAACAGGGTTTTTGCAACTTTCCCTGAAGAATTTTTGTAGGAGGAAGACTTTACAGACATTTGTGAGATATACTGACTTATTTGTATCTTTTTTTTTTGAAACACGTGTCAGTATATCTCTTACAACATTATTTGGAGGAGCACACTTTTCTTTTTGGTGGGAGAGTTCTTTTTTGGTGGAAAGAGTCGCTCCTAAACACAAGACTAAAGCCTGCGATAAAAAGTCTACTTGCGCGCACAGGTAAGGACTCCACCTTCCCTAATGAACACTAGGGTTGGATCTTATGTTCACCTGGTCTTTTTTGATATGTGTAGTTGAACCAAGTTTACTTAAGCTCTCGAGTAGAAGCAAACCAACGAATCATGTACTGGTGTCTCAGGTACAAGAATACGTCCTTAGTTAGGAGAGATTCTGATCTATCTTGTCAATGCTCAAGTGAATTAAGCCGAGCCTGAGCGAATCAAGCTTCTGTGGCCTGGAAAGTCTTCAAAACAGAGGTTGAATATCTATAAACACTTATTGTATTTTTGTTTCAGCTTTCAGATCATTACTAAACACCATTTTTTTCTTTCTTTCTTTTTCTTACATATTTATAACTAGGTGGAAACTGCATGATACCATAAAATACCAGATCCTATGGATGCCTATCTACCCCCCCCCATGCCAAACGATGCTATGTCCTCATATGCATGTAGGGAAAGGTAGAGAAAGGACGAAAGATCGGGTAACAAAAGCTGAGGTGCAGGGTATACAGCAGGGTGGTAGGGTGGGTGGATGGTGGGTGGTGAAGTGAAAAGTGAAGTGATTGTGATAGTGGCGTGAAAAGTGATGGTGGATGGTAAAAGGTCTGGCATTTCTTGGGACGAGAGTGTCCCAGGTGGATCATAAAACAGGCCAGGAGGAAGAAGTTGGCCCTCAGATTGGCCAAGAAGAGGGGCTTCTTGGATAGATGGATCCAAAAAGGAATAGCCCCAGTGAGAAGTATACGGGCTCAAGGTCCCAGTGTGGATTTGCAAATCTGCCTGATTTGGAGGGAAAGAAAGGGCAATCTGATCTTCGAGAGTGTGGACAGGCGGTGAGTAGCCCGGATATGATTCAGACCACGAGGTATGGGAAGCAGAGAAAACCTCGTCAGAAGTCTGGTCAGGAGAAGGTACGGGAATAGGGAGGGATGAGGGAACGTCACAGTATGTGTTGATCAGGCAGTTGTCAGGTAATCCACAGCAGTCAGAATAGGTCCCAATTAGTTCGATACACATGCTGACGGCCATGTCCTCGTCAGACGTGTCATCCTCGATACAATCGCAATCAAAGTTCTTGGCTGCCTTGAAGATGTTAAGCATGAGCTTTTCAGATCCAACGGCAATTTCAATACAGCCCGACTTGTAGTCAATAAGGGCACGAGCTATGGCCAAGAAAGGTTGACCAATGATGATCGGACAATCAGAAAGTGAGCTAGGAACTTCTATATCTAAAATAAGAAAGTCAACAGGAAAATAAAGGCTGTTGACCCTAACCACCACATCTTCCACCACACCCTTCGGGATTTTGACGGAACGATTTGCAACTGTAACGTGACAGGAGTGGGTTTCAGATTTCCCAAGGAAAATTTTTCGAGCATGATGGTCGGTATAAGATTGATGGAAGATCCTAGATCAAGCAGGGCACGGTTAAAATTGCAGCCTCGGATGCTACAGGAAATTAGTGGTATGGCCAGATCTTTCTACTTCGGTGGTAGGTTTGACAGTATAGCACAACTCGCATGAGGCAAGAGAACCACCGGATTCTTGGTTTTCTTTGACTGTCACCTGGGTGTTGTGTAGTCTTTGAAAAATCGGGCGACAGTAGGTATGTGGTCGATAGCCTCGAGTAGGGGTACCTTGATTTCTACATCCCTGAACAAATTACGCAAGTTATCAAAGGCCTGCGTATCTTTCTTCTTACCTTTTGGCTCCCTCAGTAGATCCTCAGGGAATGGAACTGATTCTGGCACCAATTTGGGTGTATCGTCCTCTTGCAAATGCGATGCGCATCCCGAATGAGAGGGCGATGAAGAAGACGGGCCATGATCAGGTTGAGGTGGATCGATAGTTTGCTTACAGCTCCTCGTAGTGATAGCATTGGACGATGCAGGTCCAGTGGGATCATATGGTGGAGGAGGGTTCACAATAGGGACATAAGAGTGAGGTGCTACAGCGGGATTAGCCTGAAATCTCGGTGGAATGCTCGGAGCCTGCAGAATAGGATGAACCTGTCCCTGAGAAGGTTGTACCTATGGTTGAGGACCACGGGGTACGAAATTCGCAGGTTTGGAACAGGTTGGGCTGGAAGAGTGCCCTGAGATCGAGTCGTCATGCGTAGTTGACTGATCTCAGCATTCTGCTGCGCCAATTGGTGTTGAAGAGAGGTCATGTTCTCTTCATGGCGCTTTAACATTTCCGTCATCATTCGCATCAATTTATCAAGAGGACTTGATGTGTGTTCGGTTTATGTTACGCAAGGGCCTGATGGCGGATTCGCCATAGGATTAGACTTTGCCCTTGGGATGACGGGTGCGGACGGTCACATTAGTCCACCCGCAGGATTTTGGCGCTGTGGGTTATTGGACCATGCAAAATTTGGATGATTTCGCCACCCTGAGTTATAAGTAGCAGAGAACGGGTTGTTCCCTAGGGCGCAAGTGTCTTCTATGTCAGAAGACACGTCCACGTGTAAATACACATCTGAGCACACGGAGGCTTGGTCCTCCGTGTCAAAATACTGGCTTGCAGAAGCCAGTTCCACATGACTTACCGAGTCGCTCGGCGCGACACTCGGTAAGGAAGGTGTTACGGGGTTTCTCGGGATAAGCCTGGTGTTAAAAGAATTGGGATTGTGACAAAGTGGTGAGGTGGGGGTGTTTGCCATAGAACGGGCGGGGTTGGCCAGAAGCTCGTCCAGCTTCTTGTGCGCAACGGAGACTTCATCCAATTTTTGTGCGATAAGGCTGAGATCAGTGGATGAATGGGAGGGTCCCGTGTCAACTTCGTGGACATTTCGGGGCAGGCTGGTACGATTAAAAGCAACAATGGAGGCATTGTTCATTGAGTTTTCACTCATATTTTAAAACAATTTGAATGCTCCATTCTCATCTTTATTCATAAAATTCCCTCCATAGGAAGTGTCTGCAATCTGCTTTAAAGTCTCATTTAGCCCATAGTAGAAAATCTGGGCTATATGCCACTTAGGCAGACCGTGGTGCGGACATTTCCTGAGGAGGTCATTATATCTCTCCCATGCCTCATGAAATTGTTCGCCGTTTTGTTGCGTGAAGGAGGTGATAGCACGGTGAAGTGCATTGGTTCGCCCGATTGGGAAGAACTTCTTGAGAAACGTTGTTCGCATCTCTTCCCAAGAGTAGATGGTTCTCCCAAGGGTGCGTAACCACTGCAATGCTTTATCCCGCAATGAAAACGGGAACATTTTCATGAGGACTATAGGTAACCCGATATTTCTTGGTTTAACTGTTTCAGCCAATCGAGTTAGGTCTTCCAAGTGGAGAAAAGGATCTTCACTTGCAAGACCATGGAAGTGAAAATTTATTAGGCCAATTATGTTAAGCTTCAGTTCAAAGTCGTCCCTGCCCATGGGGACCCGAATTTGTCCTATGGTCTCTATAGCAGCGGGATTCTGATAAGAGCTAAAAGACCTAGGCTCCTCCCATTCGGGAGGGTTCTGCATTTCCTCTAATGTTTCCCGAATGGCTTCAATTTGTTTATTATACATTTCCATTTGGGGTTGGAGGCGAGTTATGGGATCTAAGGCTCCACCACCTGGTGGGTTTTGAGGGCGGTTTCCTCCCTCAGGATTTGTGGGTGGGCGTGTAGCCATGTTTGTGGAGGAGGAGGACGATTCGGCTTCTTTTCTAAAATTAACAGGCAATTCACACAGTTTAGGGTTTTGTGACCTCCTCCCAAACATGCAATACCATAGGAAGAATTGGGGGGATACGAAGGGAAAAGAGATGAGAGAAATGACGCCGCAAAGGTACACTTGATGACGAATCAATTCAATCAAATTCCTAACCTCTACAGTGTGCCCTTAGACCTAAAGATCTAAGTTACCTACTATCACGAACTACGAAATCGAATGCGAGCACCGCGGAACCACCAGGCCAGATTGAAAGGCCATTTGCCCCAGTCTTAGACACCCGATAGCACGTGGGAACCATCACCAGCACGTAGGCGCTACATGCAGGTAGTTAGACCTTCAATCCTTAATAAGGGTCAAGTTGCTATCAATTTTAGTTAAAGGCTTAGGATCAAGTGCTTTTGGAATGTGAATGGCATTATTTACGTGTAATGCCCAAGTGATTGATTTTCAGGGTGTGTAAAACAAGCATGCAACGAGGAAATCTCCCCGAATTGAAGTTTTTAATTGGTGAATGGTTTTTAGAGTTTAGCCTTAAGTAGTATGGATTTTAGGATTTCGATGAAATACCAATTCAACCAATCTCCGGGTTTTTGCAAGAATACAAGTTTTCTTCTAAGCCCAACAAACCCTTCTTCAATATCAGTTGGTTAATGCATGCTAAAATGCACTGGGCTTCCCTAAATGGAGATTTCTATGTGTGGATGCACGAGTCAGTTTTAGATTAGTGTGAAAGGGAGCCAAAGCACTACAATTCATGTGCTCCCAATCTCCAAGAATGATTTCCACACAAGGCTCAACCAAAAGATAAATAAAATCAAATTGTTGGGGTTGAATTATTCGGGATCGAATCTTAGGCAAGTGAAAAGTCGTGGTGGGGTTGGAATCAACTCAATTCCAAGTCTCCCCACCAAAAATATGATCCCAAATTTGTAGATAAGTGAGGCAAAGAGGGGTGCAATCAATCTTTTTTATGTTTGCCTCAAAGAATACTTCATACGGAGAAAAATTCAAGAATCAAGATTCTTGGATTTTCGCTATGCGAAGTAAGACGGGAAATCCTGGAGCGGTGGGAGTAAAGGCAATCAATCAAACAAGTGAATTTTAATCCACTTGCCCCAAGAAATCCCAAGAAGTTTTTCTAGTTTTTAGTTTTTAGTTTTTTTTTTATTAAGGTGACAAGTTAACCTAGATTGCTAAGAAAGAAAGACCTACTTGTGTAGCAACGTGTGCGGAGCTCCAATGCGGTGTCGGCGTCTTCACGCTCTTGTTCCCGCCTTGGATCTGCCTACGTCTCCGACTTCGTCTACCTGTCTTCTCCTTGCAACAGGTTTACTTGCACACCAAAAACAGAGAAACCAGTGAAGAGAAGGGTGTAAGAAGAGAAAAATTACAGGAACGGAGTAAAAACTTACTTGAAGGCACACTTCCCCGGCAACGGCGCCATGAAAAGGATGATGGTCGGGCTCGGATAGGTATGTTAATATGGTGATTTTATCGTTGAAGTGTGTATAGTGGTTAACCTAAATCGGACCTAACCATCTCTTTACAAAATTTTTAACTTGGCCTACTTGATTTTATCTTGGTCACTTTTAGGCCCAGGGTCAAACTCAGGGAAGTGGGATTAGAAGTAAAGTTTCTACGCCTTTCCTACAACGAATCTCTTCTGTTCGGTTATTGTGTTTTTGGTGTTTTTTCTATTTATATTTTTTTCTGATAATTCTTGTCCTTGAGGCACACCCTCAAAATTAGGTTCTTGGCTTTGAGCTAAATCAGGGTTCCAAAATGGGTCTTGCTATTCGCAAGACGGAGTACCTGTAAGTCAAGGATTATCTTTTCTCTTTTATATATATATTTTTATCTTTTTACTAGTAGGAAAGAGAAACAGAAACAAAGTAAATATAGTATATATATATAGGTATATATTATATATGTATAAAGGGGTAGGGGTGGAGGCGGAGATGGAGTGTAGCACGGTGTCGAGTCGGTCGTCGTCTAGAAAGACGCAACCAACAGGACGAGTTGCTGCGTGGAGTGTAAGGTGGATGGCGGAAGATGTGTGCGATCACGCTTTTTTTGTACGTGTGTATCTGGGAATATCAGCAACTGGTGCAGATATTCTCGTGATACCATGTATGGTAAGTAATGTGAATATATATATATATATATATATATATATGTAAATATATCTATATGTATATATATGTGTATATATATATAAGTATATATATAGCTATATATATATATATATATATATATATATATATATGTATGTATGTATGTATATAGATATATGTAGATAGATATGTATATATATACATATATGTATATATAGTTATATAGATAGATATGTATATATGTATGTATGTATGTATAAGTATATGTGTATATATATATCTATGTATGTATATACACTAATAGATAGTTATATAAGTACTAATATATGTATAGATATATGTATATATATGTATGTATACTAATACTTAGTTATATAAATACTACTATATATATAGATATAAGTATATATATATATGTATATAAATATATATAGATATAAATATATATATATGTGTATATATATATATTTATATATAGTAGTGTATAGGTGTGTGTGTGTGTATGAGAGTGTGAGCGTGTGTGTGTAGGTGTATTTGCAGAGAGAGAGAGAGAGAGAGAGGGAGACTGCTGGAGTGAAGGCTAGAGAGTTTAAGGTGTCTGCAGCACTTAGGGCGTCGTCTGATGGCTTCACGCGTGCGCACGGGCATGTATGCGCGCGAGGACGTGCGCGCTGGGAGGGAGTGAGCGCGGAGAGGACCGCAGTGCACAGCGCTGCGCGGAGAGGAGTACGCGGGCGAAGGAGCGGGCCGGTGTGGGCGACGTGGGTGCATGCAGACGCGCGGGCGGGCATTGGAGTAGGACGCGGGGTGAGACACACGTGCGGGCGAAGGCCGGTTGCGGCGCGCTGGGTGACCAGATAAGTGAGAAACTTACCGGTCACCCCACTATAGCCACAGTGTTCTGCAGAAACACGTGAATAGTGGCTACAGTGGCTGGGCGAGCCACGCAACCGGGAGCGGACGGTGCTGTGAGTGCGGACAGCTCGGGGCTGGCACGCGCGAGCTGGCGCGCGCGTGGAAGGGGTGCTCCGGTTGGTTGCGGGCGCGGAGAGGTTCGCGACAGAGTGCACAGAGAGGGAGGCAAGGGCGCCTGCAGGCACGCACGATGGCCTGCGTGCGCTGTTGCCGCCTTGCTGCTGCTGCTGTGGAGCTCGGTCGGCTGCTGCAGGGGCGTGCGATGGCCGGTTGAGCTTCAAAGCTTGAAGCTTTGTGGCAATGGCGGAAGTGCTTCAAACGAAGAAACAAGGAAAGAACCACCATGCCCACCTGCTCTTTGATAAGCTGGGTGGTGGTGGACTCACGGTGGTGGTTGTGCACCACCGTGAGGTGCTCCTGTCCGCAGAGTGTCTCCTCAGAGGAGGAGGGCCTGCGTATGGAGGGAGAGGGAAAGGAGGTGGCCTGGAGAAGAAGCTACAGTGTGTTTTTTTTTGGTGGACCAAGCTCTCCTGCAACGAAGGTAGCCGTGCCTATTTTATAGAGAAAGAAGGCATGCACAGCCATGCCCTGGCTGTGCATGCGGCTGTGCATGGCTTGGCAGGGCATGTGGCTGTAGGGAGAGCTTGAGCAGGGAATGGCTGAGTAGGACATGGAGCGAAGAAGAAGAGGTTGCCATGCCATGCAGCCGCGGAAAAGAAAGTCAAAAATAAAAAAGAAATAGAAAATGAAGATGGAAATATTGCAAGGCAGCACTTGAAGAAAATGTAATTGCGAGGCCATTTTATTTACTCTCCTCCCCTCTCAATTAAATGCATGCATGCATGTATTTTCACAAATGCAACTATGGAAACCTAATATGCACTGGTAATGCTAGGAAATAGCATAAGACGGTACAATTGTAGGTATATTTTTGCGGTGCAATCAGTTCCAAACTAACTTCTTTATTTGATTAACTCTAAGTATTTAGTCTTTTTACTCAACTTAGTGATAAAAATAGAAATTCAAAGTCAAAAGTACATAACCTAGTCTTATTGACCAAGAAAGTTACAATTTAATTCCAAAAATTAAGTCTTGTATATGAATTAATAACATCTTAGTTACTTTACTTTCAAATTGCATACTTAGGTTTCAGATTTTGGCTCTAAAAATCCCATGTCAGGTTCCAAAAACAAGTACTTATTTTGAAAAGTATTCAAGATAAAGTCCTTAGTAGGGATTAATGCTCTTACTTATAAACATTTCTATATACAATAAATATTTTTATTTTTTGAACTTAAAAATTATTTGAGAAATTCATAACTCTTGATGCTCAATAATTATCATACAAATATTAAATAAGATCCTTGAATAGATTTTCTTCCAAAAATTCTTCTACGTATGAATGGATTCTTCAAAAATGTCATCCTCCCATAAAGGATAATATTTTTGTTATTTTTATTTTCATATTTTTATTTCTTTAAAATTTTCAAATTTTTATATGTTTTTATGAATTTTTAGATTTTTATGATTTTTCAAAATTTTTCTTCTTTGTCTACAAATACACTTATCCTTTCAAAGATTTCACTTCACACCCCCCCATGCCAAAATTGTACAATGTCCTCATTGTATGCAAGGGGTGAAACAAAACTCTAAACTTCACTTAGTGTAGGGTGACGGAAGGAGTCGTAAAGAGGAGATCAACATATCTTAGGTAGACGATTTCTACTTTGACAAATGTCAAAGGGATTAGTCAAACTAGGTGAACGATAAGAATAAAGAAATAACAAAATGTGTAGATCAGACTCAAGTGTGTACATAGACACAGATGGGAAAAATAGAAAAGAAGTAACCAAAAACAACTATAAACACGTGTTAAGTTTGACACCTTTAGCTAGGCATAAACTCAGATGAAGTTAACTCTCATACAGAATAGATGCGCAAATGAAATGAGGAAGTCAAGAATGAGTCAAAAGATATCAGAATATAGAATAACCACCCCAAAAGAAGAGTCAAAGAAATAACTCACCCTAATTGCCTTTAAAGATCTCGCAAGACCAAAATCAGATTCAAGTGAAGCTCCTAAAAAGATATAACCACCCCAAAAGAAGAGTCAAAGAAATAACTCACCCTAATTGCCTTTAAAGATCTCGCAAGACCAAAATCAGATTCAAGTGAAGCTCCTAAAAAGATAGGACTTGATTTCACAAAAGATAAATCTGATTTGGTTTGATATAAATAAGTCAAAGCTTGAGGAAAAGATAGAAATTGAGTTCTAAATAAGTATAGGATCAGCAACCAATCAATTTTGATTTGGAATAATAGGTAAATCTTCTTGATATAGTAAATGCGGTTGCTGAATTAGATTTGATAACTCAATCTCGGGAGCTGCAGAGGCTGGATTTTGATTCAAATCATTAGCTCAATTAATTACGTGTGCTTCACCCTGATTTGGTTGAGCATACCTAGGATGTGGCAGATTCTTAGGATTCAGAACTGGTTGCATTGGTAGGGCCCTTGGCTGACGAGACTTATCCAACTACATGATTTGGCCCCTGAGATCAGCTACTCAGCAGTGCATTGCCTTTAGATCTTAGTAAGAGCCTTGGCATTTCTCTACTAGCTCTTGTTCACAGCTCTCAAAATATGATCAAGCTGAGAATCCCTATTTAGCCTCGAATAATTCTACATACTCGATTGGGTGGGCCTCACATGTTGCTAAAAGGGCAACGCCAGTGGGTTTTGTCGAGCCTGATTTTGATAATTAGGTCTTTGGTTGTGATTAACCCAAGAGAAATTTGGGTGGTTTCTCCATCTAGGGTTATAGGTATTTGAATAAGGATTTGATCTCAGATAATTCTCTTGGATGACATACAGATTGTAATGATTCATCATTGATGTAAACATGTTTATATCACATAAATCGTCTATTTGTGTGTGTTCCTAGATATAAAGTTGCATCATACATTATAAATATTGGATAACATACATCATCATGCATTTAGATTAGGTTGTATAAATTTTAGGTTAATTTCTCCTTTTATGGTCAGGTGATAGGGAGACATTTAATCGGGGCCTCAGATTGAAGATCCAATCGTACGGATCTAATTAGGGCGACGATTGGAGTTCAACGACTCCAAGATCGTCCCGATGGAACTTCCATAGCATTAGATGCGGTCCGAGAAAGATCAGAGGACAAGGGGCCAAGATGGTGTAAATTCGTATATCAGATAACAAATCCGACTGCACAGATGGGTTCGGATCGATGATCGTAGCCCAACAATGCAAAAATTGATCCAATCCGACATCTGTGGCACCATCTACAAGTCACAGAAGATGGATGGCCAAGATGGTGCCACGTGGTGCCATCTCAGCCACCCATAGAAGCCCAAGACCCACCACTGCCTTTCTCTCCTCAACCGCACAAACGATCTTAGCCGTTGGATCAAAATCCAATGGTTGAGAGAGCTCATCATCAAAACTTAAATGTGCCTCAAAATGAGGTGTAGCGCAACGGTCTTGACGTTGCCCCTGAAGCTAAGATCAAGAGATCGAGCCCTGCCTTGCCTCAAATTGCGTGGGCGAGTGGTGTGGCTCAAGTTGAGCCGTCAGATCTTGATCATGCGATGAGAGATGCGTGACGTGGCAGCATGGATGGGCGTTGATCGCGCACACACGTGATGACGTGCATTCGAATGCTCGATCAGACGTAGGCACATGATGAGGCGTGGATGCATCTTAAGCCATCCGATCTCACAATCGGATGGCTAAGATCACGAGATTGTGGGATTAAGCATTGAAGAAGAGAAGATGAAGGTGTGGGCGCGATGCGATCTGAGCCATCGAATGCGAGATGGACGGCTGAGAGCTTGCATTCGTGATGAAGGCATTTTGAACGTTGAAGGTGAGGAGGTGGTGGGTGCAAGCGCACTAAGCCCATGTTTGGGATCCTTAGTGATGCTTAAATCCATCACTAAAGACTCTGAATTAATGTTTTAAAGCATAAAATAAACAAATTGCCCTCAATCCCTATAACTATAAAAGGAGACCCCTACCACTCGAATTCTTCATCCCTTCCTCTCTTCTCTCACCCCCTCCAAAGCACTAAGAGCTTCTCCCAAACTTGGGATGCCCTTCTAGAGTTAGAAATACAAATTTTGGCACCGTTGTCGAGGAGGCGATGCTCTTTGATTTTTCGTATTTTCCCACCTTACTTATCTTTTACCTCACTTCTCTCCTTTCTTATTATGATTGCAGGTGCTCTCTCGAGATGGGCAAAAGTGGTAGATTGAAGTAAAGTGTTGTTGAAGGGTCTGTAAGTTTACCCCCACCTCCCTACCCACTAGATTTCATTCCATCACCTAATAACACAAACCCTAATTAACCTAGGAGTTCTCATAACACCTAAGGTTAGTTTTGATTTCTTGGTTGTCACCTCCACCCACGTTACCCTCCTCATATAAAAAAAAATTTTTAAAAGAATCTCACAGAGGTACACAACCTCTTCTAATTTTTCATACTCAATCGGTAACCCAATCTTTGGGATCGGTACACTCATCAACACATAATTGAGTAGAAATTAGATTAGGTAATAACTTCTGTGCCTAATTAAGTGGTGCATCAGGCCAATTGTTTGAGTTGTTTGGGTCACACCACTGTTAACAGGGTGAGATCGTTGTTTTAAGTAAGTCTCGTTGCAGTATAGTCGAAAAAGCGTTATTAACAAATAAGAAGTTTTTATTATTTGAAAACCTAGGTATCTGAGGTCGAACACAGGGAGCAAATGGAATTTATTCACTAATCTCAATAATGTAATTTGAATGCTTAAAGTTACTCAAAACCTAATTCAGAGTATAAATGCAAGAGTTTATGAATATTAAAATGTAGCAAAATAGAAGAGATTGAGAAGAATTGGATAAAAAGGTTGATTCTTGGCTTGGCTCTCTCTTCAGCTTCTTCTTTCCTTTCTTCTTCCTCTACAGTCTTCTTCCTTTCCTTCTTATTCTTCCTTTCCTCTGCCTTATGCTTCTGCCTTTGCCTTCAGCCGCTACAGTGCTTTCTTTTTTCCTTGGCTTCTGTCTTCTTCTTCCTTTTCCTTCCTTGCTTTGCTTGCCGCTGCACCTTCTTCTTTTCCTTCTTGGCTTCAGTTGCGCCTTCCCCTTCCTTTCTTCTTTTCCTTAGCCTTTTTGCCTTTGGCTTCCTTCCTTCCTTAGCTCCTCTTCCTTCTTCTTCCTTCACTGCGGCTGCGCCTTAGCTCCTCTTCCTTCTTTCTTTTCCTATAAGCTTTTGCGTTCAGCTCTTTTCTTTAGCCGTGCCTCCTTTTTGATACAGTGCCTTCTCTTTCCCTTGGCTTCTACCTCTTCTTCCTTCTCTGCTTGCCTTGGCTTCTCTTCTTTTCCTTCTTGGCTTCAGCTGCGCCTTCCCCTGCCTTGCCTCTTCCTTCCTTTCTCTTCTTTGGCCTTGCGGCTGCACCTTCCTTTTCCTTCTTCTTCTTTCCCTGCACACAGCGGATCAAAACCTATCCCCTACCCTCCCCACGTACTCTCTCTCTATTTCTCTTCTAGGTTTGCTCTCCCAAAGCCAGGTAATCAGGTCAGGTTTCGCGTGCCCAGGTCCAGGCGCACTGGTGTGAGTGTGGTGCACGAGAAGTGTAGGGTATACGGGTCAGGTACCAGGTCCGCATGGGTGTGTGTCGCGGACGAGGCGGGGGCGTGGGCGAGGGAGCTCACCCCGTGACTTGAGGCGATAAGAAGAAATCACAAATTCAATTTAAGTCGCTCACCGCGTTCTTGAGTTCATGAGGTGGGACTAAAAGTCCTACCCGCTTCTTTGTGCACACCCGCAAGAGGCCTTCGCCTAATTGCCGCTACTGCAGTCCTCGCAAGGCCAATTGTCTAGATAGGAGTTTGCACGAGACCAACCCGCACCTTCTCGGACTCCTCTACTTAGGGCACACGACTTGGAGCGAAGCTTGCAAGCAAGCTTGCTTCATGCTTCAATGGCGGTAGGAGGCTGAATCTGAAATCACTTAATACGGCCTTGTGGCCTCATTAAACCAGATGAGGAGCTTCGCTGTGGCATGGCGAAGGTGCCTAGGTGGGTGGCTGGCTGGCCGTGGGGTGGCCTAGGCGTGCGTGCCTAGGTCGCTCTGTGGTCGTGAAGGTGGGTTAGGTCGGGGGGCATTTGTGGAGGTGTTGGTGGTCGATGGAAGGGCGGATGATGCTCAGTGGGTGATTGCGGAAGTGATGAGGGGTTTGGTGAGGCGTGTGGAGGAGCAGAGCGGTGGGAGCGCCTTCATCGGTGGTCGGCCGGAGATGGAGAAGGTGGTGGTGGTCTGCGGCGTCGAGGGGTCGAGAGTAGAAATTAAGAGAGGGGAAATGAAGAGGGAAAGAGAGGAAACGTTCTGACCTAGTTTAATAGACGAAGGGGGGTAGAAAGGTGGCTGGCCGTACCTGCCGCCACTGAAGAAGATACCAGTAGAGGGGTGACGGCGACGACGAAGAGGCTGGAGACGTGCACGCGGGTATTGCGCGACGTGGAGGAAGGTGGTGAAGACAGCTCTGCCACTGGTATTGTGGCAAAGCAATGAGAAAGAGGAGGACAAGTCGTCGGAGCTCGCTAGTTGCTTGGTCGAAGGAGAAGGGAAGAAATTAGGGTGGTTCTCTAGCCAAGTCAAGCTGAATGGGAGCGATTGGAGGTGGTGGACCTTTTATAGGCACTGGAAGGGGCTCTTATGCTTGGAAGACAAGCTTCCAAGCACAAGAGTCCTCGTCGGAAATGGAATGTGGAAGATACCCACATCTCTCGTGCATTCGCATGAGAGATTTGATGCAAATCAGATCCTACAATCATGCTCAGATGGAAGGGAATTCCTCAGAGAATCTCCCTTCCAAATATGGGAGATCTCTGAGGAATCAGGGAGTAATCCCCCTCCATTCCTCGTCAGAGTAGGATTCCTCCGCTTTATTGGTAGAGGGACCTAACTGTAAGGGTGGTGAGGAAGTTAGGGGGGTCTGTGCAATAGTTTTCAAAAGACAGGGGCCATAATGTAATTAGGTGGACTGTTTTACAAAGTAGGTTAAGATGACCTCCCCTTAGGTCCAAATTTTGGTACAAACCTAATGTGGACCTAAGAAATCCAATGGTGAAGTCAAATTTTAGGTTTGACCACGTTTGATTGGACATTTTACATAAAAACTCAAATTAAGTCAAATAATGAGCTAAGACCCCAATCTAGGTCAAAATAGGTTCCAACGGCCAATTTGAAGGTTCTAAACCCTAAAGGATATTTTTCCATGAATTTTAGAGGGTTTATTTAATTTTTATCCTGACCAAAACCTTATTGAATTAAGCAAGTCTGTTTTAGGGTTATAAGATGTCATTTAATTCCTAGCCTACACATGAACCCATTTCTCATTGAACCAACCCACTTTTTATCTTATTCAGATCATTTGACCTATGTTTAGCCTCTGAGAAATTCCGTTTATGTACTGTAATGGTAAAATTATAGTTTTACCTTTTATTTCATGTTTTCTTCTCAGAACACTTATTCCTTGAATTAATCCCATCTTTAGGTTATGTAGGAGCTCTTATTCTCTTTCTCAAGTCAAAATGAGCTACTTAGGGCTCATGATGAGGTTCTCATCAACCACTTCAACTAAAAATAATTCATCAAGTAGCTGCCACATAGGTTCAACTTTTAGGGACTTACCAGGCACTCCACATTCTTTTAAGCTTTAAAGGAAGGCATCTTCACCTGTGCTTTCAAAATCTGGTGTGCCAACTGAACTTGATTGAATATACCTAAAGTTGAATCCTAAAAGCTACTAAGCAAGATTTAAACCCTAAAATTCACCACATCCAAAAATAATCTTGCTTGAAAACCATTGGTTGTACATGCACACACATATCAATCAAACATTAAGGGCACAACCCAGATAAAAGGCCCATCATATTCCAAAGCACATTCAAACCTAACCCTAATTAAAATAGAGTAGGCGTTCGCCTTAAGGATTGGACATGCTCTTCGGAGCCCAGATTGTGATTATTTTCGATTAGTCTGTTTCTACCGTTCAATCTGATGTCTAGCTAGGGGAGAAGAATCAAATGATCGCGGTTGGGGGGTACACTAGGAACCAAAGGGGCAAGCCAAAGGAAGAACCTTCTCCCCAATCCCTCCCTCTAACTGGTTGGATTGATCGGAAAGAAGTAGATCAAATCATTTCTTCATCTTAAGACGAGTTCTGGGAGTCTGTAGGTCTTTAGGCTAGCCCATTTAAGGATATGTTTGATTGTTTATATTGCAGGGTGCCTTTATTCCTCCCATTCTGTCATGGATCCTTCCACATCCTATTCGCACATCCACTCCTACCCTCCTACCACTACTTATTCCCAAAATGATTATTATTCCAACCAGACTTATTCTCATCCATCTTCTAGTTGGGATAATCTTGATTGGAGATACAGTTCCAAACCTCTGTGTTCAGAATCTAACCCTGGACACCATGATCTTGATTCTTATCCTTCTCCGAGCTACATCCATTATAGATCACTACCCTCATTTGGACAACTTAATATGATCTACAATCAAGAAGGATATGCTGATCCTTACCCTTCCCATATTACACTGCATATAGGTCATCACCTCTTTATGGAAAACCCGAAATGACCTATTATCAGGGAAGGCATCAAGAACCTCAATTCATTGACTCCCCTGGACTGAATCCAAACCCGCCCAACCTTGAACCAAACCATTTGGGTCAGGTTAACCAGGTCCAAGATAAGGTGTTGGCTAACTTAAGGAATACCATTCAATCTCTAGAAGCTCAGCCAACACCTTACCCTAAAGAATTGGAGCCTCTGATTGAAATGATTGACGATCTTAACAAGTATTTGTTGGATTGGCTCCAGGATGTTAAGGATAAGGGCCTGTGTGAGTTTTTACTTGGGAAGTTATCGAAATTGAGGATAAGATTTGTGATTGCTCTAGTCCAATCTTGGGAGGATTCCCAGGATGAACCCCTGATAGGAGAGCCAATGTTAGAATTTGCTCAGGCATTTGTAGGGGGACACATTTTACGAGACCAGGGTTGACAAGGTTGTTCTAGAGCAATCAAATAAGGATGAATTGGTTTCTTCACCTGAGATCCCTAAGCAGGGGTATGAGGAAACGTATGTCTCCATGGAACAAAAAGTGATTGATGATTTTGAGACATACATTAATGCGGATTTAGAATTTTTTGATTCTGAAGGTGAAGAATCATTATGCGAAGTTTCACCTGAGTTTATAGCACATGATTTCAGTGAGACGACTGGGCCTGAGGAATTCAATCAATCATTTGATGGCCCTAAAATTGAGGAACTTGATCTTGTTGGGGCTCGCATGGTAGATTCAGATCCTCATTTCATGGAGGATTCAATTCATAGCCTCGATCCTCAATTACACCCTTTTGAGCATAATGACAATTTTGATTTTGAGATCATTAGACCCAAGTCAATTATGATTCAGTAACAAATCTTAGACTTGGACATTTTAGATGGGGTGATTAACATGCAAGAGGTCCCGGAATCTAAAATCCTGACTGTGGAGGATAGGAATTTGAAAATGATGATATGGAAAGCCAATTCCAGAGGAAGTAGAAGATAGAGTCTAGGGGTGCCTATTTGTTTGAAACCACAAACTCTCTACCAGGACCCTTATGACATCTTTGATTCAAAGGATGTCCAACCCAAGTGTACATTCATTGATTATCCTTTTGAGCTTAATTTCTCTCTAATTAAATTTTTTGTCTTGCGTTGCATCCTTAAAAATTGTAGGCCTGACCTCGCTTGCATACTGATCTCAGGTTCTGGGTAATTTTTATACAGAACCTTAGATATACTCGACCATGGGGTATGGGTCTGCACCATAATCTGGTCCACATCTGTGGACATCTACTGGCAGGTCTTGAGGTGAATCTTTTTATTCTGATTCTGACCTGCACCTGTGAATTCTTTATTTCTTCTTCTTTGTATAGTGTGCCTAGCTGAAGGCACTAAATTCAGCACGTATACAGTTTCTTTTTATCTCAGAGCTAACCTATTATTCAAGCAATTTAGGTACTTTCTACTTTACTCCACTCTGCTTCATGTCTTTTTAATACAATGACATTGCATTAGATAGGCATGGGGGGGTGGATATCATTATCTGAATCATTTTGTTAGCTCCGTAGATTCTTTTTATTTTCTCTTTATTTAAAAAAAATTATGGAATTAGGAAAGAGAACTTGAGCTTTAGAAAATTTTCAATCTTAGAGAATAAAACTATATGACTTGAACACTTAGACCCTTCTAGTCTTCGGGCTTAATCAGCCTGGGTGTCCACTAAAATGTGGACTTGTTTCTTGAGTCCTCGCCATTTTGAATTCAATTGCTAATTTGATTAAATAAGTTGGGGTGATAAGTACACGACTTATCAACTCGTCCTCTGATTTGAGGGAACTTTAAGTCTAAGTATCTACACACTTTTCGCACTGACTCATTGTTCAATGATTTTTACGGAAATTGGGTAGCTAATGAACCTTATATGGTGGTATGGCTGGCAAGTTATCGTGGGTAACAACCATTGGTAGGTTGTCTAGAGCCCAATCACACGACCATTCTTTTCCTGCTGCCTTTAGGTAAATCTTAGATCAATGAAGCCACCTACTTAAAGAAAGAAAAGAGAAAAGAAAAATATCCAAAGAAAAGAAAAAGAAATAGAAGAGGAGAAAAAAAAGAAAAAAAAGAAATAAGCCATACTTTACCACACGAGTATGGCTGGCAAGTTATCGTGGGTAATAACCCATTGGTAGGTTGTCCAGATCCCAGCTCAAGAAATGTATGTTTAATTTCAAACACTTAGAAAGAATCGGAGAAGTAGAATAAATCGGGGAGATATACACTGGGTTTCGCCCTTGTGTTGACCCTACAAAAATAAAAGTAGGGAGAAAACTACCGGTTGAATAGATACACCTTTAGGTAGAATTCCTTTTTAAGGTCACTTAGGGGCATAGAAACCTAAAGTCCATTCTAATTACCGATTAATGAGTTGAGAACTTCATACAAAAGGATGCTTAGAACTTAGAGTTCTTATTGAGTCTTGGGTGGGTTGAGTGGCCATGGAAAGCTGCTTCGAAACCCTAAACTCAAAAGTCCAAAAAAAATTAGAAATAAAGAAAAAGAAAAAAAGATCCTTCTTTGAATAAGGCGAGGGCTTGAGGTGGTCTGCATTTTGGCAGACACCCGGGTGCTGTTGTGTCTCTGTTGTTCAGGTTTTAGTTGAAATTTCTAAGTGTTGAAAAATAACTTTTGCCCAAGAAATCTGACCTAATTCTCTTATAAATAGCATATAGTTTTGCTAGGGACTAGTAAAAGATAGGCATGGGGGTGTGATGTAAACATGTTTATATCACATAAACAGTCTATTTTTGCGTATTCTTAGATATAAAGTTGCATCAAACATTATAAATATTGCATAACATGCATCATCATGCATTTAGATTAGGTTGTATAAATTTTAGGTTAATGTCTCCTTTTTATGGTCAGGTGATAGGGTGACATTTAATCAGGGCCTCAGATTAAAGATCCAACCGTACGAATCTGATTAGGGTAATGATTAGAGTTCAATGACTCCAAGATCGCCCTGATCGGACTTCCGTAGCATCAGATGCATTCTGAGAAAGATCAGAGGTTAAGGGGCCATGATGGTGTAAATCCATACATCAGATGATAAATCCGATCACACAAATGGGTTCAGATCGACAATCGCAGCCCAACGATGTGAAAATCGATCCAATATGACATCTATGGCACCATTTAGAAGTCACAGAAGATAGATGGTGCCACGTGGCGCCCTCTCAACCGCCCATACCAGCCCAAGACCCGCCTCTACCTCTCTCTCCTCAACTACATGGATGATCTCAGCCATTGGATCAAAATCCAATGGCTGAGAGAGCTCATCATCAAAACTTAAAGGGCGGGAGATGCGCGACATGACAGCACAGATGGGCGTGGATCGCACATGCGTGCGATGACGCGCATTCGAGTGCTCGATCAAACGTAGGCACGTGATGAGGCATAGATGCATCTTAAGCTATCCGATCTCGTGATTGGATGGCTAAGATCGCGAGATTGTGGGCTTAAGTGTTGAAGAAGAGAAGATGAAGGTGTGGGCGCGATGTGATCTGAGCCGTCGAATGTGAGATGGACGGCTGAGAGCTTGCATGCGCGATGAAGGCATTTTGAACGTTGAAGGTGAGGAGGTTGTGGGTGCAAGCTCACTAAGCCCACGTTTGGGGTCTTTAGTGATGCTTAAATCCATCACTAAAGACACTAAATTATTATTTTAAAGCATAAAATAACCAAATTACCCTCAATCCCTACAACGATAAAGGGAGACCCCTACCACTTGAATTCTTCATCCCTTCCTCTCTTCATCCCCTCCAAAGCTCTAAGAGCTAGTCCCAAACCTGGGATGCTTCTCTAGAGTTAAAAATACAAGTTTTCCACCTTCTAATCCCCTTCGTGGAGCATCCTGCGGTTATCTTCTCACCACCATTCGTGAAGTGGATCCCACTGCGACATCACCCTGCTCCCTTCTCTATCGTCAGTCTTCGTTCTCCCTCATCCCGCATCTCACCATCTTCATCCGGGTGCTTGATGTAAACACATTTACACTACTTAAAATGTCTATTTATGCATGTTCTTAAGCATAGGATTGCATTTCATGATATAAATATTGCATTACATGCATCATCTTGCATTTAGAGTAGTTTGAATAAAATGGAGGTTAATTGTCTCCTTTTATATGCTTGGACAGGGCAAATATTTTATCGAGGCCTCGGATCAAAGATCCAACCGTATGGATATGATCAGGGCGACGATTGGAGTTCAACGACTCCAAGATCGCCCTAATCAGGCATCCGTAGCATCAGATAGAGACCGGGGAACCCTAGAAGATCAAGGGCCAGGATGGTGTAAATCCGCACTTCAGATGGAAAATCCGACCACACGGATGAATTCGGATCGACGATCGCAGCCGAACGACACAAAAATCGAGTCAATCCGACATCTGTGGCACCATCTACAACTTCCAGAAGATGGACGGCCAAGATAGCGCCACGTGGCGCCATCCCAGCCGCCCAATCGGCCGCAGGAGTCCTATGAAGACCGCGCACCGTCTCATCTCCGCCGTTGGATCTCGATCCAACGGCTGCGGTCGCTCGCGTTTAAAAACGTCCGCCCGACCATTTCGCCCGCGTAGCGCAGCGGCGACGCAGCTGCGGGCGAAGCGGAGGTCGCGGGTTCGAGCCGCGGTGAGGGGGTCGAAGGCGCGGGCGAGCGGGCGCGCACGAGCGTCAGATGAAGATCCAACGGCCGCGCGCGCCCGATAGCGCCGACGCGCAATTGGACGCTCTGGTGGGCGCGCGATCACACGCGGGCGGTGCGCTACGCAGCGGGCGCGGACGCGTTCTAAGCCGTCTGATCTCGCGATCGGACGGCTGAGACGACGCGGATGTGAGTATGCGTTACGCGCGTAGGCCAGCCGAGCGGGCGCGCGTGGGCGCGGCGGCGACGGCGACGGCGGGGCTTTAGCGACGGTTTTATCCGTCACTAAAGACCCCTTATTTATTATTTTGAAGATGTAATGTCCATTTTGCCCCCACTCCTTGCAACTATAAAAGGAGACCCCCTCCATACGAAATTTTCATCCCTTCCTTCTCCTCTCTACCTCTCCAAAGCTCAAGAGAAGCTTGTCCCACACCCGGGATGCTTCTCGCGAGATAAAGTCCAAATTTTCGTCCCCCTTCGGAAGTGGATCCCGCGACGACGACGGCGTGCTGCTTCGTTCCCGTTCTTCTGCTTCGTCCTCCTTCGTCCCGCTTCGTTCTCCTTCGTCCAGGCGTCGTCCCGTCCGGCTCGTCCTCCAAGCGACCGTCGAGGAGGATTTCTCTCTCCCTATTCTTTTTACTGCTTTCTAGTATATATTTACTGCTTTCTAGAGTAGTCTATTCGTCCTCCGAGAGATCGTCGAGGAGGACATTTCTCCCTCCATTCTTTTAATGCTTTCTAGAGTAATTGTTTTATGTTTTGTAGTTGTAACAAACGAACTCTTTTATGATAAATTCCTTGTCTATTCTACATCTCATTTTGATTTCCATGTATAGTATTCTTTCTCTCTCTCTTACTCCCTCTCTCTCTTTTATTTGTTGTAGATACTTAGATAGTTTAAATTGAATTTCTTCGTGACAAAATAAAAAGAAACGCGAAGTTTTTAAATTAAACGTTCGCCTCCCTGTGTTCGACCTGGAATTCTTATTTCGGTATAAATTTTATTTGTTGAACACGAATCGTTCGCTTTCGAACTACAACGACGGGTTTTCCAAAACCAAACACGTTAGCGTAGGTGCGTAAAATAATCGTTCAACATTTTGGCGCCGCTGCCGGGGAGGCAACGATCTTTGATTTCTCTTCACGTTTTGTAACTTACAAATCATTTACCTCACTTTTCTCCTTTCTTATTGTAATTGCAGGTACTCTTTTGAGGCAAGCAAAAGCGGTAGATTGGAGTAAAGTGCTGTGAAAGGTTTTGTAAGTTATCACCCATTCTTTCCCCCTCCATAGATTTGATTCGCCACATTGAATCCAAATTCCAATTAACCTAGGTGTTTGCATAAATCCTAGGAATAGTTTGGTTGTTTGGATTCTCACTCACATTCATTCTACCTTCATTTATATAAAAAAAAGGTAAAAAGATAATTTTGTGGGGTAATTTTCAACAAATACACAATGTACACCCACATTTAAAGGCACTTAACCAAATTGATTTGTTTCTACTCAACTGGGTTCTGATCTGTGGGACCAGTACACATAAAGCAACACATAAAAGAGTAGAAATCATTCTAAGTTAACCATCTTTGTGTGCCTAACTTAGTGGTGCATTTGAGGCCAATTGTTTGAGTTGATTGGGCCTCACCACTTCAAATAAAATCAACTCATCAAGTAGCTGCCAATTAGGTTCAACTCTTAGGGATCTACCAGGCACTCCACATTCTTTTTAAACTTTAAAGGAAAATATCTTCACCTGTGCTTGCAAAACCTGGTGTGCCAATGAAACTTGATTGAAAACACCTAAAGTTAAATCCTAAAAGCTACTAAGCAAGATTTGAACCTTAAAATTCATCACATCAAAAATAATCTTGCTTGAAAACCACTGGTTGTGCATGCACACACAAAGCAATCAATCATTAAGGGCACAACCCATTTAAAGGGCCCATCACATTCCAAAGCACATTCAAACCTAGCCCTAAATAAAACAGAGTAGACGTTGGCCTTAAGGATTGGACTCGCTCTTCAGAACTCAGAACAAGATTATTTTCGATTAGTCTGTTTCTACTGTTCAATCTGATGTCTAGCTAGGGGAGCAGAGTCAAACGATCGCGGCTGGGGGGTACACTAGGAACCGGAGGCGCAAGCCGAAGGAAGAACCTTCTCCCCAGTCCCTCCTTCTAACTGGTTGGATTGAACAGACAGAAGTAGATCAAATCGTTCCTTTATCTCAAGACGGGTTTTGGGAGTCTGTAGGTCTGTAGGCTAACCCATTTAAGGACAGGTTTGATTGTTTGTATTGCAGGGCACCTTTCTTCCTCCCGTGTCTCATGAATCCTTCCACATATTTCACGCATTCCCGCTCTTTCCCTCCTGTTGTAAATTATCCTCAACATGACGATTATCCCAACTCTTATTGTAATCGACCATCAGTTAGTTGGGATAATTCGGATTGGGGATACAATTCCGGACCCCCGTGTTTAGGGTCTAACCCTGAACACTTTGATTCTCAATTCTATCCTTCTCAGAGTTGCATCGATTATAGATCGTCCTCCTTTCATGAACAACCTAATGCGATCTACAATCAAGAAGGATACACTGATCCTTACCCATCCTCTGATTTCACTGCCTTTAGGTCATCTCCATCTTTTGAACAATCTGAAATGACCTATTATCAGGATGGGTATAACGAATCTCAATTCGTTAATTCCTCTACATTGATGTCAAACCCGCCCAACCCTGAACCAACTCATTTGGTTCAGGTTAATCAGGTTCAAGATAAGGTTCTGGCTAACTTGAGGAATATCATTCAATCTTTAGAAGTTCAGCCAATACCTTGCATTGAGAGATTGGAGCCCCTGATTGAAATGATTGATGATTTAAACAAGTCTTTGTTGGATTGGCTCCAGGATGTTAAGGATAAGAACCCGGGTGAGTTTCTACTTGGGAAATTAGCGAAATTGAGGATGAGATTCGTGGTTGCTTTGATTCAATCTTGGAATAATTTCCAGGATCAACTCTCTTCAGGAAAGCCAATGACAGAACCCGCTCAGGCACCTGTTGGGGGGGACACGTGTTACGAAGCTGACCAGATTGAATTAAAACAACCAATTAAGGATGATTTGATTTCTTCACCTGAAATCCCTGAGCCGGGTTACGAGGAAACGTATGTCTCCTTGGAACGCAAAGTGACAAATGATTTTGGGACATACATTGATACGGATCCTGATGGTGAAGATTCAAGTTGCGAAGTCTCACACGAGTTTTCAGATCACGATTTTTGTGAGACGATTGGGCCTGAGGAATCTGATAGATCATTTGATAGCCCAATAACTGAGGAAACTGATCTTATTAGGGCACACGATACGGATCCAGAATCGCATTTTCTGGAGGAATTAATTCAATGCCCTGATTATCAGTTACACCCTGTTGAGCTTATTGATGATTCTAATTCTGAGATAATTAGACCCAAGTCAATTTTGATTTTGCCACATCATCTAGACTTGGAGATTTCAGACGGGGTGATGAATATACAAGAGGTCATGGAATTTGATATGCCGAATGAGGAGGATAGGAGCTGGGAAATTCTGATTTGGGAAGTCAATTTTGGAGGAAATGGAAGATTGAGTCGAAGGGTTCCTTTTAAACTGAAACCATCAAATCAGAACCCTTACGACATTTGTTTCGAGGATGTCAAACTCAAGCATACATTTAACGATTATCCTTTTGAGCTTCAATTCTCTGTAACCCGACATTTTGGCCTTGGGTTGCATCCTTACAAATCGCAGGCCCGACCCCGCTTGCATTCTGATTTTAGGTTTTGGGTAATTTTTATCCAGAACCTAAGATATTCTCGATTATGGGGTGTGGGTCTGCACCACAATCTGGTCCACATCTGTGGACCTCTGCTGACAGGTCAGAGGATTCTTCTGTTTATTCTAATTCTGACCTGCACATGTGAATTCTTCATTTCTTTTCTTTGTATAGTGTGCCTAGCTGAAGGTACTAAACTCAGCACATATACAGTTCTTTTTCAGTTTCATCTCGGAGCGGACCCGATATCCACGCAATTCAGGTGCTTTCTACGCTTTTCCACTCTATTTTATGTCTTTTTAATACAATGAGGACATTGCATTAGATAGGCATGGGGGGATGGATATTTATCTTTGAATTCATTCGTCAGCTCCGTAGATTTGTTTTATTTAAAAAAAAAAAATCAAAATTAGGAAAGAGAATTTGGGTTTAAGAAAATTTTCGATCTTAAGAAATACTATATTATGTTCTAAACACAAAGACCCTTCAGGTCTTTGGACTTAATCAGCCCGTATATCCACTAAAATGTGGATTTGTTTTTCGAGTTCTCGCCAACTTGAATTTTATTTTAATTGGAGTAAATAAGTTTGGGTGATAAGTACACGACTTATCAACCCGCCCTCTGATGTGAGGGAATTTTGAGTCTTAAGCATCTACACACTTTCTTTGCACTGACTCGTTGTTTGGCGATTTTAACGGAAATTGGGTAGCTAATGAACCTTCTAGGGTGATATGGCTGGCAAGTTATCGTGGGTAACAGCCCATAGGTAGGTTGTCCAGAGCCCAGTCACTGACCTTTCTCTTTTTGCTGCCTTTAGGTAAATCTTAGACCAGGGAAGCCACCTACTTAAAAAAAAAAAAAAATCAAAAAGGAGAAAAGAACAAAAAGAAATAAGCCACACTTCGCCGCACGAGTATGGCTGGCAAGTTGTCGGTGGTAACAGCTCATTGACCGGTTGTCCAGAACCCAGCTCAGAAAATGCACTAAAAATTCCCAAAACACTTAGGAAGAAGCGGAGAAGTAGAATAAACCGGGGAGATATACACTGGATTCACCCTTGTGTTGACCCCGTTAAAAAAAAAAATATATATATATATAAAAGTAGGGAGAAAGCTACCGGTTGTAAAGATACACCTTTAGGCAGAATTCTTTTTGAGGTCACCTAGAGGTGTAGAAATCCGAAGTCCGTTTTAATTGCCGGTCAATGAGTCTATCACAATCACAATAAGATGCTTAAAACTTAGGGTTCTCATCAAATCTTGGGTGAGTTGAATGGCCGTAGAAAGCCACTCTTAAACCCTAAAATTTGAAAATCCAAAAAAAAAAAAAAAAAAAAAAAGAGTAAAAACAGAAAAAGAAATTTTTCTTTGAATAAGGCGAGGCTTGAGGCGGTCTGCATTTTGGCTGATACCCGGGCACTGTTGTGTCTTTGAAAATTCAGTTCTTAAGTAGACAATTTCTTAATGATTGAAAATAACTCAGGTCCAAATAATCTAACCTAATTCTTTTATAAATAGCATATAGTTTTTGCTAGGGACTAGCAAAAGATAGGCATGGGGGTATGATGTAAACACATTTACACTACTTAAAATGTCTATTTATGCATGTTCTTAAGCATAGGATTGCATTTCATGATATAAATATTGCATTACATGCATCATCTTGCATTTAGAGTAGTTTGAATAAAATGGAGGTTAATTGTCTCCTTTTATGTGCTTGGACAGGGCAAATATTTTATCGGGGCCTCGGATCAAAGATCCAACCGTATGGATATGATCAGGGCGACGATTGGAGTTCAACGACTCCAAGATCGCCCTAATCAGGCATCCGTAGCATCAGATAGAGACCGGGGAACCCTAGAAGATCAAGGGCCAGGATGGTGTAAATCCGCACTTCAGATGGAAAATCCGACCACACGGATGAATTCGAATCGACGATCGCAGCCGAACGACACAAAAATCGAGTCAATCCGACATCTGTGGCACCATCTACAACTTCCAGAAGATGGACGGCCAAGATAGCGCCACGTGACGCCATCCCAGCCGCCCAATCGGCCGCAGGAGTCCTGTGAAGACCGCGCACCGTCTCCTCTCCGCCGTTGGATCTCGATCCAACGGCTGCGGTCGCTCGCGTTTAAAAACGTCCGCCCGACCATTTAGCCCGCGTAGCGCAGCGGCGACGCAGCTGCGGGCGAAGCGGAGGTCGCGGTTCGAGCCGCGGTGAGGGGGTCGAAGGCGCGGGCGCGCACGAGCGTCAGATGAAGATCCAACGGCCGCGCGCGCCCGATAGCGCCGACGCGCAATTGGACGCTCTGGTGGGCGCGCGATCACACGTGGGCGGTGCGCTACGCAGCGGGCGCGGACGCGTTCTAAGCCGTCCGATCTCGCGATCGGACGGCTGAGACGACGCGGACGTGCGTATGCATTACGCGCGCAGGCCAGCCGAGCGGGCGCGCGTGGGCGCGGCGGCGACGGCGACGGCGGGGCTTTAGCGACGGTTTTATCCGTCACTAAAGACCCCTTATTTATTATTTTGAAGATGTAATGTCCATTTTGCCCCCACTCCTTGCAACTATAAAAGGAGACCCCCTCCATACGAAATTTTCATCCCTTCCTTCTCTCTACCTCTCCAAAGCTCAAGAGAAGCTTGTCCCACACCCGGGATGCTTCTCGCGAGATAAAGTCCAAATTTTCGTCCCCCTTCGGAAGTGGATCCCGCGACGACGACGGCGTGCTGCTTCGTTCCCGTTCTTCTGCTTCGTCCTCCTTCGTCCCGCTTCGTTCTCCTTCGTCCAGGCGTCGTCCCGTCCGGCTCGTCCTCCAAGCGACCGTCGAGGAGGATTTCTCTCTCCCTATTCTTTTTACTGCTTTCTAGTATAGATTTACTGCTTTCTAGAGTAGTCTATTCGTCCTCCGAGCGATCGTCGAGGAGGACATTTCTCCCTCCATTCTTTTAATGCTTTCTAGAGTAATTATTTTATGTTTTGTAGTTGTAACAAACGAACTCTTTTATGATAAATTCCTTGTCTATTCTACATCTCATTTTAATTTCCATGTATAGTATTCTTTCTCTCTCCCTTACTCCCTCTCTCTCTTTTATTTGTTGTAGATACTTAGATAGTTTAAATTGAATTTCTTCGTGACAAAATAAAAAGAAACGCGAAGTTTTTAAATCAAACGTTCGCCTCCCTGTGTTCGACCCGGAATTCTTATTTCGGTATAAATTTTATTTGTTGAACACGAATCCTTCGCTTTCGAACTACAACGACGGATTTTCCAAAACCAAACACGTTAGCGTAGGTGCGTAAAATAATCGTTCAACAGTGCTCCGTCAACGCGGCTAGTCCTCTAAGCAATCGTCGAGGAGGATAACTTCTCTCCACCTTCTCTTTACCTCTTTCTAGAGTAGATTTATCACTTTCTAGTTGTAATCTTTCCAGCTTTCTAGTGTAATGATTAGTTGTAATGAACATCCCTTGATGATTATGAAATCCATGTGTATTTTATCTCTATTTTATCTTTATTTGTAATATTCTCACTCTCTTCTATTCATTATTCTTTAAGTAGATAGCTAGAGTAGATTCAATTCAACTAGCTAATCCGCTTCGTGACAACAAATCAAATGCGATTTTTAATCAAACGTCTGCCTTCCTATGTTCGACCCGGAATTCCTTTTGAGTTTGGGTTAAATTATCTATTGACGATTTTTCTCGCAAATTGCACTACAACGGCGAGTTTTCAAAACTCAACTTTATTTGCAATGATTTTCTGCATCAACAATTGTGTTTTCTTCAACAGGAAGCGGGGAATGACGAAAAGATAGGACAAAGGTGCCTCCTTGGGTTGGAGCATGAGTATGATAGAAACCCAAGGGAGACAGATCTCGTATATCCAAATTATTCACAAATTTCATCCTCGCAGGAATTTACGAAATAGGTCGAAGCATGGGATTCATAGCGTGTAGAGGTGAAAGATTCTTCCTTGAGTTGCAAACCTCGTCTAGATGTTTCTCCATGATGTCGACCTTATCTAGCTTTTATCCTATAATCTCTAAGTCTTGTGAACTAGATTGGCCTTCGATCTCATGGGTGCCCTTCAGATTCGTGCTTCCTCTGCTAAACTAGGACATGGAGGCATTACTGATAGAGTTCTTTGCCATTTCCTTAAAGAGTTCATGAGTGGATTCGTCATCCCGATTAAGAAAATTTCCTCCATAGGAAGTGTCCACGAGATTCCACATGCTCTCGTGTAAATCGTAGTAAAAAATATGCATTAGTTGCCAATGTGGGATATCCTGGTGTGGGCATTTTCCCTGTAGATCATGAAAGCCTTCCCATGATTCATGTATAGGTTCTCCATGATTCTTAGTAAATGTAGTAAGGACTCGCCTAAGTGCATTTGTGGAACCTATAGGGAAGAATTTCTTCAAAAATGTGGATTCTAGTTTGGCCCAAGATGTAATAGGTTGTGCGATCATGAGATACTAGTAGGAGACTTTGTCCTTTAGGTCAAAGGATAACATTTTCACTAAAAGGATTTCCCAATTTTGGTCCCGTGGGCCCAAAGTCTGAGGTAAGTTCTTAAGATGTTTGATGTGTTGAAATGGATCATTGGTGTTATGGCCATGATAGTGGGGAATAAGACTAATCATATTCAGTTTTAACTCAAGATCGATTTTCCCTTTTGGGAATCCAAACAGTTAGCTCCACTTAGAAGGATTATAGTAGTCTCTAAGTGGTGGCCTAAGTGGAAGGTACGAACCAAGATCAGAACCCGCCCTAGCTGGAGAGCTTGAAGGTTCTGAAGAGCAACCGTCAATAGATTAATCTAATTAACAATTCTAGGCCAAGAGAGCCTGATGGATATCAAGAGGTGGCATCTCCTCCTGATTCAGCAGGTTTTCAGGATTCTACAGTTGATCTGCCATGGGATCAAATGTAGAAAAAGAAGTCGAAGGGATAGAGTGCTGCACAAGAGCAGCAGGTCTTGGAGCACCTGTCAACGGAGGGACGAGGGTCGGTCTCAGCAATTGTTTCCCATGCATAAACAAAAGAAATGTGTAAAGGCACACTCACACCACAGCATGAACTTACGACAAGCAAAACCTGAATGCAACGAAGAAAGATGGGTTTTCTTCTTCTCTATAAGAAAGAAGACCTAAGGTATGTGTAAAATAACAAGATGCAAACAAATACTATATCAGTATAAATGTGCTTCCTATGTTTCTATGAGGTGCGTATCCCTACAAGCTCAAAGGTCCAAAGTTTAAGATCGAGACTACTCACTACTGGCTCCTTGGGGTGATGGTAACACTATCATTCGACATAACTAACTCGAATTAGTTGAAATCTAGTGTTAAATGCTCCTAGAGGAAAACATGATAAATTTTGCTATTTTACCATCCAATCATAAATGTAGATTCACCAAGGGGTTAATCCAGTGTCGAATGAACGTAAATATCCAAGAAGTGGTCTTAGAATAACTAAATCAGGGTTTCACGCATTTCAAGAATTAAAATGTCATTGAAAACCCTAATTATCAGCCTCACTCAAATTCAAAGGGTTCTGGTAGAGATAAATTCAATCTCAAACTCATAAAATTCATTGAAACATATTCTAAGAGATTTGGTACCTTCACTTTGACCATTTGAAACCATTTTGACCAAGAATAGAGAATTTAGATGGGATTTTACCATGATTTGGGCTCTTGAGCAATTTACCCAATCAAACATGGTCAAAACTCAAATTCCAAGTTCTCCATTAGATTCCTTGTGTCCAAATTAGGTTAACACTAAAATTTGGGCCCAATCAGAGTCTATTTTGACCTAGTTTGCATTTAAGTTCCTAGATCTCTATTCTTTACAATTAAACCCTCATCTTTGACTTTTTCTTACAGAGACACCCCTAACTTTCTCATCGTCTTCACAGAACGGACCCTGTTGCCCGAGTTCAACGAGTTTCCTAAATCAGAAGTCAAACCCATCAAAGTAGATCTTTGACTTAGGATTTCTTCCTCGTTTAACCATCAAATCCCTCCAAATTTGGAGGGATTAATGATCAACTCTTTCTCGACCGATTGAGCTTGATTTCCAACCCAAATTGGAGCCTGAGAAGCTCCACGGAGCTTTAGAGTTGTGATGAGACCACATTTGTGGTCTAATTAATACATAAATGCCTAATTATTATGGTAGCATCTACATATACAAAGCATACTTTGATGTGTAAATAAATTAATGTTTGCATATAGGGGCATACATGCATTTCATGTATTAGTTTAGATGATTTTCATAAATAACCCTATTTATTTTTCTTTTGTTTTCTTCCTTCCTGCAGAAGGTGCAACTCCTTCCAGCGTCAACGTAATGCCCGCTCGCCTCTTCGCGCTCCCACCCGCGGCCAACAACACAGTCGTGCCCATCCAAGGTGATAGTGCATCCCACAATCTCACAACCGCCCCATCACCAAGACTGTTGGAGAGAATCTTAGCGAAAGAAATAAACTAAGAAGAGTCAAAAAGAGGCACAGCCAGTCGTAGGGGTGAGCTCTTCCCTTCCTTTCCACCGTGAAGCAGAGCTTGCACCATGGAAGCTGCACACACTGTGGCCCTCTCAGTGTGCACCAGGGTGCCACCGCGAACTCCTCATCGATCGACGGTGCGGTGACAGCGCACTGCCCCGCAGGCAACAGTGCGCACCAGGCCGCACGTCCCCTTCAGCTTCCTTTCCACGCGCTGCCCGCATGCTTTGCATGTGCCACTCAACGCCCCCTCATCGCGCAGCCACGCTCGCGCGTGCCCACTTCCACAGCGGGTCCCCTCTTCTTCTACCTTTGCTTCCTTCAACCCGCCTGCAACCAAATTGAAGGAACCCACCACAGTCGCACACAGCCAACCATCTTGCCGGCCATGCCCGTGCGCAGCCGCGCCCGGGGGCAGCCACGCCCTTGTGCATGCGCAACACCTCAGCGTGCAGCAACTACCTGCGTGCGGCTACAGTCCCTACCGCTCCTCTCTGCCGCCGCTTGTTGTCCATCCGTCCACCGCCGGCTGTCCCGATCCTTACCGCGACCACCACCGGGTGCGGCCTCGTCCCGTCAACCTCCGGTGAAGGTGTCGCCAGCAGCCTCGCCTCCGTCCGTGCGTGGAAGCTCCTCCATGGAGCTCCCCTGTTTTGCTACAGTGAACCTCCCTATTAAAATTTACATTTGCATGACATTGGAAGTGTGGGATTTTGATTATTTGATTATTATATTCTGGTGGATTTGCAAGCATGCACTTATATTTCTGCATATTTGATTGGTTCTTGCTATACATGTCAATTTACATTGAAATTTGATTCATAGTTGCATGCAATTAAGAAGTACTTCCTCTGTCACTACACTTGCGTCATTTAGAGATTTTGGAAGCTTGAGATTTGATGTAAAATTTACATAAATAGTCCATAATTTTTCATAAAATCGCAAGTATATTCAGAGCGGCATATCCATTGATTCATTTGGCAAATATTTCTGTAAACATGATTGTTGCTTATCTGTGATTTATTGTAGGTGTTCCTTCCTATGGATACGACATCCTTTTTATAGTTTAAATTGATATCTATTTTAATCTTTGATTGAGAGATTTCCACCACATAAATTACAACGACATATCATTCTATTATCTTCTTAATCAAGCAAAATTCTCTCTATCAAATGGGGCTGTTGCTGGGGAGGCAACAGATGTAATAGATTCACCTGATTATTTTTGAATATTCTAAGTTGCGTAATTATCTGATCATTCTTTATCTTTTTGTGCGAGGAATCTAACGGGGCGACAGGCGCAGCAGAGTGGCAACATCAACCTTGAGCGAAGCCCACAAGAGAAGATGCTGGAGACCTAGATCCTGCTTTCACAGGAGATTCTCCTTCGTCACAAATTTTATTTCTATCTTCTTGCCCTTGTAGTAATTGGGGCTGAATTTTTGGGGGTTGTCCCCACATTCTTTAGCTACTAGGGTTTACATTTTTCTGCGTGCGTGATTCATTTTTCTGCTTACTTGCCTTTACATTTTTCTGTGTGCGTGATTCATTTTTCTGCTTGCTTGCCTTTAAAACAAACAAAAGAAAATATTGAGCTGCCTATTTAGGAGTTGCATGCTCTTAGGTGCACGCATTTAGGGGTGATTGAGCAGCACATTAGATCTCATTGTTGTATTGCAAGCATATTGGCACAAAGATTGCTGGAGACAGGCACACCTTTTTAACTTTTGCATCTAGCTCCTGTTCACGCATTTGCATTCGGATTAAAATTCAAGACCACCAAATTGATTGAATTTACTAATTCAGTGGTCGCCTAACTGAAATTGGGACTAATAATCAGATTTGACCTTAAAATCAAATCACACTTGATTTGATTCAAAGGGACTTGTCTACAGTTTCGAAATAAAATAAAAAAAAGGATTTGCGGTGTGATGCACACTTTTGACATTGATCATGCACATTAGGCACTGCATTAAGGTTTGATCCCTTAAGGCTATTGGCATCGATCTCTTTATTGATGCAAACCCTCTTATCGTGATTTGTGGTGGTGGTACTATCTTTTGACCAAGTGTTTTGATACTTCACGGAGGGGGACACCCCTTAAAGGAACAAAAGGCTAGTTAAGAGGCATCGCATACACATCACCTCAAAGGAAGGGTTCGCCCTACTTGCATCCCTTTGTTTATCCTTGAAGTAACTTCTCACTTGATCACTTGGGAGTATCATCTAAGCAAAGTATAGGTCCTAGGGCACTCGAAGGTTGAATTAGGTCGCGTAATTGCAGTAATAACTTGTTTGGCCATCTATATCAACCAATTCTACCTCCACAACAAAGAAGGTTAAGATCTTAAGTCATCACCCCTTTTATACCACTTACGTAGGAACAGAGGGATAAGCCTTGACCTTTTGACCTATCTTTGGAGGGGAGGTTTCACTTAATCAACAAGAACTTGAATTGTGATTGATATTTTATGCTTGGTAGATGCTCTCTTGAGGGTAGTCTAGTGTTTGATCCCGAGTCCTAGAGAATTCTTAGGAGAGCTCACCTAGGAGAGAAAAGAAAAGGCATGGCTAATCAAGGAGCAAATCTACAAAGGACCCTGAGGGACTATTTTATTCCAACCAACCAACCTGCACAAGCACTGAGATGACCGGCAGGGGATAATCCATATGAAATCAAGAGCAGTACCATATCTTTGTTGCCCTCCTTTTATGGTACTACTAGGGAGGACCCCTACCGGCACTTGGAGGAATTCACCGAGGTCTATTCCACGGTGAAGCTCCAGGGCTTTACTAATGAAGCCCTGATGAGGACTCTATTTCCATTCTCCCTAAAGGATATGGCCAAGCACTGGTATCATACCCTCGATGCAAGGGTAAATGATTGGGCCACCCTTAAGGGAGAATTCTTGAAAATGTATTTTCCTATGAGTGAGACCAACCATTACAGAAGAGAGATTATGGGTTTTACTAAACAGGAAGGGGAGCAATTTCATTAGACTTGGGAGCACTTTAATGACCTTCTTAGGTTATGCCCCCACCATCAGGTGCCAAGATGGCAGTTGGTCGAAAGGTTCTATAACGGATTATCTGAAAGGGATAGGCAAACCATCGATGCAGCCTGTGCAGGAACCTTCATGACCAAAACTGAGGATGAAGCCTGGGCATTATTTGAAACATTAAGTGACAACTCCATACATTTTCCCTCTGCCTATCAAGAAAGAAAACCATCAATCTTGCAGAGGAAGATAGAGGCCCATGAAGCCAGGGCTTCTCAGGATTTGGCTTATCAGATTCAATTATTGAATAAAAACTTTGATAGGCTTTTAGCAAACCCCGGCATGAACCCACAAGCAACTTATATCTTTCAGGCTTCAAGTGAATGTTCCATTTGCCAAAGCACAACACACGCCACTACGGAGTGCCACCAGGCAAATCAATTCCTTGAGTTGATTCAGGCTGACTTGAACGCGGCCCAAGGTTTCTGCCCACCTCCTCGCAATAACCCTTATTCCAATACCTATAATCCAGAGTGGCGGAACCATCCAAACTTCTCTTGGAAGCAAGGTGATGCTTCTAACTTAGAGAATACCATACCCTTACCTCCCCAACACATATACCAACCATCCTATGAAAACCCTCCTCAGAATAAGCCCTCTGAGATGGATGAACTTAAAGACATGATGAAAGCGATGCAAGAGCATCAAAATATGGTCATCCAATCTCAGAATAAGATGATTACTGATATGTAATCCCAAATTGGTCATCTTACTGAGGCAGTTAGGCAACGTGATCCAGGGAAGCTGCCTAGCTCTTCTGAGGAGAACCCTAAAGGCAAGGGGGTCGTATTCAAGGAGCATGCCCAAGCTGTGACCGTGCTGAGGAGTGGAAAGAAAATTGACAAGCCTGATAACACTCTTACGGTTATGTCTCAGAATTCCCCTTCTACACCCGACCCGACTTCCATATCCACCGAGGAAGAGCCACACTGCTCTCTCTCACTTGAAATCACCCACAATGAGGATGTCATCCACCACCCCTCTCCCGCCATGATGACCCCTCTACCCAGAAGCCGAGGGTGCCCTATCCAGAGTGCCTATCTTCTCCTGGGGAATCTTCTGTTGGTTTGCCTGGTGCCAAGGATAGGACAGAGGAGATTATGGACACTTTCAGGCAAGTCCAGATCAACTTGCCTCTGTTGGAAGCTATCAAACAGATCCTGTCCTATGCCAAGTTTCTGAAGGACTTGTGCACCCAAAAGCGCCGATCTAGGAAACAGGTCCAAACCAAGGTCATCCTGCCTGACCATATTAACTCGGTTCTCCAACATGGAACACCCCCCAAAATGAAAGACCTAGCGGCCCCATATATTTTAGTGGTTATAGGTAACCAACACATTGATGAGGCTCTGCTCGATCTAGGGGCAGGGGTGAACATTTTACCGAGCTCTGTCTACGACCTTTTGGGAGGAGGTGAGTTAAAACCTAGTCTAGTCATCCTCCAGGTCGCAGACAGAACACTTAAGACACCACGGGGATTACTGGAAGATGTCCTTGTGAGAGTGGAGGACTTCTTCTTCCCTGTTGACTTTCTGGTGCTAGATACTGACCCATCTAATAAGCCCACAAAGCCGTCCATTATTCTAGGATGCCCCTTCTTGGCCACAGCCAATACCTCTATCAATTATAGATCAGGGGAACTTAAAATGGACTTTGGGAACAAGAAGATCCGATTGAATGTTTTTGATACTTACAAGCAATCCGGATTTGAAGATTGTTCTCAGATTGAGGTCATTGATGAAATAATTGAAGAGACTACTCCAGCACTCCTATGTAGAGATCCCCTTCAAAAGGTCATATCTAAGGACCATCCTCCCATTATTAAAGAAACTAAAAGGGAAATACTTGAATTAGAAGAGTTGCTGAGGATACACACATAGTCTCTGTCCCCACCCTGGACCGTGAAGGTAGATCCGCTACCTGAGGTGGGGACATCTCAACTTAAACCCTCAATCCAAAAGACTCCTGAGTTGGAGTTGAAACCCCTCTCGAGCACATTGAAATATGCTTTCCTTGGCCCTAATGACACGCTCCCCATTATTATCTTGTCTGCATTATCTGAATCACAGGAGAGAGCTCTGCTTGAGTGTTTACAAAGGCATAAGGAAGCAATTGCCTGGTCAATTGCTGATATTGAGGGTGTTGATCCCTCCCTTTGCATGCATCTTATATACACGGATGAGTCCATGAAACCTTTTCGAGACCTGTAGAGAAGGCTCAACTCCAATATGCGAGAGGTTGTTAAAAAGAAGATTCTGAAATGGCTGGATGTAGGGATTATCTATCCCATTTCAGATAGTAAATGGGTCAGTCCTATTCATGTGGTACCCAAAAAGGCAGGAATCACTGTGGAAGAGAATGACCAAGGAGAGCTGGTGACCACTAGACCCTCAACTAGTTGGAGGGTTTGCATTGATTACTGCCATTTGAACATGGCTACCCAGAAAGACCATTTCCCCTTACCGTTTATAAATTAGATTTTGGAACTACTGGAGGAGAACAAGTACTTCTGTTTTCTTGACGGGTACTCTGGGTATAATCAGATAGCCATTTTTCCTAACGATTAGGAGCATACCACCTTCACGAGTCCGTATGGCACATTTACGTTCTATCGAATGCCATTCGGGTTATGTAATGCTCCTGCCACTTTCCAATGTTGTATGATGGCTATCTTTTCTGATATGATCGACGAGTTTGTTGAAATTTTCATGGATGACTTCTCCATTTATGGCTCGTCGTTTGACCTATGCCTTTCTCACCTTGATAAAGTCTTAACCTGTTGTGAAGAGGCAAAGCTGGTGCTTAGCTGGGAGAAAAGCCACTTTATGGTCCAGTAGGGCATTGTGTTAGGGCATGTAGTTTCCGAGAGAGGATTAGAGGTGGACACCGTAAAAATTGATTCCATCTCTAAGCTTCCATCGCCCGCCAATGTTCGTCAGGTTAGATCTTTCCTTGGCCATGTTGGATTTTATAGGCGCTTCATTAGAGATTTTAGTAAAATCTCTGAGCCACTTTGCAACTTGTTAGCGAAGGATGTCAACTTCGATTTTGATGATAGATGTGGTGAGGCCTTCCAAGTCTTAAAGAAAGCCCTTATTACCGCGTTGATTCTCCAAGCACCATATTGGACCCTCCCGTTTGAGCTAATGTGCGATGCTTCTGATTTTGCAGTGGGAGCGGTCTTAGGTCAAAGGGTTGATGGCAAACCTCATGTGCTGCATTATGCCAGCAAGACCCTTACGGATCCTCAACAAAACTACACGGTCACTAAAAAGGAACTTCTTGCTATAGTATTTGTTTTGGAAAAGTTTCGATCTTATCTTTTGGGATCCAAGGTTGTGGTGTTCACTGATCATTCTGCCTTAAAGCATCTTCTTGCTAAAAAGGACACTAAACCTCACCTAATTCGTTGGATTCTGCTACTCCAGGAGTTTGACCTGGAAATTAAAGATAAGAAAGGAGTTGAGAATGTGGTAGCAGATCATCTGTCTAAGATCCCTATTGAGGCATCAAACCCTACTGGCGGTATTCAAGAGGCTTTCCCTGATGAGTCTCTGATGGCCGTGGAGGCCAAAACTCCTTGGTTCACTAACATAGTGAACTATCTGGTCATGGGCATTACCCCTAGTACTTGGGACAAGCAGAAGCGAGACAGGTTTCTTGCTATTGCTAAATTTTATCACTGGGAGGAACCCGAGCTTTTTAGAGTAGGCCCTAACTAGCTTTTCTGCCGTTGCATCCTTGATGAAGAATAAAGAACTGTTCTGAGTTTCTGTCATGACCTCCACTGTAGGGGACATTTTAGTGGGAAAAAGATTGCTCATAAGGTTCTTCAGTCTGACTTTTGGTTGTCCACATTATTCTGAGATGCACATACATATGTGGACGCATGTCTACGTTGCAAGCAGACGGGAACCATTGGAAAAAGGGATGAGATGCCTTAGCAACCTATCCTCCTTATTGAGATCTTTGATATTTGGGGCATTGACTTCATGGGTCCCTTTCCTGTGTCCTTCGGATATGAGTACATCCTTGTGGCTGTGGGCTATGTATCGAAATGGATAGAAGCTATACCCACATGAACAAATGACCATTCCGTGGTCTTGGGCTTTGTTAAGGCTAATATCATTTCTCGGTATGGGTGCCCAAGGATGATATAAGTGATGGAGGACCTCACTTCAAGAACGTACACTTCACAAGACTACTCCAAAATTTGGAAGTCAACCACATGATAGCCACACCTTACCATCCCCAAACGAGTGGACAAGTTGAAGTGTCTAATAGGGAGATTAAACGAATTTTAGAAAAAACTGTCAAGCTCGATCGTAAGGGTTGGTCTAAAAAACTAAATGATGCTCTTTGGGCCTATAGAACCGCGTATAAGACTCCCTTGGGCATGTTTCCTTTTCGTCTTGTCTACGGAAAGGCATGCCATCTTCCCGTTGAAATCCAACAAAAAGACTATTGGGCTATTAAAAACGTTAACTTGAATCTGGATAAAGTGGGAAGGGCATGTATGTTAGAGTTAAGTGAGCTTGAGGAGCTTTATAATGAAGCCTATGAAACTTCTCAAGCTTACAAGCAACGTACAAAGGTCTTCCATGATAAGCACATCATTAAAAAGACTTTTGAGCCCAACCAGTGGGTCTGGCTTTTCAATTCCAAACTTAAATTATTTCCAAGAAGTCTCAAGTCTCGCTGGGATGGGCCATACGTTGTTATTAATACTTTCCCTCATGGAGCTATAGAAATTTGGAACCCTACTTCTGGTGTGAGCTTTAAGGTAAATGGTCAATGACTTAAATCTTATATTACTCTTTCAGATGGCCAGGTTTTGGACGCACTTTAGCTTGAGGAGCCTTAGCTCCTCCCACTCTCCTCCTCAGGTGATATTCTTTTATGTCTACATTTTTCCAATGAGGACATTGTCAATCGTAGGCATGGGGGGGTATAACCTAATAATGTTTATAGCATTTATAAATATTTGCATACATTTAGGATAGTTATAAAGTAAAAAAAAAAATCTTTTATTTTCTTGAGATGAATTGGTTAGTCCTTAGCAAAACATCTTTGTCATTGAGGTGTCATTAAAGATTTTTCTTGAATTGTTTCTTAAGTTTAGAATCCAGTACATTTATTTTACTTGCATGTAGATTGGGTAATGGATCTTTGAAGAAAACCAATAAGCATTTTTAGTCTACTGAACCCTTGGACAGTTAATAGGGAGTCAGGCATACTATCTTCTAATAGATCCACCTCATATTTGTGAGAAGAAAGTAGAGAGATTACTAGTGCATTAAGTCTAGTGCAAGGACTCTTAAGTTTTGGACAATTAGATGATGATACCTTAGAGTTAGGCATAGTTTTCGCTCTCTGTTCCTGTGTGCATTGTGTGAATTCCTGAGAGTCACCAAATTAGGCAGATACATAGAGATTGAGTCTTAATAAGGCTATGGCTATGGTGGATGGTTATGACCATCCTTCATAGAGTCCTCGGCTGAAGGAGGGTAATAGTGTCAAAGGTTAAAAATACGCTTGTCCTATCCATTCCTTCTCGATGCCGAGAGTAGGCACTTCCACCAAATAAGCCACACAATATCCTCTTGACCATCATCACCCCTAATAATGCCTCAGAAATAAAAGTTTGCATCGTGTTACGTTGATTTATAAAGAAAAAGAAAAAAAAAAGAGAGAAAAGAAACAATTATATATAAAAAAAGAGAGAGAAAAAAGAAAAGAGAGAAAAGAAAAAGAAAAGAGTCCAAGTTTATAATTTTATCTTCGTGACGTTGTTTCTGAGCCAATAAAAACACCAATCGCGATCCACCAAATATGACCCATACCTACCTTTTAGTATTTCTAATTGCCCAAATACTGGCTGAGAACTCTAACTTAGTTGTAGAGTTATTAGGACTATAGTTGAAGTGTGAATGCCATGTGAGGCCACCAAACAGTGAGTACATTTACCAAATCTGGTGAGATTCATGATCTCGGAAAGAAAACAAAGAAGAGTGAGCACAACGGAACATCAAGAGAGCATAGTTGTTTAGTTTCTCTTTGGGTTGACTCATTTGATAGTTTGGAGAGTTAAAGTCTGCAGTACTAGACTACAGGTAGCACCAGATGAGTGTGAGCCACCAAGTATAAATCCATTTGACTCTATCTCTCCTATCTAAGCCAAAAAGCCAGGGTCAAACTACATATTATTTTCTGCTTTATCCCCGAGGGAAAAAGTTGCCTATCCCAATAAAATTTACTAAGGGATAAGTACGAATTGTAAATGAAAGTTGGCTTTTCACTTGAATCTATTAATTAGGCTATTATCACTTCACAATTGTCTAGATCTCTAAGTTTTTGGAATAAGGGAAAAAGAAATCTCTTGGTTACTTCCATTGTTTTTCACTTTTACTAGGAACTAGCAAAATTTAGGCTTGGGAGCATTTGATGAGACCACATTTGTGGTCTAATTAATACATAAGTGCTTAATTATTATGGTAGCATCTACATATACAAAGCATACTTTGATGTGTAAATAAATTAATGTTTGCATATAGGGGCATACATGCATTTCATGTATTAGTTTAGATGATGTTTATAAATAACCCTATTTGTTTTTCTTTTGTTTTCTTCCTTCCTACAGAAGGTACAACTCCTTCCAACCTCAACGCAACGCCCATGCACCTCTTCGCACTCCCACCAACAGCCAACAGCGCACTCATGCCCATCCAAAGTGATAGTGCATCCCACAATCTTGCAACCGCCCCATTATCAAGATTGTTGGAGAGGAGCTCGGCGAAAGAAACAAACTAATAAGAGTTAAAAAGAGGCACAACCGGCCCCGGGGGGAGCTCTTCCCTTCCTTTCCACCGTGAAGCAGAGCCTGCACCGTGGAAGCCGCGTGCACTGTGGCCCTCTCAGCGTGCACCGGGGTGACACCGCGAACTCCTCATCGATCAATAGTGTGGTGATAGCACACTGTCCCGCAGCCAACAGTGCGCACCAGGTCACATGTCCCATTTAGCTTCCTTGCCATGCGCTGCCTGCACGTTCTGCGTGCACCGCTCAATGCCCCCTCAGCCACGCCTGCCTACGCTCCAGCAAGCATGCACGTTCAGTAGCCCCACTGTGTGCGCATCCCCCTCACTGTGCAGCCACGCCCACGCACGCTCACTTCCACAGCCGGTCCCCTCTTCTTCCTTTGCTTCCTTCAACCCACCTACAACCAAACTGAAGGAACCCACCACAGCCGCGTGCAGCCAACCATCTCGCCGGCCACGCCCGCACGTAGCCGCGCTCGTGGGCGGCCACGCCCTTGTGTGTACGCAACACCTCCGTGCATAGCAACTACCCGCATGCGGCTGCAGTCCCTGCCGCTCCTCTCCACAGCCACCTATTGTCCGTCCGTCCGCTGCCAGCCATCTTGATCCTCGCCATGACCACCATCGGGTGCGGCCCCGTCCCGTCAACCTCTGGTGAAGGTCTCGCCAACAGCCTTGCCTCCATCTGTGCGTGGAAGCTCCTCCACGGAGCTCCCCTATTTTGCTACGGTGAACCCCCTTATTAAAATTTACATTTGCATGCCATTGGAAGTGTGGGATTTTGATTATTTGATTATTATATTCTGGTGGATTTGCAAGCATGCACTTATATTTCCACATATTTGATTGGTTCTTGCTATACATGTCAATTCACATTGAAATTTGATTCATAGTTGCATGCAATTAAGAAGTACTTCCTCTACCACTACACTTGTGTCATTTAGAGATTTTGGAATCTTGAGCTTTGATACAAAATTTACATAAATAGTTCATAATTTTTCATAAAATTGCAAGTATATTCAGAGCAGCATATCCATTAATTCATTTGGTGAATATTTCTGCAAACATGATTGTTGCTTATCTGTGATTTATTGTAGTTGTTCCTCCCTGTGGATACGACATCCTTTTTGTGGTTTAAATTGATATCTATTTTAATCTTTGATTGAGAGATTTCCACCACATAAATTACAACATATCATTCTATTATCTTCTTAATCAAGCGAAATTCTCTCTATCAAGTTGCAATTAGGAAACCCATTGATTCCCAAATAAAAACTCACCAAAACTTCCAATTAGAGGCTTGACCAAGCTCTATATAACTCTCCCATGCTCCTGAGTCAAATTAAGCCAGGTTCCAGCCAAAAATACTTTTCTTTCTCCAGCCATCTCTGACCTGATCTTCGGTGAGCCTCCTTGATTTTTTCTCTCTGGCCTCCCAATCTTCAAATTGAGAGCGCCATCATCTTCTTCCTCTTTGTCCACTTCTCGCCGACCAAAGTAGAAGCCCTCTACCCCCTTCTTCCTTGCTGAACCCTACACCGGAGAGTTCATTTCCTTTGCATCAAGCAAGCCACGCTGGCACGAGTTCCTACCCCTTTCATCCAATAGACTAAGTCCCCACACTCCCCACATCTCTTAGGTTAACTTAGTCTTCCTAGGACTTAGTTTCAACCGCATTATCACCTATCTCCCCCTTCATCTTCTTTGCATCTAGAGAAGCTTCGACGAGCTTTGTTCAATAGCTATACACGTCCAAACACAAAACCACCGCCACCACTGCCTTCCTCTCCACCCCTAGAACGAAAGCCCTAACCTAATTAGGAGCTTCACCCACTCAATCACTCCCCCAACTAACTCACCAATCTGCCACCCACTCCGACTCTGACCGGCCACAACTCACCTCCAATCACCAAACAAACACCACCATTTTGTTCCATGCACCACAGCGAAGGTTCTAAGCATTTTAATTGGGTTGTAGGGCCATCTTCATGCATTTTAGGTACTCGTTGCCATTGATGATCAAGCCTCCACCGTTTGCCGTCGCTCACTGACTTCCAACCTTGATACCACTCCCATCAGCTGCAGAAGCACTTGAAGATGCTAACTGGGCCTTTGATTGGAAGGAAGAACACCAGCAATAGCAACAATTGAACCATTGCACTCGCATGTAGCTGTGCGAAGAAGAGCAGCTACGATAGTCCTACATCGGGAATTTTTAACTTGAATTTGTGTATATAATGTTTTGCCTCCCTTACCCGGTCGCCCTAGACACGGGGGGTCAGGTCCCCCATACGCACGCCCATATGCACGTTGGTTCACTCGCCCACACCATGCGAGCTGAACCGGCCCCCTTGTGCTAAACTGGTTTGGGTTTGAAACTGAATTGGGTCTGGTTTGGGATCGAGGAGAGAATTTGTGAGAGAGTAAGGGAGGTTTTGCTCTTGGGATTCGTGCTTGAGGACTTAGGCAAAATTGTGAAGCCTATTAGCTAGGGAGCTTTAAACTATCTGATGAGTAGCCCTGATGTCTGATTGGAGTTGATTTGAGTATTTGGCTAAGTGTCCAATGTGGTTAAGTGTTGACGAGATATCTGATGCTTGTGACTTGAGTTGAGAGAGCCTAAGTGTTAACTGATTAAATTGGTGGTTTCAACCTCCACTTTTTGGGCTTCTCATTATCCTTTTGATTATTGAGATACAATTTGATTATTGAGTATATTTTCAGTTGATTATTCAGTGCATATATTCTCCTTGTGATTGTTGATTATTGTGCTCATATTTACATCATTTGATTAGTGGTTGAATTCCAATCTTGCTCCTTATGAACAACCTCGGAACTCACATTTTTCGAGTACTATAAATTTAAATGTCGATTCAATTTTCGTTACTATACTATGATGCACTTCTCTCCTAAACTACGACGATTTCTGTTCAAACAAGGCTCTAGTGTGAGATAGATTTATTGATCTTCGACTAAGGCCCTAAGAGGTACAAAGAGGAGAGGTAGAAGCAGAGACTTGTGAAATGTAGTGATTGCACTGTGTGCGTAATAACATGCAACAAATGGTGATGAAAACCCACACACAAGTTCACATTATAGAATATGTCACAAGTTTTAGAAGATTTCCTCTTTATAAAGTGTATCCACAAGAAAAGAAGATAAAGTCTCTTTTTAATCTTTTCAATCAAATAGATGACCTTGCTTAGGTCCAAAGACATGAGCTAAAGCAAAGAAAACAACTCTATCTCCATGAAAATCTCTAGAAGAAGTAAATTTAGTAGGAAATAAGGAAATATGCAATCCTAAGGTGGATGCATAGGAGATATAGCTGCTAGTCAGATAGGTATGTCTTTTTGGTATTATTTATATTTTCTATCTAAATGCAACAAACAAACTATCTACAAGACTAGGGGATGGATATCTCACAATGCAGGAAAACAACAGGAAATCAGAATTGTCTCCTTTCTGCTCAGGGATCTATCTGATAGATACCTGAAAGAAGACAAAAAAATGCAATAAATCAGAAATGAGAATTTAAATAGAAATCAGAAATAAAATAAATGATAATGGTGAATATAAATAATGTGAGTTGCTTCCCTGGTAACGATGCCCAAAAATAATGCTATACAACTAGTATAAAAGTAATGAATGAAAGAACAGTATTTACAAAAGAATTCATATTTACAAAACACAGAAACAAATAAAAAAATGTTTTGGTGAATAAAATGAAACAAAACATTGACTCCCCAGCAACGATGCCAAAAAATAATATTTAACCATTTTGCTTTATTAATTTGTCGTTGTTATGTTGTAGTATAGTGAGCAATGTAGTCGACATATTTTATAATTTATACTAGTTTAGAGTCTAGGTCGTTCGCTGGGAGGCTAAATAAGCAATTATTCACCAATTATTCTTAATTATAATAATTAATTAATTAATATGTACTTAACTTATTTCTATAATACTTAGTTAATTTATAATAGATTACATAGTTTAATTACTAACTATAAATACTTTACTATTATAATTATACTTACTATAACTTACTATACATAACCTATAACTGAGTCTCTATTTAAGTTACTTAACTTAAACAATACTAATTACTTAAGCATTACTTAATTAATCTCTCTATATAAGTAACTACTTAACTTTATTAACCTATAATACTTAATTAATTCTATAGTCTACTTAACTTACTAACTACTTAATTATTTACATACTTAATTAGCTAATTATTTATCTAAGTACTTAAACTATATAATTAACTAAACTACTTAATTACTATATAATACATAGTATATTATCCACATGAGATAATTTCAAATAATAAACATTTGACATGGCAATTACTCCAAAAGAAATAAAATGATATGCATTGAATTGTAAAAATAAATGCATAAAATGTTGTTTTATAACAACACATGAATCCTCAATCATTTAATTACAAACTTAGATCTCAGCACATTTATTCTCAAGCCTCAACACAACACAAGGCTCCACACAACTCAAAATTTGGCTAAGTGTTGGGCTCAACACAATAAGCATAGGCTCATACTAAAAAGACTAGTGGGCTTTTCATGTAGTATTGACAACCCATTTAGCCAGATCAACCGCTACTAGACCCACCCCACAAAGGACATGTGCCACAACACAAAAGCTCACACATATGCTCACACACGAGCATGCACACACATGCACAAGCACATGCACACACACAAGATAACATGCAAGGAACTAATGAGGCATCTGCATCGTAGTTGGTTGGAAAGGCTTCTGGTGCTATTCTTAATATATCTCTTTAAGCGGTCGGTAGTTTCCGATGTTGGACTATATCTATCCCCTTCTTTTTTGCATGCCAGTGCTAGATCCAATGCTCGATTCTTATCACACCTCAGTATCAAATGCCAAATTAACTCTCCAGATCTCAAGATCTATCATTCATCTTGCAATTCCACCCTTCGCCTTGTCAATTGGATCACAGCAACTCTGCTGATCATCTTCCAAAAATAGCTATGCGCCATGGTTATAGTGCAGCAGCATCTTGAGACTTGCTTTCTGAAATTGACTCTCAATTCTCTCTCATTCGTGCCTAAGGGTCTTAGAAAGTGCCTAAAACAAATCCACGCCATCTGAAATGGAGAATAGAGCTTGGGGAAGCTTTTGAAGCTAAATGAACTTCAAAACCTCACGCTGTACATTAGAGCAAGTGGTTCAAAGGATCAATTGACTCAACTGACAAATTAAACCCTCTAGAATTGTTCTAGATAGGCTTAGGAGGTGGAGAGATATCGATCTGAGCCTATTCCAGCTTAGAATTTGATGGAACTCACTAAGACTCGTTTCATACCTGATACATAAAATATGCGACTTGTTAAAAGTGAGTTTTTGTCATTGAGATGCATAAAATCGATCAACTTTAAATTTATATTCCTAGATAGTGGTGGTATCTAGGGTCATCCAAGGAAGCCAATTTGTTAGTCAAATAAGTGATTCTCTCTCTCGTCTCTCAAATCAGCACTTCTCTTTTTGTATTTTGATTTTTGTAAATTTTTATGTTTAGAAATAAGTGGGATACGAATGCGAAGATAGAACTACGCTAAAGAAACTTGCCTAACAGCTAGAATCTAAGTGACAAGAGAAGTCTTCTCTTCTAAGTTCACCCTAGGCAAGTGCACCTAGGGTAATTAGAAGAGAGATGTGATGCACTAAAATAAATAAAGTTGCTACTTGAAATTGAAAATTCAAGAATGAAGAAAGGCACTTTGCTATTAAGAAGAAATGTTTACAAAGTACCTAGGGAGCTCAACTAACCAAAGGTTCCACTTAATTAATCCCTAGGTAGATGAATGCTTAACAAGAATTAAAATGCAACAAAATAAAAGACAGAAAATTGTCCCGAGCAGTTGAGGCAGCCTTCTCTCCAAGAATGGTGGCTCCCAGACTTGAAGAAGACTTCCTTCTAGCTACTTGAGTTGCACCTCTCAGGAGTGGCCATCCTCCACCCTTCTTTCTTCTTGCCTGGCCGTCCTCCTTATTGAAGAGCTTGCTCCTTGGCATGGCACCAGAAAGGAGAGAGAAGAGGTAGAAAGCACCAAGGGAGCAGGTAGGTTGCTCCCTTAATCTTCTTCTCTCCTCCTTTCTTGGTTGCGGGATGTATGGTGGCTATAGGTGTTTGATAGGAAGAATTGTTGCTTGCCAAGGATGATTTGTAATGGTAGAATGGCAGGTCTTTTTATAGGTGTGGAGAGGAGGGTGGAGGTGCCCTTTGGATGGAGGGCAAGGATGGATTGGTGCCAAGATTGAGGTGGAGTGGTGGCAGCTTAGGTGGACTTAGGTAAGGTTAGTTGGCGAAGCTAGGTAGGTGGGTTTTAGGGTTAGGTTTTGGTGGCCAAGGAGGTAACTAGTTAAGCTAAGCTTAGCTAGTAGGGATTAGGGTAGAGAGGTAGAGGGAGCTAGGGTTTTGGAGGTGATGAGCTGGAAGAAGTAGTCTTGAGCTGCATTGGGGCTGCTGGCTGCTGAAGAGAGCTACAAGGAGCTACCTTAGTTGGCTTAGCTTGCTAGTTCTTTGCTAGCTACTAAGCCAAGCTAAGATGAACTAGCTTCTGCTGATGTGAGCTAAGGTGAGCTGGGTCTGGTCTTCCCAGAGATTATTGAGCTGGCTAGAGTAGCTAGCTTAGGTCAAGTAGCTCAGCTCAACTAAGTTGAGCTGAGTTGAGCCTCCAGGAGTTGGACTTGAGCTGGCTTGAGCTGGTTAAGGTCATCTTCAGCTGACCAGTCTAGCTAGTAGCTAGTCCTAGTCAGGTTGAACTTCTAGTGAACTCTTCTAAGTTGGAGGAGCTGGAATGGAGCTGGGATCAACTGACTTGAGCTAGTTTGAGCTACCATCCAGCTAAGGTGAGCTGAATGTAGCTAACATGAACTAGCTAGAGCTACCATTCAGGTGAGATGAGCTGCATGGAGCTAGGGATGAGTTGATCTAGCTAGTATGAGTTGGGATCCAACTAGGATGAGTTGGATCTAGTTGGAATCCAGCTGAAAGGAGCTTCTTCTTCATCTTCTGCCTTCTTGAGTGTTGTGGTTTTAAGCATCTGACTATCTGTTTATCTCCAACACTCAAATAAACTTGTCAAAAATATAAAAACTATGCAATGCATGCCTAACCTAATTGATGCCTAAATGCAGCCCAAAAACTCATTTACGGAGTTAAAATCCTAAGAGCTAGGTTTGTTTTAGGGCATAAGAATGGTGATAAACTGGTGTTTATCAACACCCAAATTGAGCAAGAAATCAAACTCACTTAAATCATCATTAAAACTCATTCAAATTGATTCTAACTTAATCCTAACAATTTAAGGAATTCAGATATGACCTTAGAATCAAGTTCTAAAGCCTATAGCTTCAGAACTACCTTAGGTTGACTAAATGAAGCTCAAGGTTGGCTTTAAATGCAAGAGATAATCATCTTCAAATAATTGTCCAAATCAACTCAATTGATCTCGAGGGACATATTTAGCTCATCAAAATGGAGTTTTGATCATTACAATACTAATCCCAGGTCTGTTGCCTAAGATCCAAAGGGAGTTTGGTCGACAGACTAGACTAGAGATCAAATCTCTTAATTGTAACTCAATCTAGAATCCTTAGGTCATAGGGATGCTAATGAACTAATCGTAAGGCTTTGAGATTAGTTGGAGATGCTTCCTCAACATTGCTAGAGTTGAGGAAGATGATGAACAATAGAATGTTACAAACATTAAAACATAAAACAAAAGAGTGGAAGATGATTAGGCTAACAAGAGAAAGTGATCAGATTTTACATGCCATAGTGTAAAACTCGATGAAAATGCTTAGGAACTTGATTAAAAGCTTCTTGATGATCTCAGGATCTTCAAGAACACTTCAATTAATGCGATTAACAACTAAATCAAAGATATGAACTTAAAACTCCTCAGAAGGATATCTTTAGTTTGCCAGAACTCATAAGAGGTCATCTCACTCAATTGAGTGGGGTGAAATGTGCTGCAGGTGATTGTGAAGGTGTGTGATCAACTAATTAGGTAGAGGAAACACTTCTGAGCTTCGCCATTGGTAGCAGTGGTTAGAAGGTGAGGTGAATTAGGTGGATGTAAAATATAGACTAATAAAAGCAATTAATAGGTGGAACAAGGCCTTACTAGTGTGTCGAGTGTGGTGGAGGGCCTAATTGGATGTAAAGATTGATTTGAGAGTTTGCCGTAGACAACGAACCTCTCAAATGAAGGCGAGTTGTGGAATAGGCGGTTAGATCAAATAAGTAAATTGAGAAGCGGATCATGATCCTATAAAGATAAAGAAGGTGATCGAGCTGTGATTGGAGTGAATAGAGGTTCGATGGGTTGGAATTGGCACGCCAAAGTTGGAGAAGATGATATGAAATATGACTACATTACTCTTACTCCTAAATACCTAAGCACCTAAACTTGATCTACAAATTATGCCTAATGCTACTCTACTTGTTACCTGGATGAAGGAGCTAAGAGGTTCCAGCTTTGGCATGTCGGAGTTGAGAAGAAATTAGAAGGTAGAGGAAGACACTTTGGTGAGAAAGGAAGATATAAAGGAAGGAGAATTGGGTGCTCCTCAGCCCTATCACAGCACTGAAGAGGAAAAGGGGGTGAGAGAGATGAACAACTCTGCTGGAGTTGCTCTGAGGGTGGGGTGAGATGTTGCCTGAGAGGAGGGAGGAATAGCCTATTGCTGGCTCAATTTGGGGAAGGAGGTTAGGAAGCCAACCCTTGTAATTGGAGGGTAGGGGGACTATTTATAGGCAAAGAGCAAGCTTCTAAACCTTGAATCTGGACAAAATGATGGCTAGGTTCATTACAACCATTGTCGCCATCTCCAACGACGGTGATGTTACACACCTTGAAAAAGTCGATTGGAAGCTCATCTGAACCATTGAATTAAAAGGAGGTGGTGAGAGATAGTCAAATGGCCAAGGCAGAGACGTTTCATCGTCTGATTGGTAGTCATCAAGCGATGTAGTGACTGGTGAACGGTGACCATTCGCAGAGGAGGGAAGGAAAAGTTGTATACATAGGGACCTATTCGTAATAAGTGAAGGACCTGAATGTATGAAAAGGACTGATTCACATTAAAAGATAAAGACTAAAATGTAAAATATTGATTTAATGAGTAAATTAAATTATTTATTTTCTAACTTTTTATATAATATTGTAAATATGTCAAATAATATGTTTATGCCTTGAAATTACATTTTTATCCCTTTTAGCTTTATTTAATTTAGTGATTTATATTTTTACTTCAATTACTAACTTAGGGATTATAAATAATATAGACTTACATGTAATAATTATGGGTAGTTAAATGATAGGATTTAAGTCCTAATTATTAATTAATCATAAGGGAATGCTTATTAACCCTTAATTTAGGTTTTTTATCCTATAATTAAGGTCCTTGCTATTATTACCTTAATGTATAATTAACCCTATTGTAATGTTATTCATTAGTTAATTAGTTAGGACAACTAATTAATTTTAGTGAATTAGGAGCTATGACGAGTCCTTCATTAGAAAGGGTCCAATTCCTCCCCTTGGCGGAGGACGCTTGGAGGGAGGATGTGATGGTAACATCATTATCCGTTACAACTAGCTTAATTTAGTCTAATTTTAGTGATACATGCTCCTTAATAAGCATGTAAGGGTCGTAATTCCATTTTGAATTGAATGTGAGAAGATGAAAAATATAGTTAATTCTTCTATTTTAATGAGAAATCATGAATGCAAAATAAATGAGGGGTTAATTGATGGCCAAATGAACTTAATTTCCCAAGAAGTGGGCTTGAATTAACTGAAACATGGTTTTCTGTATTTTGAGGATTATTTTATTAATAAAAACCATAATTATAGCCTCATTTCAATTAACTGGGTTTTGGTAGAAATAAATGTAATCTAAACCTCTTAAAAATCATTGAAAAATACTTTAAGAGGTTTGGAACCTTTAGTTTAACCAAAAGAACCCATTTTGACCAAAAATAGACTTAGGGTGGAATTTGCTTTGTTTTGGACTTCGGTGTAAATTACCCATTCAAACTACGTCAAAACCCAAAGTTGAGGTCACCATTAGATTCCTTAGGTCTAAATTAGGTTAACCCTAAATTTTGAGACAAATTGGAGTTCATCTTGACTCAATTTCTAATTTAACCCAATCATCTTTGTTTACTACATAAATACCCCTAAGTTTTGATTTGTATTGCATCTAGGTCCTCCCATCTTCTTCCTTATGTCCAAAGAAGGTATGTACAGCAGGGTACCAAACCCAAACCCGCCGACTTTCATTTAAGGAAATCTCCCTCAAGTCTCGCCTAAATCCCTCCAAATTTAGAGGGATTTATCACGAGAGGATTCTCTGTCAATTACACCATGTCTTGAGATCCAATTTGAAGCTTAAGAGCTTTGGCAAGCTCATAAAATTTATGATTTTGAGTTGCCAAATTTGTATGGAATTCTAGAGAATTCCAAGGAATTCTAAGCCAATTCGGCCTTTATATAAGCTCAAGTACAATTCCAAGTCAAAATTAGTTGAGTTTGGACGTGTTTCCACCCTCTCCTCCACGCACAGCTATCCTTCCCCTTGGCTCCTCTGATCTCCTTCGTCCGCATGTGCTAAGGACTAATTGGTAATGCCATTCTCTTCCTCTCTTCCTTACGACCCTTGCCAGCCAAAGCAAGGTCGTTTTGACCTCAAAATCTTCATCGTTCAACCCACCAGACCTCTCTTCTTCCTCACGTCTGACCTACCAATGCCGTATGTGATTCCTCCCTGATTTGTCCATTAAAGTAGCTCTTCTTCCTCCCTTCCTCTCATAGAGTAGATTTAGCTCTTTAGAATTAGGTTTTAGACTCTATTCCTTGTCCTTCTTCTCTGTGGTCGGCAAGAGCTCTAGCAAGCTTGAACCGCCACTTCGCACCACCAACCACCAAACCAACCACCCCACGAGCATCACGACAACTTGTAGATCAAACGCCCTCAAGAAATTGAGAGATTTGATCTACATATCAATTGGCTGGCAACTGATCACGAAAAAGCATGATTTGATAAAATTAGGTTTTTAAGTCGTTGTAACACATAAATCCGCAATCGCTTTTAAATTTATAACCTAGATAGGACGAGTATCTAGGGTCGTCCAAGGAGGCAAGATTGTAATTTTTTAATATAAGATTTTTTTTGGATTTTTGAAGTAACGGGTAATCGAATAGGGAAATGCGAAGGACTACACCTAATCACTAAAATCTAAGTAAGAGGGAGAACCTCTCTCTAAGCTCACCCTAGGTACGTGAAGACCTAGGATAATTAGAGAGAGGGTGTGAGTGCATTAAAATAAAAAGCAAATAATTGAATGCAACAAAAATATAGAAAGACAACTTTATATAGGAAGAAAATTTGTTCTACAAGAATGCTTGTAGAGGAATGCTTCTACTACAGAAATTCAAATAAAAAATCATAAAACGAAAGATCCTCCTGGTGATGGTGGTGAAGGGGAGAGAATCCTTACTCCAAGCTCAGCTGCTCCTGGTCTTAAGAAGGATTCCACCTATTCCCATCTTGATGTACTCTAAGTTGATGCTGTCCTCCTTGGCAAGCCCTTGGTGGGCATGCCCTAGCTCCTCCTAGAGTGGAAGAATTCCACTCTAAAAACTCCTCCTTGGGTGGTGTGGACCACCTTAAGAATCCTCCTCCTTGGCCATCCTCCTGCCTGGCTTTCCTTGGAATTGGACCCCTTGGCTTGGGCACAAGAGAGAAGGGAAGAGGGGAAGGTGCCAAGGAGACAGACTGTCTCCTTAATCTTCTTCTCCTTCTTCTCTTGACCAACTATGGCTACTAGAAGAACACGATAAAAAATGTAACCAAGGGTGAATGGGAATGGGTAGTTAGTTATGTTTTTATAGAATGGATGGGTGGAAGTTGGTTTTAACTAAGGTAAGGGTGGTACGGTGATGTGGATGGCTAGGATTAGGTGGTTAATGGATGGAGGGTGGATTAGGGTTGGTGTGGAGTGTAGGGTTGTGTTGAGTGGTGGTTATGGTAGCGTTGAGTGGAGTTGGCGCCAACTCTTGTTGGGTTTAGGAGGGTTGGCGTGGAGGTGGATGTAGGGTTAGGATTAGGTCTTTAGATGGTAGCTGTGGGATAAAGGGCTATGGTGAATTGGTGCCATGTGGAGGGGTGTGGTTAGGTGTGGTTGGAGAAGGGTTGGCACCACATTTGATGTAGTTAAAGGGGATAGGTAGGCATGGATACAAGGGTAGGCTTGGATGGCCTTTGGAGGTGGTTATAGGGATCCAAAGGTGTAGGCTAATTGGTGCCAACCTAAGGGTTGCTAGGAGGGGGTAGTTATGGTGGTTAAGGGGTGGCGCCAACCTTGAAAAGTTGCCATGGTTTGGCGCCAAGTAGGATGTTTCTAGAAGTTGGTTAGGTGGAGGGTTAAAATGGTTCATGGGGAGATGTGTTGGGTTAGGATAAGGGGCATTTTGGCACCAAGGTGAAGGGATGTGGTTGGGTGTTTTTGGTGCCAAAATGAAGTGCCTTTTGGTGTTGGTGATGGGTTGAAGGGTGGTGTGTGTGTTGGCACCAAAGTGGATTGGGAGTAGGTTAGCTAGGTGGACTAAGCAAGGTTAGTGGTGGAGCTAAATGGAGAGGGTAGAAATTAGGGTTAGGTTTTGGATGCCATGGAGGTGGAGCTTAGCAAAGCTAGTTAAGCGAGCTTAGTTAGTAGGTGAGTAGAAGAGGAGTAGAAGGAAGCTAGTGTTTGAGAGGAGCTGAGAGCTGTCTGAAGTACATCTGGAGCTGAAGTGAATTTCCTAGAGTTGATTTTGACTGAAGAAGTCTTCATAAGAGCTCAGCTGCTCATCTTAGCTAGCTAATTCTTCGCTAGCAGCTAAGCTTGAGTAGTAGAGCTAAGTTGAACTGGACTCAACCTATTTGAAGCTGTGTTGAGCTGGACCTGCTTCTGATGGGAACTCCCGAGATAGCTGAGCTACTAAGCTGATAAGTAGTAGCTAAGCTGGAGGGAGTTCAGCTACTGTGAGCTGAGTGGAGCTGGGGAGAGTTGGACCTGAGCTGAGGTGAACTCCTGTTAACTAAGTTAATCTAGCTTAAGCTCCCAGTGAACTGATTGGAGCTAAGATGAGCTACACTCAACTAAGTTGAGCTGGATCTAAGCTGTGTTGAGTTGAGTTAAGCTAAGTTGATCTAAGTTGAGCTACCATCCAGCTAAGATGAGTTGAATGGAGCTAGAGAGAGCTAAACCTAACTTAGGTGAGCTGATATCCAGTTGTAATGAGCTGGATCTAGCTAGGATCCAGCTGAATTGAGCTTTCTCTTCACTTGCTGCCTTCCTAAGGGTTTTAGGGATCTAGATATCTGTTCATCCTTAACACTCAAATAAACGTGTTGAAAATACCAAAAATTATGCAATGCATGCCTAACCTAAGTGCTACCTAAATGCAACCCAGAAACCCATTCTACAAAGTTAAAACCCTAAGAGATAGATCATTTTAGGGCATAATAATGATGATAAACTGACGTTTTTCACACCCCCATGCTTATCATGTGCTAATCTCTTAGCAAAACTTATATTCATAAAACGAATTTTTGGGGAAGACATTTTTTTTTACTTTTGAGGAGATTACGGGACCTTGGTTGGTTAAAACACGAAAGGCATGGGATTTGTTAAAGATAAACATTGGGATTCATCTTTGGATCCAAAAATTAGATGAATCGGGATCAATGTATCCTCCAAAAATTCACAAGTTATCTCCTTGTTAATTTACATGAACCAAAATTATTTTGTAGTTAGGATTTCCCTGGCTCTTGAATCCGATTCGTAACTTGCATAATCTTTTAAAATCTTGTGTCAGTTCTTGTGGATGCCAACATTTATAAGGTTGTGTTTTTAAATTTGTTTTTTTCTCTCCCCCATGCTTATTCCTAGCTTAATCCTACAATAGATGTGTCGGGATCATCATTCCCGTTATCAATCCTTGAGGGGGCTTTGGCACCAGTACTTCGAGATAGTACTGTCCAAGACACCACCTAGGAGCTCACAACCCCACAACACAATGCGGTGTAAAGGGGCGCTCCAAGCGAACTCAATCTCTTACTCCGATGCTATGGGTAGAGCACTGTCCAAGACACTTGAGCTATAGAATGCACTTTAATGCTCCGTCTAAAGATATGAAATATAGATATAGAGTAGCACTAAGGCGGTAACATGTTGACATCGCATCCTCAATGGAGGTATTGTCCTCCTTCTCGGTAGGTGGTAACTCAAACCAATTATCTGCTTCAAATTTCACTACTGCTAAATAAAGGGTTTATCTAATTTCTAAATGTTTTTTTTTTTTGGTGTCGCTTGTGTGTGAAATTTGACACAAGAATTGTGCAGGAGATGCAAGGTTTTGGATTGGAAACTAAGCCAGGTAATTTCTAGGTCACAAAAAGAGATCAAGTCACCTGAATCATCATGAGTTCAGGTCAAATTTAGAGGAGGATACTTGATCTACTCTAAAAATAGACCTAGAGATTCTAACAATTAGATCCACATCCTAATCCCTAGTTTGTTAAATATTAAATCCCATTGTTCCTTAAAATAAATCCTTACCCTTGGTCTCGATTTCAAGATTTTCTCAAAAAAAAATTTATATTTATACTTATATTTTATTTTATTTTTTTGGAGATGCATGCAAAAATGAAACAAATATTTAAATGTTTTTAGGTTTTGAAAATCCTAAATTGATCGACAAAATTTAAAAGCACTCCCCTCCCATGCTTAAGATATGGCATGTCCTCATGCAGTAGGAAGGAAAAAGAAATCAGCTTGGTGAAGGTGGTCTGAATCAGGATAGTCAAAACCTCTAAAAAAGAAAATAAAAAATGAAAAGCAGGAAAAATGATGGGTTACCTCCCATCCAGTGCTATCTTTTAAGCCATTCAGCCAGACGTGAATTGCATCAATGATCATTAGAAAGTAAGGTGATTAAATCAAGAATGTCGGATGGGAGATTCAAGGTATTATCTAAGTAGGGCTCTAAACGTTGGCCGTTGACTTGAAAGATAATATTTGTTTTTGGATGAAAAAGGTCAACTGCACTGTACGGATATGTTTTTAAGACAATAAATGGGCCGGTCCACTTCGATTTAAGTTTTCCTGGAAAAATGCGTAAATGTGCATTGAAAAGCCAAACACGTTAATTGATATCGAGATGTTTCCAATCGATATATTTATCATGAAATTTCTTTGTTCGATCTTTATAGATCTTAGTGTTTTCGTAAGAGAAATTACGCAATTCTTCCAATTTAGTTAATTGTGATTTCCTTTGTTTACCGTCTTCAAATAAATCCATGCTTAAATGTTTGATTGTCCAAAAAGCCTTTTGTTTGAGTTCTACCAGGAGATGGCATACCTTTTCAAAAATCAGACGGAAAGGGGACATTGATGGGAACACCATCATGAGCCATAACTAGCTCAATTTGATTTAAAAAGGTTGATAAATGCTCCTGCATATCCATCAGAAGGTCCTAAGGGCATATTGTCCTATTTTGAAAAGAAGAGAAGAATACAAGGTTATTTCTGCAAAATTAACAGCATTCCACAAACACAGAATAACCATGCGGTATTTTCAAGGGTTTATTAAAGGTTACATGGTCATTAATGTCTAATAAGTGGGTCCATGTAGAACGAAATGGGTTTTCACGCATTTCAAGAATTAATGGACATCTGAAACCCTAAAAATAGACCCACTTAATTAACTGAGGTTCTGGTCATAATAAAATTCACCTAAGCCCTCTAAAATTCATAGAAAAATATTCTAAAGGGTTTGGTATCTTTGATTTGATCATCAAAACCTATTTTGGCTTGAAACAGAGTCATAGATAGAAAGTTGCCCTAATTTAGGCTTCTATGTAATTTTCCTAGTAAAACATGGTCAAAACAAAAATCTAACTTCACCATTAGATTCCTTGGGTTCAAATTAGGTTTGTACCAAAATTTGGGCCCAATTTGAGATCATTTTGACATAGTTTGCATTTTGGTCCAAGTCTAACTCTTTTCCTTATAAAACGTCCCTCAACTTTCAAAAATCCTTGCGAACTACCCCCCAACTTTGTCTTCTTCCTAGATGGGTCTCTACCACCATGGCAGGTGTGAACCCACACATCCGAGGTTTCAATCAAGGATTCCTCCTTGATTACTTGACCAATCCCTTCCAAAATTGGAAAGGATGATCCTAAGGAAATCCCTGATCATCTAAACCTATTTCTAGTTTCCAAATCCTCTCTTGTGGCTCGTGCGAATCCTTGGATCTCAAGCTTTCTTTCCCTAAAAATCCGAGCTTCTCAAGCTTGTTTCCAAGTTTGGAAGCTCGCTTGAAGGCCTATAAAGGATCTCCATGCACAATCTCACCTTCTTAGCAAGTCTTGGCCTCAGAAATCCCCTCCTCCTTTGGCCACCTTTGAAATTTGCTCTATCGACACCCTCCGTCCCACTCCTCTGCACCTCTCCGGTCAAAGGGAGGGCATTCCCCTACCTCGTTCGTCGTCGCCGACTCACCGTCATCTTCTCCTTCTTTGGCTTTTGATCAAGTCATGACCGAAGCTTTCTAGTCCTCTACCTCTCTCCTAATACCCTCTAACTATTCCTCTCCTCCTCTACATCATTCCCTATCTCCCCAAATTCCAATTTGACCACTCATCCACCTTTACCTTTACCGTCTTCTCCATGACTAGTTGAACTCCAACGAGTTTGCTCGGCCACCACCATCCACAAAACACCTTGTGATCAAGCCCAAAAGCTTCGCCGCGCCACCCTCGTCGAAAGCCCAACCTATTTGGGCCTATTAGACTCTTGTTCCTTCTACCAATCTCATCCTCCACCGTACTGTCTCCGACCTCGGTAGAGGTTCTCTAGCCTCCAACCTCAATAAAACCACCACCAACGCATTCTCCAAGCCCCAGCAATCATTGTGAATGTGTTTAATCAGGCCATAAGGCCGTGTTTTGGATTTCAGGTCGTATGCCGGACCTCTGCCGTCGCCCGTGCCATCTTCGACCTTGAGAGCTCTATTCTTCCCACATTTTTCATCGCTAGCATGCCCAAGTGGTGCAGAATCCCTCCAGGAGCAGTTCCAGACTCTTGATTGAAGGAACCAACATCGTCCTCACCTTTAATTCCAAGCTAAATCAACTGCAGTTTCATGTGAAGAAACCCGTGGGTTTAGTCCCACATCGTGGGTTGCTGAAGCCCACACATAAGATAAGAGAATTTTGTGACCTTAGCTGGTTGCCTCCGAGAGCATCGGGGTGAGGTCTTGTTTGAACGCTCCAACGCATGTGCCCTTGCTCGCACTCACGCCACGCGGGTCGGGGTGTGGGTCCGATTACCCAGATCCGTTCAGAATATTGATAGAGAGAAAGAAGAGAGAGAGGGTGGAAGGTTTTTTCCTCAGCTGACCTTCTCTCAACACTTAGCCATTAGGAGGCAATCATGCCTCTGTGCTATGCCTTTCCTTGTGCTTGAGAAGAATGGAAGAAGCTTTACCTTGTGCGTGAGAAGAGAAGGAAAAGGAAGATCAAAGAAGAAGAAGAATCGAGGACAGTGCCTTTGCATTGTAGCATCTGAGCATTTAAGCAGTCTGATAAGGAGTTCCATCGTCTGATATCTCTGATAGTGTACTGTGCACTTGGCTTGCGTGGATTAAATTGATTGATACTGTTCAAACATTTGCTATTATTGTAATTAGGGTAATTGATGATCCAAATCACCATTTTACCCTAATCTTTTTGCATCATTGACGTTTGCTATTATACATACATCATTAGTGCTTGAATTTCTCATTAAATATTGTTATCTTGTGCTTAAATTGTGATCTTGAGAATTAATTATTACTTGCTCCCTGCATTCAACCTCAGACTTTAAATTTGAGTATAAATTGTATTTATTTTTGTGTGATTTCGACCTATTCTACGATGAAGTATTTTAAACCTCGATTTCTCACGTTAACAGACATGCTGAGGGGAGTTTTAAAAGATGTACTATAGGCCCATAAAGCATCGTCCAATTTATTGGACCAGTCTTTACGATCGGGTCTAATCATTTTTTGCAAAATATTTTTAATTTCTCGATTAGAAACTTCTTCCTGGCCATTTGTTTGGGGGTGGTAAAGAGTGAAAATTTTATGATTAACCACATATTTAAATAAAAGGTGACAGAATTGAGAGTAAGTGAAATGTGATCCTCCATCACTGATGATGGCCTTAGGGATGTCAAATCTTGAAAAAATATTTTTTTTGATGAAATCAACAACAACCTTGTGATCATTGGTGTGTGTGGATATTGCTTTAGTCCATTTCGATATGACTAGTATGTATAAATACCGAAGTGAGTTGATGAACGATCCCACGAAGTCAATGCCCCATACATAAAAAATTTCAACCTATAATATTAGATTCAGGGGCATCATATCCTTTTGAGTCATGTTGTTGATGCTCTGACAATGCACATAGGATTGAACAAAAGAGTGAGCATCTTTGTGCAAGCTGGGCCAAAAGGATCCAAAAGTGAGGACTTTAGCTGTTGTTTTCTTGCCCAAGAAATGACCGCCATAGGCCATTGAGTGACAGTGTGTCAAAATATCATGAAATTCTGATTCGGGAACACATCATCGAATGACCTGATCAGCGCAGATGTGGAAAAGGTCAGGCTCCTCCTAGAAATAATATTTAATGTCAGCAAAGAACTCATCCTGTTTGGTTTTTGGCCAATTCGAAGGGATTCGTTCTGTTGCTAGATAGTTCGCAATTGGTGCGAACCAGGGGAGGGTATTGGTAGGTAAAATGATCTCGTCAGGGAAAATATCTGGAGGGATCAACACACCCTTCGTCATAAGACAAGAGAGATGGTCGGCCACTACATTTTGCGACCCCACCTTGTCCTTGATTTCCAGGTCAAATTCCTGGAGTAGCAGGATCTAGCGGATAAGGTGGGGTTTCGCATCTTTCTTGTTTAGCAGATATTTAAGTGCTGAGTGGTCGGTATAAATAGTGACATGTCACTCCAACAGACATCAACATAATTTTTCTAGGGCAAATATGATGGCAAGAAGTTCTTTTTCAATTATCGTGTAATTCCATTGTGCATCATCAAGGGTTTTACTGGCATAGTAGATCACAACTGGCTTCTTGTCAATACGTTGCCCTAGAACTGCCCCCACAGCAAAATCAAAGGCATGTATTATTAATTCAAAGGGATAATTCTAGTCAGGTCCCTGTAAAATTAGTGCCTCTGTGACATCCCTCTTCAACTTATTAAAACACTCCAGGCATTGTTCTGTAAAGTTGAAAGGCTGGTCTTTGGTGAGTAATTGACTTAAGGGCTTGGAGATTTAGGAGAAATTCTTGATGAAACGGTGGTAGTAGCCCACATGCCCAAGAAAGATTGGATCTGTTTGACAGTAGTGGGCAGTAGGAGTTTAGAGATAGCATCAATTTTGGCATGATCTAATGCAATTCCTTTTTTAGAGATGACATGGCCCAGGACGATGCCTTCCTGGACCATGAATTGACTTTTTTCCCAATTGAGGACCAAGTTAACTTCTATGCATTTTTGGAGCATCCTTTCAAGATTTTTAAGACATAAATCAAAGGAGTCTCCAAAATGGAGAAGTCATCCATAAAAACTTCAAGACATTCACCTAGAAAGTCTGAAAATATTGCAAGCATAAACCTTTGAAAAGTCATAGGTGCGTTGCACAGACCAAAAGGCATACTCCGTAAGCAAAGGTTCCGAAGGGGCAGGTGAATGTAGTTTTTTCTTGATCCTCAGGATGGACCGCAACTTGATTATAGGGGATAACCATCAAGAAAGTAGTAATAATCATGTCTGGCTAATCGTTCCAAGATTTGATCAAGAAATGGGAGCGAAAAATGGTCCTTCTTAGTGGCGATGTTTAATTTGCGATAATCAATGCATACACGTCAAGAAGAAGCGGTTCGAGTGGCTATATTTTCCTCATGTTAATTTGTGACAACGGTTAGTCCAGCTTTTTTAGGCACTACTTTCACGGGACTAACCTAGGAGCTGTCGGAAATGGGGTAGATGATATCAACATCAAGCCACTTTATTATCTCCTTTTTGACCACCTCCTGCATATTAAGGTTCAGGCACCTTTATGGTTGGCAGGAGGGGCGAGAGTCATCTTCAAGATATATTCTATGAGTGCAATAGGACGAATGATTCCCTTAAGGTCAGAAAGGGTCCAGCAAATAGCTTTTCTATTTTTACTAAGAATTTGGAGAAGTTTGTTCCTCTTGAGCCCAGTAAGTCCAAAATTGATAATCAGAGGCATGCTGTGATTAGGTCCTAGGAAAGCATATTTAAAGGAGTCGAGCAAAGCTTTTAACTCTAGTTGGGGGCCCAGCTCCAAAATGATTTCTGCTTTTTGGTCCATGGGTGAAGGGGGAGAGGAGTTAGGTGAAGAGTCACGTGCTGATAGCGTGGATAGGGTGGGAGGGTGGGTTAAATCAAAAGATTGTTTAGGAGCTGTATTAACTGTAAAGCAAGAACCCATGTGTGAAATTTGCATAGTTTCCTCCATGATGCACGTGGAACATGTTGGTTTAATTATGTCATTGTAGCATGCTCTCACGTCGTTAGTTTTAAATTAAGATATGGATTTGTGAGCCCAAGTGTCGATCTTAGGGAGGCATGAAATCAGATTAGTTTTAGTCGTTTTAGGTGTCACAAAATGATAGCATGGTTTGCTTGCGAAAACAAGAGAGAAAAAGAGAGAGAAAGAGAGAGAGAGAGAGTAGGGTTAGAGCTTGCATCTAAAACATGACAATCACTTAAGGAGATGTGAACTATGATATAAGAAGCAACATCAACATATAACATGCAATTAGAGATCGTTTACAAATACAGCAATAGATGAAAGCTTAAAATGGTGCAACATAAAACTAGAGTAAAAGAGAGTGCGAGGAGGAGGTGAGGTGGCCACAGCGGTGGAAGGGGGCTCCGTCGGCAGCTCGACAACTCCGGGGGCGGATATGCAGTGTTTGGTAGAGCTAGGAGAGGGCTGGTATTGCATGAAGAGTGAATGAGAATTAAGTACTAAGAGATGGAGATGAATGGAGGGGTATGGGGCTTTTTATAGAGAAGGGGTTTCTAAATCAGGCAGGAGTTTTAGTGACATCTAGAACATCGCTAAACCCATTCCAATAGTGTTAGTGAAGCCCCTCGCCAGCTGGTCCTTAGAGGTACGCGTGTTTCCTCCTTCAATCAGCGCCTACGCGTCCTCAGCCGTTGGATTCGAGGCCCGGATCGCTATTGTATAGCTGAGGGCACGCTACATCAACCCTATGCCCATGGGTGCTGCCTTCACGCCCTTCACGCGATGGGAAAGCGTCGATTGTCTGATGGTGCCTCAACGGCCGAGATTGCACATGACTGGAGGCTTGGATTGCACTCTGCGCACATTGGGTGCGCGTGATTATGCGCGCTGGATCACGCTACGTAGCTTCCATCTTTGTCATCCGCACGTGCATCAACGACTGAATTTTGATTGCGTGCATGGATGCGGCTGGTGAGGTTCAATCACGCATCGAAGGTGCACGAGGAGAGGCGTTGACTGTTGCGATGCCTCCGCGCTTTTCCGAGGCTTTGCGTGAGTGCTCAGCCGTCCGATGGGAGATTAGACGGTCGAGAATGCTCCTTGTGTACGTGATGAAGAAGAGCAGGGTGAGTGCTAATTGCACAGTAATCATAGGTCTTAATTGACCTAAATTAGGCTAGAACTTAGCATAAGTTAGGGTAATTCTTGCATGTATAAGCATTATCTGCATCTCTACTGCTTTCCTTTAGCTATGCATAAAATAATGTTATAATGTGCTGATTAAGTGCATTATGTCAATTACAGGTAATAAGCTGGATCTGGAGCTGGATCTGAAGCTGGATCTGAGCTGGATCAAGAATAATGGGTGTTGCAGCAGAGGTGGAGCAGAAGACTTAGATTAGATGTAGGATATAATAATGTAAGGGAGTTAAGGTATGCTACTCTACTAAGTAGAAATAAAGTAGTAAAATATGAAGAGCTTAGGTCCATCATAGCCTTAGGATAGCCTAGAGACTTCCCCAAGCCTTAGCCACCCTTAAATTAAGTCACCGCACCCTAGGAAACCTCAAAACCCTAATTCCAACCTTTATCTGGACGTCCAGATGAATTATAGGACATCCAGAACCCTTAGCCAACCCCTGCACACCTTAAACCCACTTTAGCAGTGTTATTGGACGTCCAGACACTTGATCAGACATCCAATTTCTGCAGAATACCCAAGACAGAACCTTGAATTCTTTCTGACTCTAATTGGACGTCTAAACAAGTCTGGACTTCTGATCTTTGAGTATAAGACGTCTGATTCCATTTGTTGGACATCTGGAACTTCTCTCCAGTTCCTGTTTTGAGATTCAAGCCTTGATCTTGGATCTCTAGCTCCCTAAACCCAATTCCAACCCCATAGGAACCTAAATTAAGGTACCCTAACCCTAGTACACCACCTTTAGACCTCCCTAAGGACCTAATTAGGTCCTCATCAAACCCAATTGACTTAGATCATAGTCAATTACCATTACCTAAGTCAATTGGACTCATAGGGTCCAATTGAGCTCAGATCTCAACCCACACAAGTCCAATTGGACTTAGTGAGAGTCCAATTGACCTAAGCACAACCTAATTGAGTTATTTCACTCTCAATTAGGTTCACACTCATTCAATTAAACTTGGGTTAAGTTTAATTTCAATTCCCCCTTAGCAATTAGGGTTTGCAACCCAAATTTAAGGCCTACACCTACCTAAACCCCTTAGGACCTAACCTAAACCACTTAGCCACCTAGGGCACAGCCACACACTCACACACACACACACATCCATGCACACACACTCATCTAGAGTTCTCTAGACCTCTCTTCAAGTGGTGCCACTCTTGGTTGCCGAATTTAGCAACCAAGAGTCATTCAATTCTTAGATCCACTTTTCATGGATCTAAGAACCACCCTCTCCCTCCATGATTCCTGTTTACGATCATTTTCTATTAGTTAGTTTTATGTTTTCAAGCTTTCCTTTACAAGCATTCCTCTACATTCCATGTTGCAAACATCCTCTAAATAAATGAATAAAAGATATATTTATATATATATGTCTCTATGTTGGAAATCACCATGAGCTTATTGGTTGCAATCTGATTTGTGTGATTCAAGTTGCCTGCTTTTCATTTATACATATACTTTGCAACAAGCATGTCGGTTCCGAAAAATATAGATCTAACTATAAATGCATTTTCTGTAAACAGCCACCACATCACTAGAATTGTGCGCACTGAAACTTATACTTTCACTTTTGTTATCTATCTGACACACGCGCATGTAATCAGAATTCATAATAGAAGTGGTGAAACTTTAATCCGAAGATTGGAAACCGGCGTGCGATTTTAAATAAAATAGAGCGATAAAGGATCGATTTCAGATTTTAACAAATGCCTCCCAGAGACGAACGACCGGGACTCAAAGTCTCATTATCTTTTTATAAATACTTTTGTTTGATCGTATTGCACATTATACTACAATGCTTTTTCATATCAAAATGCACCCTATGATTTCCCAAACAAATGGCGTCGTTGCTGGGGAAGCAATGTCATTTTTCTTGATTTCAATCTTTTAAACTACCACCGACAAATCTTCCTTTACTTTGTTTTTAGATGTGCAGGATAACACAGGAAGAAAATGGGATCTGCGCACACGTCGAGCGCAGAAAAAGAAATCAGGTGCACATCCCTTCTTAGGCTAGGTTTTCTTTTGAACCCTAGGATTAGATTTGCTTCTAGCAATTTCTTTTGAAAAAAAAAAAATTATTCATTTTTGTGAAAAAGCAAAAAAAATCAAAAAAAAATTTCAAAAAAATCTAGATTAGGTTTTTTTTTAATCCTAGGTTAGTTTGAAAATGCAAAAAATATATATATATTTTGAAAATCCTTTGAAAAAAAATCCTTTTTGAAAAATATTTTCAAAAACTTCTTGAAAAGGAAAAATATTTTCGGTGGAAAGTTTGTATTTCAAAACTTAAACACTCTTTAAAAGCTTCTCCACCATTCTCTGATTTTCAGCCAAGGTTCAAAATCTATTTTAAAAATTCGATTGCCAAAAGATTGGTGAACAAAAAATTCTAAAATTTGAGCTAGACCTTCATTTTCAAACTGTCTTTCAAACGGTACCATTCTTTTGAAAATATTCCAAGTATAAAATTTTTAAAAATTTGCGAAGTGCAAGGAGTTAAGACTGACCCAGATTTGAGATTTTTCAAAATTCAAAAAGCAATTCCGAACAATCTGCAAATCTATTTTGACTAATAATGGTGGGGTTTGAAAGCTGATTTCATTGGCTTTACTTTTCATATTTTTCTTGATTTTTTGAAGGTCATTTAATACTGTTTCAAAGCGAAAAATCGACTAGGTGTCAAAATTCCAAATCTGACCCTTTGACATTAAAAAATCTCTAAAAATTCGATCAAAACAGTAAAAATTAGAAAACAATATTCTCTAAAAAGATAATTAAAAAAGGAATCTACTCGCCAAATTTCAAGTTAATTGGATTCCGATTTTTGTCAGGGAACTAATTGTAATTTTTGTAGCTTGCTGAAGAAGAAAAAAAAAAATAAAAGAACAAAACCCTAGAATTACATGAACCCTAGGTTACACCTTTAGGGTTACAATTTAGAGACCACATTTGGGCTAATCTAGACTTAGTCAAGTCCAGAACTTAGCCGGTGAGTTGGTCACCTTGTGGGCCACTCACCAAAAGAAAACCCCAACTGAAGAAAACAGGCTAAAAATCAAGTCTAAAACACGAAATAAACCTGAATTCATTGTCATACTACTGGGTACTTTCAACCTCTTGGTTGGGTTAGCCGAAAGGCGGGAATCGCTTTCAGTCGGTTGTATGACGAATTTTCTTCAGGAATTAGAACTTAAAACGAAAAATTTGGTCATCTAATTCATAAGGACCATCGGATTGATAGGGCCTTAGCCTTGTCTGGCTTGGCTACACCAACCCAGGGGTTGGGTGGTGTATGCAAGGAAGGAGGTCACTTAGACCTCAATTGGTTGGACCTTGGGAGCCACTCTCAAGGAGGTGAGTCACCTCGCCAGGACCTACTTCTCCCCCCACTTCTTCTACTCCTGTAGCCACAATGGCTAATCCTGGACCTGGACCTAGATCGGGTCAGGATATTGACAATTTGGACCCGATGGCTCGTCTGGAAGCCCGGGTAGTGGAATATAAGGAGCGGCATCGGCAGAGCATGGACCGCATTTTGACAGCACTTGACAGGATGCAACATTCATCGCGAGGAGAACAACTGTAGGATTTCTACGATCCAGCCGCACCAATCATCGCATGTTTAGTCAGAATTCCTATAAGCGGAGACGCGTTTGAGCTCAAGCCTAATGTGATCGGGTTGATCAGCACTCACTTCTATGGAGACTCAAGCGAAGATCCATTCCAGCACCTAGAGGACCTGAGTCAACTCGCAGAAACGATTCGACCCAGGAACATTGATCTTGGGATTGTTCTAATGAAGCTTTTCTCATTTTCTCTGTGGGACAAAGCTTCATACTGGTTCAAGACCATTGGGAAGCTAATTGGAACCTGGCTGGAATTACGACGTGAATTACTACAAAAGTTCTTCCCAATCGATCGAACAAACGCAATGAGGCGCGCGATCACGACTTTCTCCCAAGGAGTTTGGGAGAAGTTGCATGAAGCCTGGGACCGATTTCACGACCTTCTCCGGAAATGCCCGCACCATGGTATACCCAGATGGCACCTAGCTCAAATCTTTTACCATGGGCTGGATGACACACATGGGTATCTGGCCGATGCATCCAGTGGCGGGAATTTCCTCGCAAAAGATGAGAATAGAGCATTTGAGTTGTTCGAATCTTTGGTGGAGAACTCGATGAATGCCACGTCCATGAACCAGTTCCAGTGGCTTGGTCAGCAGCGGGTTGGTGTCCATGAGGCACACACTGAGTCTATTCGAGCTGACATGGATATCATCGTCAAGCAGCTGGATGGAATAAACCTAATTGAGAAAAAGATTGACCAGATTAGTCAGGGTCAATCTGACATGAACTCTGCCACTTCAAGACCCTCCTATGCACCTCGAGCCCCTCCTGCTCGAGTTAATCTACTCACTCGAGATGCATCTTCTCCTTATTTACGAGATCCCGCATATCAGGGTCCTGTAAACAATCCATATCTGGCACCTTACGACCAGGGTTACACACCACCCACGAATTATAACACGTATCCCCTTGATGGATATACGTCTCTGACATCTTCAGCCTATGAGGACGTCAGTGCTATCCAAGGATACGGGCGTAATAACCTGTATTCAGAGACGTATAACCCTGGTTGGCGTCAGCATCCGAACTTCTCTTGGTCTAGTAATTCACAGAGACCACATCAAGATCCACACTACCAGACCAGGCAATACGGAAATGCGCAAAACACGTATCCTAGGCAGCAGCCATTCCCGCATCAGCAGCAACCCCGTTCTTTATACCAGCCACTGCACGAAGCTGCCAGTCACCCTCCAAAGCGCGCTGACCCTTTGGAGGCACTGAAAGAGGAGTTGCAAGAATTGATGAGGAAATCTACACAGGATAGCTTGCAGATTATGAAGGCGATGGCTGATTAGATACAGACTATATAGAACACGCAAAACCAGCTGTTGTAGGAGCATAGGACTCAAGGAGCCTTGACCTCCCAACCCGTCTCGAACCCTCGATATGTGTAGAACCAAGGCGCCCCACCTAGGTTTTAGGCACCGCAGGGATAGGCACATGCCATATTACAAGTGCCTCCTGCACCACCCGGTTATGCTCAAGGTCAGCCACCTTTGTAGAACCCTGCATACTCTACCCCTTCCGCTCCCCCACCACCTCATGGACAGCAAGCAGATGCACATGCTATCTCTTTGAGGAGTGGAAGGAAGACATTCGACCCACCACATAGGTAGGCAGGTCCTGATTTTTCCCACCCTTCATCGTAGGTGGGTTCAACTCCATCTCAGGAGCCACCTACAGTAGATAAGGGTAAGAGGCCACTCGACCCTAAGATTCCCGTCCCTTTTCTTGAGGCTCTGACATGGATTGTAGTACGAAGAAAGGACACGCGGAATTTTGAGGACCTGAAATCAATGTTCAAGGAAGTACATATTCAGGACCCCCTCCTCGAGGCAATTAATCACATTCCCGCTGTCGCTAGGTTCTTCAAGGACTATTGTACCCCGAAGCGACAGCCCAGAATTGGACGACATGCAGTACTGTCAAAAGAGGCTAGTGCCATGATTCTAACCGACTTGCCGCCGAAAAAGAAAGACCTTGGTACCCCACTTACATCCTGCTTCTTGTAGGATTCTCCATTTGATCTTGCCCTTCTAGATCTGGGTTCATCCATCAACCTAACTCCCACTACCGTATTTGATAGATTTCGATTTGGGGAGTTAAAGCCTACCTCGGTCACGATACAGTTGGCTGATAGATCAGTCAAAACACCGAGGGGGGTGGTTGAGAACGTGATCGTGAAAGTCCGCGGATTCTGCTTTCCCGCAGACTTTTTCGTTCTCGATATGGAAGTTCCTCCTAATCTCCGAGATGCACCAATTATTTTGGGTTGCCCATTTCTAGCGACAGCCCGAGCGAACATTGATTGTGCATCCGGGTGTATGGAGATAGCCCTAGGTAATGAGTGACTTTGACTTGACATATTCAGGGCAGCAAAGAATTTTGATTGTGATCGAATAGAGGAGGATGGTGAAGACAAAGATTCGGCACACTGTGGTAACATTGGGCTCCTTTGTGACGACCCAATGTCTCATTCGTCTACACTATCAGGGTTCTTGGACCTCGATCCAATCGGGACTGAGACCACTGCACTACACATATCTCCTCAAGGATCTGACTGTTTAGGGTGTGCTTCTAACCACAGCACCCCTGAATCCAGCTATCCTGATCCACACATTACTGAATCGCCCCTGTTGTTGTTGGAAGACGTGACCACAGCTAACGGGTTTCCCGTTAACGCAGTCACAACCGATTATTTCACTGGAAGCGAATTAGCAGGAATTCACATGCATATGGATCAGTAGATTCCCACCCTCGAGTTTGCTCCTCCCACTCCCATTTCTGACTTTGACCCACCCGTGATCGAATTGAAGCCCTTACCTGACTCACTTAAGTATGTGTTCTTGGGTGAAAGTGAGACATACCCTATCATTATTAATGCCCACTTAACCCAAGAACAGGAGCATCAATTGATTTCTACGTTACAAGACCACAAGGCTGCTATAGGGTGGAGTATTGCTGATCTCCGCGGTATTCGCCCCTCGTATTGCACTCATCACATTTACACGGATGAGGGGGTGAAACCTTCGAGACAACCTCAAAGATGGCTTAACCCGAATATGCTAGAGGTTGTTAAGAAGGAGACCATCAAATGGCTGGAAGCAAGTATTGTATACCCAATCTCAGACAACCAATGGGTGAGTCTGATCCAGATAGTGCCCAAGAAAGAAGGACTCGCCGTTGTGAAAAACGATAAGGGCGAATCCATCCCGACCCGCACTGCGACATCTTGGAGGGTTTGCATCGACTATAGGAGACTGAACATGGCTACCCAGAAGGATCACTTTCCTTTACCTTTCATTGATCAGATCTTGGAACGGTTAGCCGGACGTAGTTTCTTTTGCTTTCTGGATGGATACTCCGGGTATAATCAAGTAGAGATTAGCCTGAAAGATCACGACAAGACCACATTCACATGCAACTTTGGAACATTCGCTTTCAAGCGGATGCCCTTTGGCCTCTGCAACGCATCAGCAACATTTCAACGTTGTATGATGACCATCTTCTCTGACATGATTGGGGACTATGTGGAGGTATTCATAGATGACTTCTCCGTCTTCGGAGATGATTTCGCATCTTGTCTTGATAACATAACCAACATCCTAAAATGGTGTATTGAGGTAAACCTGGTACTATCCTGGGAGAAAAGCCATTTCCTGGTGAGGGATGGCATAGTACTAGGACACAGGATCTCAAAAAATGGACTCGAGGTTGATCGAGCTAAATCTAAGATCATTTCCCACTTACCACCACCTAGCTCGGTCAAGCAAATCAGATCATTCTTGGGTCACGTCGGCTTCTATCGAAGATTTATACTCGATTTCTTGAAAATTGCATGGCCTTTGACGAATCTCCTTGTTGCCGATGTCCCCTTTGAATTCGACACCTCGTGTCTCAATGCCTTCGAGACTTTACGAAGCACTGTCTCTGATTCCCCGATTCTCCAACCACCCGACTGGTCGCTCGATTTCGAGATGATGTGTGATGCTTCTAACTTTGCCGTCAGTGCTGTTGTAGGCCAGCGTCGGGAAAAACAACCCTTTGTCATATACTATGCTAGCAAGACGCTGAATGAGGCTTAGCACAATTATACTGTCACTGAAAAAGAACTGTTAGCAGTAGTATTCAGGTTGGATAAATTTAGATCTTACCTATTAAGGTCCAAAGTCATCATCTTCACTGACCACTCTGCCCTCTGGCATTTGTTGGCAAAGAAGGATGCCAAACCACGGCTCATTAGATGGATCCTTCTATTGCAAGAATTTGATATTGAAATCTGCGACAAAGCCAGAAAGCAGAATGTTGTGGTGGATTACCTATCCAGATTGGACCTAGGACACATTCCTTATTCCCTGCCTATCCACGAGCAATTTTCAGATGAATCTCTTTTGGCAGTTCATTCTGTTGAGTTCCCCTAGTACATGGATATTGCGAACTACCTTGCCGTAGGCAAGATCTCGCGAACCTATCCAAGGACCAGAAACTCAAATTCACTGCAGAGGCCAAATTCTACCTCTGGGATGATCCACTGCTCTTAAGCATTGGAGCAGATCAGACTATTCGAAGATGCATCCCAGATTCTAAGATCCCTAGTGTGTTATCTTTTTGCCACAATGATGCTTGTGGTGGTCATTTCTTGGGACGGAAAACCGCTGCAAAAATTTGCAGTCGGGATTTTTCTGGCCAACTATTTTCAGAGATACATACGAATACGCCCAACACTGCAAACGATGCCGGCTGGTCGGTTCTATGACTAGGAGAGACATAATGCCACTCCAGCCCATCATGGTTGTAGAAGTGTTTGACGTCTGGGGCATCGATTTTATGGGCCCTTTTCCAAACTTGCATGGCTTCGAGTACATATTACTAGCTGTCGACTATGTCTCGGAGTGGGTCGAGGCCATCCCGGCGAGATGGGTAGATCATAAGACTGTCATTTCTTTCGTACGGCAGTACATCTTCGTACGGCATTAGAGGTGGAGTCGTCCGGCATTAGAGCTAGAAATCGTCCGCAACAGCCATTTACGACTCACCCACTCACCTCTTGTTCTAAATTTAGGGTCAAGCTTAATGTAACCCGAAAGGGAAATTTTATGAAGTATGAATATAAGAGGTTAATTGTTTATAGCATATATACATATTGCGCTCATGAATAAGATTATTTTATTAAGAGAATGCATTAGGGATTTTATCCTCTAGTTGATTCCTGTAATATGGAATCTAGTACAACTTTTCACACACATGTAGAATTTGCAATGGATTCACGGTGAAGGCTGATAAACGTCTTTAGTCTATCGAGAAGAAGCAGTGCTTCTTTTCCTGAACCACCAAATAGTGTGTTTTGGAAGTCAGGCAGAGTTTCCTCCAAAAATCCACCAAATAGTGTGAGATGAGAATAGAGTGTACTGGTGCTCTAAGATTGGTACAAGGAATCCAGAGTCCTAGATAATTAGGTGATGATACTCAGAGAGTAGACATAGTTTTTGCTCTCGGTTCCTATATATACATTTTGTGTGAAATTTTGAGAGCCACCAAATAAGGCAAATACGTGGAGAGCGAGTTTTCATAAAACTAAGGCTAAGGTGGATGGTTACGACCATTCTTTACGAAATCCTCGACTGAAGGAGGGTATTGATGTCAAGGTCAGAAATACACCATCCTATCTATCTCTTTCGGTGCCGTGAGTAGGTACTTCCACCAAATAAGCCACCTAATATCTCTTGAGTACCACCAATCCCTAATAATGCCTCCTCAATAAAGTTCATGGATGTGTCCTAGTTGTGTATATGTTGAAAAAAAAAAAGAGAACTGAAAAAGAGAAAAAAATTAGAAAAAGAAGAAAAAGCAAAGAAAAAAAGAGTGAATATTTAGTGTTTATTTCAATTGCATTGAGGCAATACTACCAAATAAATTTGAGATCCACCAAATATGGCCTTAACCTATTTTTCTGTGTTTCTAACTACCCGAATACTAGCTAAGGAATTTTGACTAAGTGTTAGAGTTATGGGAACTCAATTAAAGTGTTAATGCCAAGTGAGACCACCAAATACAGGTCATATGTGTGAATCTGGTGAGATTGTGAGCTCTAAGAAAAAGAAAGAAAAGAAAAGAAAAAGAAAAAGAGTAAGAGAGAATGAATACAAAGGAATCAAAAGGGAGCATAATTTTCTCGTCTTTCTCTCAGTTGAGTCACTTAGTAGTCTGGGAATCTAGATTCTGAAGTACTAATTTCTATGTAGCACCAGTCAAAAGTGAGCCACCAAATATATAATCTTTACCCTTAGAGATTCTCTACCTAAGCTTAAAGCTGGGGTAGAATTCATAGAATATTTTGAATACCTCGAGGGAAGAAGTCCACCTATCCCGCTAGAATTTTTACTAGGGGTCAAGTACAGGCTTTAGAGGTGAATTAGTCTTTCACTCGAATCTGTTGAAAAAGCTACATAGCTACACTTTCACGGTTGTCTGGATTTCTAGAGCATAGAATGAAAACAAAAAGGAGAAAAATCTCTATGCATACACTTGATAAAATAATCAATCAATCAAGGACCCTTGCTGTGAATAACTTAGTCTTGCATTTGCTAGGGACTAGCAAGATTTAGGCATGGGAGTATGATTGCGCAGCAATCATAGGTCTTAATTGACCTAAATTAGGCTAGAACTTAGCATAAGTTAGGGTAATTCATGCATGCATAAGCATTATCTGCATCTTTTCTGCTTTCCTTTAGCTATGCATAAATAATGTTATAATGTTATGATTAAGTGCATTATGTCAATTACAGGTAATAAGCTAGATCTGGAGCTAGATCTGAAGCTGGATCTGAGCTGGATCAAGAATAATGGGTGTTGCAGCAGAGCTGGAGTAGAAGACTTAGATTAGATGTAGGATATAATAATGTAAGGGAGTTAAGGTATGTTACTCTATTAAGTAGAAATAAAGCAGTAAAATATGAAGAGCTTAGGTCCATCCTAGCCCTAGGATAGCCTAGAGACTTCCCCAAGCCTTAACCACCCTGAAATTAGGTTACCGCATCCTAGGAAACCTCAAAACCCTAATTCCAACCTTTATCTGAATGTCCAGATGAATTATAGGACGTCCAGAACCCTTAGCCAACCCCCGCACACCTTAAACCCACTTTTGTAGTGTTATTGGACGTCTAAACACTTGATCAGACATCCAATTTCTGCAGAATACCCAAGATAGAACCTTGAATTCTTCTTGACTCTGATTGGACGTCTAGACAAGTCTGGACTTCCGATCTTTGACTATAAGACGTCTGATTCCATTTTTTGGACATCTGGAACTGCTCTCCAGTTCCTGTTTTGAGATTCAAGCCTTGATCTTGGATCTCTAGCTCCTTAAACCTAATTCCAACCCCATAGGAACCTAAATTAAGGTACCCTAACCCTAGTACACCACCTTTAGACCTCCCTAAGGACCTAATTAGGTCCTCATCAAACCCAATTGACTTAGATCATAGTCAATTACCATTACCTAAGTCAATTGGACTCATAGGGTCCAATTGAGCTCAGATCTCAACCCGCACAAGTCCAATTGGACTTAGTGAGAGTCCAATTGACCTAAGCCCAACCTAATTGAGTTATTTCACTCTCAATTAGGTTCACACTCATTCAATTAATTTGGGTTAAGTTTAATTTCAATTCCCCCTTAGCAATTAGGATTTGCAACACTAATTTAAGGCCTACACCTACCTAAACCCCTTAGGACCTAACCTAAACCACTTAGCCACCTAGGGCATAGCCACACACTCACACACACACACACATCCATGCACACACACTCATCTAGAGTTCTCTAGAACTCTCCTCAAGTGGCGCCACTCTTGGTTGCCGAATTTAGCAATCAAGAGTCATTCAATTCTTAGATCCACTTTTCATGGATCTAAGAACCACCCTCTCTCTCCATGGCCGGCCACTTATGGGGTTCTCTCTTGAGAGTTCCACACTTCTCTAGAGAGACTCCCTTAGGTATACAAAAAGACCTAAGGGGTGGCCATTTGCACCCATCCCATTCTTGGTACTCATCCACTTAGGTTAGCTACATCTCCACCTCCACTCCACCTCCACGAAGAGCACCACCATGAAGGCCACCATCTCCATCCAGGATGCGGGATCATCTCTCCAACCTCTCTCCAAGGGCCGGCCTAAGCACCATTGGCCGCCCCTCCTTCTCTTCTCAACTATTCAAAGGCCATCAGAGCCTTCCTTCGAATGTCCTTTTCTGCTAGATTAGTAACTTAGCTCATCATAGTTTTACTACTTTCATTTACTACTTAGTAGTGTAGCTCTTATTCTCTCCCAATGATGCATGCAAAATCCCCCCATAGATTCCTGTATGCGATCATTTTCCGTTAGCTAGTTTTATGTTTTCAAGCTTTCCTTTACAAGCTTTCCTCTACATTCCATGTTGCAAACATCCTCTGAATGAATGAATAAAAGATATATTTTTATATATATGTCTCTATGTTGGAAATCACCATGAGCTTATTGGTTGCAATCTGATTTGTGTGATTCAAGTTACCTGCTTTTCATTTATACATATACTTTGCAACAAGCATGTCGGTTCCGGAAAATATAGAAGATCTAACTATAAATGCATTTTCTATAAACAACCACCACATCACTAGAATTGTGCGCACTGAAACTCATACTTTCACTTTCGTTATCTATCTGACACACACGCATGTAATCAGAATTCATAATAGAAGTGGTGAAACTTTAATCCGAAGATTGGAAACCGACGTGCGATTTTAAATAAAGTAGAGCGATAAAGGATCGATTCTAGATTTGAACAAATGCCTCCCAGAGACGAACGACCGGGACTCAAAGTCTCGTTATCTTTTTATAAATATTTTTGTTTGATCGTATTGTGCACTATACTACGTAGCTTTTTCATATCAAAACATGCTCTACAATTTCACAAACACATGCGTGTACTGGATGGCACCATGTGGCCGATTGTGGGACGTTGATCATCAGATCAATGACCAAAACTTCTTAGGCTTGTTGGGGAAGCTTTGGATGTCGGATTTAAGTGATTTTGAGTCAGTTGGACTCCATTCATTGATCTGAATCCATCTGTGTGGTTCGATTGCTCATCTGAGGCCTATTTCAACATGCACTTGTATACATAGCCATTAAAGATTGATTATAAGCAATCTTAATTCGTCATGCATGTAATGCTCCTAAGCCCATTATGGTATGTCATTAACGCACATATATCCTCAAAACTAACTCTAGTTGATGGAATTATCATCATTGGATGTAGAGTTATCATACCCCCATGCCCATCCCTTACTAATCCCTAGCATGGTTTATCCTAGCCGTTATTTTTAGTCAGAATTAGGAATTGATTACTTAGACATATGTTACTTGTCAACGGGAGGAAATATATACTAAGAGCCTAATCCACTGAGACTAAACAACGCCCGTGTGTCTGCCAAAATGCAAACTGCCCAAGTCCTCGCTTTAAAGCATATATACAAATATATCTATATATATTTTTCTTTTTCATCTTTTCTAATTTTTTTGGATTTTTGGAGTTGAGAGTGTGTAGGTAACTTTTTACAGCTATCCAACCTACCCATAACTCGGAAAAGACTCTAAGTGCTAGGCATCCTGGAGTGAAGATTGTGATAGACTCACTCAACGGTAGTTAAAGTAGACTTTGGGTTTCTACGCCCCTAGGTGACCAGAAAAGAAAATGCTTGCCTAAGGTGTATCTATCCAATCAGTAGCTTTCTCCCTACTTTTATTTTGTGTGGGTCAACATAAGGGTGCTTCCAATGTATATCTCCCCGAATTGCTCTACTTCCTTGCTTCTTCCGTAAGTGTTTTGGGCTTTTTCATGCATTTAGAGCTGGGTTTTGGATAACCGACTAATGGACTGTTACCCATGACCACTTGCTAGCCATACTCATGTGGTGAACTGTGTCCTATTTATCTTTTTTTCTTTTTCTTCTTTTTCTATTTTTCTATTTCTTTTACTTTTGTTGTTTTAGTAGGTGGCTTCCCTAATCTAAGATTTACCTAGAGACAATAATAAAAGAAAATGGTCCTGTGGCTAGGCTCTAGACAACTAACCAATGGGCTGTTACCCATGACAACTTGCCAACCATACCACCCTAAAAGATTCATTAGCTACCCAATTTCTGTTAGAATCTCTGAGGAGTGAGTGCAAAAATGTGTGCAGATGCTTAGACTAAAAGTCCCTCCGAGTCAAGGGGCGGGTTGATAAGTCGCATACTTATCACCCTACTTTATTGATCAGATTAATATAAATTAAGGTTGCGAGGATTTGAGGCTAAATCAACATTTTAGTGGACACTTAGGCTGATTAAGCCTGAAGGCCTAAAAAGTCTAAGTGTTCAGGTTCTTCTCGTATTATTTCCTACAGTTGACAAGCTTCTAATGCCTAAGTTTTCCTTCCTAATTTTCTCATTTTTTTGTTTATATATATATATAATTCAAGCTGATAATATGAACTTGGAGAATGTGAATTACCACCCCCCCATGCTTAAGTTGGACAATGTCCTTATTAGCAAATAAATGTATGCAAAGGGGTACAGAATGGAATCACCTGAGTGCAGTTGTGTACCTAATCAGCTTGAATCTTCTGGGTTGCCTCCCAAGATGCTCTGAGTTCAGTGCCTTCAGTTGGGCATAATGCACAAACACAAATTGTTTGGGTCAAGAAGGTGCAGACGAAATCAGCAAGACTCAAAATTAGAAGTCCGCAGATGTGAACTAGGTTGCGGTGGAGTCTTGTCTCGAAGGGACGAGAACTTTGCAATAGATGTAACATGAATGCCCGTGTTTTTTCCTCTCTTAGTCTGCGGGCATGCAGAGAAGTTGATGTGGACGAGTGCACCCCGAATCTAAAATGTCGGACACTGATGATGTAGGTCTTATACTCAGCTTGTGTCCCTATGAAATTGTAACCCTCAAATACGTATCAATTCTAGTGCATTTGGGTTGCGGAATTTCTATTCTAGTAGGGCATGTAATAAAAGCAAGAGTTTCATAATGAGCCCTAAAATCAAGCATGAGGTCTCTCTCCAGAGAAAGATCCATCCCTTGTTCAACTAGGGTTTCATTGCTTATTCCCTCTAAGTCCTTGACCCCAAGAATATTTTCTTCAACCTCTTTTATATCAGACTCAATGTTCGAGGTTGCTTTAGAGGTAGGGCAGATTTCATCCTCTAGCTCAGATTCCTTCTCTTGGCCCTCCTCTAAATTTGCAACAGGGACTTCAACTAATTCGAAATCGATTATCGAATTATTTTGAAATTACAATCCCATTCCCCATCTTTAATGTTGGATGTCTTTTCCACCGAATCATTTTCCTCAGGAAGATTAGATTTGGCTTACACGACATCGCCCCTCAAATTCTCAGTTTCCTCCTGATGTGTGTCCTCAACTCTCCTCAAATCATGTTCTAAGGAGTCCTCAATGACATCTTCTATGGAGTTATCCAACTCTTGGGGAGTATCAATGGTGGAATGAAACAATTTTGGATAAATAGGTGTAGTCCAATTGATCATGGCAGGGCCTTGCTTCACAAATTCTGTGAACGGAGTTGTTTTCAACAGTTTTCTTTGGCCCTCTTCCTCCAGTTGTTGGAACATATCCATCAAGGCCTGTTGCCCTTTAATCAATTCTTGATTCTATCTGTGTAACACTAACTGAAGGCTATCAAGAATTAACAGGGTGTCATTCGGTTTCCCTTGGATTTCGTCCTTCAAATTAGGGCTAGGAAGGTGTGGTTAAGGATGTGTACTTGAATCTACACTGGGGTTTAAGTTCTTGGGTGGGTCCTCTATTCTATCATTTTCAGGGTCTAATTCTTCAAGAGGAACCATTCTCTGTTTAGTCCTACTCTAGAATAATTGAGGTTCTAAGTCCTCCTCCCAGTTGGATTCTTCATCAGGAGACCAAATCAAAGGTTGATCCTTCTTGATTTGCCTAGGTTTCTGATCATCCTTTGATTTCCATTTGTCAAGAAGCCCTTCCAATCCAAAGGTCAAGTAGGAGAGATCCTTGAATTTAGATGACCTTTCTTGGTTATAGTCCTGGGAAGGGCAGGGATCTTGGTGTTCTCCTAGAGTGTAGGTCCCATCAAAGTGGTTAGTGAGTGGGTGGGACCTAACTAGAGAGTCGTCGTGAGGTGAATCGAGATAAGGATCCCTAAGGTTTGGATCGTACCCCTGGGTGGGTGGGTTGGATGTATCCTAATAAGAGGTTGGTGTGGGGTTGGTTACAATTGGGATAGTTGAGGCATGATGGGAACACCATCATGAGCCCTAACTAGCTCATTTTGACACAAAAATAAGAACAAAAGCCCCTACATACCAACTGGAGTTCCTAATTCAACGAATAACCATTCTGAGATGAAAGCAAGAAATAAGGGGTAAAACTGTAATTTTACCATTGCAGTACAACAATAGGTTTTCTCAAGGGCTAAACACAGGTCAAATGATCTTAACAAGATAAAAAGTGGGTTGGTTCAAATAGAAAAGGGTTCGTGTGAATTCTAGGAATTAAATGACTTCTTGTAATCCTAAAACAAACCCACTTGATTAAACAAGGTTCTGGTTAGAATAAAATTCACCTAAACCCTTTAAAAATCATACAAAAATATTCTTTAGGGTTTAGAACATTCAATTTGGCCATTGAAACCTATTTTGACCTAAAATGGGGTTTCAGACAAATGTTTGCTCTAAATTAGGTTTTTACGTAAATTGCATAGCCAAACATGATCAAACCCAAAATTCATCTTCACCATTGAATTCCTTAGGTCCAAATTAGGTTTGTACCAAAATTTGGACTTAAGAGGAATTCATCTTGACCCACTTTGCAAATAGGTCTAGCCTAATTACATTTCTAACCCCAGATTTCAAAAACCCTTACAATTAACCCCTATCTTCGTCGTTCTTTGCAATTAGACCCCTCTTCCATTATAGTGGAAGGAATCCTACTTTGGCGAGATTGCAGGGGCAAGTTCTCCTTGATCTCTCTGAGAATCCCCTTCAAAATTAAAAGGGAGATTCTCTAAGAAATCTCCTCCAATATAAACCCAATTAGAAGCCCTGTTTAGTACTCAATCTCTTATGCGAACGCATGAACGATTTGGGTCTCTCTCGAGTTGCCATCTCTGGCAAACTTCCCTTGCTTGGAAGCTTGGCTTCCAAGCACAAATCCATCCTTAGAAGCCTATTTAAGCAATCCCAAATCACCCCGCATCTCCTAAGCTTGAAATTGACCGGGAAAACCCCTCAAATTCGTCTCTCCTCCTTCGCCAGTTCGCTCATCAAGCTCTGGTGACCTTCCCTAATTTCCCTTGTCGCCTAGCCACAGAAACAGTGGTAGGTTCCTCTCCTTCACGTTCGTCCGCATCGCGCAGTACCCGTCGACACCTTTGCATCCCTTTCGTCCTTGCCGACCTCCCCTACTGAGCACCTTCGTCTCCGGTGTCGGTGATACACACAGACGCCATCCCTGCCTCCCTCTTTGTCCCTTCATGCCTATATAAGTTCCCTCTCCCCTCTACTCCTTTTTCCCTCTTTTTATTTCTCAAAAACACCCCTTGACACCATCGAACACCATCACCTTCTCCACCTCCGGCCAAACCTCCGGCAAGGCGTCCCTATTGATCCACACCTCCACCTGCCTCACCAACCATCCTACGACCTCCGCAATGCCCCCTGATCACAACACTCCACTCACAACACTCCATCACTCATCAACAAGCACCCCTGAACACACCCACACACACAGCCACAGTGTGCCCTAGGCACGCTACCTCAGGCGGTCCCACGCCACGCTGACCATCGCAATACACTCGTCGTGCCTCGGCAAAGCCTTCTGAACATTCTGACATGGCCGCGAGGCCGTTTGTGTGATTGCAGGTCTAGGGGCTCGCCGCCATTGAAGCGAAGCTGGAAGAAAGCTTACAAGCTGCTCTAGGCTCCGCCTGCTCCAGGCTTGTGTCCCAGGCTGCACGGGGCACTCTCGCGAACAACTCCAGGCATCTAATTGGTGCTAAAGGCCGAACTGTAGCTACAATTGAACAAAGTTCCCTGACGTAGGTGCACACAAGGAGGGTGGGCAGATAGTCCCAACTTGGAACTAGACGAAGTGCTACACTCACATAAATTATTTTCCTGCTAGTGGCTTATCGCCTCCTACTCACAGGGTGAGGTCCCCTCCCGCTCGACCCAACGCCTCGTCTGCGACCACCCCCCGCAGACCTGGTGATCCAACCCGACCCAGCACACCTTGCCCACCACCGCACGTCGGTGGGCCTGGTCCCGGGCACATACATGACCCGATTAGCTTAGAAGTGGCTCTGGGAGAGTGAACCCAAGAGAGAAAGGAGAAAAGAGAGATCACGCAGGTAGGGGGTAGGTTTTTCTCTGCCAAGGAAGAAGAAGGAGGAGGCCGAAGAGGAAGCTAAGGAAGGAGAAGACAAGGCTGAAGAGGAAGCTAAGGAGCTGAAGAGCTAAAGCAGAGAGAGGAAGGAAAAGGCTGAAGGCAGAAGAAGAAGATGCTAAAGGCAGCCGAGACAGAAAAGGCAGAGGAAGAGAAAGGCTAAGGTAAGGAATCAGAAGAAGAGATAGAAAGGAGAAGAAGAAAGAAAGCAGCTGCCAGAGACAGAGAAGAGAAGAGAAGAAAGAAGATCAAGCACTGTAGCATCCACATATTTAAGGCGTCTGATTCACAAATCATACATCCAATTTTGTGCTTATTCACATACATTGATTTCTTTAATATTCTTTGCTTACATTTATCTTTCTGCATTATAACTTTGATTTTTATTGCATATTATATTCAAATTCTTAAGTTGTGATCTTGATTTCTAAACCCTAATTTGCTCCCTATGTTCGACCTCGGACTTTAAATTTGAGTAGTAAATTGTATTTGTTTTGAACACTTTTTTAACTGTACTACAACGCAACTTTTCTAAAACTCGATCAAGCGCTCCTAACATTTTAGCGCCATTGCCGATGAGTAACGAGTGCTTTAGAAATCTTGATTACAATTGCTGATTTGATACTAACTTGATATATCTACTTTGTTGTGATTGTTTCAGGGGAGAAGATTTAAAGGAAGAACGGCTGCACAGCAAACATGCCTGGGTTGGGTAATTTCTAATTAATATCTTTCTCTTAAGTCCCTCATTCTAAAAAGGAAAAGCAAGATAAAATCAATTAGGGCTACTTGCTTTCCATCTCTAGCTAATTCACCAAAGTTGCCTGATTTGATTTCAACAACAATACTGATTTGTGCACCCATTTAAGGTAACTAGGGCTACCACCTTCTTGATTGAGTCTTAGATACCATATTTTGGCAACTAAATTAGACCAAAATTAGAGCCAAAGTAAGGATTTCAATTTAGGGTTTTAGAAACACACCTTCATAAGCTAGAATCAACTCTCCAAAAGGAGGTATGCCTAAGCCTTGGTTGAAGAGACTTATTCAAGAAAACCCTAAAATTCAGACTCTTAATCTCACTTGAATTCTAAAAGAAAGGACCTAAAACTTCTCAAAGGACAAATAGGTGAAGTTGACCCCCTTGTTGGGTCAACCAACCTTGAAATTAGGTCACTTTTGCACTCAATACATCTAAAGTTCAAGGGAAATCTTAATCACCTTTGCTCTTAAATAAAACTGGTAGACTTAAGAGGTCAAAGTCCCCAGTCTGGTCTACCTGAAACATCAGTGACAAGAGAGGTCGGGTGGGGGAAACCCTGTAGGGGTCTTTGCAGGACTCTCCCTCTCTGACTGTCCAAGTATTTCTCAAGTGGACGGCTTTTTGACTAAGGGGTATCATCCACCCCAAACCTCTATAGTCATCCAAATTTTTGGGTGTCTTGATTGGGTCCAGCACATTCTACTCATCCAAACCATCGGTGCATGTCCGGTAGGAGGTCCTTAAGACCATCCTTGAAACCTCCTTTAGTGATTCACTCCCGCCGAGGCCAAGCCTCGACGTCCATGTTTGTGCAGCAACCCCACCACATAGACATCTCCTCTGATTCATCTGAACCAAATTCTCCTTCTTCCGTCATCATGGCACAACTAGTAGAAGAAGAGAATAACCTAGAGAACCAACTCCAATGCCTTAATGATTTATTTCAAGACTTTGTAAACCCACCATAGCATCCTATGATGTGAGATCACTACAATCTCGTTGCGGTGGCGATTGAACCTCGAGTCCAAATCCCGGCTGGAGGTCCTGATTCTGAACTCAAGCCCAACATGATTCATGCTATTCCAAAGTTTCACGGGCTTAATTCCGAGGATCCCTTCTAGCACATCAAACAACTCAAACATCTGGCCCAGACCTTCGAGTCAGATGTCCAAAATCGGGATATTCTTCTCATGAAGATGTTCTCCTTCTCTCTCATGGACAAAGCAGCTCACTGGTATCAGACTCAAACACATCCAATCAACACATGGGTTGAACTACAATCTGAATTCTTGAAAAAGTTCTTCCCAGTTGGTCGGATGAATGCCTTACGACACCAGATCACACACTTCACCCAGCAATCTGGAGAACCTCTTCATGAAGCATGTGACCGTTTCCTGGATCTCATGCGAAAGTGCCCCCATCACGGAGTTCCTAAATGGGAACAAGTCTAGTCTTTTTACCAAGGACACCATGAAGACATCCGCTTATTCATCAATGCAACCTGCTGAGGAAATATCATGGGTCAACACGAAGACACTGTGTGGGAGATTCTCGAGAATATGTGCTAGAACTCCATCAATAAAGACTCCATGGGCTTATTTGACCAGATGAATGCCCGCGCATCGACGAATCTAAGGGGAGCACATGAGACGTAGGGCCTGTCTGCATCCGTCGACTTGGAATTGATGGCCAGTCAGTTGGACAAGGTCTCTATCATTGAGAAGGTGGATGAACTAACTCAACATCTGCAGCGAGACACCTTTGTGCAAAACCTGTTTACACAGCTGCCTTCTAGGAGGGAAGCTGTGCATAACATCTATCATCGATCTTCTCAGGGGATGGACCCGTATCCACCCTCGTTGACTCTAGGACCGAAGGAAACTCTGATCCGGCCTACTCTAGTTGGGGGAACTCTGAACCCTCATACTCTGACTTTCTTGAGGTTCCTCAGACCTGCGAGGACCTCAATGCCATCCAGAATGATCCATTCTCTAACACCTATAATCTTGGATGGCGGAATCATCCCAACTTTCTATGGGCGGGAAATAATTAGAATCAAAGACCACCATCTCAACCCCATTCACAAGCTCCTCGTCCATATCAGCTGCCTCAGCCTCGGCCCAACCCTACCTATCAATCTATGCCAACTCAAATAGATCAAATGACTCTTATCCTTCAGACTCTGGTTGACATTCAGAAGACGAATGTGGCTATGCAAAAACATCACAAGGACGAGATCACAGAGATTTGCAATCAACTCGCCCAGATGGCGAATTCCAGCCAACCTGGCACACTCCCTTCGCAACCTCTACTAAATCCAAATAACATGCCGAACCAGAGGCGCATTATGAACCCGAATCCGGCCAAGCCCACATGATTTATCAGGCCCCTTCTTTTCCATCACCCGACGGGATGGAAGCTTCAACATCGTATGCGGGATTTCAGTAGTAGCCACCCATTTTACCAACTCCAAACCAAAACTAGGCAGGACTGAATTCTGTAACAACCCGTAGTGGCAAAGCAACACAAGACCCACCTTATCCAAGCCACTTTCAGCCTGGTAGTAACCCAAGCCCTAGGATCGTTATCCAGGATACCCTTATTCTAGATCAAGCACCTGGACCTATTCTAGAGGAACCATCCAAGGTTCCCGAGGCCTTGACCAAGGGAAAGAGGACAAGTAAACCCGTGGCACCTGAGGAGGATCTCGTAAAGATCTTTGAATAGGTCCATATAAACATCCCCTTGATGGATGCGATCCACCATGTACCAGCTTACGCACGATTTCTGAAAGACGTGTGTACACCCAAGTGTAAGCCGCAAACCAAAAGTGGGAGTTCGATTGTACTATCAGAGAAAGCCAGCTTTATAATTTTGAGTAAACTCCCACCTAAGGCAAAAGACCCAGGTACTCCCCTGATTTCCTGTACCCTTGGTGAAACCCAATTTGACAGAGCTTTATTAGATCTAGGAACCTCCATAAACCTAATACCTACATCTCTACTTGACCATCTCGAGGATTCTAAGCTGAAACCAGCAGAGGTGACATTGCAGTTGGCTGACCGATCTATTAAGCCACTTAAAGGAGTACTTGAGGATGTCAATGTTAGGGTGCGGGATTTCTATTTCCCGATGGACTTTGTAGTCTTGGATATGGATGCCCCAGAATATCCAAGGGATACACCAATTATACTAGGGAGACCCTTTCTAGCCACTGCTAGGGCCAATATAAATTGTGAGGAGGGCCAAATTGAACTGAAATTCGGGAACCAAATACTCAAGATTGACATCTTTAAAGCCCAACAAGGGATTAATTGTAGTGTTATAGAACAGATATGTGATATCAAGGCTGTGGTTGATGATCCATATATTGAGGAAAACCTGACAACTTTTGATCAACCACAAGAGGAATAAAACCTGCAATCAGAGGAGTCCAAACCTGACCTAGATACACCCATAACTCCTTCCCTTGCTCCTAACACACACCCCGAACCACCCGCTGCTGCTGATAGCCCTGTTTTGGAACTCAAGCCTCTTCCCGACCATTTGAAGTACGTCTTTTTGGGTTCCAATCAGACGTTTCCTGTGATTATCAATTCTAGACTCACACCTGATCAGGAATCCTGTCTGATTACTGTTCTCCAGCAACATGGAAGAGTCATTGGATGGACTCTCGATGATTTGATTGGTATTAACCCCTCTTACTGCACACACCATATCTACACCGAAGAGGGCACACGACCTTCCCGTGAAATGCAGAGACGTCTGAATCCTAATCTGCAGGAGGTCATGAAAAATGAGATCATCAAGTGGTTAGATGTAGGGATCATCTACCTGATCTCCGACAGTCGGTGGGTGAGTCTAATCCAAGTTGTGCCTAAGAAGGCAGGACTTACCGTGATCACGACTGAAATCGAAGAAATCATACTGACCCGTGTGGCAAATTCGTGGAGAGCCTGCATTGATTACAAAAGACTCAATTCCTCCACGAAGAAGGATCATTTCCCACTACCGTTTATTGATCAGATCCTCGAGAAACTAGTGGGAAATAAGTTCTGCTTTTTGGACGGGTACTCTGGTTACAACCAAGTGGCAATTCATCCTGAGACCAAGAAAAAATCACTTTCACCTGCCCCTTCGGGACATACGCGTTCTGAAGGATGCTGTTTGGTCTCTGCAATGCACCCTCTACTTTTCAGCGGTACATGCTTGGCATATTCTCAGATATGGTAGGCGATTACCTGGAAGTCTTCATGGATGACTTTTCAGTATTCGGAGAATCATTTGACGATTGCCTCTTACACTTGGTCCAAATCCTCAGGAGGTGCATTGACGTGAATCTGGTTCTTTCCTAGGAAAAGAGCCATTTTATGGTGCCTGAAGGAATTGTCCTAGGACATCTCATATCAGAAAAGGGCATCCAGGTCGATCGAGCCAAGGTGAACTTGATTTCCAAACTCCCTATGCCTAGCTCAATCAAGGACATCCGATCTTTTCTAGGGCACGTTGATTTTTACCGTTGATTCATTCTTGATTTCTCAAAATCACGTGCCCCCTAACCACTCTACTTTCTAAGGATGTCCCTTTCGAAATCTTCAAGGAATGCACTCAAGCATTTGAAATCCTCTGTGATCAAGTTACCCAAACTTCGATCCTACAGTCCCTTGATTGGTCTCAACCCTTTGAGATCATGTGCGATGCATCTGATTTCATTGTAGGGACAGTACTCGGGCAGAAAATTGATGGGAAACTTGTGGTCATCTCCTACGCTAGCAAGACACTTAACGAGGCTTAGCGTAACTACACAGTTACTGAGAAAGAGTTGCTAGCCATAGTATTTGCCATGGAAAAATTCAAATCATATCTCCTGGGCTCCCATGTTATCATTTACTCGAATCGTATAGCTATGAGGCATCTCCTTGCGAAGAAGGATGCGAAACCTCGATTAATTCGCTAGATCTTGCTGTTGCAAGAGTTTGACCTTGAGATTCGTGACAAAGCGAGAAAACATAACATGATAGCTGATCACTTGTCTCGCCTTCCTTTTGAGATCATCAACCCTTCTGGACCCATCACGGAACATTTTCCTGATGAGCACCTCCTGACTATCAATATAGGGCTGCCATGGTTTGCTGATATAGTAAACTACCTAGCATCACATCAGATCCTGTTTGATTGGCCGAAAGCCAAGAGGGACAAATTGCTTTTCGATGCCAAGTATTACTTCTGGGAAGACCCGTATCTTTTCCACATCAGTGCTAATCAAATCATTCGACAATGTGTCATGGAAGCAGAAATTCAGGACATATTGTCCTTCTGCCATGACCAAGCATGCGGTGGACATTTCTCAGGTCACAAAACCGCAGCGAAAGTCCTCCAGTGCGGCTTCTATTGGCCCACTATTTTCAAAGATGCATACAATCACTGTAGGGCATTCACTCGTTGCCAAACCTTAGGCAACATGAGCCATCGTGATATGATGCCCTTACAGCTGATTCTCGTATGCGAAATCTTCGACGTGTGGGGGATTGATTTTATGGGACCCTTTCCTGTTTCGGATGGCTTCGAGTACATTCTACTCGCTGGTGACTACGTGTCCAAGTGGATCGAAGCCATTCCGACCCGAACCAATGATCTTAAGGTGATTATCAAATTCATTCATCAGAACATCTTTTCGCGATTTGGGATTCCACGTGCTATAATCTCTGATTGAGGGACCCATTTCAATTATACTCAGTTCAGGTCACTAATGACCAAATATGGGGTGTCGCATCGAATCTCTACTCCTTACCACCCCCAAACTAATGGTCTAGCTAAGCTATCAAATCGGGAGATCAAGAAAATCCTCCAGGTCACTATTCGACCTGATAGGAAGGACTGGTCATCCCGACTTCCGAAAGCTTTGTAGGCTTATAGGACCGCCCACAAAACCAAATTAGGTATGTCACCTTTCAGATTGGTGTACGGGAAGGCATGTCACCTCCTCATCGAATTGGAGCACAAGGCCTACTGGGCAGTACAGAACTGCAACCTAGATCTTTCTAAGGTAGGAACCCACAGAAAGCTTCAAATGAGCGAGATCGATAAATTACACCACGACACGTATGAAAACTTGTGAATTTACAAAGAGTGGGTTAAAGCCTTTCACAACAAGCACATATCCAGAAAGATCTTCCACCCTGGTCAAAAAGTTCTACTCTTTAATGCCAAGCTTAAACTGTTCCCAGGAAAACTATGATCAAAATGGATCGGACCTTACCTTGTCCGACGAATCTTTGGAAATGGAGCCATCGAGATCAGTCCACTCAGTCACGATTCAGAACCTTTCATCGTGAATGGTCAGAGACTCAAACCGTTCATTGACTTGACCGATACAAATTTGGCTGAGACATCCTTTATCCTCCATTCTCCCTGAGCTCATTGCGCCCAGTCAATGGCGTAAAATTCAACGCTTAATGGGAGGCAACCTATCATTTTTGAAAAACCCAAAATCTTTCTTGACATTCCTATTTCATAATGCACTTTAGGGTTCATCCATTAGAACAGCCGACCCCACCTCAGGTACCCGTACCCGAGTTTTGAAATTGTTCGCAACAGTCACCTCAACTGACTCATTCGCCCACCCAGAACCTGTTCTAATGAATGATCTAAGTAGAACGTGAACCTACCTAATTTACAATGGGGACATTGCAAATCGTAGACATGGGGGGGTATGAAAGTGCAAAACGCCATGAAAACTCGTCTCATAAGAAAAGGTTTCAACAAAAAAATCACATATCACAAAAACACCAAAAAAATGAAAAAATTCTTAAGGGAGAGAAGATTTTGAGGCCATACAAATCATGAGGAGAAAAAGGGGAAAAGTGAAAAATGTCAAAAAAAGGGACACAAAATTAAAAGAAAAAGAAGAGATAGTCATTAGTAAAAAATTAAAGGATTAACTAAGTTCTAGACCATATCAAGAAAAAGGAAATGAAAGGAAAAAAGTGCTAGGGAAACACAGAAGAGATTAGTAGGAACACTGATCTTAGGCCTCTTAGGCTAGACTCTTAGGCTTAAAAATTCAAGTATCCGCTAAGATCTGGATAGTCCTCAAGAGGTTGGGGAAAATGCAAAGCTTAAGTATTAGGTCTAAGGCTTAGGGAGACTCGACCTCGTTAACTAATCTCTAGTTTACAGGACTTGGTAACCTAAGCACCCCAATCGACACACAGCTTGGTTCAATGTGCATAAGTATCAAAATCATGCAAAAGCGTTTAATTATTCTAAAAAAAGTCACCTAGATTAGGAGCGGCCGATCAACACAACTTGATTTGGATGAGTTCCCGGCGAAGAGAGGCAGGAAATTCCCCTCAAAGATGTGGAATAATATATTGTCTCCTTGATGCTTGTCTCCTAGGATATTTACATATCCTACTGGGGGCACGAAAGCACCCTATGCTGGTTCAGATGCCATGGGTGGCATTATCATGAAATGTTGATTGCCAGGGTCTGGATTTAGCTACAGAACACCATGGGCAGGATTATCTCAGAATCTCGAAAGCCAGGGTTCTGGGGGTTGCCATAGGTAGTGCTATCACGAAGCATCGATTGCTAGGGACCTTTCTAGGATTGATGATGGGGATGAGGAATCCGATACAAACCATGTTGAGAAGCCAATCCGAAGCTAGAAATAAAAAGAAAAGAGAGAGAAAACTCTCCAAACAAAGAAAATCCTCTATCTTCTTACAAAAACGTACTGCAAACTGAACCAAGGCTAAAATATATTACAAGCATGGGTGCTTTAACCGTGGAGTCCAATGAACCTTAGGATAGTTCATGTAGGCCTTAAAAACCTTTGCGGCGAACTGAGGCTAGAGCTGGTCAGGTCCGGATCTTAGTTGGTACTTGAGTACCTCTAGGCCTGCCATCAGCATTTTAACCTAATCTACAAAAAAAAAGAGGCACACATCATAGTTTGTGAACATCAAGGAACTCAACGTCTAGAATCGAAGTAAAAACCTTAAAATTTTACTAAGAGACTAGCAAAATTTAGGCATGGGGGTATGATGGGAACACCATCATGAGCCTTAACTAGCTCATTTTGACCCAAAGAAGATAACAAAAGCTTCTACATAACCAACTAGAGGTCCTTATTCAATGAATAACCATTTTGAGATGAAAGCAAGAAACAAGGGGTAAAGCTACAATTTTACCATTGTAGTACAACAACAGGTTTTCTCAAGGGTTAAACACAGGTCAAATGGCCTTAACAAGATAAAAAGTGGGTTGGTTCAAACAGAAAAGGGTTCGTGTGAATTCTGCGAATTAAATGACTTCTTGTAACCCTAAAACAAGCCCGCTTGATTAAACAAGGTTATGGTCAGAATAAAATTCACCTAAACCCTTTAAAAATCATATAAAAATATTCTCTAGGGTTTAAAACCTTCAATTTGGCCATTGGAACCTATTTTGACCTAAAATGGGGTCTCAGACAAATGTTTGCCCTAAATTGAGTTTTTACGTAAATTGCCTAGTCAAACGTGGTCAAACCCAAAATCCAACTTCACCATTGGATTCCTTAGGTCCAAATTAGGTTTGTACCAAAATTTGAACCTAAGCGAAATTCATCTTGACCCACTTTGCAAATAGGTTCAGCCTAATTACATTTCTACCCCTAGATTTCAAAAATCCTTACAATTGACCCCCTATCTTCTTCATCGTTCTTTTCAATTAGGACCCTCTGCCATTATAGCGGAGGGAATCCTACTCCAACGAGATTGCACGGGCAAGTTCTCCCTGATCTCTCAGAGAATCCCCTTCAAAATTGAAAGGGAGATTCTCTAAGAAATCTCCTCCAATGTGAACCCAATTAGAAGCCCTATTTGGTACCCAATCTCTCATGTGAACGCATGAGAGATTTGGGTCTCTCTTGAGTTGCCATCTCCAATGAACTTCCCTTGCTTGGAAGCTTGGCTTCCAAGCACAAATCCATCCTCAAAAGCCTATTTAAGCAAACCCAATCACCCTGCATCTCCTAAGCTTGAAATTGACCGGGAAAACCCCTCAAATTCGTCTCTCCTCCTCCGGCCAGTTCGCTCATCAAGCTTTGGCGACCTTCCCTAATTTCCCTCATCGCCTAGCCATAATACCAGTGGTAGGTTCCTCTCCCTCACGTTCGTTCGCATCGCACAGTACCCACCGTCGCCTCTGCATCCCCTTCATCCTCGTCGACCTCCCCCACTGAGCACCTTCGTCTCCGACGTGGGCGATATGCACAGATGCCATCCCTGCCACCCTCTTCGTCCCTTCACGCCCAGATAAGTTCCCTCTCCCTTCTACTCCTTTTTCCCTCTTTTTATTTCTCAAAAACACCCATCAACGCCACCGAACACCATCACCTTCTCCACCTCTAGCAAACCTCCGATGAAGCATCCCCGTCGATTCGCACCTCCACCCACCTCGCCAACCATCCTACGACCTCCGCATTGCCCCCCTGATCACAACACCCCACTCACAACACTCCATCACTCACCCACAAGCACCCCTGAACACACCCACACACACGGCCATAGTGTGCCTTAGGCACGCTACCTCAGGCTGTCCCACACCACGCTGACCATTGCAGTGCACTCGCCGTGCCTCGGCAAGGCCTTCTGAACATTCTGACATGGCCGCGAGGTCGTTTGCATGATTGCAGGTCCAGAAGCTCGCCGCCATTGAAGCGAAGCTCAAAGCAAGCTTGGAAGCTGCTCCAGGCTTGTGTCCCGGGCTGCGTGGGGCACTCTCGCGAACAACTCCTGGCATCTAATTGGTGCTTAAGGTCAAAGCTACAGCTGTAATCGAACGAAGTTCCCTAACGCAGGCACGCGTGGGGAGGGTGGGTAGATAGTCCCACCTCGGAACTTGACGAAGCGTCGCGCCCTCATAAATTATTTTCCTGCCAATGGCTTATCACCTCCTACTCACGGGGTGAGGTCCCCTCTCACCCGACCCGATGCCTCGTCCGCGACCACCCCCCGCAGACGTGGTGATCCAACCCAACCCAGCACACCTCACCCATCACCGCATGCCGGTGGGCCTGGTCTCAGGCACATACCTGATCCGATTGCCTGAGAAGTGGCTCTAGGAGAGTAAACCCAAGAGAGAGGAGAAAAGAGAGATCGTGCGGGTAGGGGGTAGGTTTTTCTCTGCCAAGGAAGAAGAAAGAGGAGGCCGAAGAGGAAGCTAAGGAAGGAGAAGACAAGGCTAAAGAGGAAGCTAAGGAGAAGACAAGGCTAAAGAGGAAGCAAGGAGCTGAAGAGCTGAAGCAAAGAGTGGAAGGAAAAGGCTGAAGGCAGAAGAAGAAGCTGAAGGCAGCCGAGACAGAGAAGAAGGCAGAGGAAGAGAAAGGCTAAGGCAAGAAATCAAAAGAAGAGAAAGAAAGAAAGCAGCCTCTAGAGACAGAGAAGAGAAGAGAAGAGATGAGAAAACCTTAAGTCTACCAATGTGACTTTACAATTAGCCGATAGATCTATTAAGTCACCTAAAGGAATGTTGGAGGATGTAATTGTAAGAGTTCAGGATTTTTATTTCTCAGTAGATTTTATTGTCCCTGATATGGAAGTACCCGAACACATTAGAGATACCCCAATTATCTTAGGGAGACCCTTTTTGGCCACTGCAAAGGCCAACATTGATTGTGAATCTGGAAAGATTGAACTGAAATTTGGGGAGAAGACAATTAAGTTAGATATATTTAAAGCTTCTAGAGGATTGGATTACAATTGGATTGAGGAAATCAAATCTATTGCAATTTTTTAGGATGACATTAGTTCCTTAGAACTAGAGAGCACATACCCTCAAAACAACGAAACCCTATTATTAGAATCTTTACTCAATCCTAAATCTGAATCTTATGACTCATCTAACTCACTTCTTGCAATCGAAAATCCTATTCCAAATCCTGTTGTTGATTCTACTCCTGTACTAGAATTGAAACAATTGCCTGATAATCTTAAATATGTCTATCTCCAATCCGATCAAACATATCCCGTAATTATCAACTCTCATCTTTCTGAATCACAAGAATCTAAATTGATCAAGGTTCTTCGACATCACAAGAAGACAATTGGGTGGACTCTACATGATCTCACCGGGATTAGCCCCAATTTTGTACTCATCGCATCTATATTGAAGATGGGGCACGACCTTCAAGAGAAGCTCAAAGACGTCAAAATCTGAATTTAAAGGAGGTCGTAAAGAAAGAAATAATCAAGTGGCTAGATGCTGAAATTATATATCCCATATCTGATAGCCCTTGGGTGAGTCTAATTCAAGTGGTACCTAAAAAGGTAGAACTCACCATAAGTAAGACTGAATCTAGAGAAATCATTCCCACACGAATTGCAAATTAGTGGCGGGTTTGTATTGATTATCGTAAGCTTAATACAGTTACAAAGAAGGATCATTTTCCTTTGCCATTCATTAATTAAATCCTTGAGAGATTAGCTGGTAATACGTTCTTCTGCTTTTTAGATGGTTACTCCGGACATAATCAAATAGCAATATATCCCGAAGATCAAGAGAAAATACTTTCACTTGCCCCTTCGGAACTTTTGCTTTCTGAAGAATGCCATTTGGGCTTTGCAACGCACCCTCGACTTTTCAGCATTGCATGTTAGCCATTTTTACCGAAATGGTGGGTGAATATATGGAGGTTTTTATGGACGATTTTTCAGTCTTCAGGGAAACATTTGATATTTGTCTGGATAATTTTTCGAAGATTCTTAAGAGATGTATAGAAGTGAACCTTGTTCTCAATTGGGAGAAGAGCCATTTTATGATTCCAGAAGACATTGTACTTGGCCACCTCGTGTCTGAGCGAGGTATCCAAGTAGATCGAGCTAAAATCAATCAAATTGCAAATCTTCCAATTCCTGACTCGATCAAAGGCATTAGATCATTTCTCGGGCATGTGGAATTTTATAGAAGATTTATACTTGATTTTTCAAAAATTGTCCGACCACTCACAAACCTCCACACAAAGGATGCTACTTTTGAGATGAGTGAAGAGTGTATTTCGACATTTGAAACATTGAGAGACAAAGTTACATAGGCTCTGATCTTGCAACCACCTAATTTGGATTTACCATTTGAGATCATGTGTGATGCATCCATTATGCAATAGGAGCTGTTTTGGGACAAAAAATTGAGAAGAATCTGGTAGTAATTTACTATGCTAGTAAAACTTTGAATGAGTCACAAAGGAATTACACAGTTACAGAAAATGAATTACTAGCAATAGTATTTGGATTAGAAATGTTCAGATCTTATATACTCGGATCTCGAATCATTGTGTACTCTGATCACTCAGCTATCCGACACCTTCTATCCAAAAAGGACATGAAACCTAGGTTGATCAGATGGATCTTGCTTTTGCAAGAATTTAATCTAGAAATTCGTGACAAGGCGGGATGACAATGTTGTTGCCAATCACCTTTCCCGCCTTCCTTCTAATACTATTGAATCATCTCCTCCAATTACTGAACACTTTCCTGATGAACATCTTTTGACTATATCCTCAGATCTTCCTTGGTACGCAGATATTGTTAATTATTTGGTTACACATCAATTCCCACCAGACTGGGACGGGAATTGCAAATCACAACTCAAAGCAGAAGCCAAATGCTATTTCTGGGAAGATCCGTATCTTTTCCAACTCCATAATGATCAAATCATCAGGCATTGTGTCACTTCTTCTGAGATTGATTCTATCTTCTCTTTTTATCATGACCAGGCTTGTGGTGGTCATTTTTCTAGTCGAAAGACCGTTGCAAAAATTTTGCAATGCAGGTTTTATTGGCCCACTTTATTTGCAAATTCACAAACATATTGTAAGGCATGTAGCCGCTGCCAAACTCTTGGTGGCATGTAACGAAAAGACATGATGCCTTTGAACCCGATTATTGTTTGTGAAATCTTTGATATTTAGGGCATAGACTTCATGGGTCCGTTTCCGTCCTCTTTTGGCTTCGAATACATTTTAGTTGCTGTTGATTATGTTTCTCGTTGGATTGAAGCCATCCCACACGCACAAACGATCATCGAGTTGTCATTTCTTTTATACAAAGTCATATTATCGCTTGTTTTGGGGTACCTTATGCCATCATTTCCGATGGCATGGAGAGGCGGGAAATTCCCCTCGAAGATGCATAACAACATATCGTCTCCTCGGTGCTTGTCTCCTAGGATATTTACATATCCTACCGGGGGGCATGTAAGCACTCTGCTGGTTTAGATACCATGGGCAACATTATCACGAAATGTCGATTGCCAAGGTCTGGATTCGGCCACGGAACGCCATGGGCGAGATTATCTCGAAAGCCAGGGTTCTGGGGGTTGCCATGGGCAGTGCTATCATGAAGCATCGATTGCCAAGGACCTTTGAGGATTGATGATGGGGACGAGGAATCCGATACAAATCGTGTTGAGAAGCCAATCCGAAGCTAGAAATAAAAAGAAAAGAGAGAGAAAACTCTCCAAACAAATAAATCCTCTATCTCCCTCTTACAAAAACGTACTGCAAACTGAACGAAGGCTAAAATATGTCTCAAGCACGGGTGCTTTAACCGTAGAGTCCAACGAACCCTAGGATAGTTCCTGTGGGCCTTAAAAACCATCGCGGAGGATCGAGGCTAAAGCCGGTCAGGTCCGGATCTTAGTTGGTACTTGAATACCTCTAGGCCTATTATCGGCATTCTGACCTAGTCACAAAAGAAAAAGAAAAAGCATTTATCATAACTGGTGAAAGAAACTCCTGGTCTAAAACAGAAGTTAAAACCTTGAAATTTTGCTAAGGGACTAGCAAAACCTAGGCATAGGGGTATGATGATAACATCATCATGAGTCCTAACTAGATCATTTTGACCTAGAAAAGAGAACAAAAGCTCCTACATAACCTAAAGAAAAGCCTAATTCAAGGGATTACTGTTCTGAGAGGAAAACATGAAATAAGGGGTAAAACTATAATTTTACCATTACAGTACATCAATAGGATTTCTCAGTGGCTAAACATAGATCAATTAGTATTAACAAGAGAAAAAGTGGGATGATTCAATCAGAAAAGGGTTATTGTGAGATCTAATAATTAAATGACATTCTGTAACCTTAAAATAAACCCACTTAATTTTATAAGGTTCTAGTCAAGATAAAAATCAACTAAACCCTCTAAAATTCATGGAAAAATATCCCCTAGGGCTTAGAACCTTCAAAATGACCTTTGGAACCTATTTTGACCTAGATAGGGGTCCTAGCTCATTATTTGACCTAATTTGAGTTTTTGTGTAAAATATCTAATCAAACATAATCAAACCTAAAATCCAACTTCACCATTGGATTCCTTAGGTCCAAATTAGGTTTGTACCAAAATTTGAACTCAAGGGAAGGTCATCTTGACCTACTTTGCAAAATAATCCACCCAATTACATTTTGACCACTAGCTTTTGAAAACCCTTGCACAGACCCCCTATCTTCCTTGCCACTCTTTGCATTTAGGTCCCTCTGTCATTACAGCGGAGGAGTTTTACTCCGACGAGGATTTGAGGAGGATTTCTCCCCGAATCCTCAGAGATCTCCCAGATTTGGAAGAGAGATTCTCTGAGGAATTCTCTCTCATCTGAACACAATCCCAAGATTGAATTCGCACCCAATCTCTCATGCGAACGCTCGAGAGAATTGGGTATCATCCTCACCTTCCATCTCCAGTGAGATCCTTGCACTTGGATGCTTGCCTTCCAAGCACAAGGACCTCAGCCAGCAGCTATAAAAGGACCCCCTGTCCTTGCTGCACTTTCAAGCTTGTTTTGAACACTAATACCCCCTTAATTTCCTCCTCCCTCATCTCCAGCCAACTACCTGCAAGCTCCGGCGATCTCTCCTCCCTCTTCTCGTTGCTCTGCCACCATACCAGTGGAAGAGTCTTCTCCACCTTACTCCCCCGCATCGTGCCGTACCTACACGCGCTTCTCCGACCCCTTCATCGTCACCATCATCCTCACCTTAGGGCCTTCTTCTCCGACGACAGCACACACGCGCCGCTCGTCCTCCACCTTTCCCCCTTCATCTAACTTCCCTCAGTAAGTTCCCCTCTCTCTACCCTTCACTTTCCCCCACTTAATTTCATAAAACCCCCTCGATAGCCACCGACCAGCTCCGTCTTCCTCATCTCCGGCAGACCACCGACGAGGCGTAACTGTCACTCCACCCCTCCACACGCCTCGCCACCTACCTTAGAACCTCCACCATCACCCACTGATCATTATCCACCCCTTCACTGACCGCCACACACACCCCAAGTGCCCACCAAACACACGCACTTCCACGGTCACAGTCCGACCTAGGCACGCACGCCTAGGCTGTTCTGTGCCACACCAACCCTTGCCTCACCTTCACCATGACACGGCGAAGCTTCCCAAGTAATTTGACAGGGCCACGAGGCCATATCCGTGAAGTGCAGATCCGACCCTATTCCACCATTGAAGCAGGCGTGAAGGAGCAAGCTTGCTTGTTCCAGGCCACATTGCCCCAAGCAAACAAGCTCTAGGTGCACGGAATCCTTCCACGAACCTTTCACACCCAGCAATCAAGGGCCTTAGCAACCGCAGCAACAGCTATTGGACGGACATTCTCCCTGCAGGCGCGCGACAAAGCAGGTGGGACTTTAGTCCCATCTCGAAAACACTCAGCGCAAGTGCGTAGTATAAGTTGTTTTTGTGTTCTCTACTTATCGCCTCAGTTCACGGGGTGAGGTCCCCTCGCCCACGACACCTGCCTCATCCGCAACCCACACCTACGCGGACCTGGTTGACCCGTTTACCCTGCACTCCTCACGCACCACCCACGCCGGTGCACCTGGACCCGGGTGTCTGTAACCCGACCTGATTACCCGACTAGCTCTGAGAGAGCGAAGAGTGAAATAGAGAGAGCATACGCAAGGGAGGGTATGGGTAGGTTTTCCACTTCCCTGTGCAGGGAAAGAAGGAGAAGGAAGAGGCAGCTACTGAAGGACTTGTGAAGGCTCAGAAGAAGGGCGACTGATGAAAAGGCTAAGGAGAAGAGCTGAAGGAAAGAAATCAAAGAAGAAACTAAAGCCAAGGCAAACAAAGAAGAAAAGAAGAGAAGGTGCGGCCAAGCAAAGAAGGAAGAAGAAGGAAAGCAAAAGGCAAAGGTAGAAGAAGAGAAAGAATCAAAGGAAGAGAAAGAAAGGAGAAATCAGAGAAGAAAGAAGAAGCCATTAGAGAGAGAAAGAAAGAAGAGAGAACATTCTATTTCTTTTTGCATCTCTATTCTCTATTTAGCTTTCATATGCATTGAATCTCATTCATATTATTGTTGAACATCATATTTTGATTAATTTGATATTGTGATCTTAGTTTTTAAATACCAATTTGCTCCCTGTGTTCGACCTCGGATACTTAGGTTTTCGAGTAATAAAATTTTAATTTGTTTTCAAGGCAATTTCATTTATATTATAATGCAACATCTTTTAAACACTGATTTCACCCTGTTAACCACCCAGGAGCTCACAACCCTGAAACTCAATGTAGTGTAAAGGCGCACTCCAAGCTAACTCAAGCTCTTGCTCAGACGCTATGGGTAGAGCACCATCCAAGACACCTGAGCTGCAAGATTGTGCCTTAATGCTCCATCTAAAGATAAAAAATATAGATATAGAGCAACACCGGGGTGGTAACATATTGACATCGCATCCTCAAAGGAGACATTTTCCTCCTTCTCGATGGTGGGAATTCAAACCAATCATCAGCTTCGGATTTCATTAAGATTAAACGAGGGGCTTTTCTAATTTTTCTAGTAATTTTTAGGTGTTGGCTTTGTGTGTGAAATTTGACACAAGAACTTCATAAAAGATGCAAGTTTTTGAGTCAAAAACTAAGCCAAATAGTTTCCAAGTCGTGAAACGGGATCAAGTCATCTAAATCATCACGAGTTTAGGTGGAATTTAGAGAAGGATACTTAATCTAGTCGAAAAAAAAGATCCAGAGATTTTAACAATTAGATCCGCATCCTTATCCCTAGTTTGTTAAATATTAAATTCTATTATATCTTAAAATGAATTTTTCAACCTTGTCCCGATTTCAAAATTTCCTCAAAAAGTTTCCAAAATTTTTATTTTTTTTCGGGTGTGCATGCAAAAATGAAATGAATATTTGAATGATTTTAGGTTTTAAAAATCCTAAATCAATCATTAAAATTTAAAAATACCCCCCATGCTTAAGCTATGCAATGTTCTCATGCAATGGGAAGGGAGAAATAAGTCACCTTAATGAAAGCGGTTGGGCTCAGGATAGTCAGAACCTCTGAAAAAGAAAATAAAAAGCAAAAGGCAGGAAAAACGATGGGTTACCTCCCATCCAGTACTATCTTTTATGCCATTTAGTTAGGCGTAAAGTCACTAACTATCAGGTACATCATGGAGGTCTTGAGTGTCAGATTTTGCATTAATGGAGTTATCGAGATAGGGCTTAAGCCATTGGACGTTGACTTTGAAAGTGTTGTTTGTTTTTTAATCCAAAATTTCAACGTCACTGTGGGGATAGGTTTGAATTACATTGTAAGGACCGGTCAGCCTAAAGGATAAAGCTACCTACCGGTACCGCACCATTGCACGACCTGTTTCAACTTGGTCCGAACTCGAATATGCTTTTCCAAAGAAATTTTTTTCTATAGGTCACACTAACGTACTTAGGAGAGCTATCACTACATTCTTACAGAACAAAGGAGAACCAATTCACGAATCATGAGAACATTTGCATAATCTATTTAGAAAATGCCCACACCACGACATTCCACGTTGGCAACCAATGCACATCTTTTACTATAGTTTACACGAGAGCATGTGGAATCTCATGGACGCTTCCTGTGGGGGCAACTTTCTGAATCAAGATAAGGAATCCGCTCAGAAACTCTTTGAGGGAATGGCAGAGAATTCTATCAATCTACCTCCATGATCCAGCTTAGTAGAGGAAGCGTGAATTCGAAGGGCACCCATGAGATTGCGAATCAATCCAGTTCACGAGATTTAGAGATTATAGCTGAGAAATTGGATAAAGTCGATATTGTAGCCAAACACCTTGACAAGGTTCGCAACTCAATGAAGAATTTATCACCTCTACTTGCTACGAATCTGTGCATCAACTTATTTTGCAAATTCCCGCAACGAGGGAATTTGTGAATAATCTGGATATACGAGATCCTTCTACCTTAGGTTACTACCACACCTCTGTTCCAACCCAAGGAGGGACCTTTGCCCCATCTTCCCTACCTCTTCCCTACCTTCTGTTATGGAAAACATGATGAATCCATACAATCTTTACTCTATCTAGGAGAATTATTCAAGATCTAACCCATATTCAAATACCCACATTCCTAGATGGAGAAACTACCCAAATTTCCCCTGAGCTGATCATAATCAAAGACTTAATTATCAAAATCAAACCTGTCAAAACCTGCTTACGTTACCTTCTTAGCAACAACAAGCGAGGCCCTCCCCATCGAATATGCATAACTATTCGGGGCCAAATAGAGACTCGCAGCTTGAGCATATTTTGAGAGCTATGAATGAGAGCTAACAACATAATGCTGAGGCTCTAGCTGAGATCCAAAGGTAATGCATGATTGAACTAGCTGATTTACGAAATTAAATCATGCAATTGGATGAGTCTCGTCGGTGTTAACATCATCATTCATCATAACTAACTTGAATTAGTCAGAATTAAATGATAGATCCTCCTTAATGATCGTCTGAGGATCATAAATTCGTGCCGAATTGATTTGAGAAGATAGGAAAATAAGGTTAATTATGTTGTTTTAACATTCAATCACAATTGCAGATTGACCAAGGGGTAATTAAAGGTCAAATGAACTTAAAAGATCAAGAAGTGGGCTCAAAAGAACTGAATCTGAATTTCACGCATTTCGAGGATTAAAATGTGATTAAAAACCCAAATTATTAGCCACACTCAAAATGAAAGGGTTATGGTAGAAATAAATTCAATATAAACCTCCTAAAATTCATTGAAAAATATACAAAGAGGTTTAGTACCTTAACTTTGACCATCTGAACCCATTTTGTCTAAAAATAGAGATTCAGACGGGAATTTACCTTGATTTAGGCTTCTATGCAATTTACCCAGTCAAACATGGTCAAAACCAAAACCTAAGTTCACCATTAGATTTCTTGGGTCAAAATTAAGTTAACACCAAAATTTGGGCCCTATTAGAGTCCATTTTGACTTAATTTGCATTTTTGCCCTTAAAATCTTTGTTTATCACATCCAAACCCCTAGATTCTACATTTCCTTACATTTATGCCCCTAGCTTCTCAGATCTTCATAGAAATACCCCTGCCGCCATAGTCTTCACCTTCCTAAAGCAACTTCAGCGAGTTTGGGAAAACCCAAACTTAATTCATTTAATTTGGATCTTTAATTGAAAGAACTTCAAGCAAGAATCGCCAAAACTTGCTGATTGGATCACCAGATCTCCCCAGAGTGATCAAGATTCATTTCAAGTTTAATCAAGGTTGATTCTATCACCGACGATCCCTTGAAATTAGGACTACAAGTCCTGATGAAACCCACGATGATTGAAGCCTAAATTGGCTTGCTGGCACTCACATTTGACTCTATATAAGGGGGGTCATTTTGATGTAGAGCTTCGTGAAATTCTCGCCAATTTCCCCCCTAATTCCTCTTCCTCGCTGGCATAGAAGACCGACCCCAGGATCTCCTTGAAACTCCCTTTTCCCCCTCTGCCAAGCACAATAGGCTTAGGGCTTTTGCTCCTCATCCCTCCAAGGAGCTTCTCGCAAAGCTTTGCGTGCTGATTCACCTTCTTTCGCTCAGGACACCTACTCTTCTTCCCCGTCTCCGACATCCCTCCGACAATGCTCTCCGATCCTCCTCTCTCCAAATTAATATAGGGCTTTCTTCTCTCTCTCTCCATGAATTTGGTTTAGGCCGAGTTTTAAACTCAATCTCCCTCTCATTCACCTTCCCCGATGCCAACAATAGCTCCATTGACCACCTTCACCGTCGACCTATACCCGACCTCCTCCACCTCAATTTACCTAGGCGAAACCTCCGTCTCACCCTCATGAATATTTCACCTAACCTAATTTTACCTCGTCATGCCTCGACCATCTCCCCTGACATCGACCACCAGACCTCTATTCACCTCCATTACCCAGCCACCACACCAGCTTACTAACCAAATCACCACCACAACCACCTTCGCCACACTACAGTGAAGATTCCCATCTATCTAATTTAGGCCGTGAGGCCATTTTCTTGTTACAAGGTCTTTGTTGCCATTGTCATCTTCTCTGACTCTGTTTGCCGTCCGACCAACAAGCATCTGCCTCATCACCACTGTCAATTGGTGTGGGTTAACTGGAGTAGCATTGAGCCTCCAATTGATCAAGCAGTAGTTGCAGCATCATCAATTGCAACTGAACATACCACGCGAAGTAGCTGAAGAGAAGGGCTTCACTGATAGTCCCACATTGTGGGATCCTAATTTGGATTTTGATACATATTGGTTTTCGCCCGCTGCCCAGTCGCCCTAGACATGAGGGGTCGGGTCCCCTATACGCACACCCATATGCATCGGTCCACACTTGCCCACGCCTTGCAAGCTAGACCACCCCCCATACGCTCAATTGGGTTTGAGCTGGTCTGGTCTGGTCTAGGTTTGAGGAGAAAGAGAGAGGAGACTTTGCCAAGAGAGGAAAGGGGGGTTTTGCTCTAAGTTGCAACCAAACGGCCGATCTAAGGTCTGATTTCAAAAGTTAAGTCGTCTGTAGCAACTATGAGACGTCTGATTTGAGTAAATTTGTGGCTAAGAGTTTGACTCAAGATTTGGCTAAGTGTTGAGAAATAGAAAAGAGAAGAGGAAGGGCTGACACTTGTGATTTGAGTTGAGAATAAGCTTAAGTGTTAATTTGGTGGTTCTAACCACCGTTCCTTTTGCTCTCTCTCCATGCTATTTTTGTTCTATAATTTGCACTACATAGAATATCTTTCATATTGAGTTTTTATTATTCACTGCATATCTTGTGACTTGATTATTGTGCTCGTCATGTTTGATTAGTGGATTGAATTGCAATTGTTTGCTCCCTGCAAACGACCTTGAAAACTCACATTTTTCAAGCACTGATAAATTTAAATGTCGATTTGATTTTCGTTGATATACTACGATACATTTTTCTAAGCCGCAATGGATTAGTAATTCAATATTTTGACACCGTTGTCGGGGAGCAACGCACATTTCAATCACTAATCGCACTTATTTTGACTTGATTCTAACTTGCTATATATCTGTTTGTTGTGTTGTTGTGAGGTGAACCTGAGATTAAAGATCGACCACTCAAGCAATCACACCAAGGGTAGGTAACCACATTTCCTTCTTCCTTAAAGCCCCTCCTCTCTTAGAAAGAATTGAAAAAGAAATCAATTAGGACCAGTTTGCATTAATTGCTTAGTAATCATCATTCAAGGTTCCTGATTTGATTTGACTGGTTGATTAGAGATCCCCATCCTACTACTTGCACCTATTAGGACATAAGTTTCCTTGGGCTATTCACACCTTCTTGATTTTGCCCAAGGTACCATCTTTGGAAGAATTGGACTTGGAAATAAAGCCAATCTAGGATTTCCACATTAAGGTTTCAAGGACTAGTACACACTTCCCTGCTTAAAAAGGAAATATATTCCCGCATTGTGCTATCCAAGCCTTGTTTGAATTGATCTAATCAAGTGGACCCTAAAAATCAAGGCTCTATAATCACTTGGATCATTAAAATTTGGGACCTAATAACCTATTTGAGAACCAATTCAGGGTGATTTCGGTACTTGACCCAAACCTCATCCTCAACTTTAGGACAGATCAGGTGAAGTTGGTTCACTTTATGAATCAACCAATCTCCAAATTAGGTCACAAATCAAATTAACTTCTAAATTCAAGTGAAATTTAGGGCACAAGCAGGATTTAAACTAGTAGGCTTAGAGTTCAGCTCACAGATTCCGATCTACATGGAATCGTGGTGACAAGGAAGGTCGAGTGGGAGAAACCTTGTAGCCCGTGGGGACGCTCTACTGTGTAGGGGCCTTTGCTAGACTCTCCCTTCTTAGCTGCCAAAGTAATTCTCGGGTGGGTGAGTTTTTGATCCAGAGGTCCATTTGCCTCGAACTGCCATAGTCACCCAAGCCTTATTGGGTGCCTTGATTGGGTCCAATACACATTGTGTCCCTCATCTGTTTCCATAGTGCATGCATGGGAGTCCTTATGACCAGTCTTGAGACCTCCATTAGCAGTACACTCTCGTCGGGATTAAGCCCTGACTCAATTATTTGGATTCCCGTCCAATTAGATCAAAATCTCTTCTGATCATTCCACTTCTGAGCCCAATTCTCCATCCTCTACTTCTAGGGAGAATTAAGATCTTGAAGGAGAAGGCCAAGTGCCTAACTTTTAGAACCAATTGTAGAATCTCACAAATCTACTTCATAAACCCCTGACCACATCTGCAGATGTGAGATCACTACAATCCTGCAGTGATAGCTATTGAACCTATGGTGCAAATCCCGATTGGAGGACTTGATACTAAATTGAAGTCGAATCTGATCAGCACGATCCCCAAATTTCACAGCTTGAACTCCAAAGATCTTTTCCAACACATCAAACAACTGAAACATCTAGCCCAAACTTTTGGACCACCTATTCAAAATCGGAACTTCCTACTCATGAAGATGTTCTCTTTCTCTCCTATGGACAAGGCTGCCCATTGATATCAAATCCTGACTCAACCAATCAACACGTGGCAGCAACTACAAGATGAATTCCTGAAGAAATCCTTCTTGGTGGGTAGCACTAATGCTTTAAGGCACTAGATCATGCATTTCACGCAGAATGAGAGAGAACCACTTCATGAGGCATGGGATCACTTTCTGGATCTTATTAGGAAATGCCCTCATCACGATGTTCCTAAATGGGAACAAATCTAGTCTTTTCACCAGGGACTCCATGAGGACATTAGATTATTTGTCAATGCAACTTGTGGTGGAAACATCATGTGTCAACATAAAGACACCGTTTGAGAGATTCTCGAGAACATGTGTGAGAACTCCATTAACAATCAGTCTATGGGTGTGTTCGACAGGACAACCACCCATGAATTTACAAACATGCGAGGGGCACATGAAACACGAGACCTATCCGCATCCATCGACCTGGAGTTGGTGGCCAGTCACCTCGATAAGGTCTCCATTATCGAGAAGAAGGTAGATGAATTGACTTGCCATCTACAGAGAGCCACCACTTTGCAACAAAACACATATGCACATCCACACTCAGGTAGGGAGGCCGTGCATAACATTCACCACCACGCATATCAGAGGATGGACACGTATCCAACCCCGCCTAATCCTAGTTTCAGAGGAAACTCTGAACCATCCTACTCTAGTTGGTGGAACTTTGAACCTTCATACGCTGATTATTCCTGAGTTCTTTAGACTTGTGAGGATTTCCACACCATCCAGAATGATCCATTCTCCAACTCATATAACCCTAGATGCCGCAATCATCCAAATTTTGCATGGTCGGGAAATAATCAGAACTCAAAACCTCAATTCCAACCTCAACCACAAGCTCCATGGCCGTATCAGCCCGCTTAGCCTAGGCCCAACTCAAATTTCCAAATTGGGGCTATTAAGGAAGATCAAATGAGCTTGATTTTGCAAACTCTGGCTGAGATGTAGAAGACCAACGTGGCTATACAGAAACAACATAGGGAGGAAACCACAGAGGTTTGACATCAACTTGCATAGATGGCTGGAACTCGCTAGAGTCATGCACTTCCTTCCCAATCTCTGCCAAATCCAAATAATGTGTCAAAATAGAGGCTCGTTATGAACCCAAATCAGGGCCAAGCTCATTATGTCTATCAGGCCCCTTCTACACCTTCACCTGATGGGTTGGAGGCCTCCACATCATACTCAGGATATTAGCAGCAACCACCACTCTTGCCAACTCCGAATCCAAACCAAACAGGCCTAAATGCTGTTACTACACATAGTGGCAAAACGATTCAGGACCCACCTTATCCTAGCCACTGCAATCTTGGTAGTTCAAAGCCCACACCTAGGATTGTTATCCAGGACACAAGTATTCTAGATCTAATGCCTAAACTAATCCTAGAGGAACCAATAGAGATTCCATTTCCTAAGGCCTTGACCAAAGGAAACAAGAAACACAAACTCATGGCACTCGAGGGAGACTTGGTTAAGCTCTTTGAACAAGTCCAAATAAGCATTCCCTTGATGGATGCGATCTGCGACGTACCAACTTATGCGTGATTTCTGAAGGACTTATGTACACCAAAGCGTAAGCTATGAAACAAAGACAAGAGTCTGATTGTGTTGTCTGAACAAGCCAGTTCTATAATCTTGAGTAAACTCCTGTAAAAAGTGAAAGATCCTGGCACCCCTCTGATCTCCTATAAGATAGGCAACCTAGAGTTCAATCGAGCTTTATTGGATTTAGGAGCTTCCATAAACCTAATCCCCACCCCTACTAGATCATTTTGAGGAAACTGAGCTCAAACCGACTGAGGTGACTTAACAGCTAGCTGATAGATCAATAAAATCACCAAGAGGAGTTCTCGAGGATGTTCTAGTTAGGATACGGGATTTCTACTTCTCGATGGACTTCAATGTGTTAGACAAGGGTCCTCCTGAAAATTTGAAAGATACACTGATCATCTTAGGGAGATCGTTCCTAGCCACAGCTTGGGTGAATATCAATTGCGAAGAGGGCCAAATCAAGTTAAAGTTCAAGAATAAGACATTAAGGATCGATATCTTTAAGGCCTAGAAAGGAATAAACTGTGGGGCAATCGAGAAAGTCTGCGACATAAGTTCCTGGTTGAGGACCCGATTAAAAAGGTAAACCCGATTCTCCAAGAACCTCAACAAAAAAAAGATCTTGATCCACAGATCAAGGAGCCTGAAGCTGATATAGATCTATCCCTAGCTTCCACCTTGTCTTCTAAGGCCAATCCCAAACCCCCACCTGCTGCTAATATCCCGGTGCTTGAATTAAAGCCCCTCCCAGATCATCTGAAATGTGTTTTTAGGTTCGAATCAAATGTTTCCTATGATTATCAACTCTCGACTCGCTCCTGAGTAGGAAACAAAGCTGATTTATATCCTTCAGTAGCATCAAAGAGCCATTGGATGGACTCTAGATGACCTGATCGGAATAAGTCCATCTTATTACACTCATCATATCTATACCAAAGAGGGCTCATGATCATCTCACGAAATGCAGAGAAGACTAAATCGGAATCTACAGGAGGTCATGAAAAAGGAAATTATTAAGTGGCTCGACGCAAGAATCATCTACCCTAGCTCTAACTAAAAACCACTGGGTGAGTCCCATCTAAGTTGTGCCTAAAAAAGCAAGGCTCACTGTGATTACGACCGAATTTGGAGAAACCATCCCGACTCGAATTGCAAACTCATGGAGAGTCTGCATAAACTATCAGAAATTGAATGCATCCACGAAGAAAGACCATTTCCCTCATTCATTCATTGATCAGATTCTTGAGAAACTGGCAATAAATCAGTTTTTCTACTTCTTGGGTGGGTACTCTGGATATAACTGATGTGAGCGGAACGCGTTGGTTTAATTATGTCATTATAGCATACGTTTGTGACGTCGATTTTAATTTAAGATTTGGATTTTGTGAGTTCAAGTCGACGTCGAACTACATCGATTTGGATTTGGTGAAATCAAATTAATTTTAGTCACTTTGGGTGTCACAAAATGGTAGCGTGGTTTGCTTGTGAAAACGAGAGCGAAAGAGAGACAGAGAGAGAGAGTAGAGTTAGAGCTTGCATTTAAAACATGACAATCACTTTAAGGAGATGTGAACTATGATATAAGAAGAAACATTAACATATAGCATGCATTTAGAGTTTGTTTACAAATACAACAATAGATGAAAGCTTAAAATAGTGCAACATAAAACTAGAGTAAGGGAGAGTGCGAGGTGGAGGCGAGGCGGCCACAGTAGTGGAAGGGGGCTCCATCAGCAGCTTGACAACTCTGGGGTAGATATGGAGTGTTTGGTGGAGCTAGGAGAAGGCTAGCATTGCATGAAGAGTATGTAAGAATTGAATGCCCTTGAATGAGATGGTTGTGGGGGTTTATATAGTAGAAGAGGGCTTCCAAAAGAGGTACAGGCCTTTAGCAACATCTGGTATGCTACTACATCCCTTCCAAAAGCGTCGCTAAAGTCTCACACCCGCCGGTCCATGCACCCGTGCTTCTTCTCAAGCTGCGCCTACACATCCTCAATCGTCGAATCTGAGGTGCGGATCGCCATTGGATGGCTGAGGGCACACCACGTCGCCCTCCCACCATGCCGTGGAAGCTGCTTCCCCCGCGATCCGTGTGCTCGCAACAGAGGCCATTCGATCGCGCATCAACGGCTGGGATTGCGCATGACCAGGCACGCTGGATCGCACCTCGCTTGCGGTGAGCATGCGTCATCACAGGCATTTACGTTGGACACTCGAGATCATGCCGCGTGCCTCCATTTGATCCGTCCGCACACCCATCAGCAGCTGAATTTCAATTGTGCATGCAGGCACAGCAGGTGCAAATCGAACGTGTGTCGCACGTTCGTGCAATGGGGCACTGACCGCTACGCTGCGTCCACTCTTTGTCTCAGTTGTGCGCGAATGCTCAGCCATCTGATGGTGATCGAACGGTCGAGATTGAGTCTTGGCGCGATGAAGAGCATGTTGGCGAGGCCCGGTGGTTCTCAGTCATCCGATCCTTGGATCGGATGGCTTATATCATCTCCTAGGGCCACTGCGGTGCGTGCGCAATGCGGATGGTACCACATGGGTAATTGTGGGCTGTTGATCTAATGATCATCGGCCAGAACTTATTGGGCTTGTTGGGGGGCTCCGGATGTCGGATTTAAGCAATTTCGAGTCTGTTGGACTCCGTTCGTAGATTTAGATTCATCCGTGCAAACTGATTGCTCATCTGAGGCCTATTTCAACATTTACTTGTACACATAGCCATTAAACATTGATTATAAGCAATCTTAATTCGTCATGCATGCAATGCTCCCAAGTCCGTTATGGTATGTCATTAACGCACATATATCCTCAAAACCAACTCTAGTTGATGGAATTATCATCATTGGATGTAGAGTTATCATACTCCTATGCTCATCCCTTGCTAGTCCCTAGCAAGGTTTATCCTAGCCATTATTTTCAGTCGGAATTAGGAATTGATTACTTAGACATGTTTCTTGTCAACGGGAAAAAACATATACTACGAGCCTAATCCACAGAGAATAAAAAACGCTCGTGTTTTTGCCAAATTGCAAATCGCCAAGTCCTCGCCTTAAAGCATATATAAAATTTTTTTTTTTTCATCTTTTTTAATTTTTTTGGATTTTTGGAGTTAAGAGCATGTAGGTAACTTTTTACGGCTACCTAACCCACCCATAACTCAAAGAAGACTCTAAGTACTAAGCATCTTAGTGTGAAGATTGTGATAGACTCACTCAACGAAAATTAAAATAGACTTCGAGTTTCTACACCCTTAAGTGACCGTAAAAAAAAATGCTTACCTAAAGGTGTATCTATCCGATCGATAGTTTTCTCCCTACTTTTATTTTGTGTGGGGTTAACACAAGGGTGCTTCCAGTGTATATCTCCTCAGATTGCTCTACTTCCTCATTTTTTCCTTAAGTGTTTTGGGTTTTTTCGTGCATTTAATGAGCTGAGTTCTAGACAACCGGCCAATGGGCTGTTACCCATGATCACTTACCAGCCATACTCGTGCAGTGAAGTACGGCATATTTATCTTCTTTTTTTTTCAATAGGTGGCTTCCCTGATATAAGATTTACCTAGAGACAATAATAAAAGAGAATGATCCTGTGGCTGGGTTCTGGACAACCAGCCAATGGGCTGTTACCCAAAATAACTTGCTAGTCATACCACCCTAGAAGGTTCATTAGCTACCCAATTTCAATTAGAATCTCTGAGGAGTGAGTCAGTGTAAAAATGTGTGTAGATGCTTAGACTAAAAGTCCCTTCGAGTCAGAGGGTGGGTTGATAAGTCATATACTTATCACCCTACTTTATTGATCAAATTATTGTAAATTAAGGTTGCGAGGATTCGGGGGTAAATCTACATTTTAGTGAACACCTGGGCTGATTAAGCCTGAAGACCTGAAAAGTCTAAGTGTTCAAGTTCTTATCATATTATTTCCTATAGTTGACAAGCTCTTCATGCCTAAGTTTTCCTTCCTAATTTTCTTCTCTTCTCTTGTTTTATATAATTCAAGCTGATAATATAAACTCAAAGAATGCAAATTACCACCCCCCATGCTTAAGTTGGACAATGTCCTCATTGGAAAATAAATGTATGCAAGGGGGTACAGAAAGAAATCACCTGAGTGCCGCTGTGTACCTGATCAGTTTGAATCTTCTGGGTTGCCTCCCAGGAAGCGCTAAGTTTATTGCCTCCAGCTGGGCAAAGCTCCGCGTCAACCCTTAATGAGGGTGACTACTTCCTTTGGGGGAACCTGAGTAAGAAAATGTTTTAATCTTTGGCCGTTTACTGTGAAGGTTTGCCCAATGTTAGGATCTGCAATTTCAACCGCCCCATTGGGATAAGGTTTGACCACCTGAAATTGTCCTGTCCACTTTGATCTTAGCTTCCCAGGGAAATGTTTAAGTCTTACATCAAAAAGCCAGACTTGCTTATTGGGCTCGAAGGTTTTCTTATCTGTCGTGGATGGCTTTCATCTTCTCTTTGTAAAGTTGACTGTTCTCATAAGTGTCCCGACGGATTTCCTCGAGCTCAGATTGTTGGAGTGTCCTTTGTGCTCCGACCAACTGGGAATCCATATTGCACTGCTTAACAGCCCAGTATGCTCGGTGTTTCAACTCAACCGAAAGGTTGAAAGCCTTGCCAAAGACCAATCGATAAGGCGACATGCCCATCGGTGTCTTAAAAGTGGTCCTGTATGCCCAAAGGGCATCATCCAATCGTGTGGACCAATCCTTCCGGTCAGCTCTCACAGTCTTTTGCAGAATATTCTTGATCTACCTAGTAGAGATCTCAGTTTGCCCATTTGTTTACGGGTGATACGGGGTGGAAATGCGGTGAGTAACCCCATATTTTCTAAGTAAGGCACGGAATTGGGCATGAATAAAGTGACTCCTACCATCACAGATCATGGCTTTTGGTATCCCAAACCGAGAGAAGATGTTTTACTTAAGAAAGTCCATAACAACCTTATGGTCACATCTTCGGGTGGTTACGGCTTCGATCCATTTCGAGACATAGTCCACTGAGACTAATATGTACTCAAAGCCGTTGGATGGTGGGAAGGGACCCATAAAATCGATGCCTCAGACATCAAAAATTTTGACAATCAGAATGGGCTGTAGGGGCATCATATCCTTTCTGGTCATAGTCCCTAATGTCTGGCACCGAGAGCAAGTCTTCGCAAAGTTGTGTGAGTCCTTGAATAAGGATAACCAATAGAATCCGGACTACAAAACTTTTGCAGCCGTCTGCTTCCTAGAGAAGTGGCCACAACAGGCTTGGTCGTGACAGAAGGATAGCACACTTTGGACTTCCTCTTTAGGAATACACCTCATAATGATCTGGTCAGCATAAAGTCTAAATAGCATAAGATCATCCCAAAAATAGTGCTTGCCTTCAGCCAAGAACTTATCCTGTTGCTGTCTAGACCAACCGTGCGGAGTCTGACCTACCGCCAGATAGTTGACAAAGTCTACATACTAGGGTAGCCTCCTTCCTTGCATAGCTAGAAGTTGTTCATTAGGGAAGGTGTCGGTTAAGGGTAATGAGGGTCCAATGTGGCCCGGGTGAAGTCTAGACAAGTGGTCGGCTACAACGTTCTTGGGCCTGGCTTTGTCGCATATTTCCAGGTCAAATTCCTGCAAGAGCAGGATCCATCTGATGAGCCTGGGTTTAGCGTCCTTTTGGCTAATAAATGCCGGATAGCTGAGTGCTCGGTGTAAACCGTCATGTGGGATCCTAGAAGGTATGATCTAAACTTTTCTAACCCAAAGACTATAGCAAGCAGTTCTTTTTCTGTGACAGTGTAATTCAGTTGAGCCTTATCCAATGCTTTGCTCATGTAGTAGATCACCACAAGTTTCTTCTCTCTTCTTTGTCCTAAGACTGCGCCGACAGCAAAATCTAATGCATCGCACATTATCTCAAAGTCTTGGGACCAATCTGGGGGTTGTAAAACAGGTGCAATGGAGACTGTTTCCCTAAGGGTGTTGTAGGCCTTGATGCAATCAGGTGTCATGTGAAAAAGGGCGTCGTTGGTTAGAAAGTCAGTCAAGGGCTTAGAAAGCTTGGAAAAATCCTTAATGAATCTTCTATAGAAGCCAACAAGTCCTAGGAAAGATTGGATTTTCTTGACCGAGCTAGGGGGTGGAAGTTTGGAAATTAAATCAACCTTAGCTCGATCAACTTCGATGCCCCTATGCGAGATGATGTGACCGAGGACAATCCCTTCTTGAACCATGAAATGGCACCTTTCCCAGCTTAAAACCAGGTTGACCTTGATACATCTAACGATGACATCATCATCAACCATATCTAGCTTTATTTAGTCATATTCCATCATTAAATGCTCCTACATAACCGCCAAAGAGACGAAATTCACTGCAAATTCATTTTAAAGGAAAGACAGTAAAATAGGGGTAAAATCACAGTTTTAAAAGCATATCTCAATTGCAGTACAATCATGGGATTTATCCAGGGGTTAATTAAGGGTCAAATAATCTTAAAAGTCTAACAAGTGGGTTAGTATAGACAGAAAAAGGTTTTCGCGCGTTACAGGAATTAAATGACTTCCGAAACCCTAAAAACAGATCCACTTAAATAACTGAGGTTTTCGTCAAGATAAAATTCACCTAAACCCTCTAAAATTTATAGAAAAATATTCTCTAGGATTTGGCATCCTTGATTTGACCATCAGAACACGTCTTGACCCAAAATAGAGCCATAGACAGACTTTTGCTCTAATTTAGGTTTTTACATAAATCACCCAGTCAAACATTGTCAAAACCTAAATCTAACTTCACCATTGTATTCCTTGGGTTTAAATTAGGTTCTTACCCAAATTTGGGCCCAATCTGAGATCATTTTGACCTAGTTTGCAATTTGATTGTGTCTGACTCTTTTATCTCACACACATGCCCCTAACTTTTGAATCCTTTACAAACAAGACCACAACTTTATCTTCTTATTCAAATAGGTCCCTGCCGCCATGAAATCCTATTCCTACAACTCTGGGAGCTTGATTTGGCATTTTCTCCTTGATTCATTGATGAATCCCTCTCAGATTTGAAAGGAAAGTTCGTCAAGGAATTCCCTTCCTTTCGAGCCAGATCCGAAGCCCTACAACCTTCCCGATCTCTCATGCGAACGCATCAGAGATTCAGGTATCTTTCAAGCTCCCATCTCCGGCGAACATTCCAAGCTTGGGAAGCTTGCTTCCCAAGCTCAAACCGTCCTCTAAAGGCCTATAAAAGAAGCCCCAATGCATACTGTCCATCCCACGCTCGAATTCGGTCAGATTCCCCTTGATTTCCACTCTCCTTATCTGGCCGAAGCTCCTTGACATCCAACGACCTCCTCTGACTCCATTGTTCTTCCATTTGCAACATCGGCAACGGATTTATCCTTCCATCTCTCTTCCGCCTCGTGTTGTACCTGCCGACACCCCTAACGACATCTTCCTCGTCGTTTCCCACTGACCGGAGCCTTCGTCTTCTCCAAGTTCGATGTACCACCGACGAGGAGATTCCCCCCTTTTGTCTATTAGATTAGGGTTAGTTTAGTTAGTTTAGACCCTTATGTTAGTTTTACACCCCAAAAACCCCAAAAATATACCCTCGACTCACGCGACCACCCTCGTCTTCTCCGCATCCGGCAACCACTCCAGCGAGGCACATCCATCGCTACACAGCTCCATCCGCCTCGCCAACACCCTACACCTCTGCCTCGACCCCAGGACCAAAAGCCCTAACCTAGTTAGGTCGATTGCCCCTCCAGATCTTCCACCGAATAGACCCACCTTCAGCCACCCATCGAGAGGTCGTCAGACCACCTCACTCCACCAAACACCTCCGCACCACCACCGTTGCACTCTACAAAGTCCGACGATGCTTCCTGAACTGTTTTAACATGGCCATTAGGCCTTTTTCTTGTTTTCAAGAATAGGACCCCCGAGCCATTGTTGAAGCTTCTTTGCAAAGCTCCAGGCCTTGTTCGTGTAGGGATTCGCCCAGGTACCTGCTCCAAGAGTCACGAAATTGCATCAGGAATACACTTGGACTTCCAATTGGAGCCTTTGACCATTCCCAGAACCTCAATCAGAGCTTCAGTTGTTGCGGCCAGTGCATGGTAGAAGATAAGGACTAATAGTCCCACATCGTAGAGCGGCAGACCACTAGCAGCGCATAAATTGAATTTGTGTTGTAGGATATTCGCCTCAACACATGGGGGTGAGCTCCCCTCTCACCCAACACCTGCCTCGGCCGTGACACTGCTCACGCGAGTCTGGCACTCACCCAATTACCTGCCTAAGCCTCTCACTCCTCGCTCACCACCCACTGTTGGTGAGCCTGGACCCAGGTGCGCTTAGATCCAAATCTAATTACCCGGTACTATGCGAGGCCCTGGGAGGGCGGAACGCAGAGAGAAAGAGAGAGCGGGGATAGGGGGTTTGCTCTCTTGAGAGTCGGCTGACACTTAGCCGTTGGAGGGATTGCCTCCCTCTGTGCGTGAAGAGCAAAAGCCAAAGAGAGAGAAGGCAGAAGAGGCACACAGAGAAGAGAAGAAAGAAATCAAGGCAGAAGAGAAGAGGAAGTACAGTGTCTTCTTGGCATTGTAGCAAGACACTTAAGTCATCTATTTGAGTAGCATATTGTCTGATGAAGTACACTATGCACTAAAGTTTGCATGGTTGAAGCTATTCATTTATTTAGATGATTAAGTAATTATTATACATATATCTAAGCTAATAATTGGTGATTCAGATCACCATTATTTTATCTTAGATGACTTTTTGCCTTAATAGATTCTTGATATACTCATGTGCTACATTGAATATTTGTTTTGAGTAATTGTTATCATTAATTGTGCTCATTTACATTATTTTTTGAGATTAGCGATTGAATTTCTATTTGCTCCCAACGAATGACCTCGGACTTTCAACTTTGAGTATAAATTTTATTTGTTTACAAGTGATTTCAACCTATACTACGACGCAGCATTTATAACATCGATTTCACTTGGCAAACATTTTGGTGCCGTTGCTGGGGAGCAACGCGCAATTCACCGCTATTCTCTGCATTATTTGATCATATTCAAGCACTGACTTGCCATGTTTGCTTTCTTGTGATTTTGTGAGGTACTTCACAAGATCTTCCAGGCAAATCAACCACTCCAGGGTAGGAAACTTTTCTATTCTTCCCTCATCAACCTCTTAATCTTGGGAAGATAAAAAAAAAGAAAAAACAATCAATTAGGAATCATTTGCCTTACTTCCCATAGTAATTATCATTTAAAGGGCAAGTTTCCTGATTTGCAAATTTTTTTTTCTGATTGAAGATTGAGGCAATTTTTGTTTAGAATTCCCTACCCCAAATTTCCTGTGCCTATTAGAGATCATGCTTAATTTCTGATCATCTTGGACTACTCACCTTCTTGTTTGAGTCCAAGATGTACATGTTGAGATCAAATTGGATATAGAGTAGAGCCAATTAGGGTTTCACTTCTAGGGTTTTGGAGTGCTAGTTCACACTTGCCTACATAAAAGGAAACAAACCCACCCGCATTTGTGTGCTACCCAAGCCCTTGTTGAAAAGATCTAATTAGAAAAACCCTAAAATCAGGCTCTAAATTCATTTGAACCCTAAAATCCTTGGACATAATAACCTAGGAGTCAAATCAGGGTGATTTCTAGGTCTTGACCTAGATCTCATTCTGCCATCTTTAGGGCAGGTCAGGTGAAGTTGGTCTACATTGTAGGCCAACCAACCTCCAAATTAAGCTACAAGTTGAACTAACTTCTAATCAAGTGAAACTCAAGACACAAATTAGGACATAAAATTGGTAAACTTAAGGTCTTAAGTTCATACATTCTTATCTACTTGGATCCTCAGTGACAAAGAAGGTCAGGTGGAGGAAACCCTGTAACCCATGGGGATGCTCTAACATGTGGGGATCTTTGTGGGGCTCTCCCTTCCTAGCTGCCCAGGTAATTCTCAGGTGTGCAAATTTCTGATTCAGAGGTATCATCCACCTCGAAATTACCTTAGTGATCCAAAAATCTTTGGGTTCCTAGATTGGGACAAAATTCACATCCAGTCCCCCATCCCTTCTATTTAGAACACATACATAGGAAGGCTAGTAGGTTTTTAACCTAAGAAGCCTCACTAGATCTTCTTAGGAATCTCTTGCAAATCTGATCTACTCCAATCTAAACCTGAGTTTTGATTCTACATCTTGATTCCACCATTTGATTTAAAAATGCAACCTGACATGTTAGGAAAAGTGATTAAGAAACCTATGTCCCAAATGACCATTAAAGATAAAATGATTGAGGTTGCTTATGGATACCATGAAGAATATTATAGAGCCTTAGATTGGGACATTCACGATAAATTTGCAGAAACAACAATCCACATTGTGAACCGTGTTGAAATACTTTATACTCGAGTCTTACATGGTTCAAACCAGGAGGATCTTTTATCAAAATTCAGTGAATTATGGAGATTGCACAGTACCGAGTGTCTACAATGTTGTTCGAATCCACAATTTTGGGAAACATATCAAAGTCTCATAGAAAAATGTGGGGACATGCTAAATACACTACAAAAGACAATTATTCAAAGATACCCATACATTCCTTCAGAAGACGAGACATCTTGGAGCAACATTGAGGAGCAAAATCTCCCAAACCCCGAGTTCAATGATAAAGGTTGTTATGGAACCCCAACCCAAATGAATTCAGATTCAAATTATATACAGATTGATACACCTGATCTTGAGACGGGTTGGAAGGATCCAATTGCAGGTGTTCCCGATTTCGAGCCAGCCCTAGAGATACAAAAACCTGGTTCGCCAAGCTTAGATTTCCCATACACCTGTGATAATGAGATTAAATCAGAACCTCTCGAGGGTGTAAATTCCGACCCTTATTCTGATAAGGTGACTCTCGAGAGCAATTTTGACATTCCTGTAAAGTCCAACCTAGATTCTAGTGATCCAGCCCACACCCTTAACCTAGAATCTGGATTTAAGCCTTATAGGGATGATTGTGAGGCCCTGTGCGATACAAATTAGATTTCAAATCTAGATTATGATTCAGGGCCCATATTTGATGAGTACACCTCTTTAGACTCCTCAGAGATACAGATTGAATTTTCAGAAGTCACGTCGATCTATGATACAAAAATCGAGGAGTTGGAAGAGTTGGATTTTGATTAGGTCTTCTCTACAAGCCAAGAACCCGAGCCCATGCCTAACAGGAACACCATTTTGAGTTCGGATTCTAAAATCAGGTTAGACCCAAGTCAGGTTGCTGATTCTACATCTTTTGATTTACTCTATGGCAGAACCTCAGATCTGGAATCAGATTCAGGACATGATTCTAACAAGTTCTCTAACGATTTCGAATCTTACTCTAATATCAGAGAACTGTTGTTTCTTGATGATTACGAGCCAATCTACGACCTAAGCATCCACGACCCGTCTTTTGATTTTGACGCTGAGGTCAATGATTTGAAAGAAAACACCTCTTCTTCTACACATGCAGAACCTTCCCAAACCCATTTTCAACCTCGACCTACAACTGGACTCAATTTTTACTCTGATTCTCCTCTTGATGAACTAGTTGCACATGATTCTCCTCCACATTTTGATCGAGTTTCAGACTTTGATCAGACGACTAATCATGTCCCATCCTTCACTGATCACTTTCATAGGGTTCTTACATCTTCCATTGATTCATTTTCATTTGAGGATCCCTACTCTGACCAGGCTTATTCGACTTAGCCAAACCCTAACTATACACTTCCACATCCTTTTGAGCTCCACAGAATATGGTGGGTTCTGCCTCTACTGATTCACATCTATCAACCCGCCAGATTGATTGGGTTTGGGCTGCATCATCAGCCCGCTGATCTGAACAAGCACTTGGTCAGACCAACCAAGCTATTGATCAAGGTGCTTGTTCTACAAAACTAGTCTGATTTGACCACTCCTCCATATAATTTTCTACTCGGCTGAAGACATTGAATTTAGTGCTTAACAGGTGGCAACCAGTCATTCCAAAAACCCAAGATCCTTCTGATTATCCTTTTGTACTTCACATCTATTACACTCTGAGTTTAGTTTTAGAACAGTTGACTCCACCTCTAGTACTCGTACCAAAACTTGAAATCGTCTGCAACAGTCTTCCCGACTTGTTCTCCCACCCGATAATCATGTTCTAATCCCTTAACCTTAACTGTTTCATACCCTCCGTTTACAATGAGGACATTGCAAAACTTAAGCATAGCAGGGTGTTAAAGTGCAAACATATAGAAATTCAGGTTCGGAAGGGTTCTCACAAAAAATTACATATTCCAAAAAAACCAAAAAAATTAAAAATTAAAAAAGAACAAAAAAATGGAGGAGGAAATTTTGAAAGATCAAATTACATATCATTCTTGAAGAGGAAGAGAGGAGGTGATTTAAATGTCAAAAAGGAGCAACAATTTGAAACAAAAGAGTTAGTCATTAGTAAAAGATTAAGGAATTTATTTGAGTTCTAGACCAAATCAAAAGAAAGAAATAAAAGACAAAAGTGCTAAGAGATAAAAGAGATTACCATGAACGCTAATCTTAGGCCTCTTGGGATTGTTTTAGGCTTAAAAATTCAACTATTCGTTAAGATCTGTAAAATGAGAAGCTTAAGTATTAGGTCTAAAGCTTAGGGATTATTCAACCCCGTTAACTGACCTCTGGTTTGCGAGACTCGGTAACCTAAGCACCATAATCCACACACAAGCTGGTTCGGTGCACTTAATTATCAAAATCACGCAAAAGCATTAATTCTGTTATGAAAAGCTACCGAGATTAAAAGCGGCTAATCAACACAAGTTGATTTGGATGAGTTCCTGACGTAGAGAGGTAGGAAATTCCCCTCGAAGATGCGCAATAACATACTGTCTCCTCGGTGTTTGTCTCCTAGGATATCTTAATATCCTATTAGGGGCATGTAAGCGCCTTGTGCTGATTCAGGTGCCATGGGTAGGATTATCCCAAAATGTCGATTGCCAGGGCCTGAATTTAGCTATAGAATGCCATGAGTAGTATTATCTCGAAGTGTTGAAAGCCAAGGTTCTGGGGGTTGCCATGAGCAGTGATATTTCGAAGCATCGAAAACTAGGGACCCTGCAAGGATTGATGGTGGGAGCTAGGAATCTGATACAGACCGTGTTGCAAAGCTAATCCAAAACTAGAAATAAAGAAAAGAAAAGAGAGAAAACTCTCAAAAAATAAAAAAATTCTTCTGTCTCTCTCTTACAAAAATGCACTGCAAACATAACCAAGACTAACCATGTTTTATATACGGATGCTTTGATCGCAGAGTTCAACGAACCTTAGGTTAGTTCCTGTGGGCCTTAGAAACCTTCGCAGCATATTGAGGCTAAAGCTGGTCAGGTTTGGATCTTGGTTGGTACTTGAGTACCTCTAGGCCTACTATTGGCATTCTAACCTAATCTACAAAAAAAAGCACACATCAAAAATCTGAGCATAAAAACACATGGTCTAGAATTTGAGTTAATTCTGTAAGATTTTCCTAAGAGACTAGCGAAAGTTAGGACGGGGGTATGATTATGAAATCATCATCAGCCATATCTAGCTTTATTTAGTCATATTCCATCATTAAATGCTCCTACATAATCGCCAGAGAGACGAAATTCACTGCAAATCCATTTTAAGGGAAAGACAGTAAAATAAGGGTAAAATCATAGTTTCAACAGCATATCTCAATTTCAGTACAATCACATGATCTTAAGAGTCTAACAAGTGGTTTAGTACAGACAGAAAAGAGTTTTCGCGCGTTACAAGAATTAAATGACTGTCGAAACCCTAAAAACAGACCCACATAAATAACTGAGGTTTTGATCAGGATAAAATACACCTAAACCCTCTAAAATTCATAGAAAAATATTTTCTAGGGTTTAACATCCTTGATTTGACCATCAGAACCCGTCTTGACCCAAAACAGAGCCACAAACAGACTTTTGCCCTAATTTGGGTTTTTGCATAAATTACCTAATCAAACTTTATCAAAACCTAAATCTAACTTCACCATTAGATTTCTTGGGTCTAAATTAGGTTTTTGCCAAAAATTTGGGCCAAATCTGATATCATTTTGACCTAGTTTGCAATTTACTCAAGTCTAACTCTTTTATCTCACACACATGCCCTTAACTTTTGATTCCTTTACAAACAGGTCCCCAACTTTATCATCTCCTTCAAATAGGTCCCTACCGCCATGAAATCCTATTCCTACAACATCAACGAGCTTGATTTGGAATCTTCTCCTTGATTCCTTGACGAATCCCTCTCAGATTTGAAAGGGAAGTTCGTCAAGAAATTTCTTTCCTTTTGAGTCAAATTCGAAGCCCTACAACCTTCCCAATCTCTCATGCGAACGCATGAGAGATTTGGGTATCTTTCAAGCTCCCATCTCCGGCGAACATTCCAAATCTGTTGGTGCTAAAGCATCACGATCATTTATTTTGACGATAACAAAACACGTATCTTTTAACATTTGCTTTTGAGACCTAGATTTCAAGTCAAATTGCAAATGGGGATAGGTGTTTAGACGGAGCTCTAGCTCGCATCCATGGCAGATTGGAGGAGCTGGACAGAGGTGGAGGAGCTTCGCGAGGAGCGAAAGCTTGAAGATGGAAGGACAAGAAGAATATGATAGATTTTTGTTTATCCTTTTCTATGTACTTTTGTCATTATATTCTTGCTCTTTTTATTTCTTAGAATATCTGTTAAAGAGTCTCAAAGAATCCTTAAAGTAGTCTTAGGAATACCTGCACTACCCTAGGATACTTAGGTTTTCTATAGAGAACTTAGAAAACCAAAATAGGATTCAGACAGCTTTTTCAGACGTCTAATCTGAATTTCAAACGTCTAATAAAAACTTTTAAGAGGTCTGACTGTTGACTCAAACGTCCGATTACTTAGGCTAGACTTAGTTCTGTCTGATGAAATCAGACGTCCAGACCTTAGTCCAAATGTCTTAGGAGACGTCTAACTCCTTTGCCAGACGTCCAACTAGTGGACCATTGGCTTCCTTAGCAAACTTTGAGGAAATGAGCGTTAGCCGCATATCAGACATCCGTAGAGGATCCCAGACATCTGATACATGACCATTTTACCTCGATTGACCCAAAATCTTCCTTCAAAGATTTGATAGCCGTTAGACTCGTTGGGAATCCATTTCCAGAGAACAAATAAGTTTCCAGGATGTCCAGACCTTGTGCCAGACGTCCTGTGTGTCATCTGATGGATATACACTAGAACCCTGTTTAGGTCTGATTCAAGTCAGGAAGGAAACCTGCCTAAAATCAGACGTCTGACTTAGCTCCCAGACATCTTAAAAGGGTTTTCCAGACGTCTGATGCCAGGACCAGACGTCTGATGACCCTGTCAGAATCATGATTATTTCTGACTACAGCCTGATTCTCTTCGGCTTTGCACCCAACAGTTATGGAAGCCTTCCAAAGCCTTCCAAAGCATTCCTAGGCCCTCTATAAATAGAGGAGGATCCCTTGGCTTGTAAGACACCCAAGACACACCCTTGCTAGAATATTTCCACACACTTGTGTCAAAAGAAGTAGAAGATCAAATAGAAGAAGCTCTAGCTCTACAAGCACTCTCTTCTCACCTAAGAGCTTCGTCCTGTTGTGCACCCTCTCTCCCACCGACGTTACGAGAGTGCTGTTGTGCTAAAGCATGATTCACGCATTCACGTTGTCACATCGACGCACTTCCACCAAAGGAAAATTTCCTAACTCCTATAGAAGCTAGGATTAAATATTTGAGGCTCTATAGGATTGTTGTACTTTATATTGTCTTTGGTTGGGTATTCGCTTTGCGAATTCCCGTCTCCTTCGTGAGACAAATTCCGTCTTGTAAAGAGAAGGGGTGATGAGGAACACTACCCTTGGTCTAAGTAGTGTGGTTGTAATTAAGGTTCAGTCACCCTCGTTTAAGCGACTGGATTTAGTGGATTTGATCGACTAGGTCGATCGAAAAATCCTAACTTGAGAGGGTTAGGTGGTGGTTTTCATCCGGTTTGGGCTTCCACCTAAAAATACTTGTGCCTATTGTGTGATTGCTTAATTTTGTGAGATTATCTACTTTTATTCCGTACTTTATTACGTCACGCATATCTCACCCCCTCCAACCAGGGAATTACAATTAGTATCAAAGCAGGTTCTTGCAAGACCGGAGTAACACCCAATAAAAAGATCATGGAGGGAAGCAGCTCCGCGAGCAGGATTTTCGAGGGGCAATCTACGACCCGACCGCCATTCTTTGACTGGAGTAATTACCCATACTGGAAGCTGCGGATGAAGACATGGCTTCAAGCCAATGACTTCACAATATGGGACTGTTGTGAGACCCCCTTCGACATCCCAGAAAGACTCACCGCAGGATACTTGCAGTAGCAGATCCGGGAACTCTCACTCAACGCAAAAATAATGAACGCATTGTACTGTGTGCTCAGCCTGGAGGAGTTCAACAGAATCTTGCAATGCGCCACCGCATATGAGATCCGGCACACACTCGAGGTAACTCACGAAGGTACCTCAAAGGTAAAGACTTCTAATATAAATTTACTTTCTCAAGAATTTGAGTCTTTTTCAATGAAGTCTAACGAAACTCTAAGTGAGATGAACACTAGGTTCACTTTCATTGTAAATAATTTAAAAGCTTTAGGTAAGACCTTCATCAAGGGGGAGCTTCAAAGAAAGCTACTTCGTTCCCTCGGACCGGAATGGGAGCAGAAGTCACCGCAATCGAGGAGGCAAACGAAGTAGAGGAGCTCAACATGGAAGATCTCCTAGGCAACCTAATGGCCTATGAGAAGAAACTAAAGCAGGACACACCAGAACCAAAGCTTAAGAAGGCTCTTGCCTTCAAAGCTATGTTGGATAGCGAGGTAAGTTTCGACAACGAAAACTTTAAAATTTTACTTAAGAAATTTTCAAAGTTTTGTAGGGAATCAAAGAAAGAAAAGAAGGAGAAGAAGGAAAGTCCGAAACATTGCTACCACTGCAATGAGAAAGGGCATCTACAATCAGAGTGCCCTCTTCTAAAGAAGGAGAAGAAGGGAAAGAAGTCTAAGAAGAAGGCATTCTAAGCAACTTGGGACGACACAAGCTCAAAGGAACAAGAGCAGAACCCCGAGGAAGAAATCGCCTGCATGGGCTTCATGGCCATGGGAAGTGATAGCGACAGCGACAACAACGACAATGAGGTAAATCCTAATTTATAAAATGCTTTCAAAGAATTATTTGAGTTTAGTAAATCACTTAAGATAAAAAATAAAAATATTAAAAAGAATCTTAGGTTTCTTAAAAGTGAAAATGAAATATTGGAAATAAAATTCAAGGATCTAGAAGCTAGTCCTAAGGATAATAACTTGTTATTAGAAAATAAAGATTTAATCAATGAAAATACTAAATTGATTGAGGAAAATGTTAGTCTAAAATCAGAAATTTCTGAATTAAAGACTAAGATGCATATTATAGAAGAAGAAATTGCATATCTTAGGGAAAATTCCAACAAATTAATCAACAAAATAGATATTTTGCATAGCCCTAAGATTGAGAAAGGATCTCCGTCAAGGAGACCCGCTAACAGATCTGGATCCAAGCTCACTTGGATACCGAAGAAAGAATTGGAATCTTGTTTTGTAGGTTTCAAAGAAGATATCGATGTAAAGGACTGGACCTACAAGCTCAAGGCTGGTCAACTCGAGTTGGGAAGACCAAGGAGTAGACCTAGGAGGAGAACGAGAAGACCGACGAGACAACGAACAACCAAACAACCTACCGCACGTCGTCCGCCAAATTAGAGACCAGTGCCAATGCCCGGGCCTCCAAACTACGGATGAGAGCCCCATCCGATGTGGCATCCACCACCTCCATTTGGGTCATTCTATTGGCCATGGTAGGTGAGGCATCCCTTAACCCTACCTTTCTTATTAGCATATAGATAGGGAGAGTTAAAACTATGAGCTATTTGTCAATCATTAAGGGGGAGATCTTGTTAAATTAGCTATATTTCCTTTAGAAAGGGGGAGAAAGAATTATACCTATCATGTTGTTACAAAAAGAGGGAGGACATTACTCTCATTAAAAGAAATTCAACCCAATTATAGAAGAGCATGCTTTAAGGGGGAGTTATAGGAAATTTAAAATTGATAAAAACCTTTTTGATAATGTCAAAACGGGGAAGGATTTTATACATTATTATTTTTTGTTTTGTCATCATCAAAAAGGGAGAGATTGTTGGTGCTAGAGCACCACGATTGTTTATTTGGATGATAACAAAATACATATCTTTTAACATTTGCTTTTGAATCCTAGTTTTCAAGTCAAATTGCAAATGGAGACAGGTGTTTAGATGGAGTTCTAGCTCATATCCATGGCGAATTGGAGGTGCTAGACAGAGGCGGAGGAGCTTCGTGAGGAGCAAAAGCTTGAAGATGGAAGGACAAGAAGAATAGAATAAATTTATGTTTATCCTTTTCTATGTACTTTTGTCATTATACTCTTGCTCTTTTTATTTCTTAGAATATCTGTTAAAGAGCCTCAAAGGATCCTTAAAGTAGTCCTAGGAACACCTGCACTACCCTAGGATACTTAGGTTTTTTTATAGAGAACTTAGAAAATCAAAATAGGATTCAGACAGCTTTTTCAGACGTCTAATCTGAATTTCAGACGTCCGATAAAAACTTTTAAGGTGTTTGACTGTTGACTCAGACGTCCGATTATTTAGGCTGGACTTAGTTAGTTTTGTCTGATGAAATCAAATGTCCAGACCTTAGTCCAGATGTCTTAGGAGATGTCTAACGCCTTTGCTAGACATCCAATTAGTGGACCGTTGGCTTCCTTAACAAACATTAAGGAAATGACCGTTTTACCTCGACTGACCCAAAATCTTCCTTCAGAGATTTGATAGCCGTTAGACTCGTTGGGAATCCATTTCCAGAGAACAAATAAGTTTCCAGGATGTCCAGACCTTGTGCCAGACGTCCTGTGTGTCATCTGATGGATATACACTAGAACCCTATTTAGGTCTGATTCAAGTCAGGAAGGAAACCTGCCTAAAATCAGACGTCTGACTTAGCTCCCAGACGTCTTAAAAGGGTTTTCCAGACGTCTGATGCCAGGACCAGACGTCTGATGACCCTGTCAGAATCATGATTATTTCTGACTACAGCCTGATTCTCTTCGGCTTTGCACCCAACGGTTATGGAAGCCTTCCAAGGCCTTCCAAAGCCTTCCTAGGCCCCTATAAATAGAGGACCCCTTGGCATGTAAGACACCCAAGACACACCCCTGCTAGAATATTTCCACACACTTGTATCAAAAGAAGTAGAAGATCAAATAGAAGAAGCTCTAGCTCAACAAGCACTCTCTTCTCACCTAAGAGCTTCATCCTGCTATGCACCCGCTCTCCACCAATGTTACAAGAGCGCTGTTGTGCCAAAGCGTGATTCACGCATCCGCGTCATCACATCGATGCACTTCCCCTAAAGGGAAGTTTCCTAACTCCTGTGGAAGCTAGGATTAAATATTTGAGGTTCTATAGGATTATTGTACTTTATATTATCTTTAGTTGAGTATTCGCTTTGCGAATTCTTGTTTCCTTCGTGAGACAAATTCCTTCTTGTGAAGAGAAGGGGTGTTGAGGAACACTACCCTCGGTCTAAGCGACTGGGTTTAGTTGATTTGATTGACTAGGTCGACCGGAAAATCCTAACTTGAGCGGGTTAGGTGGTGGTTTTCACCTGGTTTGGGTTTCCACCTAAAAATACTTGTGCCTATTGTGTGATTGCTTAATTTTGTAAGATTGTCTACTTTTATTCCGCACTTTATTACGTAACGCATATCTCACCCCCTCCAACTAGGGAATTACAAAATCGTCCTCTAGAGGCCTATAAAAGAAGCCCCAGTGCATACCGTCCATCCCACGCTCAAATTCGATTGGATTCCCATTTGATTTCATCTCTCCTCATCCGGCCGAAGCTCCTCGACGTCAGGCGACCTCCTTTGACTCCATTCTTCGTCCGTTTGCAATACCAGCAATGGATTTATCCTTCCCTCTCTTCCGCATCGTGTTGTACCTGCTGACGGCCCTGACGACATCATCCTTGCCATTTCCCACTCACCGAAGCCTTCATCTTCTCCAAGTTCGACGTACACCGGCGAGGAGATTCCCCCATTTCGTCTATTAGATTTGGGTTAGTTTAGTTAGTATAGACCCTTAGGTTAGTTTTACACCCCAAAAACCCCAAAAATATCCCCTCGACTCACGCGACCACCCTCGTCTTCTCCGCGTCTGGCAACCACTCCAGCGAGGTGCCTTCATCGCTACACTGCTCCATCCGCCTCGCTGACACTCCCTACACCTCTGCCTTGACCCTAGGACCAAAAGCCCTAACATAGTTAGGTTGATTGCCCCTCCAGATTTTCCGCCGAATAGACCGACCTCCGGCCACCCTTTGAGAGGTCGTTAGACCTCCTCACTCCACCAAACACCTCCTCACCACCACCGTTGCACTCTACAAAGTCCGACGATGCTTCCTGAACTGTTTTGACGTGGCCATTAGGCCTTTTTCTTATTTTCGGGAACAAGACCCCCGCGCCATTGTTGAAACTTCTTCGCGAAGCTCTAGGCCTTGTTCATGTAGGGATTCGCCTAGGTACCTACTCCAGGAGTCACGGAATTGCATCAAGAATACACTTGGACTTCCAATTGGAGCCTTTGACCATTCCCAAGACCTCAATCAGAGCTTCAGTTGCTACAGCCAGTGCGTGGAAGAAGATAGGGACTAATAGTCCCACATTGTAGAGCGATAGACCACTAGCAACGCATAAATTGAATTTGTGTTGTAGGCTATTCGCCTCAACACACGGGAATGAGGTCCCCTCTCACCCAACACCTGCCTCGCCTGTGACACTGCTCACGCGGGTCTAACACTCACCCGATTATCCGCCTAAGCCTCTCACTCCTTGCTAACCACCCACTGTCGGTGAGCCTGGACTCAGGTGCACTTAGGTCTGAATCCGATTACCCGGTACTGTGCGAGGCCCTGGGAGGGCGGAACCTAGAGAGAAAGAGAGAGTAGGGGTAGGGGGTTTTGCTCTCTTGAGAGTCGGCTGACACTTAGCCGCTAGAGGGATTGCCTCCCTCTGTGCGTGAAGAACAAAACCCAAAGAGAGAAAGAAGGCAGAAGAGGCACACAGAGAAGAGAAGAAAGAAGTCAAGGCAGAAGAGAAGAGGAAGAAGTACAGTGTCTTCTTGGCACTGTAGCAAGACACTTAAGCCGTCTGTTTAAGTAACTTGTCGTCTAATGAAGTGCACTGTACACTAAAGCTTGCATGGTTAAAACTATTCATTTATTTAGATGATTAAGTAATTATTATACGTATATCTAAGCTAATAATTGGTGATTCAAATCACCATTATTTTGTCTTAGATGACTTTTTGCCTCAATGGATTCTTAATATACTCATGTGCTACATGGAATATTAGTTTTGAGTAATTGTTATCATTAATTGTACTCATTTACATTATTTATTTAGATTACCGATTGAATTTCTTTTTTCTCCCAGCGAATGACCTCGGACTTTCAATTTCGAGTATAAATTTTATTTATTTTCAAGTGATTTCGACCTATACTACGACGTAGAATTTATAACATCGATTTTGCTCAGCAAACAACATCGCTTCAGGATCTTTTCCAAGTTGCTAAGACAATGATCAAATGAATTCCCGAACACAAAGAAATCATCCATAAAGACCTCCAAGTATTGACCCACCATCTCTGAAAAGATGGCTAGCATGCAACGCTGAAAGGTAGAGGATGCATTGCATAACCCAAATGGCATACGACGGAATACGAGCGTGCCATACGGGCAAGTGAATGTGGTCTTCTCTTGATCTTCTAGTGCAATAGCAACTTGGTTGTATCCCGAATATCCTTCCAGGAAGAAAAAATATTTCTTGCTTGCCAATCACTCGAGAATCTGGTCAATGAATGGCAAAGGGAAATGATCTTTCTTGGTGGCCTCATTAAGCTTCCTATAGTCGATGCACATCCGCCATGCAGTAGCGGTGCGGGTGGGGATGGATTCACCGTAGTCATTGGTGACCACGGTGATCCTGACTTTCTTGGGTACCACTTGAGTGGGGCTCACCCAGGGGCTATCGAAAATTGAGTAAATGATGTCTGCGTCAAGCCACTTGATCATTTCTTTTTTAACAACCTCTCGCATGTTCGGGTTCATTCGCCTCTGCACCTGGCGAGAAGGTTGAGCCCCATCTTCCAAATAGATCTTGTGAATGCAATAGGTAGAGCTAATTCCCCTTAAGTCAGAAATTGTCCACCCATGGCTGCCCGATGTTCAGAGAGGGTTGTAGTCAACCTAAGTTCTTGATCCCTAGTTAAATGGGCATTGATAATCATAGGGAAGGTCTGGTCAGGTCCTAAGAAGACATACTTGAGATTATCGGGCAAAGGCTTTAGTTCATGTGTAGGTGAGACAACATTTAACGGATAAGGGAAAGGCAGGAGTTGATCAACATCAATCTCCTCAAATGGAGGTTGCTAAAGGTAATCAGCTCTACAAAGGTCAACCTCCACAGGCTGGGGTGGGTCAAGGTAGTCATCAACTGGTTGAGTCAGATGGTCTGCTAAAGAGCTAAGAGTGAGGCATTCTTCCACCAGAGGTTCCACGGGATCGTGCTCCTCAACCCAGCTACAATCAAAAGACTTAGCCGCCCCAAAGATATCCAATTACATCTTATTATCTCCAAAGGCGATTTTCATGCATCTCGTGTCACAATCAATGTTCTCCTTAACCGTAGCTAAGAAGGGTCTGCCCAAGATGATAGGTGTATTTTGTAGCCGTTCGGGGACTTCCATGTCAAGAACTAAAAAGTCGACCGGGAAGTAGAAGTCCTTGACCCAAACAATTACGTCCTCGACTATCCCCTTTAGGGTTTTCATGGATCTATCAGCAAATTGGATAGTCACAGGTGTGGGTTTTAACTCCCCAAATCCAAACTGGTGATAAAGGGTAGTCGGGATTAGGTTGATTGAAGCACCTAATGAAATTGCACTAGAGGGGGGGTGAATAGTGAAATTATAGAGTATTGTAATACAACAAATTCAATCACACAATATACTCAATTATTTTTAGGTGGAAACCCAAGATGGGTGAAAACCACCACCTAAGCCAATCTCTTGACTTAGGATTTTCGATCACAAGGTGATCAATCCACTAACCACACTACTTAAACAAGGGTAGTGTACCTCAATTACAATTCCCACCTCCAATCCCTAAACGGAGGTTTCTCTCTTCAAAATGAAGAGACGGGGACCCGACAGGCCAGATACCCAAAATACAGAAACTAAGAAGTAAAAATAACACCTATAGAGCACCCCAATAATTTAGTTGCTTTCTTATCTACTAAGCATGAAAAGAACTCCCTGATGATTTGCAGAACAGAGCGAGTCGGGAGTATGGATTTGCCCTTTGATCAGAGTATTAGCACAGCACAAGGGCAAGATGGAGCTTAGAGTAGTGAGCAAGAGATTTTTCTAATGGAATTGTATCTCAAGAGGTGTCACTTGCCTAAGAGGAGTTGTAGTCTATTTATAGGCAAGTTTGGAACCTTCAAGAACACTTGGGAGAGCTCTTCTAGCCGCTGGAAACAAATCCCAAGAGTTTAGGACGAAATCCACACAAAATCAGGGTAATGATGAGTCTGACAGCAACATCAGACGTCTAATTATAGTATCAGACGTCTTATAGGACGTCTGATTTTTCCTATGGTCGTCTCATATTGCAGGACATCCTTAACTGACTCTATTGGATCAAAAGAAGGACGTCTGATATTATCTCATAAGACGTCTGATTATTTCATTGGACGTCTAATGAATGGTGCATTCGTTCCTGTTATCATCAGATCCAAACAGGGTTCTAGGTTTAGAGGATTGGACGTCGTTATGGACGTCTGATAATATTACCAGACGTCTGTAAACCTAAATACTCTTCCTTCCTCCTTCTGCCAAAAGATTATGTGGCCGTAGAGAGATACGCACAAAAAATCATGGCCAACGGTTCAAAGGCAGACGTCTGTAAGTGTTTCCAGACGTCTGGAAATTCTTTTTCCTACACATGCTCTAACGGTTAGTATGAGGACGTCTGGGTAAATAATCAGACGTCTGTGAAAGGTTATCGTCGTCTGAAAGTGAAGTCCTTCGACTGATGTCTATGAGGAGATAACAAAGGCAGAAATCTTTGAAATTAGACATCTGATACACATGCCAGACGTCTTAAAGTGGAAAATCAGACGTCTGGCATTTGTCATGGACGTCTGATAAAAGTATAAGTGTTGGGTTTTTGTTTCTAATTTATCCTAAGTGTAGAGAGCCTAAGTTAGCTATTTATAGGTTTTGTTCGGGGGCTCCTTACAATATTTCTAGACTCAAATAAAATGAAAATTACAACCTTTGAAAGTTTACATGAAAAATCCTAGGACCTAATACTTATGCTACTCGTCTTTACGCTTTTAATCTCCCGTCTTGGAAAGCTTTTTGAAATCCTGCAAATATGTTATTACAGAGAGAAAATAATATGCTATGCTTTATTTTTTATTTCATTTTCTTCATTTTGTAAAATCATCAAAATATTATATCGAGTGGTTGAACTAACAATCTCCCCTTTTTTGATGATTTTCAAAATATAGCTGTAGGTTCCTATTTCCTCCCCCTAAAGGTTGTACTTGGTAGTCTTTATCTATTTAGGAAGTTTTTATATTATTCCTTAAGTTCTTACCTACATTCTTCTCCCCCTTTTTGAATATCATCATGAAGGGTTGTTAAAGGGAGTTGAAATCCAAACTACAAGAGTGATATCTACAAAGTAGAGTGCATGAGTAAAATTGCATGTTTAAAAGATGACAAGGCATTAAGGAAAATTTATTAGGAATAGAAATATTTAAGCATGGACTAGCTATTTGTTCCCAAAAGTATTAAGTACGGGGTCAAGGCCCCTTAATACAAACTTAGAATAAAAGACAGAAAAATAGAAGCACTAAAACTATTCTTCTTGATCTTGGCGGCGGCGGCGACAAGCGGGTCCTTGTCCTATCTGCAAATTTTGAACATCTGATCTAAGTTCGTCGATGTCGCGGCGCATGCTTCCCATATAGGTGTACATCTCGCCGGTTCGACGCAGCAGGAGGGAGATGCCGGAGGAGAGGGAATCTGTGGCTGGATCCCATGCTTCATCAAAGCTCGAGCAGGGAGCTTCTATTTGAAGGGGCCGTGGTTCATGGAAGTCTGGAAAGGGTGGAAGGGGCTCTTCTTCCATGGGTTCGTCGGCGGGCTCAAGATGTTCTCTAAGTATATGCATCTTGGCGGCTGTGGCCCGGTTGTAAGGCTCAATTTTCTTGTCAACTGCTTGGTCAGTTATGGAAATCCGATGGGATGAAAAGATTTTGGATAGAATAGACCCAAACGGAAGTGATGCCCCATGGTCCTCATTCATGACGCGAACAATGAGGCGGCAATAATTGAAAGGAATATGACGAACGGCCGCAAAAAGGAGCGCCTTGTGTTGGCGTGAGATGTAATCAAAACCTCCCGATTTGTTTAGGAGGTCCCACCCAAAAATGCGAGAGAGTAGACGTGGAAGGGGTTTGAGATTTTTGCACGGTAGAGTGCCAAGGTTTTCAACATATTTTTCCGGGAGAACTAACTCTTGATTGATGATTTCTGGGTCGTATTGCCTCAGAATGTCATTGAAATCATTTCCCTCATTGGGGATGGCTAGAAGGTCAGAGATAGTTTCGGATGTGATGTGTATTTCACGACCAAATAGGCGGGTATGGAGTTCAAGTTCATCGTTGCTGTAGTCCTCAACGATGTTGGCATAAAAGAGACGGCAAAGATCAGGGAACACACCAAGAGTTCCAATGCCGGAGTGGAATTGACGGTCAAAATATTGGAAAAGATGGAGAGTTTGGAAGTGTTCCCGAAGGTTCAAATGGGCAAAATCATTCCAAACAATAAAACGAGGGCATTTAACTTTGGCATTCGCGAAACGACGAAATCGCTGCCTAGCGATGTCACCCCGCAATTGATCTGCCAAATAAGTGGAAGAGGAACTGGAAGATCCCTCAACTTGCTTCCTACGGGGAGGCATATTTGGTGGAATGGGTGGTTAGGTTTAGGAAAAAATGAGTGGTGTTTTGAGGATAGAATACCTGCAAAAAAGAAACAACCATTCAACCAAACAACATTCACCCAAAACATAGTTTCAAACACTGCAATCATCATTGAAAAAATATGTGGCAGTATGCCTTGAGGCAATACAACCTGCCATGTAGTTGTGGCAATATACCTTTGGATGCAAGCAACTAAAATGTCGGCTTGATCCTCATGAGGTAATACCCTTGCCATGGAAGATGCAGCTAGGGCTAACAGGGTTTTCTTGACTGAGGGTTAGGGTTCTAAGGCTGATAATGATATGAAATGCACATGTAGGTAAAGTGAATCAAGAAGGAGAACTAGATGCTACAAGATGCTACAAGGTCGTGGGTAAAAGATCATGGAGACGCCCTAGGAGTGGAGAGGATATACCCACGGGAGGAGGGAAGCCTCCAAATGCGCGGTCGAGAGGCAGGGAGGACGCGCGCAGAGGAGCAGCAGTTCCGTCAGTCGTCGAAGAGGCGCGACGGTCGTCTGGCAGCGAGCAGAACTTCGCCAACTGCTGCTGTGGGCCGTCGGGTGTGAGGGAGAGCGGCGCACAGATTTTGTGTGGGGTAGGGATTTTGGACAGCAGAGTGGGACCTTTGCGAAGGGGATCTCATATCCCAAGGTCACGTAGCAAGTCTCCCCCTGAAGTTGGGGAGATTTGCATTTCAAACCGTCCAGAGAAAAACCGCGACGCGCAGATTTTTCCCAGATCAGACGTCTGGAAAAGGAGTCAGACGTCGGGATTTGCCAGAGGGATTTTAGCCCATTTCAGGGAGACGCCTGTTTTATTCATTAGACGACCAATCAGACGACTAATTATATAAATAGACGTCTAATTTCTGCAGGAATCCTCCCCAGCAAAAAGATTTATTCTCCAGGTTGTCGTCTGATTTCTTACTCAGACGACAAAGAAGACGTCTAAATATAATATTAGACGTCCGATTTCTGCAGACAGACCTTCCTGGATTTTCGTCTAAAGTTACAGGGTCGTCCGCTTTTCCTGTCAGACGACCTCTACGACGTCTAACCACATATTCAGACGTCCGACAGGCAATACATGTTCTGTCTCCGAGATAGATGTCTGTCAACACATTTGGACGACACTTCAGACGTCTGTGTGGTGTACCAGACGTCTGATATGACTGTTTTGTTATATAAAATCGTCGTCTGTCCCAGATGTTTAGACGATGAATTTTAATGTATAAGACGTCTGATGATTTAATCAGACGTCTGCTATTGGACAGAATGTGCATTTAGATGTTTGAACTGAGAATGAAGGCTTCTAACTTTGTGAAATCAAGGTTCTATCTATGCTCATGACAAAAGATGTTCCATTAAATCACTAAATTCTTCAAATATCACTTAGCTTACATATGCCTAGTTTCCTACGTATATAATTAAAGCGATCATAATTCAAAGGTTTAGTGAAAATATCTGCTAATTGCAGTTCAGTACAAATAAATTCAACTTCGATTTCTCCCTTAAGTACATTATCTCTCAAGAAGTGATGTCGAACATCAATATGTTTTGTGCGAGAGTGATGTACGGGGTTTTTCGAGAGGTTGATAGCACTAATATTGTCACATAATATTTTTATCTTATTAAATATCAAGTTAAAATCCTTCAAAGTATTTTTCATCCAAAGCACTTGGGAACATGCTAGTGCGGCGGCTATGTATTCAGCTTCTGTAGTTGATAAAGCTACACTAGATTGTTTCTTTGAGAACCAAGAGACTAGTGATTCGCCTAAGAATTGGCACGTCCCACTAGTACTCTTCCTATCGGTGCGGCTACCTGCGTAGTCCGCATCGCTATATGTAACTAAGTTGAATTGTGGACTCCTAGGGTAGAATAAGCCATAATCAGATGTGTCAACTAAATATCTAAATATTCGTTTTACAGCATTTAGGCGTGATTGTTTAGGGTTTGATTGAAACCTAGCGCATAAGCAGGTACTAAACAAAATATCAGGTCTACTGGAAGTTAAATACAGTAAAGATCCAATCATGCTACGATAGAGCTTTTGATCTATGGGCGTACCTGATTCGTCCAAGTCTAAGGAAGTTGTGACACTCATAGGAGTGTTCTTCCCTTTACTTTTGTTCATATCAAATCTCTTCAGCATCTCCTTTGTGTATTTTGATTGACACACAAAGGTTCCAATTTCGAGCTGAGTGATTTGCAAGCCCAAGAAAAACTTGAGCTCACCCATCAAACTCATTTCGAATTCTTCCTGCATAATTTCTGAAAATTTTCTACACATAGATTCATTATTAGCACCAAATATAATATCATCTACATATATTTGAACTAATAAAATGTCTTTTCCTTTTCTTTTAATGAATAATGTGGAATCAGCTTCCCCTATTGAGAATTTTGCATTTAACAAGTTGTCTTTGAGCCTTTCATACCAAGCTCTAGGAGCTTGCTTTAGACCATATAGTGCCTTGTTTAATTTGTAGACAAAATGAGGCTTATCCTGAGACTCAAAACCAGGAGGTTGTTTTACAAAAACTTCCTCATTAATGAATCCGTTAAGAAATGCGCTCTTAACGTCCATTTGAAAGAGTTTAAAGCCAAGAAAGGCAGCATAAGCAAGAAACATGCGAATTGATTCGAGTCGAGCTACAGGGGCGTAGGTCTCATCAAAATCAATTCCTTCTTCTTGGTTGTACCCTTGTGCTACCAACCGAGCCTTGTTTCGAATAACTATACCGGATTCATTCAACTTGTTCCGGAATACCCATTTGGTACCTGTTACCGTTTGCCCTTCAGGCTTGGGTACTAGATCCCAAACTTCATTCCTTTGGAATTGGTTGAGTTCCTCCTGCATGGCCATCATCCAAGTTTCTTCGGAGCACGCTTCCTCGACACTCTTCGGTTCAACTTGAGATACAAAGGCGGAGAGACCAAAGGAGCAACTAAAGCGAGATCGGGTTTTAACGCCATCAGAAACACTTCCAATGACTTGACTTTCGGGATGATCCCTTTGATATATCCAATCTTTTGGAAGATTATGGATATTGGAGTTTGGAATGTCAGACACATCAATAGTAGAATCATCTTCATCATCCATATTGACTCGGTCACTGGAGGAATGAGGAGATTCATCGAAGGAGACATGAAAGGTTTCCTCCACTATTAATGTGGTCTTGTTAAAAACCCGATATGCCTTACTACGTGAGGAATAACCAATAAAGATGGCTTCTTCACCTTTGGCATCAAATTTATCTAAATTAGAGCGGGTATTCAAGACAAAATATCGACATCCAAAAACTTTAAAATAACTAATTTTGGGTATTTTCCCATAGTATAGTTCAAAACAAGTTTTTCGCAATCCGGATCGAATTAAGGTGCAATTTAACACATAACAAGCCGTGTTAACCGCCTCAGCCCAAAAGTACTTCGGTAACCCCGAGTCTATGAGCAATGTTCGAGCACACTCTTGAAGAGTACGGTTCTTTCTCTCAACCACCCCATTTTGTTGAGGTGTTCGAGGAAAAGAGAACTCATGAGCAATACCATGCTCTAGACAAAAATCATCAAACAAGGAATTTTCAAACTCGCCCCCATGATCACTACGGATACGAGTGATTTGGTAGCCTTTTTCAGTTTGAATTTTCCTACAAAAAACATAAAAGACGGAAAACACTCCTTTAGATCTCAAGAAGGAGACCCATGAAAACCTCGAAAAATCATCTACAATTACAAGGCAATATTTGCATCCACTGAGGCTCTCATATTTTGTTGGTCCAAACAGATCTAGGTGAAGTAGTTCTAAAGGTCTTGATGTGGATATTACTTCTTTTCTTTTAAAACTAGATTTTATAATCTTACCAAATTTACATGAATCACAAATAAGCTCATTTAAAAATTTTCTTTTAGGAAGACCTCAGACTAGTTCATGTTTAGCTAATTTTTGAACCAGCTTCATATGAACATGTCCTAGTCTTTTATGCCATATACTTAACTCATCATTTGCTACAAGACATTCATAAGTGCCATTTTTATCAAATTCTACGACATAAATGTCTTTAAATCTAGTTCCCTTAAGAAGGATTTTATTGGTTAATGCATGCATAATTTCAAACATTTTAGAAGTAAACACTACTTTAAAACCCTTATCACATATTTGACTTACACTTAAAAGATTATGTTTTAGTCCTTTAACTAGATAAACATTTGAGATGGGAGAGAGAGGGTTACCTATTTTACCAAGGCCAATAATATGGCCCTTGTGGTTGTTGCCAAATGTAACTGTTCCTCCATCCATAGGTTGGAGATCCAAAAATAGGCACTTGTCTCCTGTCATATGTTTGGAGCATCCGGAGTCCATCACACATCGGCCTCCTTGGTGGTGGTGGTCTCCTTGTCTTCCTCCTTGTAGACCTTCTTCCTCCTACAAAAGATCTTCGATGGTGACTTGGTGTTTCTATAGGTCTTTCTAATTTGAGTCGTCCATCCTTCATTTTGTATATCCAATTTTTAACATTATGATGTCCTTTCATCCCTACAAAACAAAGTGAGAGTTGTCTTTTCGGTATCCATTGTAAAGTGGATCCGTATTTGTTAGTGGTCTCCTTTAGAGGAGGGTCCTTTTTCGGCTCACTTTGACTAGGCTCATAAAAGCCTAATCCAAATTTACTTGAGGAAGGTTTTTGATGGGCAATGAGTTTGTCCAAGTTATCTTTCCCCTTTGTAAATTTGGCTAGGTCCTCAAGAAGTTGGTTTGACTTTTCTTTGAGATGATTTATCTCTATTTTCATTATATCTAGTTTATCTTCTAGTGCCCTAATCTCTACTCTAAGTAAGCCATTTTCATCCTTTTTAAAAGAGTTTGATTTTTCAAGCACATGGATTTTGTCGAGTAATTCTTCTCTATCTAAAAATTTTTGTTCACTCATTGCTGTATACAAATCATTTGTTAATGACTCTTTCTCAATCATTAGATTTCTTATTTGCATATTTAAAGCAGTGGTTTCTTTTGTAAGAATTAGATTCTTTTCTTCAAGATCATTGATTAATCTCTTATTTTCTAACTTTTCTTCTTTTAAAGCCTTGCTTTGGGTTTTAGTTTTCTTAAGATCTATATATAATGAATCAAAGGCATCTTGTAATTCATCTAAAGAGTAGGGGTTTACCACAGGTTCCTCAGATTCAGACTCGGAACCATCATTTGTTGCCATTAGTCCCAAGCATGCCGTTTCTTCATTTGTTTCCTCCTCCTCTTCTTCTTCGGAGGTGGAGTCATCCCACGTTGCCTGAAACGCCTTCTTCTTGAATCTTTTCGGTTTGGAGATCTTCTTGTAGTCAGAAGGCTTCTTGGGTTTCTTCTCATCATCCCTTTTGAGTAAGAGACAATCTTTCCTTATGTGACCTCTCTTTTTGCAATTATAGCAAATTAGAGGATCTTCTCTTTTCCTTCCCTTGATCTCTCTTCTATTTCTGAGAAACTTTTTAAACTTTTTAGCTAATAAAATAAATTCTTCGTCATCGGTACTTACCTCATCATCCGAAGTAGCTTTGAAGGCTAAGGTCTTCTTCTTTGGCTCCGATGAGATTGATTTCTTCTTTTGCTCCATTTTTTATTCGTAAGCCATGAGATTCCCAAGTAGATTTTCCATGTCTAGATCCTCTACTTGGTTGGCTTCTTCTGTTGCCGTTACCTTTTGCTCCCACTCGGGTCCGAGGGAGCGAAGGAGTTTCCCTTGAAGCTCCCCCTTTATAAATGTCTTTCCCAAAGACTTAAGGTTATTCATGATTAACGTGAATCGAGTGTACATGTCCCCAAGTTTTTCATTCTCCTTCATAGAGAAAGTTTCGAATTCCTGCGATAACAAGTTTATTTTTGAGGATTTAACTTTAGATGTACCTTCGTGAGTTACCTCCAAGGTTCTCCAGATCTCGTGGGCGGTTTCGCATTGGCTGATGCGGTTGAATTCCTCCAAGTTGAGAGCGCAGTAGAGTGAGTTCATTGCCTTGGCATTCAGTCCAAGGTGATGGATTTGCTCCACTGTGTAACCTGTTTCTAGTTTCTCAGGAATGATGTATGCGGATTTGCATTTCTCCCAAATGGAGAAATCGTTGGCTTGAAGCCACATCTTCATTCTCAGCTTCCAGTAAGTGTAGTTGGTTCCTTCGAAGAGTGGTGGTCGAGTGGTGGATTGCCCCTCCAATCTGCTTGTGGAAATGGCCTTCCCCTCCATGTGATCTTTCCGCGAATGTTACTCCTGTAGGCGGAAAACCTGCTCTGATACCAAATGAAATTGCACTAGAGGGGGGTGAATAGTGAAATTATAGAGTATTGTAATACAACAAATTCAATCACACAATATACTCAATTATTTTTAGGTGAAAACCCAAGATGGGTGAAAACCACAACCTAAGCCAATCTCTTCACTTAGGATTTTCGATCACAAGGTGATCAATCCACTAACCACACTACTTAAATAAGGGTAGTGTACCTCAATTACAATTCCCACCTCCAATCCCTAAACGGAGGTTTCTCTCTTCAAAATGAAGAGACGGGGACCCGACAGGCCGGATACCCAAAATACAGAAATTAAGAAGTAAAAATAGCACCTATAGAACACCCCAATAATTTAGTTGCTTTCTTATCTACTAAGCATGAAAAGAACTCCCTGATGATTTGCAGAACGGAGCGAGCCGGGAGTATGGATTTGCCCTTTGATTAGAGTATTAGCACAGCACAAGGGCAAGATGGAGCTTAGAGTAGTGAGCAAGAGATTTTTCTAACGGAATTGTATCTCAAGAGGTGTGTCACTTGCCTAAGAGGAGTTGTAGTCTATTTATAGGCAAGTTTGGAACCTTCAAGAACACTTGGGAGAGCTCTTCTAGCCGTTGGAAACAAATCCCAAGAGTTTAGGACGAAATCCACATAAAATCAGGGTAATGATGAGTCTGACAGCAACATCAGACGTCTAATTATAGTATCAGACGTCTTATAAGACGTCTGATTTTTCCTATGGTCGTCTAATATTGCAGGACATCCTTAACTGACTCTATTGGATCAAAAGAAGGACGTCTGATATTATCTCATAAGACGTCTGATTATTTCATTGGACGTCTAATGAATGGTGCATTCGTTCCTGTTATCATCAGATCCAAACAGGGTTCTAGGTTTAGAGGATTGGACGTCGTTATGGACGTCTGATAATATTACCAGACGTCTGTAAACCTAAATACTCTTCCTTCCTCCTTCTGCCAAAAGATTATGTGGCCGTAGAGAGATACGCACAGAAAATCATGGCCAACGGTTCAAAGGCAGACGTCTGTAAGTGTTTCCAGATGTCTGGAAATTATTTTTCCTACACATGCTCTAACGGTTAGTATGAGGACGTCTGGGTAAAGAATCAGACGTCTGTGAAAGGTTATCATCGTCTGAAAGTGAAGTCCTTCGACTGATGTCTATAAGGAGATAACAAAGGCAGAAATCTTTGAAATTAGACGTCTGATACACATGTCAGACGTCTTAAAGTGGAAAATCAGACGTCTGGCATTTGTCCCGGACGTCTGATAAAAGTATAAGTGTTGGGTTTTTGTTTCTAATTTATCCTAAGTGTAGAGAGCCTAAGTTAGCTATTTATAGGTTTTGTTCGGGGGCTCTTTACAATATTTCTAGACTCAAATAAAATGAAAATTACAACATTTGAAAGTTTACATGAAAAATCCTAAGACCTAATACTTATGCTACTCGTCTTTACGCTTTTAATCTCCCGTCTTGGAAAGCTTTTTGAAATCCTGCAAATATGTTATTATAGAGAGAAAATAATAAGCTACGCTTTATTTTTTATTTCATTTTCTTCATTTTGTAAAATCATCAAAATATTATATCGAGTGGTTGAACTAACACCTAAGTCCAAGAGTGCTCTATCAAATGTCATATCCCTGATATTATAAGATATCAGGGGCACTTTTGGGTCAATTCGTTTGGGAAGTAGGCTGCTTAATATCACTGAACTAGCTTGTTTTGAGAGCACTACCTTCCTAGGTGCTTGGGTTCTCAACTTACACTTCAGCATACAGAATCCTTCAAGAACTTAGCGTAAGCTGAGATATGCTTGATTACTTCGAGGAGAGGGATATTAATCTGAACTTGTTTGAAAATCTCTAACAACTCCTCATTCTCAACTACATTTTTCTTTTTCTTCATTTTCTCTAAGGCCTCAGGGTATGGTGTTTGGGTTTGAATTGATTCAGTCTCCTAGTCCTTGGGTTCCTCCTGCTCATCCTCAGAATCAGGTATCTCAGGGAGGTCATGAGAGGGGTCATCCATTTAGGATCCTGGGTTTTAGTGCTGCTTCTCAAGGTAATCGCGTTGGCTGAGGCATGGGGACCATGGGTAGATCCTTGAGAAGAAGAAGGGGAAGCACCAAACCCAGGGGGTGTCTATAGGGCTTGCTGGATCATGTGGGCATGCCTAGGATTGGCTTGGAACCCTTGAGGATTGGGGCCTCTATTGATCACATTTCTCGGTTTCGATTGTGGCTGAGAAGGAAGGGACCCCTGTTGTTTGCAATCCAATAGCTGGCTCAATTGTCCCTTCACTAATTGCCATTTCCTCCTGATGTTTCTGATCCATATCAGCCACCATTTTTATCAGCGTGTCTATTTGGTTTTGTGGGGGAGGGGCTGCCCTATTTTGATTATATGATGGTCTAACTGGTGGACCTGGTTGATAGGAAGGAGGGGTTGGCTTGGGTTGGCTCTGGAATTGGTTCGATTTTTGGTTTGTCTAGGTAAAATTCAGGTGATTACGCCATCCAGCGTTGTAGGTGTTGAAGGGGTTAGGTTTGGAGTAACCTTGGATGGACTAGGCATCTTCAAAGATAGAAGGTGCTGAAGGGGAGGGGGGAGAGTAATCAAGGTTTGAGGGAGCAAAAGTCCCTCCTTGGAACATGATCAAGAGTTGTTCCAGGTGCATTTGGTTCATTGGCTGCACCAAATCTACATTGTGAGCTCCCTTTGCTAGGGAGAGGGTCTATAATCAGTTTCGAGTTTCGTTCAACGGCTCATCAATCTTTTTGTCCATCAACTCAACACGATCCAACTTTTTGACTATAATGTCCATGTCAACCATTCAAGAATTGCCTTGCACCTTATAGATCCCACCATGGAGTTGACTGGATCGATTAAACTGGGTCATGGAGGCATTGTTGAGCGAATTCTCACTCATGGAATCAAAGAGTTTGAACATGCTCTCCTCGTCTTTATTCAAAAAGTTGCCTCCACATGAGGCATCAACAAAGTTCCCAAGGTTGCTGTCCAGACCATGGTAGAAGATCTGGGTCAATTGCCACCTTAGAATCTTATGGTGTGGACATTTCCTTAACAATTCATTAAATCTTTCCCACGCCTCATGGAATTGTTCCCCGCCATGTAGTGTGAATGTGGTAATGGCTCTTCTGAGGGCATTGGTTTTACCTATGGAAAAAAATTTCTTCAAGAATGCATGCCTCAGTTCCTCCCAGGTGGAGATGGGTCTCCCTAAGTTTCTAAGCAAGTGAAATGCTTTGTCTTTTAGGGAGAAAGGGAACATCTTAATTAAAACAATATCCAAATTGATGTTCCTTGGTTTCACAGTCCAGACAATCCGGTCTAGGTCATCTAGGTGTTGGAAGGGGGTCCTCATTTGAGCTCCCATGAAAGTGGCTTTGAATTAAGCTCAGGACATTTGGTTTTAGCTCAAAATCACCACCTCTTTTAGGGACCTAAGATGTGGCTCAATCTGGATAGCAGATGGTTCGTAAAAATCACGGAGAGGCCTTGGTTGGCCCTCGGGAGGTTGTGGTGGGTTAGGTGGGTTTAGTGGGGGTTGCCCTTGAGGGTTCTGCAATCGGTGTATGGCTTGCATGATGTTTTGAATCTATTGTTGTTGAAGTTGGTGGTTGGCAGAGATTGGGCCTGAATGATGGCCATAGCATTGGGTTGAGGTCGGTCCTCAATCTCATCAATTCTTGGGTCAACCATTTCCCTTGAAAAATCAAGTCTCCTCCTGATTTCCTTATCTAAAACAAACAGCTCGGGATGAAGTGATCGTCTCCCATGTAAACACTAGAGAAGAACGGGGAGGGATGTGGAGAGAGACAAGCGCAAGAAGTGTGTGCACAAACAAGCAAGCAAGTCTAGTCCTTATAGTGTATACCTTAGGTGACCTAGAAGCCTCAAAGGAAATAATCAAATCTGCAAGCACTTAACCTCCCTTCCCGATGTTAATCTAGTCAGGTTGATTACGAGGGGATTGAGGGGAAGGTTCTTCCTTTGACTTGCGCCGCCGGTTCCGTCGACCCCACAATTGCGACCGTTTGACACTTCCCCACAACCTAGACACCAGATTTTACAAAGAAAATGAAGGCCAAGTGCCTAGAAAACCTAATCACACCTCAAAAACTTAGACTAGTCCTGCCTAGGACACGTCTACTCCATTTTAATGAGGGCTAGGTTAGTGCTTGTGCTCGGGATATGTGATGAGACGTTGTTTGGGGTTGTGCCTCTTAGTTAACCAATTTAAGCATGTGTCTGCACTTAACAAAATATGGTTCTCAAGCAAGGATTTTAGGATGTTGTGTCTTTTAATGATTCATCCTTGTTTCAGTGATTTTTAGGGTTGAAATTCGTTAATGTTTTCAAACAATGTTCAAGTGGGCACACAAAGTTTTACACACAAAGGGAGAGTTGATTTCCTTTATAATGATGTGGCCCTAGAGAAACAACCCTAATGTATTCACCCTAGTGTTCATGCAATTCTACCAGATGAGTTGATTTTAATTATGGTGAGTGGTGTGGTCCAATTCAAATCACGATGGCCTCACAAATACCACTCAAAAGAAAGAACACTCCAGAAAGATTTCAAAAACATTAGAGTGTATATTTTTTATTTTTTTTTGGTTGGGTGATGAGGTTAGAATATGGGTCAAGTAGCCATTCACCACACCAATTTTAGATTTATATTTTATTTTTGTATTTTTTAAGCAAGCAAACACTCAATGGGTGGAGTGATACTCACAACAAGTCCTCGCAGCACTTTACTCCATATCTACCATCTCGGATCGCACTCCTTCGTCCCCCAAGCATCGAGTTCCTGCAATCAACAAGTAGAGAGATGAAAGCGAGTCAGAAAATGTGAGTACTAATGCAAGATAAAAGTGACAAAAGAAATCCATTGCCTCCTCGGCAACGGTGCTAAAAACTAATGCGTGCGAAACGCGTTGGTTTAATTATGCCATTGGTGCATGCGTTCACGACGTCGGTTTTAATTTAAGATTTGGATTTGGTGAGTCCAAGTGTCGATCTCAAGGAAGCGTGAAATCATATTACTTTTAGTCACTTTGGGTGTCACAAAATAGTAGTGTGGTTTGCTTGCGAAAACGAGAGCAAAAGAGAGAGAGAGAGTAGGGTTAGAGCTTGTGTTTAAAACATGACAATCACTTTAAAGATATGTGAACTACGATATAAGAAGCAACATTAATATATAACATACAATTAGAGTTTATTTACAAATACAACAATAGATGAAAGTTTAAAATAGTGCAACATAAAACTAGAGTAAGGGAGAGTGCAAGGAGGAGGCGAGGCGGCCACGGCAGTGGAAGGGGACTCCGTCGGCAGCTCGACAATGCCGGGGCTAATATGGAGTGTTTGGTGAAGCTAGAAGAGGGCTAGTATTGCATGGAGAGTGTGTAAGAATTGAATGCCCTCGAATGAGGTGGTTGAGAGGGTTTATATAGTAGAAGAGGGCTTCCAAAAGAGGTAAAGGCCTTTAGCAATGTCCGGTACGTCGCTACATCCCTTCCAAAAGTGTCGCTGAAGTCCCACACCCACTGGTCCGTGGACCCGTGCTTCTTCTTCTCAAGCCATGCCTACGCATCCTCAATCGTTGAATCCGAGGTGCTGATCGCCATCAGATGGCTGAGGGCACGCCACGTCACCCCCCCGCTGCACCCGCGGATGCTGCTTCCCCCGCGATCCGTGTGCTCACAATAGAGGCCGTCCAATCATGCATCAACGGCTGGGATTACGCGTGACCAGGTGCGCTAGATCGCGCCTCACGTGTGGTGAGCATGCATCATCACGGGCATTTGCGTTAGACGCTTGAGATCACGCCACGTGCCTCCATCTGATCTGTCTGCGCACCCATCAGCAGATGAATTTCAATTGCACGCACGGTGCAACCGGTGCGAATCAAATGTGCGTCGCGCGTTCATGCGGGGGGGCGTTGACTGCTGCACTACGTCCGCGCTTTGTCTCAGTTGTGCGCGAACGCTCGGCCGTCCAATGGCGATTGAGTCTTGGCACGATGAAGAGTGCGTTGGAGAGGTTCGGTGGTTCTCAGCCATCCGATCCTTGGATCGGATGGCTTATATCATCTCCTGGGACCGCTGCAGTGCGTGCGCGTAGCGGATGGCACCACATGGCCGATTGTGGGTCGTTGATCATCATATCAACAGCCAGAACTTCTTGGGCTTGTTGGGGGAGCTCTGAATGTTGGATTTAAGAGATTTCAAGTCTGTTGGACTCCATTCGTCGATCTGAATCCATCCATATAGTCTGATTGATCATCTGAGGCCTATTTCAACAAGCACTTGTACACAGCCATTAAACATTAATTATAAGCAATCTTAATTCGTCATGCATGCAATACTCCCAAGCCCATTATGGTATGTCATTAATGCACATATATCCTCAAAACTAACTCTAGTTGATGAAATTATCATCATTGGATGTAGAGTTATTAATAACCAGGTGGCAATTCACCCAAAAGATCAGGAAAAGACAACCTTCACCTACCCTTATGATACGTACGCATTCCGCAGGATGTCATTTGGGTTATGCAATGCACTTGCCACCTTTCAGTAATGTATGCTAGACATATTCTCTGACATGGTAGGTAAATACCTTGAAGTCTTCATATACGACTTCTTGATTTTCAAAGAATCTTTTGATGATTACCTCCTACTCTTGGTGCATATCCTCTGAAGATGCATCAATGTGAACCTGGTTCTCTCCTGTAAAAAGAGTCACTTTATGGTTCCTGAGGACATTATGCTTGGATACCTTGTATCTGAAAGAGGTATCAAAGTTGACTGAGTTAAGGTGAACTTGATCTCCAAATTACTTGTGCCTTCCTCGGTTAAAGATATCCGATAGTTTTTGGGGCACATCAGTTTTTATTGACAATTCATATCTGATTTCTCAAAGATCATGCACCCCTTAATGAATCTTCTCTCAAAGGACACAACTTTCGAGATGCTTAGTGAGTGCATTCTGAGGTTTGCCTGTGGATCGTAATAGTATACTAGAGGAGAGGGGTGAATAGTATTGCTTTAAAAAGAAATATGAATCAAACTAAATTCACAACAGAATTAAGCACAGATTACACCTGGATTTATAGTGGAAACCTAAATCGAGTGAAAATCACTACCTAAGTCTCTCAGCTTAGGATCTTCCTAACTAGTCAAGGCTAGTCAATCCACTATCGTACCACTTGAATGAGGGTGGCACAACCTCTTTACAAACCTCTTTTCTTTACAACATAAACAGAAGCACAATAACAACGGATCTTCCCTAACGACTTGAGATCCGTTAATCAAAACAACAATGTAAAAGAACAATATAGAATTATGGAACCTCAATAAAACTCAAACCATAATTTTAGCAGAGGATTGAATCGACATGCTTTGAGAGGAGTGAGAATTGAAGTGTAGAAGCACTTGAAGAAGCATGAGAGGCCCTATTCTTTTGAGAGGATTTTTCTACTTGAAAGTTATGTGAAAAAGGGCTACGTACGACCTCTATTTCTACTAGAGAATTGACCTAAAAAGGAAATTAAGTTGGTCGATCAATTAAGGTAGATTAGTCGATCAAACGAGGTTTGGTCGATCAATCTAGTTATTTGATCAATCACTGATTGATTGATTAATTTGCTTAATTGGTCGATCAAGAGTGTATTAATCAACTTCCTAAAATAAGCTGGTTTGATTGATTAATTAAGTTAATTAGTTTACCAATTAAATTGGTTGATCAATTAATCTTATCTGGTTGATCAATAACCTTAGAAACTTGATTTTAGAAAGAAGCACGAAAATCCGTTTGAGGCTTATTTTGAGGTTCCTTACAACAATATTCTAGACTCAATAAACATAAAAGGAACATATCAGCATCCTTCAAAACTTGGTCCAGGAGAGAAGCTCTGATCCGTGAGAGTCCTGAAATATTAGTCCTATAAGAAGCATAATTTTGGTGTATCAAAACAAAGGTACTTACATTCTCCCATTTTTTATGACAATAAAATTATAATTATGAATTGAAATAGTTATGGATAATATCTCCTTTTTATTTCAACAAAAGATTAAACATGCTTCTTTCAATTTCAATTAACTCCCCTTCAAACATGTAAATGAAGCAATAATAATTTCAACATGCAATTTAAAAAGAGAGTAAAATATAGCTAAGAGAGATAATATCCATGTATATAAAAATCATATAAATGAGTCTAGAGCAAGATAAAAATAGTCCACAGAAATATAAAGTTTTACAAACCAAGAAGCTAATAAAAATAACTAAAGTAAACTAATCCTCTAAAGATGCCATGAAAGCATCCATCGTGCTCTGAAGGTCGGTATCTAACTCGAGGTCCATCGAGTTAGATCTCTTTGAGGGGGCATGCTAGCCAAGACATAGGCGTCGCTGAGCTTAGGATCTCGGTGTCGGTTGCCTAGATGTCTGATCGGGTTTTTACGTGATTTGTAATATGCGGGTTTTATAAGTCATTGTAACATGCAAGAATCGATTCGCTTTTAAAATTTGTAACCTAGATAATGGAGTATCTAGGGTCATTCAAGGAGACAGTTTGCAAATTCAAGTCTCGTACTCGAAAAATAAGAAATCAACTTTCTTTTTAGGTTTTTCAGTATTAGATTTTTAGGGTTTTGCAATAACAGGCAACACACTAGGTACGTGATTGCAAGAAGGTGACTACACCTAAGTTGTTGAAACTAAAACCTAAGTGACAAGAAATTTCTCTTTCTAAGCTCACTCTAGGTATGTGAAGACCTAGAGTAATTAGAGAGAGCGGCTGTGTGCACTAAGGAAAAAGCAACAAGATGCAACAAGAAATGCAACAAGAATTTAAAGAAGGCAACTTTACTTAAAGGAAAATCTTGTTTTACAATAAGACAAGTAGAGGAATGATTCTCCTAAAATTTGAAAAGACAAAATAGTAAAACACAAATCCTCCTAATGGTGGTGGTGAAGAAGAAGAAGCCCTTGCTCCAACTACGGCTGCTCCCAAAGTTGAAAAGAACTCCTTCCTTTGAAATGTTGCTCCAAAGTGTGGTCTCCTCCTAGCAAGCCCAAGGTGAGAATGCCTAAACTCCTCCAAAGGTGGATGGCTTCCACCTCAATGTCTCCTCCAAGGATGGGAGTGGACCACCCTTAAATCCTCCTAGGGTAGGCGTGTACCCTAGGTATTCTCCCTTTGCCTGGCTTCTCCCTTTGGCTGGCATGGGCACAAGAGAGAAGAGAAGAGGGGAAGGCACCAAGGGGACATAGTGTCCCCTTAATCTTCTTCTTCTTCTCTTGGCCGTCTATGGAAGGTGGAAGTATGGGTATTAATGGTAGCCAAAGGTAGATATTAATGGTGGTAGGTAGGGGTATATATAGGAGTAGTAGGGGGATAGGCATATTTAATGGATGGAGGGCTAGGATGGATTGTGGGGGGTGGTTATAGGATCCTAGGGTTGAGAGGGATGGCGCCAAATAGGAGTGGACTAGTTAGCTTGCTTAGGTGGTGGACTTGGAGTAGTGGTTAGGGTGAAGTTAGGTTAGGGTTTAGAGGGATGGCCATGGAGGTGGAGGTGGTTTTGAGCTTAGCTAAGCTAGCTAAGCTAGCTTAACTATTGCTTGAGTAGAAGAAGAGGTAGGAAGGATTAAGGTTTAGGGAGGAAGAGCTGAGGGAGTAGCCTTGAGCTACCTTGAAGCTTGTGGGAGCCATCAATTGCTGAAGAAGTCCTTATAGGAGCTCAACTACTCTACTTTAGCTAGCTAGTTCTTTGCTAGCTACTAAATTGAGTAGATTGAGCTGGGTTGAGCTGGTATCAACTATTTTGGAGCTGAGGGAACATGGCTATGGACTTCTCTGCTGACTTAGCTTAGCTAGCTAAAAACTAGTAGCTAAGCTAAGTTGATTGGAGCTCCTATGAGATAAGAGGAGCTAGGCGGAGCTAGAATGAGCTGAGTTGGAGTTAGAATGAACTCATGTCAACTCAATTAAGCTAGCTAGGGCTCCCAGTGAACTGATTGGAGCTAAGATGAGCTAGACACAACCAAGTTGAGCTGAATCTAAGCTGAGTTGAGGTAGGTTTAGCTAAGTTGAGCTACCTTGAGCTTCCATTCAGCTAAGATGAGCTGGATGGAGCTGGAAGGAGCTAAACCTAACCAAAGTAAGCTGGCATCCAGCTATGAGGAGCTGGATCTGGATGAGTTCCAACAGAATTGAACTTCTTCACCGTTTGCCTTCATGAGTGTCAGGGTTTTAGGGTTCTGCTTATATGTTTTAACCCTAACACTCAAATAAACATGTTAAAAATAACAAAACAATGCAATGCATGCCTAACCTATGTGATGCCTGAATGCAACCCAAAATCCTATTTGAGGAGTTAAAATCCTAGGAGCTAGATCTATTTTAGGGCATAAGAATGATGATAAACTGACGTTTATCACATCCCCATACTTATCTTTTGCTAGTCTCTTAGCAAAACATATTCTCTCAAAATGGAATTCTTGGGAAATCTAATTTTTTCAACTTTTGAGGAGAAAGAGATTATGGGACCTTAGTTGATTAAAGCACGAGAGGTATGAGATTTGTTAAAGATAAACATCGAGATTTATTTTCGAATACAAATATTAGACAAATCGAGATCAATATATCCTCCAAAAATTCACAATTTAACCTTAATTCAGATGACTCGAAATTTTTGTATTTAGGATTTTTTTGGCTCTTGAATCTGATTCGTAACTTGCAATAACCTTTAAAATCCTATGTCTGTGCTTGTAAAAAGCCAACATTTATAAGAACGTGTTTTTTGTTTAAAACTTTTTTTTTGTCTCCCCCATGCTTATTCTTAACTTAGTCTTACAACAGATGTATCGGGATCATCATTCCCATTACAAATCCTTGAGGGGGCTCTGACGCCAATACTTCGGGATAGTACTGTCCATGACATCACCCAGGAGCACACAACCCCGAAACACAATGCGGTGCAAAGGGGCACTCCAAGAAAACTCAAGTTCTTGCTCCGACGTTACGGGTAGAGCACCATCCAAAACACTTGAGCTACAAAAATGCACATTAATGTTCCATCTAAAGATATGAAATATAACTATAGAGCAGTACCGAGGCGGTAACATAGTGACACCGCATCCTCAAAGGAGGCATTTTCCTCCTTCTTGGCGGTGGGAACTCAAACCAATGATTTGCTTTGGACTTTTACTAAGGCCAAACAAAGGGATTTTTCTAAATTTTAATTGTTTCCAAGTGTTGGCTTGTGTGTGAATTTTGACACAAGAACTGTTGCATGAGATGCAAGTTTTTGAATAAGAAACTAAGCCAAATACTTTCCATGTTACAAAAGAGGATCAAGTCACCTGAACTATCATGAGTTCAGGTGGAATTTTAGAGAAGGATATTTGATCTAGTCTAAAGGTAGACCCTGAAATTCTAATGATCAGATCTGTATCCTTATCCCTAGTTTGATAAAGATAAAATCCCATTCTATCTTGAAATGAATCTTTCAACCCTAGTCCCTATTCTTCAAAAGTTTCCTCAAAAAGTTTTTAACATTTTTACTTTTTTGGGTTTGCATACAGAAAATGAAATAAGAGAAAAAAATGTATATTTTTAGGTTTTGAAAATCCTGATTTGGTCGTCAAAATTTAAAAACACCCCCATGCTTAAGATGTTGCATGTTCACATGCTAGAGGAAGGGAAAAGACTTCACCTTAGTGTAGACGGTCGGAAATAGGATGATCAAAACCACTGAAAAAAAATGAAAAAGGAAAGCGGAAAAATGATGGATTACCTCCCATCTATTGCTATCTTTCACGCCATTCAGCCGGACATGATGTGCATTAGTGATCACGAGTGGTTGGGTCGGTTAAATCAAATGTTTCCAAAGGAAGACTCAGGGTGCTATCAAGATAGGACTTTAAACGCTAGCCGTTGACTTGAAAACTAGTATTAGTTTTTTGATCGAAAAGGTCAATAGCACCATAAGGATATGCTTTGAAGACAATAATGGGTCAATCCATTTGGATTTTAATTTGCCAGGAAAAATATGTAATCGTGCATCAAAGAGCCAAACGCATTGATTGACGTCAAAATGTTTCCAAATAATATATTTATCATGAAATTTCTTTGTTCAGTCTTTGTAAATCTACACATTTTCATAAGAGAAATTATGTAATTCTTCCAGTTCGGTTAATTGTAAATTTCTGTGGATACCGACATCAGATAAATCCATATTTAATTATTTTATTGCCCAAAAAGCCCTATGTTCAAGTTCTAATAGGGGATGGCATGCCTTCCCAAAAATTAGACGGAAGGGAGACATGCCAAGCGAGATTTTAAAAGTGGTACGGTAGGCCCATAAAGCATCGTCCAATTCGTTGGACCAATCTTTACGATCAGGCCTAACCGTTTTTTGTAAAATACTTTTTATTTCCTAGTTAGAAACTTTTGCTTGGCCATTTGTTTGGGGTGGGAGGGAGTGGAAATTTTATGATTAACCTTGTATTTAGAAAGAAGGTGACGGAATTGTGAGTGAGTGAAATATGATCCTTCATCACTGATGATGGCCTTAGGAATGCCAAATCTTGAGAAAATATTTTTCTTTAAAAATTCGATAACCACTTTGTGATCATTGGTACGGATGGGTATTGCTTCAATCCATTTAGATACGTAGTCGACTGTGACTAGTATAAATAAATACCTACCAGAATTGATGAATGGTCCCATGAAGTCGATGCCCCATACATCGAAACTTTAAACCTCTAAAATTGGATTAAGGGGCTTCATATCCTTCCAAGTCATGTTGCCGATGCTCTCGTAACACACACAGGACCGAACAAAAGCATGAGCATCTTTGTACAAGCTGGGCCAGAAGAATCCAAAATTGAGGATCTTAGCTGTAGTTTTCTTGCTCGAAAAATGTCCACCATAGGCCATTGAGTGACAATGTGTCAAAATATCATAAATTTCTAAATTAGGGACACCTCGTCTAATGACTTGATCGACACAAATACGGAAAAGGTCGGGCTCCTCCCAAAAATAGAATTTAATATCAGCAAAGAACTTATCCCTTTTGGCTTTTGACCAATCAGAGGGGATTCGTTCTATTGCTAGGTAGTTTGCAATGGGTGCAAACCAAGGGAGAGTATTGGCAGCTAAGATGGTCTCATCAGAAAATTTATCAGGGGGGTCAACATGTCATTCGTCATAAGACGAGAGAGATGGTCGACCACGACATTTTGCGATCCAGCCTTATCCTTGATTTCCAGGTCAAATTCCTAGAGCAGTAGGATCCAACGAATAAAGTGAGGTTTTGCATCTTAATTGTTTAGCAGATATTTAAGTGCTGAGTGGTCGATATATAAGATGACATGTGACCCCAAGAGATAAGATCGAAATTTTTCTAGGGCGAAGACAATGGCAAGAAGTTCTTTCTCAATAACTGTGTAATTCCGTTGTGCATCATCAAGGGTCTTGCTAGCATAATAGATCACAATGGGCTTCTTATCAATTCATTGCCCTAGAACAGCCCCCACAGTAAAATCGAAGGCATCAGTCATGAGTTCACAGGGACAATTCCAGTTAGGTCCCTGTAAAATTAGTACCTCTGTAATATCCTTCTTCAACTTTAGAAAACTCTTCAGGCATTGGGCATTGGAATCAAATGGCTTGCCTTTGGTAAGTAATTGACTTAAGGGCTTGGAGATTTAGGAAAAATTTTTGATGAAACGGCGGTAGAAACCCACATGCCCTAAAAAAGATTGGATTGTTTTACAATAGTGGGTGGTGGGAGTTTGGAGATAACATCGATTTTAGCTCAATCTACCACAATTCCTTTTTTAGAAATGACATGGCCCAGGACAATACCTTCCTGGACCATGAAATGACTTTTTTCCCAGTTGAGGATGAGATTAACTTCTATGCATTTTTGGAGGGTTCCTTCAAGATTCTAGAGACAAAGGCCAAAAGAATCTCCAAAAACAGAGAAGTCATCCATGAAGACTTCCAGACATTCACTTTACCAAGTCTGAAAAAACTGCAAGCATACACCGTTGAAAAGTCGCAGGTGTGTTGCAAAGACCGAAGGGTATTCTTTGGAAAGAAAAGGTTCCGAAGGGGTAGGTAAATGTAGTTTTGTCTTGGTCCTCAGGATGGACCGCAACCTAATTATAGCCATAATAACCATCAAGAAAATAATAGTAATCACGTCCAGCTAACTGCTCTAGGATTTGATCAATAAAAGGGAGTGAAAAATGGTCCTTCTTGGTGGCAGTGTTCAATTTTCTGTAATCGATGACACGTGCCAAGAAGAAGCAGTTCGAGTGGCTATGTTTTCCCTATGTTCATTGGTGACAACTATTAGTCCAGCCTTTTTAGGAACTACTTGAGTGGGACTAACCCAGGAGCTGTCAGAAATGGGGTAAATGATGTCGGCATCAAGCCACTTTATAATCTCCTTTTTCACCACCTCCTGCATAGTAGGGTTCAGGCGCCTTTGTGGTTGGCGGGAGAGGCGAGAATCGTCCTCTAGATAGAAGCGATGGGTGCAATAAGACAAATGAATACCCTTAAGGTCAAAAAGGGTCCATCCAATAGCTTTTCTGCGTTTGCTCAAAACCTGGAGAAGTTTTTCCTCTTGTGCCCCAGTAAGTCCAGAGTTGACAATCAGGGGCATGGTCTGATTCAGACCCAGGAAAACATATTTAAGGGAGTTGGGCAAGTATTTTAACTCAAGTTGAGGGCCCAGCTCTGAAATAATTTCGACCTTAGAAGTTAGAGGTGAAGTGAGAGGGAAGGGGTCAGCGGAAGTGTCAGCTGGAGAATGTGTGGTTAGGGTGGGATGGAGTGGATTGTTCAGGAACTGTGTTAATTGCAACATAGGAACCCGTGTGTGAAATCTACATTGTTCCTAATCATCACAGATCGCAGGTGGCCTCCATGATGAAAAATTGGTCAAACATATCATCACGATGAGTAGAAGAGGAGGCACATGCATGTTTGGGAGCCATGACAGATCAGGAGAAACACGTTGGTCGATCAAAAAATTCTAACTGGTCAATCAAAAATGAGTCAGATAAGGTTCTGGAAAAATCAACTTTTGGTTGATCAACCAAGAATTTTGGTAGACCAAAAGCAATCAGACGCGAATAAAATGAGATGTACACAGATGATTTGCTCACTTATACTACAAAATTTCACAAGCAATCACATGTTTAAACAACATCGTCAGATCTATTCATAGCACATCTAAAATCAAGGAAAATCCAAAAGAAATGGATGTAATCTTGGTTTAGAGTGTACCATGATCGATCAAATATTGGTTGATCAAGGGAGCACAGCATGGATGGTGAAGGTAGCAAGCACAGCCAGTCGAGTGAGCAGTTGCATGGCTGGAAGGTTGGATTGCAAGAAGCTCGAGGACGTGCGGAGATGTCAGCGCGAAGGACTGCTTGGTCAATGCATTTGCACGCACGGAGAATGCATTGTGGCAGAGTTGCTTACTCTCATGAGGAGCGGCGGTGGTCGGAGGCACAGGGGAGGTTGATCGATCAGGGTGGCTGGAGGAGGAGAGGTGGGGTCGGGTAGAGGTGGTTTGTTTGGTCGTGGAGATGATGTGGGACCAAAAGTGGGGTATGGCTAGTAAAAAAAATAGGTTTTAGGGGTAAAAAACATGGTGTTTTATAGAAGATTGGATTAGCAAAATAGGTAAAAACATTTTAGGTAGCTAATCAAAGAGATTAGGTTCAGCTGAGATGATTAGAAGCGAGATTTGAGGTGAAAAGATTGCATTCTCAAAAAGTGAATCCGTCAAGTTTTGGTCGATCAAAATAGAAAATGATCGATCAATGAAATTAATTGGTCGATCAAGGTTCAAAACGATTGGAGGGAAAATTCCCGCCCAACTGGATTGGTCGATCAAACAACTAAGTTGATCGATCGAAACTCAAATTTTTGGAGGGAAATTTCCCACCAAAGAATTTTGTCGATCAATCAAGAATTTTGATCGATCAAAGATTTTGGTCAATCAATTTAAAAACTTGATCGATCAAAGGTTGAAAATATATCAAACAAAATGATCAATTAAGCTCTTTTAACCAAGATAAACCTAGTGAATGGAAAATTAGGTTAAATCTTTCCTTTGGCAAGGGTTTTGTAAAGATATCAATTAATTGATTTTCTATTTTAACAAATTCTAGGTTTATTTCTCCTTTTAAGACAATCTCTTAGAAAATGATGTCTAACATCAATATGTTTAGTCCTAGAGTGTGGAATTGGATTTTTGAAGAAGTTTATGGCACTAGTGTTGTCACAAAGTATTTTGTTATTCTTATAGGATAGGCCAAAATCTTGCAGGGTTTATTTCATCCATAATAGTTGTGAACAGGCTAAAGATGCAGGTACATATTCAGCTTCTGTTGTTGAAAGTGAAACAATGTGTTGTTTTCTAGAGAACCAAGAAATTAAGAAATTTCTAAGAAATTGACACACTCCACCAGTACTCTTTCAGTCTGTAAAGCTACTCACATAATCAGCATCACAAAAAGAATAAAGTTCCAATGTGCTTGACTTTTGATAGAAAAGTCCTAAGTCTTGTGTGTGGTTTAAGTATCTGAGTATTCTTTTAACAGCATTTAGATGTACTTCTTTAGGGTTTACTTGAAAATGAGCACACAAACAAGTGCAAAATAGAATATCAGGTCTACTAGCAGTGAAGTATAATAAAGATCCTATTATGCTTCTATACAATTTTTGATCTACAGACTTACCTGTGTTGTCAGATTTTGGCTATGTAGAAGCTGCCATAGGTGTTTCTTTTCCTTTTACTTTGTCCATAGGGAATTTCTTCAAGATCTCCATGGTGTATTTCATTTGAGATATGTAAATTCCAAAAGATAGCTGGTCAATTTGAAGTCTAAGAAAGACCCAAAGTTCTCCCATCATGCTCATCTCAAACTGATCCTGCATTACCTTTGCAAATTTTTGGCATAACAGATCATTAGTAGCACTGAAAATCATATCATCTACATAAATTTGTATTATTAAGAGATCCTTTTCCTTTCCTTTTCTGAATAAGGTTAGATCTATTTTACCAATTTTAAATTCATTTTTAATTAGATAAGTTTTTAATCTATCGTACCAAGCTCATAGATCTTGTTTTAGAGCATATAATGCTTTATTTAATTTGTATACGTATTTTAGATGTTTAACATCTTTAAAGCCCAGAGGCTGTTTAAACTTCCTCTTTGATAAATCCGTTTAGAAAGGCACTTTTGATGTCCATCTAAAAGAGTTTAAATTCCATATAGGCGGAAAAGGCTAGTAACATTCTAATGGATTCTAGGTGAGCTACAGGCACATGTGTTTCATCAAAATCTATTCCTTCATCTTGATTATACCCTTGGGCCATAAGTCTACCTTATTGCTTACTACTTCCCCTGATTCATTAAGTTTATTCCTAAAGACCTATTTGGTTCCTATAATGGTCTGAAAGTCTGGTTTTGGAATAAGTTCCCATACTTGATTTCTTTTGAATTGATTTAGCTTATCTTCCATTTCAATAATCCAACAATTGTCAAAAAAGGCTTCCTTAACATTTTTAAGTTCTAACTGGGAAACAAAGGTTGTGAAAGCTAAGGTGTTGATGGAAGATCTAATTTGTACTCCTTTGGATAGTTCTCCTATCACCAATTCCTTTGGATGATCTTTTATGTAGGACATATCTTTGGGTAGTTCATCTGAAATGTTCTCTTCTGGTACGTTTGACAGGTCATCTATTAGGTCATCATCATCATTTACAGAAGATTGAGAGTGAGCTGGTGTTTCATTTAATGATACATGCATAGTCTCCTCAACAATAGAATTCTTTTTGTTAAAAACTCTATAGGCTTTACTTCTGATTGAATAACCTAAGAAGATTCCTTCTGAGCTCTTAGCATCAAATTTATCAAGATTATCCTTAGTGTTGAGTATAAAACATCTACATCCAAATATCTTGAAGTAGGAAATTCTACGTGTTCTTCCGTGAAAAAGTTCAAAAGGTGTTTTGCTAAGGATTGGTCTAATCAAGGATCTATTTTGGATGTAGTAAGTAGTGTTTACAGCCTCTGCCTTAAAATATCGACATAGCTTTGACTTACACAACATTGTACGGGCATGCTCTTACAAGGTCCTCTTTTTCCTTTCAACTACACCATTCTGAGGTACGGCTCTAGGGAAAGCAAATTCATGTTTTATCTCATATTGATCACAAAAATTAGAAAAAGATTCATTCTCAAATTCTCTGTCGTGATCACTTCAGATCCTTTTCCATTTTGTAGTCTTCTTACAAGATTACTAAAGACATCAATAGTTAGATACTTACATTTTAAGAAAGATACCCAGGTAAATCTAGAGAAATCATCGATTATGACTAAACAATATCTGCACCCACTTAAGCTTCCGGATTTGGTTGGGTCGAATAAATCTAAGTGAAGTAGCTATAGGGGTCGAGAGGTGCTAACCATCCTTTTTAGTTTAAAAGGATTTTTAGTTTGTTTGCCAACTTGACAGGAATCGCAGACTTTGCTTTTCTTAAAGTTGATCTTTGGAAAACCTTTAACAAGCTCATGTTTCACAAGTCTGCTGATATTTCTCATGTGAGCATGACCTAGTCGTCTGTGCCAAAGTATTGGCTCTTCTTCACATGCAATAAGATATTCAAGATTGTCACATTTATCGAAGTTGACAGTATAGATATTTTTATGTTTATTTCCTTTAAGGAGAGTTTATTTTGTTTCCTTATCCCTTATTTTAAAATCATTTGATGTAAAAGTGATTTTATATCCTTTATCACATATTTGACTTACACTAAGAAGATTATGTTTTAATCATCTAACTAGATGTACATTATCAAAAGATGTGGAGTTACCAATTTGGCAAGTACCAACAATACAGCCCTTGTGGTTGTTCCCAAATGTGACCGTACCACCTTCCTAACGGTGGAGTTGCAGGAATAGGTCTTTCTTTCCGATCACATACTTGGAACATCCACTGTTCATGATCCACATTCTTTCTTCTCGATCCTCATCTTCTAGAGCCATAAGTCCTAGAAGAGCTTCTTCTCCTGAGGTTTCTTCTTCTTCTGAACTCAAATCTAATTCATCCCATGTTGTTGTAAAGGCCTTTTTCTTCCCATCTTTTCTGGGAAATCACTTTTTCTTTTCTGATTCCTTTTTGAGAAGTGGACAATCCTTCTTAATGTGTCCTTTTCTCTTGCAGTTGTAGCAGATAATGGCATCTGCTTTGGATTCTTCTTTCTCCAACTCCTCTTGTTTTTGAGGAAATTCTGAACTTTCTAGGGAGGAGGTCTATGTCTTCCTCTTCGTCTTCACTTGAGGAATCTTCAAATTGTTGATTGGCTTCCAGGGCTATGGTCTTCTTCTTGACTCCATCTTCATGCTCCTTCATGTGTTGGAGCTGAATCTCATAGGCCATTAGGCTTTCAATAAGATCGTCTAGTTTCAAAGTAGACAGATCTTTTGACTCTTGTATGGCTATAGTCTTAGTTTCCTAATCACTAGTGAGCGATCGGAGGATCTTCCTCACCAAGGCTTTGTTCTTGATTTCCTGGTCTAGATTCCTTAGGGAGTTTATGATGTCCATGAATCTAGTGAACATCTCTTTGATTGATTCTCCCTTTCTCATCTTGGAAAGCTCATAATTTTGTGTCAGTAGATTAACTCTAGTTTCTTTTACCTTAGACGTCCCCTTGTGGGTGACTTCGAGGATGCTCTAGATATCGTAGGTTGTCATGCAAGCTAAGACGTGGTTGAACTCCACTTTGGAAAGCCCACAAAAGATCGAGTTCATGCTTTTGTGTTATGCGTTGCCATTTTCTTCTAATCTAGAGTTGCTGCCACTCCCTCCTTGATTTTGGGGCATGTGTACTTAGAGGTAATGACATCCCATACCTTGAAATCCATTGACTCCAGGAAGATCTGCATCCTAGTCTTCCAGTAACCATAGTTTGTTCTATCGAACAATGGAGGTCGAACTGCCGATTGTCCCTCTGCATACGTGTCAACAGTTGATTTGGACATTTTCTAGACAACCATACTCTAAAACCAAATGAGGGTTGCCTGTGGATCGTAATAGTAAACTAGAGGGGAGGGGTGAATAGTATTGCTTTTAAAAGAAATATGAATCAAAAATAAATTCACAACAAAATTAAGCACAAATTACACCTCGATTTATAGTGGAAACCCAAATCGAGTGAAAATCATTACCTAAGCCTCTTAGTTTAGGATTTTCCCGACTAGTTGAGGCTAGTCAATCCACTGTCGTACCACTTGAACTAGGGTGGCACAACCTCTTTACAAACCACTTTTCTTTACAACATGAAAAGAAGCACAACAACAACAATGCATCTTCCCCAACAACTTGAGATCCATTAATCAAAACAACAATGCAAAAGAATAATGTAGAACTATGGAACCTCAATAAAAGTCAAACCAACATTTCAGTAGAGGTTTGAATCGACATGCTTTGAAAGGTGAAAGAATCGAAGTGCAAAAGCACTTGAAGAAGCACAAGAAGCTCTATTCTTTTGAGAGGATATTTTTACTTGAAAGTTATGTGAAAAAAGGTTGCGTATGACCTCTATTTATATTGGAGAATCGACCTGAAAAGGAAATCAAATTTGTCGATCAATTCAGGTAGATTGGTTGATCAAAATGAGATTTGGTCGATCAATCTAGTTATTTAATCGATCACTGATCGGTCGATTAATTTTCTTAATTGGTTGATCAAGAGTGTATTAATCAACTTCCTAAAATGAGATGGTTTGGTCGATTAATTAAGTTGGTTGGCCAATCTATTAAATTGGTCGATCAATAACCTTAGAAACTTGATTTTAGAAAGAAGCACGAAAATCCATTTGAGGCTTATTTTGAGATTCCTTACAATAATATTCTAAACCCAATAAAGATAAAAGACACAGATCAGCATTCTTCTAAACTTGGTCCAGGAGAGAAGCTATGATCTGTGAGAGTCCTGAAATATTAGTCCTGCAAGAAGCATAATTTTTGTGCATCAAAATAGAGGTACTTACACATTCATGCTTTCGAAATCCTGCACAACCAAGTTACCCAAACCCCAATCCTATAATTCCCTGACTGGTCTCAACCCTTCGAGATCATGTGCGATGCATCTAACTACGTAGTAGTAGTGTTGAGGTAGAAAATTGAAGGGAAACCGGTGGTAATATATTACGCCAGCAAGACATTAGACGAGGCACAGCGTAATTGCACAATTACGACGAAAGAGTTGTTGGTTGTATTCGTTTTGGAGAAACTCAGATCGTACCTCCTGGGATCCTACGTCATCCTTTACTCGGATGACACTATAGTGAGGCACTTGCTTACGAGGAAGGACGTGAAACTGAGATTAATCCAACGGATCTTGTTGTTGTAAGAATTCAATCTCAAAATTCATGATAAGGCAGGAAAGCAGAATGTGGTAGCTGACCATTTGTCCTGCCTCCCCTCTTTAGTCATTGACTTTTTCGGACCTATTATTGAGCATTTTCCAGATGAGCACCTCTTGACCATTGACACAGGACTTCCTTGGTATACTGATATAGTTAACTATTTGGCATCACACCAGATTCTGTCTGATAGGCCAAAAGCCAAGAAAGACAAATTGATTTCATAAGCCAAATACTATGTTTGGGAAGATCTATATCTATTATACATTGGTGCAGATCAAATCATCTGGAGATGTGTTCCCGACTCTGAGGTCAATGACATTTTGTCATTCTACCATGACCAAGCCTATGGTGGACACTTCTTTAGGCACAAAACTGCAGCGAAAATCCTCCAATGCGGCTTCTATTGGCCTACGATCTTCAAGGACACACAATTACTATAGGGCATGCACTCATTGCCATACCTTACCTAACATAAGTCATCACAACATGATACCCTTGCAACTGATTCTCGTGTGCGAGATATTCGATATCTGCGGGATTGTTTTCATGGGGCCCTTCCTGAATTCAGACAATTTCGAGTATATCCTCTCAGCTGTGGACTACGTGTCCAAATGGATCGAAACCGTCTCTACCCGAACCAATGATCACAAAGTTGTAATCAAATTCATGCACCAGCACATCTTTTCTCGGTTCGGTGTACCACGCGCTATCATCTCTGACGAAGGGACCCACTTTGCAAATGTTCACTTCCAATCCCTGATGAAAAAGTATGGGGTGTCGCATCGTATTTCGACTCATTATCACCCCCAAACTAATGGATTGGCTAAGCTCTCTAATTGGGAGATCAAGAAAATCCTTCAAGTCATGGTTCGACTTGACAGGAAAGATTGGTCCACTTGACTTCCGAAAGCCTTATGGGCCTATATGATCACCCATAAGACCAAGCTAGGAATGTCTCCATTCAAACTCATGTATGGGAAGGCATGTCACCTTCCTGTAGAGATGGAGCATAAGGCCTACTGGGCAATACGAAAGTGCAATCTAGATCTCATGAAGGCTGGAATCTACCACATGTTGCAAATGAGCGAGATTGAGTTACGCAATGATGCATACAAGAACTCGCGTATTTACAAAGAGTGGGTCAAAGACTTCCACGACAAGCACATATCGCGAAAATCATTCCATCCTGGTCAAAAAGTGCTCCTCTTTGATGTCAAGCTTAAGCTCTTCCTAAGAAAACTAAGATTGAAATGGATTGGACCCTTTCTAGTCCAAAGAATCATTGGAAATGGAGCTGTAGAAATCAGTGGACTCAGCTATGACTCAAAACCATTTGTTGTGAATGGTCAAAGACTGAAACTATTCCTCGAGCTCACTGATTCGAATCTGGTTGCTATATCTTTTGATCTCCATTCTCCCTGAGATGTATTACGCCCAGCTGATGATGTTAAACTTAGCACTTAACGAGAGGCAACCCGTCATTTGAAAAACCCGAGACCCTTCCTACCTACTTTTAAGTTGAATTTATATTGCACTTTAGAATTCGTCCATTAGAACAACCGACTCCACCTTTAATACTTGTATCAGAGCTTGAAATCATTCACAATAGTCATCCTGACCCGTTGACCACCCACCCGAACCAACTCTAATGTACGATCTATGCTGAACTCGAACCCACCTAATTTACAATGAGGACATTGCAAAACTTAGGCATGGAGAAACAAATGGAAATGCAATTCTTTGAGGGGTTCTCACACATAAAAAAGACAAAGAGAGACAGAGAGATAAAAAGGAGGAGAACTAAATTAAAATATTAGAGTTAAGGAAGAAAAAAAGGAGAAAAGAAAAATAGAGAAAAAAGGAGCAAACACAAGAAAAATTATGTTAGTCCTAGTTATTGAGTATGGAACTTACCTAAGTTCTAGGCTAGATCAAATGATGAATTAAGACTTGAAGGGCTAAATCTTAGGAGATAAGTGAAGAATACCAACCTTAGGCCTCTTAAAGCTATCCTAGGGCTTAAAAACTCACGTATTTGTTAAGATCTGGACTATTCCTCCAAGAGGTTGTGGAAGTTGAGAGGCTAATGTATTAAGTCTAAGGCTTAGAAATTATTCGGCCCAATTGTCCACCCTTTGGTTTGCATGACTTGGTAACCTAGGCACCCAAAAATCACACACCAGTCTAGTTCAGTACGCTTAATGAAAAATAAGGCCAAAAAGTGTTTTGTTCTAAAAATGTTTTCCTGAAGATTCGAATTAGGAGCGGCTCGAAGACACAAGTTGATTGGATGAGTCCTGGCGAGGAGAGGAGGAATGAGAAATACTCCTCTCAAAGATGCATTATAACATATCGTCTCCCCGGTGCTTATCTCCTAGGATATCCACATATCCTACTAGGGGCATGTAGGCACTTTATGCTAGTTCAAGTGTCATGGGCAGCATTATCTTGAAATGTCGATTGCTAGGGCCTAGATTTAGCTACAGGACACCATGGGCGACACTATCTCGAAGTGTTGAAAGCCAAGGTTCTGGGGGTTTCCATGGGTGGTGCTATCCCAAAGCATCGATTACTAGGGAACCTGTGAAGATTAATGGTGGGGACAAGGAATCCGATATAGACCGTGTTTAGAGCCAATCTGACGTTAGATTTAGGGGAATGTAAAATGAAAAGAAAGAAAACTCTCAAAATAAATGCCCCTCTCTATCTCTCTTGTCAAAAAATATACTGTCAACCTAAACCCGGACTTGCTACGTATACGCACGGGTGCTTTAATTGCTGGGGTCAATGAACCCCTTGGTAGTTTTTGCGGGCTTTAGAAACCTTTGCGGTGGACCCAAGGCTGAGGTTGGTCAGGTTTGGATCTTAATTGGTACTTGAGTACCTCTAGGGCTATTATTGGTATTTTTATCTAATTTTTAGAGATGCGGCTCAGTAAGGCATCCTAACAGTTAAAATCTGGCTTAGAGATCTAGTTTGATCCATAGGATTTTGTTAGGAACTAGCAAAAGTTAGGCATGGGGGTGTGATGGTAACACTATCATAAATAACTTGAATTAGTCAGAATCAAATGATAGATGCTCCTTAATGATCGCTTGAGGATCGTAAATCCGTGCTAAATTGATTTGAGAAGAAGACAAGAAAACATGGTTAATTTTGCCGTTTTAACATTCAATCACAATTCCAGATTGACCAAGGTGTTGATCAAGGGTAGTTAATGGTCAAATGAACTTAAAAGACCAAGAAGTAGGCTCAGAATAACTGAATAAGGGTTTCACGCATTTTGAGGATTAAAATATAACTAAAAACACTTATTATCAGCCTTACTCAAATTGAAAGGGTTCTGGTAGAAATAAATTCAATATAAACCTCCACAAATTCATTGAAAAGTATTCTAAGAGGTTTTGTATCTTCACTTTGACTATTTGAACCCATTTTGACCAAAAACAGAGATTCAAATGAGAATTTGCCTTGATTTGGGCTTCTATGTAATTTACCCAATCAAACATGGTCAAAACCCAAATCTAAGTTCACCATTAGATTCCTTCGGTCAAAACTAGGTTAACACCAAAATTTGACCCTATCAGAGTCCCTATTGACCTAATTTGCATTTTTTTCCCTTTAAATCTCTATTTATCACATCTAAACCCCTAGATTCTACATTTCCTCACATCTAAGTCCCTAACTTCTCATCATCTTCATAGAAATACCCCTGCCGCCATAGTTATTCACATTCCTAAAGTAGCTTCGGCAGGTTTAGGAAAACCCAAAATGATTCATTTAATTTGGATCTTTGATTGAAAGAACTTCAACCAAAAATTGCCAAAACTTGCTGATTAGATCACCAGATCGCCCCGGAGCAATCAAGCTTCATTTCGAGTTTAATCAAGGTCGATTCTATTGCCGGCAATCACTTGAAATTAGGATTGGAAGTCCTGATGAAGCTCACAATGATTGAAGCCAAAATTGGCTTGCTGGCACTCGCATTTGACTTTATATAAAGGGGGCATTTTGATGTAGGCTTCGTGAAATTCTCGCCAGTTTCCCCCTAATTCCTCTTTCTTGTCAGCATAGAAGACCCACCTCTAGAGCTCCTCGAAACTCCCTTTCCTCCTTCGCCAAGCACAATAGGCTTAGGGCTTTTACTCCTCATTCCTCCAAGGAGCTTCTCGCGAAGCTTCGCGTGCTGATTCACCTTCTTCCGCTCCGGACACTGATCGTTTCTTTCTCAACTCAGTTAATTAAGTTAATTTTACTTAATTAAGAGTATAGAAAAGTAACTTAGGTTAACTCGAGATTGTGTCGATTAGTAGTATAGGGTCGAATTAACCTAACATTTTAGAATTTTTTTAAACTGGTTGAGTCCAGGTCATTCGCTGGGAGGTATAAGTCATTTTAAATTCACTAATTAACTCTGTTTATCTTATAAGTATAGGAGGTATAGTTAAATTAATTGTAAAACATGAATCTTACAAAAATTGATTTAATTTGAAGAATTATGCAAAATCCCATTTGAAATCTAATTTTCAACATTTATTTCAAAAGATTGAAGGCAAATAAGAGTTTATCTATTCAACATATGCCTTATTACAACAATTAAAAGTAAGAGAAATTGAAAATAATATAACAAGAAAAACAACTACTTTATTTCTTTAGCCTTCAACCTCTATTTTATCTCTTCTTTTCTTCTTCTTCTTTCTTTCTTTTATTCTTTCTTTCTTTATTTTCCTTTTATTCTTCTTATCCTTTATTTTTCTCTTTCTCTTTTTATCTCTCTCTTATTCTCTCGAACTTCTTTTCTTTCTTTTCCTGCACTGCTCCTGCCTTCATCTTCTTTTCCCTTAGTCTTCTTAAGCTTCCTTCATATTGCTTAAGTCTTTGCATCTGTTCTTTATGCCTTATCTTCTCCTTTCTCTTTTCTCTTAGCCTCTTCAACTCCTTCTGCCTTCAACACTTAGCATTTAACCTTCCTTTCCTTCATTCCCTTCAGTTGAACCGGGTTTTCCTTTTAACCAAAAATTGGTTTATGGTTTGCAGCGAGGTCCTTTCGAAGATATACAGCACCCTTCTCAGGGTGAGACCAGACCCTACTCAATCCTCGCCTGATTCGAGTTATGGTTTACTTTCAGTTTATTTTCTTTCTTTCGAGCCAAACTGGCCCAACCGCCTCCCAGGCCTCACCCTCCCAGGGCCAACATCGCATACGCCCACTCGGGTGCATACCAACAGGCACACACATGCCCGCACACACACACACACAGATATGCTCAGATGATCAAGTTTTCTTTTCACACCAAGCACTTGACGATTGGTTAGCCACACTAACAAATCGGTTTTATACTTAGGCACACGCTTGAAGACTTCCGATGTGGGACTTTGTTTTCCCCTTCCAAACCCAACTTCAAATGAAGATATCTCCCAACTCAGAGCTCCAAATCAAGCAATTCAAAGCTTGATGGAAAGCTCTAAGGTAGCTCTACAAGATTGTGTAATCAATTTTAGGTTAAGGGGGTGTTTTCCTCTTCGATTTGAAGAGCGAATCTAAGGGGTTCCTACGGGGTTTTTAAATGCCTGGAAATGAAATAATGCTCACAGGGTCTTCAAATTGGATTTTCTAACTTAGCTAAAGGTTTGAATGGGTTCTACAGGTATTTCCGCAGCTGCTGGAGTGGGTCTTGAAGCTTTCAAAGCTTCAGGAGCTGCAAAGAAGCTACTAGCTTCTCTGAAAGCTTCAGAGAACGGATTTCATACTTCAAATAGGTGCAACAGAGAGCTAAGAACATTCTTAATCAATTTAAATAAATTCTAAGGGTTATAACAAACTTGTCTAGGCAGGATTTGAGATCAAATTTCAACAAAATACCACTTCCATCAGTTTGGGTTAGAAATCAACCCAAACTGACAGGGTATGAATTCCAACCAAATTACATATCTGAGCTCTTCTAATTCACTCTTAAATCGTTCAATTGATTCTCATAAACAATTCAAACTCCTTAATTCATCAAGTCATGCATAGAATCAAGATATCCTCCTCAGGTTTGACTGTGAAGCTCAAAATTTTGACTTTCTATTTTATGCTTCTTCTCAAGAAATTAACGCCTAGATTAGCATCCTCTCAACCTCAGAAACTTGCTCAACCCCTTAGACAGGTGTGTAAACCCTAGAAATTAGGGTTCCAGGCTCATCACCTGAACTCCTAAGGTGCTTTGTTCATCAGAGTGATTGGAAGGTTTCTACAAAGATCTAAGGTCAGGAACAGCTTCAGTGCACTGCACTAAAGCTTCTAGACATCTTTAATGCGTCATTTAAACTTCTGTACAGGCTTCTTTAACTCTACCGGAGTTGGAGAAGAAGGTCCATCTACAACTCCAGATGTTAAAATTCCAAATAAATGATCTCAGAGTAATCAGTAAACCTCAATTAGTCAATCTAGAGCATTTCATCCACTACTGTAGGCTAAAGAATAGAAATTGACTCGCTGGAGCTCATCGGAGCTTCGGTGAGTCCAGAAAGAATGCAAATCATGCACAGAGTGAGAATTTTGTGTCATTTTTGAATTAAAAAGGTTCCTAAGGTCATAAGGAACCTCAGAATTACATTAATTTCTCCATTTTCTCATTAAAACAAAGATTTGACAATAAATTCAATTTGAATGTAATCTGAGTTGGTTGGGGCACAAGACTTGATCTCCCACTCAGATGAGTGGTTAAGACAAGTCAACAGATATCTATGATCATAATTATATAAATAATTTATAATTTAAACTGCTCCTGAGCCGCCATTGACAGCGAGCTCAGGAGCTTAATTAAAATTGGGCGTTTACATTATAGATGATAATTACTCATATTAAAGTGCGAAGTAGGGTCCTTAGGTGATGAATAGATGATGAAGGACCTTGTGAAGGTGAAGCTAAATCAGCTACTTCCACCATGGACAGCAACAGTAATTGGTGGTGGTGGAAGTGATTTAGGCGATTAAGTGATCAAATTAGTGGTTAAATGATTTAGAAATGATCATGAGTGATAGAGGAAGGTGAATAGTGGATTCAAAACACCAAATTAAGGCTCCAGCGAACTCAAGAAGCTCGTCGAAGTCAAAGAAGATGAACATTGAAATCTAACATTATGCTACATTACCTACCTAACTAACTGAAATTGCACTAGAGGGGGGGTGAATAGTGAAATTATATTGTATTGTAATACAACAAATTCAATCACACAATATACTCAATTATTTTTAGGTGGAAACCCAAGATGGGTGAAAACCACCACCTAAGCCAATCTCTTGACTTAGGATTTTCGATCACAAGGTGATCAATCCACTAACCACACTACTTAAACGAGGGTAGTGTACCTCAATTACAATTCCCACCTCCGATCCCTAAACGGAGGTTTCTCTCTTCAAGATGAAGAAACGGGGACCCGACAGGCCGGATACCCAAAATACAGAAATTAACAAGTAAAAATAACACCTATAGAGCACCCCAATTATTTAGTTGCTTTCTTATCTACTAAGCATGAAAAGAACTCCCTGATGATTTGGAGAACGGAGCGAGCCGGGAGTATGGATTTGCCCTTTGATCAGAGTATTAGCACAACACAAGGGCAAGATGGAGCTTAGAGTAGTGAGCAAGAGATTTTTCTAATGGAATTGTATCTCAAGAGGTGTGTTTTGCCAAAGAAGAGTTGTAGTCTATTTATAGGCAAGTTTGGAACCTTCAAGAACACTTGGGAGAGCTCTTCTAGCCGTTGGAGACAAATCCCAAGAGTTTAGGACGAAATCCACACAAAATCAGGGCAATGATGATTCTGACAGCAACATCAGACGTCTAAATATAAGATCAGACGTCTTACAGGACGTCTGATTTTTACTATGGTCGTCTATTATTGCAGGATATCCTTAACGGACTTTATTGGATCAAAAGAAGGACGTCTGATATTATGTCATAAGACGTCTGATGATTTTACTGGACGTCTAATGAATGGTGCATTCGTTCCTGTTATCATCGGATCCAAACAGGGTTCTAGGTTTAGAGGATCAGACGTCGTTACAGACGTCTGAGGACATTACCAGACGTCTGGAATCCAAAATACTCTTCCTTCCTGCTTCTGCCAAAAGATTATGTGGCCGTAGACAGATACGCACAGAAAATCATGGCCAACGGTTCAAAGGCAGACGTCTGTAAGTGTGTCAAGACGTCTAGAAATTGTTTTTGCCGATAAAAAGTCTAACGGTTAGTATGTGGACGTCTGGGTAAATAATCAGACGTCTGTGAACGGTTATCGACGTCTGAAAGTGAAGTCCTTCGACTGATGTTTATGAGGAGATGAAGAAAGCCAGAAATATCTGAAATTAGACGTCTGATACATCTGTCGGACGTCTTATTATGGAAAATCAGACGTCTGGACTTTTTAATGGACGTCTGATAAAAGTATAAGTGTTGGGTTTTTGTTTCTAATTTATCCTAAGTGTAGAGAGCCTAAGTTAGCTATTTATAGGTTATGTTTGGGGGCTCTTTACAATATTCTTAGACTCAAATAACATGAAAATTACAACCTTTGAAAGTTTACATGAAAAAAGCCTAAGACCTAATACTTTTGCTACTCGTCTTCACGCTTTTAATCTCCCGTCTTGGAAAGCTTTTTGAATTCCTGCAAATATGTTATTATAGAGAGGAAACAATATGCTACGCTTTATTTATTATTTCATTTTCTACATTTTGTAAAATCATCAAAATATTTTATATGAGTAGTTGAACTAACAATCTCCCCCTTTTTGATGATTTTCAAAATATAGCTGTAGGTTCCTCTTTCTCCCCCTAAAGGTTGTACTTGATAGCCTTTATCTATTTATTATTCCTTAATTTCTTACCTACATTCTTCTCCCCCTTTTTGAATATCATCATGAAGGGTTGTTGAAAAGGAGTCAAAATCCAAACTACAAGAGTAATATCGACAAAGTAGAGTGCGTGAATAAAATTGCATGTTTAAAAGATAGCAAGGCATTAAGGAAAATTGATTAGGAATAGAAATATTTAAGCATGGACTAGCTATTTGTTCCCAAAAATATTAAGTAGAGAGTCAAGGCCTCTTAATACAAACTTAGAATAAAAGACAGAAAAATAGAAGCACTAAAACTATTCTTCTTGATCTTGGCGGCGGCGGCGACGAGCGGGTCCTTGTCCTATCTGCAAATTTTGAACATCTGATCTAAGTTCGTCGATGTCGCGGCGCATGCTTCCCATGTAGGTGTACATCTCGCCGGTTCGACGCAGCAGGAGGGAGATGCCGGAGGAGAGGGAATCTGTGGCTGGATCCCATGCTTCATCAAAGCTCGAGCGGGGAGCTTCTATTTGAAGGGGCCGTGGTTCATGGAAGTCTGGAAAGGGTGGAAGGGGCTCTTCTTCCATGGGTTCGTCGGCGGGCTCAAGATGTTCTCTAAGTATATGCATCTTGGCGGCTGTGGCCCGGTTGTAAGGCTCAATTTTCTTGTCAACAGCTTGGTCAGTTATGGAAATTCGATGGGATGAAAAGATTTTGGATAGAATAGACCCAAACGGAAGTGATGCCCCATGGTCCTCATTCATGACGCGAACAATGAGGCGGCAATAATTGAAAGGAATATGACGAACGGCCGCAAAAAGGAGAGCCTTGTGTTGGCGTGAGATGTAATCAAAGCCTCCTGATTTGTTTAGGAGGTCCCATCCAAAAATGCGAGAGAGTAGACGTGGAAGGGGTTTGAGATTTTTGCACGGTAGAGTGCCAAGGTTTTCAGCATATTTTTCCGGGAGAACTAACTCTTGATTGATGATTTCAGGGTCGTATTGCCTCAGTATGTCATTGAAATCATTTCCCTCATTGGGGATGGCTAGAAGGTCAGAGATAGTTTCAGATGTGATGTGTATTTCACGACCAAATAGGCGGGTATGGAGTTCAAGTTCATCGTTGCTGTAGTCCTCAACGATGTTGGCATAAAAGAGACGGCAAAGATCAGGGAACACACCAAGAGTTCCAATGCCGGAGTGGAATTGACGGTCAAAATATTGGAAAAGATGGAGAGTTTGGAAGTGTTCCCGAAGGTTCAAATGGGCAAAGTCATTCCAAACAATAAAGCGAGGACATTTAACTTTGGCATTCGCGAAACGACGAAATCGCTGCCTAGCGATGTCACCCCGCAATTGATCTGCCAAATAAGTGGAAGAGGAACTGGAAGATCCCTCAACTTGCTTCCTACGGGGAGGCATATTTGGTGGAATGGGTGGTTAGGTTTAGGAGAAAAGAGTGGTGAGTTGAGGATGGAATACCTGCAAAAAAGAAACAACCATTCAACCAAGCAACATTCACCCAAAACATAGTTTGAAACACTGTAATCATCATAAAAAAATATGTGGCAGTATGCCTTGAGGCAATACAACCTGCCATGTAGTTGTGGCAATATACCTTTGGATGCAAGCCACTAAAAAGTCGGCTTGATCCTCATGAGGTAATACCCTTGCCATGGAAGATGCAGCTAGGGCTAAGAAGGTTTTCTTGACCGAGGGTTAGGGCTGACAACGAAATGCACATGTAGGTCAAGTGAATCAAGAAGTGAACTAGATGCTACAAGGCCGTGGGTAAAAGCAGTATGAAAATGCCCTAGGCGTTGAGAGGGTATACCCACGGGAGGAGGGAGCCTCCAAATGCGCGGTCGAGAGGCAGGGACGACGCGCGCAGAGGAGCAGCAGTTCCGTCAGTCGTCGAAGAGGCGCGACGGTCGTCTGGCTGCGAGCAGAACTTCGCCAGCTGCTGCTGTGGGCCGTCGGGTGTGTGGGAGAGCGGCGCGCAGATCGTGTGGGGTAGGGATTTTGGACAGGAGAGTGGGACCTTTGCGAAGGGGATTTTATATCCCAAGGTCACCGAGCGAGTCTCCCCCTGAAGTTGGGGAGATTTGCATCTCAAACCGTCCAGAGAAAAGCCGCGATGCGCAGATTTTTCCCCGATCAGACGTCTGTCAACGATGTCAGACGTCGGGATTTGGCAGAGGAATTTTTGCCTATTTCAGGGAGACGTCTGTTTTATTCATCAGACGAATAACCAGACGACTAATTATAATATAGACGTCTGATTTCTGCAGGAATCTTCCCCAGCAAAAACATTTATTCTCCAGGTTGTCGTCTGATTTCTTACTCAGACGGCAACGAAGACGTCTAAATTTAATATTAGACGTCCGATTTCTGCAGACAGACCTTCCTGGATTTTCGTTAAAAGTTACAGGGTCGTCCGTTTTTCCTGCCAGACGATTCATACGACGTCTAGCCATATATATTCAGACGTCCGACAGGCAGTACATGTTCTGTCTCCGAGATAGACGTCTGTCAACACATTTGGACGACAGTTCAGACGTCTGTGTGGAGTACCAGACGTCTGAAATTACTATTTTGTTATATATAAAATCGTCGTCTGTCCCAGATGTTTAGACGACGGATTTTAATGTATAAGACGTCTGATTATTTAATCAGACGTCGGATATTGGACAGAGTGTGCATTTGGATGTTTGAATGAAGGCTTAGTGAAATCAAGGTTCAATCTATGCTCATGACAAAAGAGGTTCCATTAAAACACTAAATTCTTCAAATATCACTTAGCTTACATATGCCTAGTTTCCTACGTATATAATTAAAGCGATCATAATTCAAAGGTTTAGTGAAAATATCAGCTAACTGCAGTTCAGTACAAATAAATTCAACTTCGATTTCTCCCTTAAGTACATTGTCTCTTAGGAAGTGATGTCGAACATCAATATGTTTTGTGCGAGAGTGATGTACGGGATTTTTCGAGAGGTTGATAGCACTAGTATTGTCACATAATATTTTTATCTTATTAAATATCAGGTTAAAATCCTTCAAAGTACTTTTCATCCAAAGTACTTGGGAACATGCTAGTGCAGCGGCTATGTATTCAGCTTCTGTAGTTGATAAAGCTACACTAGATTGTTTCTTTGAGAACCAAGAGACTAGTGATTCGCCTAAGAATTGGCACGTCCCACTAGTACTTTTCCTATCAGTGCGGCTACCTGCGTAGTCCGCATCGCTATATGTAACTAAGTTGAATTGTGGACTCCTAGGGTAGAATAAGCCATAATCAGATGTGTCAACTAGATATCTAAATATTCGTTTTACAGCATTTAGGTGTGATTGTTTAGGATTTGATTGAAACCTAGCACATAAGCAGGTACTAAACAAAATATCAGGTCTACTGGAAGTTAAATACAGTAAAGATCCAATCATGCTACGATAGAGCTTTTGATCTATGGGCGTACCTGATTCGTCCAAGTCTAAGGAAGTTGTGACACTCATAGGAGTGTTCTTCCCTTTACTTTTGTTCATATCAAATCTCTTCAACATCTCCTTTGTGTATTTAGATTGATACACAAAGGTTCCAATCTCGAGCTGAGTGATTTGCAAGCCCAAGAAAAACTTGAGTTCACCCATCAAACTCATTTCGAATTCTTCCTGCATAATTTCTGAAAACTTTCTACACATAGATTCATTAGTAGCACCAAATATAATATCATCTACATATATTTGAGCTAATAAAATGTCTTTTCCTTTTCTTTTAATGAATAATGTGGAATCAGCTTCCCCTATAGAGAATTTTGCATTTAACAAGTACTCTTTGAGCCTTTCATACCAAGCTCTAGGAGCTTGCTTTAGACCATATAGTGCCTTGTTTAATTTGTAGACAAAATGAGGCTTATCATGAGACTCAAAACCAGGAGGTTGTTTTACAAAAACTTCCTCCTTAATGAATCCGTTAAGAAACGCGCTCTTAACGTCCATTTGAAAGAGTTTAAAGCCAAGAAAGGCGGCATAAGCAAGAAGCATGCGAATTGATTCGAGTCGAGCTACGGGAGCGTAGGTCTCATCAAAATCAATTCCTTCTTCTTGGTTGTACCCTTGTGCTACCAACCGAGCCTTATTTCGAATAACTATACCGGATTCATTCAACTTGTTCCGGAATACCCATTTGGTACCTATTACTGTTTGCCCTTCAGGCTTAGGTACTAGATCCCAAACTTCATTCCTTTGGAATTGGTTGAGTTCCTCCTGCATGGCCATCATCCAAGTTTCTTCGGAGCATGCTTCCTCGACACTCTTCGGTTCAACTTGAGATACAAAGGCGGAGAGACCAAAGGTGCAACTAAAACGAGATCGGGTTTTGACGCCATCAGAAACACTTCCAATGACTTGACTTTCGGGATGATCCCTTTGATATATCCAATCTTTTGGAAGATTATGGATATTGGAGTTTGGAATGTTAGACACATCAATAGTAGAATCATCTTCATCATCCATATTGACTCGGTCAATGGAGGAATGAGGAGATTCATCGAAGGAGACATGAAGGGTTTCCTCCACTGTTAATGTGGTCTTGTTAAAAACCCGATATGCCTTACTACGTGAGGAGTAACCAATAAAGATGGCTTCTTCACCTTTGGCATCAAATTTATCTAAATTAGAGCGGGTATTCAAGACAAAACATCGACATCCAAAAACTTTAAAATAACTAATTTTGGGTATTTTCCCATAGTATAGTTCAAAACAAGTTTTTCGCAATCCGGATCGAATTAAGGTGCGATTTAACACGTAACAAGCCGTGTTAACCGCCTCAGCCCAAAAATACTTCGGTAACCCCGAGTCTATGAGCAATGTTCGAGCACATTCTTGAAGAGTACGGTTCTTTCTCTCAACCACCCCATTTTGTTGAGGTGTTCGAGGAAAAGAGAACTCATGAGCAATACCGTGCTCTAGACAAAAATCATCAAACAAGGAATTTTCAAACTCGCCCCCATGATCACTACGGATACGAGTGATTTGGTAGCCTTTTTCAGTTTGAATTTTCCTACAAAAAAATAGAAAAGACAGAAAACACTCTTTCTTTAGATCTCAAGAAGGAGACCCATGAAAACCTCGAAAAATCATCTACAATTACAAGGCAATATTTGCATCCACTGAGGCTCTCATATTTTGTTGGTCCAAATAGATCTAGGTGAAGTAGTTCTAAAGGTCTTGATGTGGATATAACTTCTTTGCTTTTAAAACTAGATTTTATAATCTTACCTAATTTACATGAATCACAAACAAGCTCATTTAAAAATTTTCTTTTAGGAAGACCTCGGACTAGTTCATGTTTAGCTAATTTTTGAACCAGCTTCATATGAACATGTCCTAGTCTTTTATGCCATATACTTAACTCATCATTTGCTATAAGACATTCATAAGTGCCATTTTTATCAAATTCTACAACATAAATGTCTTTAAATCTAGTTCCCTTAAGAAGGGTTTCATTGGTTAATGCATGCATAATTTCAAACATTTTAGAAGTAAACACTACTTTAAAACCCTTATCACATATTTGACTTACACTTAAAAGATTATGTTTTAGACCTTTAACTAGAGAAACATTTGAGATGGGAGAGAGAGGGTTACCTATTTTACCAAGGCCAATAATATGACCCTTGTGGTTGTTGCCAAATGTAACTGTTCCTCCATCCGTAGGTTGGAGGTCCAAAAATAGGTGCTTGTCTCCTGTCATATGTTTGGAGCATCCGGAGTCCATCACCCATCGGCCTCCTTGGTGGTGGAGGTTTCCTTGTCTTCCTCCTTGTAGACCTTCTTCCTCCTACAAAAGATCTTCGATTGTGACTTGGTGTTTCTATAGGTCTTTCTAATTTGAGTCGTCCATCCTTCATTTTGTATATCCAATTTTTGACATTATGATGTCCTTTCATCCCTACAAAACAAAGTGAGAGTTGTCTTTTCGGTATCCATTGTAAAGTGGATCCGTATTTGTTAGTGTTCTCCTTTAGAGGAGGGTCCCTTTTTGGCTCACTTTGACTAGGCTCATAAAAGCCTAATCCAAATTTACTTGAGGAAGGTTTTTGATGGGCAATGAGTTTGTCCAAGTTATCCTTCCCCTTTGTAAATTTAGCTAGGTCCTCAAGAAGTTGGTTTGACTTTTCTTTGAGATGATTTATCTCTATTTTCATTATATCTAGTTTATCTTCTAATGTCCTAATTTCTACTCTAAGTAAGCCATTTTCATCCTTTTTAAAAGAGTTTGATTTTTCAAGCACATGGATTTTGTCGAGTAATTCTTCTCTATCTAAAAATTTTTGTTCACTCATTGCTGTATACAAATCATTTGTTAATGACTCTTTCTCAATCATTAGATTTTTTATTTGCATATTTAAAGCAGTGGTTTCTTTTGTAAGAATTAGATTCTTTTCTTCAAGATCATTGATTAATCTCTTATTTTCTAACTTTTCTTCTTTTAAAGCCTTGCTTTGGGTTTTAGTTTTCTTAAGATCTATATATAGTGAATCAAAGGCATCTTGTAATTCATCCAAAGAGTAGGGGTTTACCTCAGGTTCCTCAGATTCAGACTCGGAACCATCATTTGTTGCCATTAGTCCCAAGCATGCCGCTTCTTCATTTGGTTCCTCCTCCTCTTCTTCTTCGGAGGTGGAGTCATCCCATGTTGCTTGAAACGCCTTCTTCTTGAATCCTTTCGATTTGGAGATCTTCTTGTAGTCAGAAGGCTTCTTGTGTTTCTTCTCATCATCCCTTTTGAGTAAGGGACAATCTTTCCTTATGTGACCTCTCTTTTTGCAATTATAGCAAATCAGAGGATCTTCTTCTCTTTTCTTTCCCTTGATCTCTCTTCTATTTCTGAGAAACTTTTTAAACTTTTTAGCTAATAAAACAAATTCTTCGTCATCGGTACTTACCTCATCATCCGAAGTAGCTTTGAAGGCTAAGGTCTTCTTCTTTGGCTCCGATGAGGTTGATTTCTTCTTTTGCTCCATTTTTGATTCGTAAGCCATGAGATTCCCAAGTAGATTTTCCATGTCTAGATCCTCTACTTGGTTGGCTTCTTCTATTGCCGTTACCTTTTGCTCCCACTCAGGTCCAAGGGAGCGAAGGAGCTTCCCTTGAAGCTCCCCCTTTATAAATGTCTTTCCTAAAGACTTGAGGTTATTCACGATTAACGTGAATCGGGTGTACATGTCCCCAAGTCTTTCATTCTCCTTCATAGAGAAAGCTTCGAATTCCTGTGATAGCAAGTTTATCTTTGAGGATTTAACTTTAGATGTACCTTCGTGAGTAACCTCCAAGGTTCTCCAGATCTCGTGGGCGGTTTCGCATTGGCTGATGCGGTTGAATTCCTCCGAGCTGAGAGCGCAGTAGAGTGAGTTCATTGCCTTGGCATTCAGTCCAAGGTGATGGATTTGCTCCACTGTGTAACCAGTTTCTGGTTTCTCGGGAATGACGTATGCGGATTCGCATTTCTCCCAAATGGAGAAATCGTTGGCTTGAAGCCACATCTTCATTCTCAGCTTCCAGTAGGTGTAGTTGGTTCCTTCGAAGAGTGGTGGTCGAGTGGTGGATTGCCCCTCCAATCTGCTTATGGAAATCGCCTTCCCCTCCATGTGATCTTTTCCGCAGATGTTACTCTTGTAGGCGGAAAACCTGCTCTGATACCAAATGAAATTGCACTAGAGGGGGGGTGAATAGTGAAATTATATTGTATTGTAATACAACAAATTCAATCACACAATATACTCAATTATTTTTAGGTGGAAACCCAAGATGGGTGAAAACCACCACCTAAGCCAATCTCTTGACTTAGGATTTTCGATCACAAGGTGATCAATCCACTAACCACACTACTTAAACGAGGGTAGTGTACCTCAATTACAATTCCCACCTCCGATCCCTAAACGGAGGTTTCTCTCTTCAAGATGAAGAAACGGGGACCCGACAGGCCGGATACCCAAAATACAGAAATTAACAAGTAAAAATAACACCTATAGAGCACCCCAATTATTTAGTTGCTTTCTTATCTACTAAGCATGAAAAGAACTCCCTGATGATTTGGAGAACGGAGCGAGCCGGGAGTATGGATTTGCCCTTTGATCAGAGTATTAGCACAACACAAGGGCAAGATGGAGCTTAGAGTAGTGAGCAAGAGATTTTTCTAATGGAATTGTATCTCAAGAGGTGTGTTTTGCCAAAGAAGAGTTGTAGTCTATTTATAGGCAAGTTTGGAACCTTCAAGAACACTTGGGAGAGCTCTTCTAGCCGTTGGAGACAAATCCCAAGAGTTTAGGACGAAATCCACACAAAATCAGGGCAATGATGATTCTGACAGCAACATCAGACGTCTAAATATAAGATCAGACGTCTTACAGGACGTCTGATTTTTACTATGGTCGTCTATTATTGCAGGATATCCTTAACGGACTTTATTGGATCAAAAGAAGGACGTCTGATATTATGTCATAAGACGTCTGATGATTTTACTGGACGTCTAATGAATGGTGCATTCGTTCCTGTTATCATCGGATCCAAACAGGGTTCTAGGTTTAGAGGATCAGACGTCGTTACAGACGTCTGAGGACATTACCAGACGTCTGGAATCCAAAATACTCTTCCTTCCTGCTTCTGCCAAAAGATTATGTGGCCGTAGACAGATACGCACAGAAAATCATGGCCAACGGTTCAAAGGCAGACGTCTGTAAGTGTGTCAAGACGTCTAGAAATTGTTTTTGCCGATAAAAAGTCTAACGGTTAGTATGTGGACGTCTGGGTAAATAATCAGACGTCTGTGAACGGTTATCGACGTCTGAAAGTGAAGTCCTTCGACTGATGTTTATGAGGAGATGAAGAAAGCCAGAAATATCTGAAATTAGACGTCTGATACATCTGTCGGACGTCTTATTATGGAAAATCAGACGTCTGGACTTTTTAATGGACGTCTGATAAAAGTATAAGTGTTGGGTTTTTGTTTCTAATTTATCCTAAGTGTAGAGAGCCTAAGTTAGCTATTTATAGGTTATGTTTGGGGGCTCTTTACAATATTCTTAGACTCAAATAACATGAAAATTACAACCTTTGAAAGTTTACATGAAAAAAGCCTAAGACCTAATACTTTTGCTACTCGTCTTCACGCTTTTAATCTCCCGTCTTGGAAAGCTTTTTGAATTCCTGCAAATATGTTATTATAGAGAGGAAACAATATGCTACGCTTTATTTATTATTTCATTTTCTACATTTTGTAAAATCATCAAAATATTTTATATGAGTAGTTGAACTAACACTAACTATCTAGACTACTCCTACTTCTACCTACTGTTACCTGGATGAAGGAGGTAAAGGGACTCCATCGAAGGCTCATGACGGAGGACGAAATCAGAGGGTATTGAGGAAGATCTCCGGTAGGCGAATATGGATGGAGCAGAAGCACTCCTCGGTCAACACCTTTGTCCAAGGACGTGATAGACCTTGGTGAAGTTCCTAAGCCAATCGAAATGGACGGAAGAAGTCGGAAGATGATGTGGAAGGTCGCCGAAGTTGTGGAAGAATATCCTATTGGGTCGACTACTGTAAAGAAGAGGGAAGGGAGCCAACTTAAGAGAAATCGAGGGGGTCAAGGGCTATTTATAGCTGACGGCGATGAAGAGGGCGACGGAGTTTGGACGTGTGAAGAGCTAGAGGAGGTTAACCACCGGCGTCGTCTCCGACGACGGCGAGGTTAACTCCCACCTAAAATTAGGATAAAAATATCATCCAGACCGATGGATGAAAATGGGATGGTGAGCGCAAGCTCCAGGAGCTTGGAGAAGGTGGAGCGACGTCGGATGTGCAGTGATCGAGCAGTGGAAGCACCCTCAGTCGTCAATCGTTCAACCGGCTGAAGGAAGAAGAAGAAGAAGACAGGGACCTTTATGCAATGAAACCTAAGGACCTATTTGAGAATTAAGGACCCAATTGAAATGAATTAAAATGATCTAAATGTAAACTCAGGTTTTCAATGTTTTTTTTAACTTAGATCTTTTTCAACTTTTTATATATGATTATAAATAAGGTAATTATTATGTTTAGACCTTGAATTTACATTTTTGACCTTTTAAGGTTAATTTATTTAATTAGGTAAGGTTATTTAAGTTATTACATACTTATATATACATTATACTTAAGTTAATTAATCTATTAATTAGAGGAATGATTGATAAGATCTTGAGTCCAATTATTAACCAGATTATTAATAATATTATTTGGATGATAAAATAACATTTTTAACTTATTTTAAGGTCCTTTACTATATATCCCTTATTTAATAATTAACCCATATATACTCATATCCTTAGCTAATTAACTAGGAAGACTAGTTAATTAGGGGTAATTAGAGATCATGATGAGCCTCTCATCAGACACCTACTCTTCTTCCCTATCTCCGACATACATCTGACGACACTCTCTGGTCCTCTCTCAAATTAATATTGGGCTTTCTTCTCTCTCTCTCTGTCAATTAGGTTTAGGCGTAGTTTTAAGCTCAATCTCCCTCTCATTCACCTTCCCCGATGCCGTCAACAGCTCTACCGACCACCTTCATCGCCGACCTATATCCGACCTCCACCTCAATTGAACTAGGCAAAACCTCCATCTCACCCTCAGGAATATTTCACCTAACCTAATTCACCTCATCGCACCTCCACCATCTCCCCCGACACCAATCGTCGGACCTCCATTCACCTCCACTATCTGACCACCACACCAGCTCACTCACCAAATCACCACCACCACCACCTTTGCTACACCATGGCGAAGATCCCCATCTATCTGATTTAGGTCGTGAGGTTGTTTTATTGTTATAGGGTCTTCACCGCCGTCGTCGTCTTCTCCGACTCCGTTCACCGTCCAACCAACAAGCATCCACCTCATCACTACCGTCAATCGATGCAGGTCAACTCCTAGAGCAGCATCGAGCCTCCAATTGAACAAGCAGCAGGTACAACATCATCAATTGCAACCGAGCATACCACATGAAGCAACTGAAGAGAAGGGCTTCATTGATAGTCCAACATCGTGGGATGCTAATTTGGATTTTGATACATATTGGTTTTCGCCCGCTTTTCGGTCACCTTAGACATGGGGGGTCGGGTCCCCCATATGCACCGATCCTCATTCACCCATGCCTTCCGAGCTGGACCGCTCCCCATACACTAAATTGGGTCTGAGTCGGTCTTGTTTGGTCTAGGTTTGAGGAGAAAGAAAGAGGAGACTTTGCTAAGAGAGGAGAGGGGGGTTTTGCTCTGAGTTGCAACCAAACGACCGATCTTAGGTCTGATTTCAAAAGTTAAGCTGTCTGTAGCAACTCTGAGATGTCTGATTTGAGTAAATCTGTGGCTAAGAGTTTCACTCGAGATTTGGCTAAGTGTTAAGAAATAAAGAAGAGAAGAGGAAGGGCTGACACTTGTGATTTGAGTTAAGATTAAGCTTAAGTGTTAATTTGGTAGTTCTAACCACCATTCTTCTTGCTCTCTCTATATACTGTTTTTGTTCTATAATTTGCACTACATTGAATATATTTCATATTGAGCTTTTAATTATTCACTGCATATCTTATGACTTTATTGTTGTGCTCGTCATGTTTGATTAGTGGATTGAATTGCAATTGTTTACTCCCTACAAACGACCTCGAAAACTCACATTTTTCGAGCACTTATAAATTTAAATGTCAATTTGGTTTTCGTTGTTATACTACGATGAATTTTTCTAAACCACGATGGATTAGCGATTCAACACTCGTCGACCAGGTACTCTTCAATCTCAGCCAGCTCCAAACCCTAGGAATTTATCGCATCCTAGGTATTAGGGCCAAGCACACGTAGTTAATCAGGCCATTGATTCGAATCGAAACCCACTCTCTGCAACTCTCAAGAGTGAGTTACCGAATCCTTCTTAGCAACCACCTTTGTTATACCAAAGTGATCCACGTATCATTCAAAATCAAAATTGATTTGTTACTGAGCCTTAAATTTAATTTTAACTCACTCCTATCATATGCCTCATGCTTTAATTTCTTTACCTCGAACCAAATTAGAGCTATCTTTCACAAAATCATTTCTTATTTGTTTGAGACTTTCACGTGAATCTAATTTTGGTCCTATAAGATCTTTCAAGGCAAATTAGAGCAAGGTTATCTTTGACTCTTTTGATTATGGGTGGTTATTCTGCTATTTTGATTTATCCTAATTCTTGACTCCATCATTATTCATTTGTATCCATTCTGTTACGGGAGTTACGCTTCATCTGAATTTACAGCTAGCTAAAGGCATAAAACTTAGCATCTGTATATAGTTGTTTTCTATTTTTCCCATCTTTGTCTACTTCTATACTTGAGTCTGAGCTTTATTAAATCACTTCCTTTATTATCTATCCTTCACTTAGTTCGACCAACCACTATAACTTTTTTTAGAGTAGAAATCATTCGCCTGAAAACTGTTGATCTCCTCTATACGACTCTTTTTATCACTCTATACTAAGTGAAGTGTAGAATCTTTTTCACCCTTTCTTTACAACGAGGAATTGTAAGATTTTGGCATTGGGGGATGTAAAGTAAATCTTGATACTTTAAGTGTAGTAATAGACAAAAAAAGAAAAATTTTGAAAACTCAAAATCCTAAAATTTGAAATTTTGAAAACACAAAAAAATTTGAAAATTTGATAAACCATAAAAATATAAAAACAAAAATAACAAAAATATTTTCCTTTTAATGGGGAATTACATTTATTTTAAGAGGAATTCTTTTATGAAAGAAGAATTTTGGAAGAAATCATTTAAGGACCTAATTTAATATTTATATATAATTAAATAATTTCAAAGATTTATGAATTCTTAAGGTCAGAAATCAAAAATATATTTATATTGTAAATAATGTACATAAGTGAGAGCATTAATTCCCTACTTTGGACTTTGTCTTAAATATCTTTTCAAAACAAGTACTTGTTTTTGACTTTTGACACGAGATTTTTCGAATCGAGAATCTGAAACCTAAGTATGTAATTTGTATTCCCTCTCTTCACTCTAAAAATAGAGCAACTAAGATGTCATTCATTCTTATACAAGACTTAATTTTTGGAATTAAATTATAACTTGTTTAATAAAACTAAGCTATGTTCTTTTGACTTTGAATATCTATTTTTATCACTAAGTTGAGTAAAGAGACTAGATACTTAGAGTTAATCAAGTAAAGATGTTAGTTGAATCTTTAACCATAAGGTCTAATGAGCCATAGGTAGCTTAATCAATTGAGGATGTTTGGCTAGATTTGGTGAGTTGCATCTTCATAGATCTTGCAGGCTGATGCTGATGGTTTAAGGGACCTAAAAGTGAAAGGCTTTGTTCTCCACTCTCTGGTTTGCAAGTTAAGTAACCTAAGTGTCTAAACTTCACACACATTAGAATTGTCTTACAAGCATCTGAGACTGCAAAAACATAGAGAACAAGAGATCCATCTAGAATCATTTTTACCCTAAGGATTTCCACAGGGCAGCTCTTCCTTTCACTTAGAAAAAAGACTTGGAGATTTTATTTAGAAGTAAGAAAATGAGAAGGTGAGAAATATATATATATATGAGAAAAATAAAATAGTGACCCTACAATAATGCACTTCGATACAAATGGGTGCTGATGCATTTATCCACTAAATAAAGCATCTCGCTACAAATGGATGCTTGTTCCTCCATTAATAAAAAAAACACCTCAATACATATGGGTGTTTCAACCCATAGAAAATGGATTAGAAAAATATGGAGATAAAAACTATGAATAAGAGACCCAGTGGTCTAGCCGAGGAAATATACACCTTGAGTGTTGACCTCGGAATAAAAATGGGTGAGGAGAAAGTAACCAAATATGAGTATGGCTGAGCTAAAGGCTTGAATTGGGATGACCTGGATTGGGATCTTAATGTCTTGAGGTTTGGATTTTTACAACTTTGGATGCCTGTAGGACGAGTCCACTTCACTTGCATGGACATTTTAACTTCACAGCTACTAAACCTTGAGTGAGTAGTGAAGCCTGAGAAATCAGGTTTTGGAGCTAGCAGTTGAGGCTTAAAGGAGATAGATTGACAAAGCTTTGGGTCTAGAAGTCTGTCCTTGATTATGTGGGCCGATTAGTTTAGGGGTTCTCCTTACTATCTGAATTTGTTTGATAAAGGGTGTTTAGTTAATTTACAAAAGCTTAGGTTGGTAAATATCAGAATTCATAAGCTTAAGGACTAACCTGTGTCTGCTGAATTTTTGAGTTAGAATTTGATTTCCAATCTTTGAGTCTTGTTACATTAGCCATCTTGACCTCTTTGATTTCAAGGGTTTAGAGTGGTATACAAAAAACAAAATAGGTATCAGATGTTTTGATTCGGATTTGAATTCCCGTCAAGAGTATGTTTTTCACGAGTATTTGTTTTGAAAGGTTATTTAGGGTTTTGAGTCCTTTTATGAGAGGATTCCTGTTTAATGCCCCATTTTATTTATGGATACCTTTTTATAAAAATATCAAAACATACAAAAGAAATTCTTAAAAAATCTTCTGACTTAAGCATTCCTTTGTTTAAGAATTAATTATATTATATTTAACCACCCTGGTGTTTAATTCCTCACATTCATTGTTAATTATTGCTAGGAATTAGCAAAAGTTTGGCATTGGGGTATGATGAGGAACTCATCACGGCTCCTAATTTACTTTATTTGCTAGTTTCCCTAGTTTATTAATTGTGAATAACATTAATATAGATTTAATTATATATTTAGAGTAAAGTAGCAAAGACCTTACAAATATGTTAAAATCACTAAATTAAGGTTTAATTTATGTTTATTAAGGTTTAATTAATAATTAGGACTTAAACCTAATCATTTAGCTATTTATAAAGCATTTAATATAACTTATATTAATTTATAAACTAAGTTGTTAATTAACTTAACTAAGTTAACCACTTTAATAAATATAGCTAAAAGGGATAAAAATGCAATTTCATGGCATAAATGTGTTATTTATTGTATTTATAATGATATAAAAAGTTGAAAAATAAATAATTTAAAATAAACTCTAAAATCACTGTTTGCATTTTAGTCCTTAGCTTCCATTTCAATCGAGTTCTTTTTATGCACTAAGGTCCTTATCTATTTGCACATTGGTTCGTATGTACATCTTCCTCATCCTCTTCTCCATCTCCATAGATGGTCCAAGACCTCCGGTGACTACATCTCTTGATCACTGTTCATTCGACGTTGCATGGCCACGCATGCTGTCACCAAGGTCTTTCTCATTGAGCCCTTCTAATCTAACAGACCAGATCTCCTATAACCTAACAAACTCCCACGTGGTGAACTCATCGTAGATGGAGACGAAACACTTTATTCTGGTGTACCTGGACATGTTTATGTCCAGATACCTTGGCCTAGGCCCTCTCCCTCACCTATAAATATCCCACCAGGACCCCGATTACAAGGCTCGACCCCCTTTCCTTCTTCCCCAACCTGAGGTTGACAATAGGTTATTCCTCCCCTACAGCGACTCTTCTTCCTCTCTCTCGAGTGCTTCCACCTAGGAGAGCTGTCTCTCTCAACTCCTCTTCCTTTCCAGCAGCTATAATAGAGCTCGAAGCATGCCATTCCTCTTCCTCTTTACTTCGATTGCTATCGGAGCTTCTTCCAATCACCCTCTAATTTCTCTCCTGATCTCACCTTGCCAACTGTGAGATGCCTCACCATTTTGTCAACTAAGTACTCTAGAACCTTTAGGCATAATTCATAGTCTAGTTTAGGCGAGTAATTACTTAGAAGTAGTTGTAGTTAATCAATGTTTCTCCTCCCTTCTTTATCTCTAGTGAGACCAATTTCAATCTCACTGGACTTTGTTTCATCAAATCACAAACCTTATTACCTTTCTCATCCTCCTACGATCATTTATCACTTCTTCCTGCACTGATTTAGCACCGTAATCGCTTAATCTATATCACACTCACCTGAGAACCTCCGCTGTCAATGGTGGCTCAAGAAGAATTCCTTCACTAATTCCTTTTATTCATAGCTTCACATGCACCTCAGAAACATTTCGCCACACTCAATTGAGTGAGACGAGTCCATCTGAGTCCTGTCAAACTTAAGAGGCCATTTTTGTTGAATTCCAAGCTTAATCTTTTAATCTATGCTTAATTGAGATTTTACTTAGTTTTTTAGGTTATGCAGAATCTTAGGATTCTTCAGAACTATTTCTTGAGAAGTTTCACGGAGATTTGAGCTCCAGACACATGTTTCATCCTTCATCGGAGCTACGGTGAGCTCCAGCGAGTCCTAATGAGAGCTACAGCCTTTGATTCTTTCTGTAGAGCCCTAGTTCACCTATTTGTGATCTAAGGATCAACATCGATTGGTTATACTTGAGTTTTAATGATTAGAGCACACTTTTGACCTTTGTCTTCCTCAGCTCTGATAGAGCTGAGGAGACTTCTTCAAGAGGTCTCAAACACTAGCGATGGGTTCATAAGCACCAGTAGAGTTTAAGGAGTTTAGATATGCATTCAGAAATGCTTGATATTCGTTAATCTATTCTGATGAACACAATACCTGTTTATCTCAGGCAGAATAACCTGAGACCATACCTAAAGTGGTCAAAACTTGAATTTGAGGTGCGCAATAGATTCCTGAGGTTCAAATTAGTCGATCTTGATAGTTTCTTGAGCCTAAATTTCTTTGATTCACAAAGTCAACTATTAGGCTATTTTGGTCAACCCAGGTTAGTTCATAGGGTTTTGGGCTTTGAAACTTGGATTTTAGGACGGATTGAGTTCCTACATCAATTGTGAATCTTTTGGAACTATTTTAACTGTCTGATTGAGGTTTAGTGTGTTTTACATTTCATTCACAATTTGGGTTCAAACTAAATCTCAAACAAGTTCATAGGTGTTTTGGCATGATATGAAGAAAATTCTACCCAGATCAATCCTTTTTTATCTTCTGAGTTGATTCAGATCAATTTTAGAGGCTTAATTTTATCTATCAAGCTATTTAGGTATGAAGTCAGTGTTCTATGTTTCTTAAGCGAGAGCTCCAAAGATCTAGAGTAGTCCTGAGCTTCCCAAACTTCAAAACCTATTCTAAAGCCTACGGAATGTTCTTCAGTAGTTATTGGAGCCTTTAGTTGATAGATATAATAGGTTTACATAAGTTATTAAGGACTTCATCTCTAGTGACCTACAGCAGTGCATTCATAGCTTCAGGCCATGTTTAGGTCTTGATTTGAAGGATCAGATGTGATCCTTTAATCTAATTGATTCCTGCAATCGATAGTAGGCACATGGGGTTGTCAATTAAGCTTTTGCTTTCTTGAACCATCCTTCTGAGCTGCAAGGATTTGGTTGATGAGGTTAGCATTGGGAGCTGATGCTACGTAGAAGAAAGGGGCTACACTTAGTCCCATATTGGAAACTGATGAGCCGTTAAGGCCATATAAGTTGATTTGAGTGCAACTGCCGATCAGTCGTCAAGTGCATGGTGCGAAGAAAGCATAGCGTGTGTGTGTGTGCTGCAGCGTGGGTCTATGGAGTGGCCTTTGGGTGCCAGGTGGTGGGGCATGTTGGTGACACATGTCCTAGTAGTGGTCGATCCGACCCATCGGGCTGTCGATCTTGCGAAAAGATGCATGGATGAACTAATCCCTTTTTACAGTAGAGCGCACTCTATGCTTGCATTGGTTGAAAAATTGACTAAGTGCTAAGGGTGTTGGTGCTTTGAAATGGCTAAGTGTTGAGCTGAGGTGTGCCTTGTGAAGCCTTAAGGTTGTGTTGTGTTGTGAAGGCTATAAAGAGAAATAAAGGGCATGTGTACCTAATTGTTTAATCAAATTGTGCTTAAGTTGTAAATAAATGTTGAGCTTAATAGATGTTCTAAAACAACTCTTATATTGTAATTCTCTTTTTAATTCAATGTATATCAATTCTTTTTGCTTGTGGGATGATTGCTTGCTATTCATTGTATATTTCTTTGTAATTATTCATGTAATTAATATATTGTAGTTAATAAATAGTTAATTAAGTAAATAATTAAGTAATTAGCCTAAGTAAGTGTCTTATTAGTGTAGTAACCTATATTCTAAGTAATCTATACTATATTAGCTAAGTAAGAGTAGTATTAGTATAATATAAGTAGTATCTAAGTATAAATTATAAGAAATTAGCATAGTAATTAAGTACTTAGCCTTAGTTTAATTAAGTAATGTACTATCTATTAAGTAAAGTAGTTAATACTATATTAGCTAAGTAAGAGTAGTATTAATATAATATAAGTAGTATCTAAGTAAGCATTAATTATAAGTAATTAAGCAAGTACATAGCCTTAGTTTAATTAAGTAATGTAATATGTATTAAGTAATTAATACTTATGTAACTCAAGTATATATATATATATAGTATGTAACTAACTTAAGTAGTATACTTGGTAAATTAGTAATTACTCTTTATATTATGTATATAAGTTACGTATAGCACTTAGTTAATTAAAATAATTAAGAATAAAGAGTAACTTAAAATAATTGGTGATTAATATGCTTAATTTAGCCTCTCATTAACAAGAAAAAATTTATAAAATTTGGCAATTACCTTACTCTCTATACTATAACTTAACAATGACTAATTAATTATGTAAGGTAATTGTACATCATTAGGATCTAATGCTATCTAGAATCCTTGTATGTGATAGGAGGTTGTAATGAATTTCATGTTTTTACTCTAAACAGAAAAAATTCCATACAAGAGATCACATCAAGGACCCTACCTACCCAATATGTAGTTTTCATCCAATTGTCCATGTGGGTTCTCAACCATCAGGCACAACTAAGCATCCAAGTAACACTTAGATAGTGTTTAGGTGCAAGTTGTATTTTTTACAAGGTCTACACAGAGGCTTGAAAAAGCTAAAAAGTAAAAAAACATGCACTTCAATGCATTTTGCAATGCGTGTCTCTTGTGTAACAAAACATACCAGTGGAATTTTATTTTCAACCGCTGTGTTTTGGTTGTCCATTGAAACACACCCGTTGAAAATCAAAATACACTAGTTGAAAATAAGTTTCACTTAAAAAGTTGAAAGTGGTTTTCACCTATGGGTTTTGGGCTTAGGATTTAAGGTTTAGGGATAAGAGTTTAGGTTTATGGAAAGTAATTCTTCATCTATGGAAGGTGATTTTTCATTTAGGGTTTAGGATTTTGGATTTATGGTTTAGGAATCCTAAGATGAAAAATCACTTTCAAAGTGAAAAATCACCTTCCATAAGTGAAGAACCACTTGGAATAGGTAAAATTGGCTGAAAATCAAAATTCACCGATGTGCGTTTTTTTTTAATTGGTGTATTTTAATTTTCAACCGATGTCAGTTGAATATCAATATGCACCTATGTGTTTTGTTGGGTGGAGATGCATGTTGCAAAGTATGTTGCAGCACACATTTCCCTACCTACATGCCTTAAAAAATTGGAGCAACTTAAGTATACCCTTATATAATTTGCATATGTCGACATTCGATAAATCTGCCACAAGTTCAACCTAAGGCGATGAAATTGAACTGGGTTGCAATACATTGGATTGGATGTGATCAACTTTTGAAAAATAGATTGGGTTGTCTTTGAGTATAATAAACTTGAAACAATCCATAATCTCACCCTTAATCTTTAGTTTGTTAAAGTATTTTGCATCACAAGCACCTTAGACTACCATATGATTACAAGCTAAATATATATCCTTGCATATGCCAGAAGCCATGTGAAATTTTAGGAAATCTTCTTTACTTATTTTAAAATGTTAAAAAGTAAAGAATGCACATTACAATATGTTCGCAACGTGTGGTGGTTTCAATCGATGTATTTTCATTTTCCACCAATTAAAAATCAAAATACACAGATTGAAAATAAAAAATACACCAATGTATTTTAGCTTTCCACTAGTGAAAAATGAGTTTTCACTTAAAAAGTGAAAATCATTTTTTCATGTGTGACTCATTATAGTTAAAATGCCCAAGTTAAGGTAGAAAGTAAGTTAAAACACTACTAATTAACTCAAGAAAATAGTTAAGTGTGGGAATTATGGAAAATGGTCTAAAACATCAAAATTTTGTTAATTAGGTCACATTTAAGAGATTTTATATCTAAGTTTATAAATGACTGAATTAAATGTAAATTGAACATCAAAATGAGTTCAAAATCACAAATCAATGATGGGAATAACTTTTAAAATGTTCAAAACACATGCTAGAAAAACTTCATTGAGCCTTGACATCATTTGGAGCTTGTATTTGAGGTTTTTCATTTAGGTCCTATCTACATAATAAAGCCTTCACATTTTATTCACTCAAAAACTACCAAGGACTTATTTGAGAGGCAAGGACTTCTTTACACTAAAATCTTATCAGTTATGGGTTTATTTATAAATATTCTATTGTTTTACTTATGAACTAATCTTGCAATTACACCAAACACACTTGTAACTCACCTTTCCCTCTTCAGCTCTTGTGCGAAGAACATGCGCACTCTCGACCATCCATTCCACTCTATTAGAATCAACAGTCGATCCTCAAGCAACCTTCTGGAGCCGATTTCACTAGCTTTGTGTCACTCCCTAAATCACATCCTACGATCGCTTTTCATTTAAAATGTTCTCACGCCCCCTTAGCCACATCACAACCTTTAATCCCCAGTGTTCTATGATGAAATGATTTTCACTTTTGAAAATAATGATTAAGATAATTTGTCATTGTATTTCTAGATGGTGGAGAATCGACTAATCAAAACAATTAAAATAAATTACTCACAAAGGGAGTAGGTCGTATACACAAGTGGGCACTAGCTATTACAAACTCGTAAGGGTCAAAAGCTAATGTTCACTATTAATTTCGTCAAGAAATAAAGCCAAATCCACCTTCAGATTACGAAAATAACAAGAGATCATGCTGAAATGGCATTTATGAGAAAGAGACAGATCACTTACATAAATTAGCCATAATATTTAATTAATAAAATCAAAATAAAAAGAGTGGCAATGTCATGTGAATGTAAAAACTAATACCCTCTTCACTGTAGCAAAACATAGGACTTTGTTTAAGTGCTCTCCATGCATAAGGGAAAGGGAAGCCGGAGATGATGAACTTGCCGAAGGGAGAGTAAGCCGAGACATATCCGATGGTGGTGGTGGCAAGGAGCGAGACGGCCGGAGGATGGCCGGAGGCAACGGCCGGCCGTTTGGATGGAGGTAGGTTCCAACAGTGGCTGCAGCTCTGTTGCTACTGAACCTCGCGAAGATGAGGGGGGCGCAGCAGTGGCTGCTTGCTGCTGGAGGCGCGGAGAGTCGTACGCCCGTGCTGCTGCTATGCATGCAGCGGGCACGTGTGCATGCGCACGGCTTTCTGGTGAGTCGGCGAGGGGGTCACCGGCCCTATTGAGCGAGGACACGAGGGTGACATGCGGAGGAAAGGAACCTGCTACTGTTGTTGAGCAGGTCGACATGTGGGCTGGAGGCAATGAGGGTGTAGGGGCACGTGCATGCGGCTGCTGCACGCTGAAGTGTAGCGCGCGTGCATGGTAAGGGCTCAGGTAGGTGGTGGTCACGGTATTACGTGTTGGGTTGCGCGCAGTCTCTACTACACGCGGGAGGAGGCGTGGCAAGGAGAAGGTGGTGCGCGTTGCTGGTGCTTGTGCGTGCAGATGGCCGCGTGTGGTGCACGTAGAGTGGCAACGTGGATGGTCACGCACGGCATGGAGTTTGAGGTGGCTGCTACTGCACATGGGGATGGCGTGGCGTTGGGTTTGTTTTTGGTGAGGTTGCAGAAGAAGAACGAAGAAGGACAGGATGAGATGGGACCGGGCTTCAAACGTCCGGGAAACTTCCTGGACGTCTTAACTGGAGGGGAAAATGACTGCTGGTGCGTGGCTTCTGTGGTGGTGATGTTGGTGGTTGCACAGTGATGGTTGTGTGGCCGTCCGAGACGCACGCGCACGGTGTTGGCACGAGTCCACCGGCTTGGTGCGGCGAGCTGTCACCTCGCCGACCCACGGTGTGGTGGAGCTTGGCCTTGGAGACGTACGGTGGTGGTGGAGGTGAGCTCGAAGCTCTTCACAATGGTGGAGTCGAGGCAGAGTCTTCCTATGCATGGTCGTCTTCTCCTCCCTTTGTAGCTGCAAGTGATGAATTTGAAAACAAAGAGGCGGGATCAGATCCTCTTCATGGCAAATGAATGCTTGCAGCCGTACGTGAATGGGTGCATGAGGAGGAGAAGCAGCCATTACCTGCGAAAGAAGAGAATAAGAAAATAATAAAATATTATGATTATTTATGCACAAACCCTTAACTTCTATGTTAAATTAAAGCAATGCAAGTAATTCACCTAATTGATTAACTAATCAAATGCATGCAATTCTAAGTTAATTCTAAATGCACGCAATGAATGAATTATGCAATTAAGCTAAAAATATGAAGTAATTTATTTATATCCTAATATATGCTAGCTAAATGTTAAGGATATCTTAATATCTAGGCATTTACATATTTAAATAACCCACAAATATGGACTAATCATTCTACACCTTTAATTCTAGTGACCTTGAGCTCCATTGCCTATATAAATACCTCCTCAAAGCTCTTACGGTCCCTCTCAACTCCCTCTCCCCCAAAGTTGATCCCTTCTTCCCCTCTAGCTCCAACTCCCCTTCATCGACTACTGGTGATAGTAGTGGTGTCTTCTGCCTCAATTCGTCGCCCTTGATGTGCATACAACTAAATAGTCAAAAATGTCTATTAATGCATGTTCTTAGTGTCATATTAGCATTATGCATTGTAAATATTACATAACATGCATAATCATGCATTTAGGTCAAATTATATAAATTGTATAGTAATTGTCACCTTTTATGGCTAGGGATAGGATGATTTTTAATTAGGGCTTTGGACGGAAGATCCAATCATACAGATCTGATCAGGGCGATGACGGGAGTTCAATGACTTCAAGATCGCCCTAATTGGACATCCGTAGAACCAGATATAGTCCAAGGAAGCCTATAGATCAAGGGCCAAGATGGTGCCAAACCACACTTCATACGACAAATCCGACCGCACGGGTGGGTTTGGATCGATGATCGCAGCCTAATGGTGCAAAAATCGACTCAATCCGACATCCGTGGCACCTTCTACATGTCACAGAAGATGGACAGCCATGATGGCGCCACGTGGCGCCATCACAGCTACCTAAATCGACCGCAGCATCGCTTCTCATCCTCTGAAGGTGCAGGCGAGGCAAGATCTAGGCCATTGGATCTTGATCCAACAGCCACAAGTGCACGCGCTTAAAACATAAACGCGACAAAGAAGCGACCGTAGCGCAGCAATCGAGGCCCTTGCGCAAGGAGCGGGTTCGACTCACGATTAGAGGCGCACGTGCGTTTAATCTTGACCGCATGATCAACTGCGGATGGCCCAGATCGCCCAATCAGGCACACGCGCGATCAAGTGCACCACCTCACACCCGACCGCACGTGTAGGCGCGCGTAGCTGAAGTGGGCGAGAAGCGATCTGAGCCATTTGATCTTACGATCAGACAGCTAAGATCCATTGAACGTGCACTTGGCGTTAAGGCACAGGAGAGGAGGCGCACGCGGCGTGCGCATGTCGCCCATGATCAGACCTTTAGTGACAGATAAATCCATCACTAAAGACATGATTTTAATGCTTTTGAATATGTAATGACTAAATTGCCCCCTATCCTTGCAACTATAATGGAGACCCCTACCCTACGAAATTCTCATCCCTTCCTTCATCTCTCTCCCTCTCCAAAGCTCAAGAGAAGCTTGTCCCACACTCGAGATGCTACTCTAGAGCCAAATCCAAGTGTCCTCGCCCCTATTCCGGAAGTGGATCCCGAGACAACGACGATGTGCTACCTTGTTCCCGCTTCTTCCTGCTTTGTCCTCCTTCCTGCTCCGTCTTCCAGGCATCACTCCGTCTAGCTCGTCTTCCAAGCATTCGTCAAGGAGGATAACATCTCTCTCCCTTCTTTTTAATCGCTTTCTAGAATAGAATTTCCTGCTTTCTAATTGTAATCATTTCCCACTTTCTAGTTGTAAAAATAATATTATTTTATCAAGTGAGTATTCTCTCTCTATCTCTCTCTCTTATTGTTTATATTCCATTATAATTATCCCACTTTCAAACAAAAATACAAAATATATATATAATCACGAATTTAAGATTGACGTAACCTCCCAGTATTCGACCTGAAATTTCTTTACAAATTTCGATTAAATTTATCTATTGATGGATTGCTTCGCAAATCGAACTACAATGACGAATTTTCAAATTCAACTTCGATCGCGTAGTTTTCCGATTTCAACAGCCCTCAACCAGCAACTGTTGGCCTAGCACATCTTCATCTGCTAGAGGTCTTCTCCCCTTTCGCTGTCTCCAACAGCCAATTGGTTACCCCTGAGGTCACCTTCTTTTGATTAGATTAGGGGTTTATCACTTTCGTTATTAGATTTACGGCTTTCCTAGCATAGATTAGAGTAGTTTTAGATAGTTTAGGGTAGAGATTATTGTTCAATGCTTTTGACTAGATGTACAATAGTGTTAGTGTTTCACTCCCTCAATCAGTCCTCTATGATCAATTTTGATTAGAGAGGCAAATTCATCCATCTGCTTTGATCCATTGGTCTCCCATATCATCTCACAATCATTTCTCACTAATTCCTCGATGCTTTAATCGCCTTAGCATTTCCTCCATCATGACAACCATTGGATCTGAAGGTCTCTAGCTTTCAAATCTATTGGTGCGCCAATCTCACTGGAGGGTCTCTCCATTCACTTCAGATGATCACAAGGACCCTCCCCTTGATGTGAATGAACAGATTTGATCGATTAAGTCTGATGTGATTTTCAATTTTGATTAAAGAATCTTATAAGCAATTTGATTTGAACTAGTTTTAATTGATCAAATTGAGCTGATACTTGTTTGATTACATTGATTGCAATGGATCTAACTGGTTTGATTGGATTTTCGTTGCTTGGATTTAAACCATTGGTACTAATTTTTCTTCACTAGTAGCAAGGGCTAATGAATTCGATGCACTGAATAGAGGCCCTTGCAATGATCCAACTATTTTTATAGCATCACCTAGGACCTCTGAACACTAATCAATGGTGTGCAAGGATCCTAGATGTTCAGTTCATCATGGCAAGCTTAGATCAAATGCCCACCTAGGGTGAAAACGTGATGCATTCAAATGGGTTTTAATCTACTATCTAGAGTCTAGATGATGTTTGAAGAATCTTAGGAAAGATCTGGGATTGATTTGTAAGAGAATTGAGTATTTGATTTAGCCTCTTCTTCTTTGTGTTGTCTATAGCACAAGAGAGGGATCATTTAGGGTTTATAACATTCTCTAACTCTGATCTAATTTGTATTGAATCCTAGACTTGTCAAGGAGTGTTTGTGACAAAATAGATGGGCATTTTACTGGGTTAACTCAAATCTAGGATGTAGAGTCCCATCACCCAAGTCTGAGGTGATTTTTGATTTCGAAGAATTCAACCAATGTGCTAATATGTTGAGCAAGATTGTGAGATGATTTGTGTTAATCATAGAACACATTTGAATAATTTCTTTGATGTTTGGAGTTTTAATTCAGATCTGAGAGGTGATTTGACCGATGTAGAAGTTATTTTCTGAATGGATTTTTGAATAGGCTTTGATCAGGGTTTTTAATTGAGTCTTGAATGATTTCGAGTTGTAAAGAATTTTCTGGGATGGTTGAAGCACTCATCTACACTTTAGATGTTTATAAGAGTTTTGAATTGCACTAAAGTTTCCTTGGAATAACCTGCTTGCTTCTATGTTGGCAGCAACAATGAAGAACGGTCAAGCTAAATTGAAAGCTTTAATATGAGAATTCAATGAGATCCTAATATTGCTTAGAGTTTGAATAGGTTTTCCAAGTTAGAACCAGTCTCGGAAGCATTCATGCACTACTGTTTGGTTTTAATTTGAATTTCAAAGCTTGTAAATCAACTCAAGAAATCTTTGTCAGCAAGTCTCATGTCTGAAAATGGAATAATAACATTTCAACGTTTATTTTAATGCATAGGTCATGTTTTTGTGCTTGGATTTGATGTTTAACCGTTGCTGGAAGTTTAATATGTTCAAATTCTTCTTTCTGGCATTTTGGTAGAATTTTTAAGGCATGATTCCAATTTCTGACCATTTATTAGCCTTTTTGTTGTATTTGTGTCATAAATAGTGTAAAAATATAAAAATACTATAAATAAATAAATAAAAAGTATAGTGAGTAAAAATAACACATATGGAAGGTGTATATGTCATTAGTTTAGACTTTAGTATCTTTTGTATATAGAAAATAACTAAAGAAGTTTAGAACTTCCTTTATTTAGAAATAAAATTCCTGAAATCAAAAACCCAAAAGGAGTCTTCTTCCCACTCTCTAGCTTTTTTCTCCTTTTCTTTCCCTTACCTAAAAACAAAAACAAAATACAAAATGTGAAAATTCTCAAAATCCTAAAAATCTCCTTTGTATATAGTGTGTATATAGGTATTTAATCATAGTTTAATCATATATATTAAGTTATATGTATATAAATTATGTATATCTACATATATATAATATTTATATGTGACTAAGTTATAATGTACACTTATAGTGTATATTCCAACTAACCTAAATACAGTTTAAGTTATATTGTATAGTACTATTTATATGTCATGTAAGCTAAACTATATAATTTATATATGTACATAACTTATGTATGTAGTATATACTATGTGCGTATATTAGTAATTATTCCAAAAGTATTTATTATGTAAAGTAAAGTATTGATAATATATTTAACTCATGTATATATATATGTTGTTAATATACATTAGTAATTTAATCAAACTTATATTAGTAATTTAATTAATTAATGAGCTAAGTTATATTGTATATTTATAACTTATAATTTTAACTTATTTTAAACCTATTTATACTCTTATATATATTATATTATAGTAAGTTTATAATGTAAAACTTAAGAGTATATATATATATATATATATATATATATATATATATATATATATATATATATATATATATATATACTCTTAAGTTTTATATATATATATATATATAAACAGAGTAATAAATCTAACTAATTAACTTAAAATCCTTAATTAAGTATTTAAGTACGTAGAATAGATAAATGATATCTTAATTACGTACTGTATATTAGTTATATAAGCTAATTGAAATTATTTAATGCTTATGTAAATACATATTTATAAATGTAATTAAATTGAATTAAATTATGTAATAGATAGCCCTATATGTTAACTAAGTTATTATAACTTTAATTTGTAAATTACATCACTAATTAACCATAAATTAATCATCCCAATGCATTATTAAATCACAACAAATTCAGTTGTTGATAGCGCTATCAAATAGTGCCACATTGTATGCAGCAAATGCACCTGCGTGGTACTTGAGAATCTACATTTGATGCCTGATTGCCTGAGAATGTGGGATGGGCTCCTTGGCGGGCGTGCAATGCACATGTTGGTTCGATTTGTGCATGTGCCTATGCATGTGACCTATGTATAACCTATAGAGTGTGCGTTCTTAGATCCTAGAGCCCATAGGTTAGGGTGCATTATGTGCAGCCTACTAGAGGTGGCCCTGCAGAGTGGCCTCCAGGCACTAGGTGGAGTTGTGGCTATATGCCTTTGGTAGGGACCATTCTAGTAGTAATACCGATCCGACCCTTAGGCCATTGATCCTGCGAAGAGATGACCCATTCTTTTTTGGCCACACGTGAGTGGGTAGAAACTAAAAAAAATGGCTACGTGAATACATAAATAATATAGTGTGTGTTAACTTTTGTGAATAAGTTAAGTATTGTGCATGTATGCTAGAGTTGAGTATACATATATTAAGTATTAAGTAGTATAGAGATAATAATAATAACTTATACATATATATATTTTTGTGATGCTGATTAAAACCTCATTTTTTTCCTTGACTTGTATATAATTTTTCCTAAGGCTTGTATAGACATATATTCTTCTTATCCTCTTTTTACAAAGACTTGTGTATAGTTAGTTTAGTATATATAAGTAGATACTAGAGAGATATAAGTAGTAATTAGTTAAATTCTAATAACTTAATATTCATTTTATCTTGTCTATGTATATAATTTTTAAGACAAGATGTGCACATAAGTTTTAGTATCTTAATAACCATTTATATATAATTAGTTTTGAGATATAATTCAACAAGTACTTAGATATCAAGTGTAATTAACATAGTTCAGATCAGAATCATTTTTGATGCCTTTGCGGTGTACATATTTTTAAGGCATTTCTAACTTCAATTAGTTTATTCTAACCTATATATAATTGACTTAGATTCATTAATTCTTTTATTGTATAGACTCTAATTCATTCTATTGTAAATAATAATCATATTTTTGGAATAAAAGATTGATTTTAGATAATAGAGAGTGATGTATATTAATAACTACCTCTCAATGAATGACTTGGAATAAAAGTAGTAAAAATTGTAGATAAATAAAATGATATCCATGTGTAATGCGACACATGATAGTGACATCAATAAACCCTAATTAACGACCTTTCTAGATGGTGCATCAAGGCACACTTGGGCTGAGTTTGTTAAATGACCAGTTAATCGAATTCGTCCATATTTCCCACTTAAGGCTTGACCATTAAATCGAAGTAGTCAATGATTTTGCAGGTCCATATTACCCAAGACTCAGCTTATAAACTAAACAGATCCAAATGCCAAATAGGTCAGATCGGGATATGATCTATAAGGTTAGGTTAGGTGGGTCTGTTAGATCAGAATGATTTTGACACCCTAATAATGATCTCTGCATAAGAGACATCTTGCTATAGCATCCCCCTTATCCATTCTTTCCTAATCAAGAGATTGCCACCAATTTTCATTCCTATCCCTCAAACAAGTATTTTGCTTTGTAATAATTAGACATATATCCCTAAATGAGTTGTGATGTCGTGATTACACCATTGATATGTTAGTCCAATATGGCAGTGCATCAAACCGACCATATCATCAAAGAATAAACAACCACAAATAATGTCTCCTAACCTTCCAACTATTGACCTCTACGTCAACAAGTCTATGGAGCGACGCACAGGTGCATAGGGGCATGATCAAATAGTGGAAACTCTCTTCAACAAGAGGGATTTAGATTCAAATCCTCATCCCTACATTACATAGAGAATTTGTGTGTAGAGGATGACTAATTTCTCCTCAATTTACTCAATTGAATTATGGGTCATCCAAAATAAAAAATCTATGGAGCAAACAACATTTCATGGGGAACATGTATGCTTGCCTAACTAAGCTAACTACATTTTCAAGTGTCGTAGTTCAACTCTTTTATTCAACACAACTTTCCACTATGTAACTTAATTCTTGTGATTTCACATTACCCACCCTCATATTCTATAGCCCTAGCATTGATCAATAAAATTGCATTTGGGCATCGATATATTCTAAAAGAGGAAAGATATATTTTTCTTTCCACAATAATCTACGTATATAAGCATCAATTTTACTTCCCCTATTTACTCATGGAAATTAAAGTATGTATATCCCCGTCTTATGAAATTACCATAGCTAGTGCAAGTTTTGTGATTAATAGTCTAATCAAACTTCACATCTGGACAAGTCGTGAACCATAATGCCACCATGAGTCAATGGGCAGATAGCTTTTTTCATATAAAAGGTCCACATACATACATACGCCAAAAACGAATGCGCAATTCCATACAAGAGATCCCATCATGTGCACTTTCTCCTACTGTTGGTTTACCATCAGGACTCCTTTATGTTCTTTCTAATTTGTTCATTTCTTCACTGTATGATACTTTACTTGCTATGGTTAGGATCTGGTGCTATCCAGAATCCTTGTATGTGATAGGAGGTTACAATGAATTTCACGTTTTTACTCTTAAAAAAAAAATTCCATGCAGTAGATCCCATCAAGGACCCTACCTACCCAATTTGTAGTTTTCATCCAGTTGTCCACGTGGGTTCTCAGCCATCAGGCACAACTAAGCATCCAAGTAATGCTTAGATAGTGTTTAGGTGCAAGTTGTATTTTTTACAAGGCCTAGATAGAGGCTTAAAAAAGTAAAAAAGTAAAGAAATATGCGCTTCAATGCATTTTACCATGTGCATCTCCTCTATAATAAAAAATATTGATATATTTTGATTTTTAACTGCTATATTTTGACTGTCCACCGAAACACACCAGTCGAAAATAAGTTTCACTAAAATCATGGAAAGTTGTTTTCACCTATGGGTTTTGGTTTTAGTATTTAGGGTTTAACGTTTAGATTTAGGATTTAAGGTTTAGGATTTAGTGTTTAGTATTTAGGTTTCCTAAATCCTAAACCTAAAGGTGAAAATTTACTTTACAATTAAAAAATCTTTTTCATAGGTGAAAAGCCAATTTAATATGAAAATATACCGGTGTATTTTTATTTTCAATCAGTGTATTTTGATTTTCAACTAGTAAAAAATCAAAACATACTAATTGAAAATCAAAATACATCAATGTATTTTGTTGAGCCATGGACGTGCTTTGCAAAATATGTTGCAATGCACATTTCTTTACCCTTCTCTTATTAAATTAGGAGAAACAAGGAGAGGAGAAACTAGCATTGTGTTTCAACTTAAGATAACTTGATCTTTTACATCACATAGTCATTAGATCAAGTTCTACAACCAAGCCTGATATGTCGGAGACATCGATCCAATTCAAAACATTATATGTAGGATTAGATCGGATTCCATCCTAAGATGTAATACATTTGAACAAAGAACTCACGTTTAGTAGACATTTGCCTTTTATATAATCCTATCTTTGGTCATCCTTTAGGCCTCGTGTAGAGGTGAGGTTAAAGAAGGGGTTATCCTCTCCTAAGGTACCATTTGTTTGGTAGGTTTGCCTCTGTAATCCTTCGTTTGGTGGTTTCAACCTTGGGATTGTTCTATGCGGGGATTGAGCCCTGAATCCTGGGATAAGATCATCCCAGGAGGGGGTGGGATTGTTTCATCTCACCTTCAATCTCGTGCTTTATATAGGTTTACTCCTCCATCAGCATAGTGTAAACCTGCACACAATCCCGCTCACTTTACTTTGATTGTTGGGAGTAATGGCGATGGCGAGCTTTAGCGATGGCAGTATCGACCTAGGATTTCCGAAGAAGTGAATATGTAAGAAATATCATCTTTGTTGTGAGACGTACTCGTTTCTATTGTTAAAATGTTTACAATTATATTTTTTGACAATGACAAATGAGTTATTTCCTTGGAAAGGACTAACATATTGCAAGAAAGATTTAAAGAAAAGAATCGAGGAAAAAGGATCAAGGAAGGGCAAAAGAACTTCTTTCATAGTTTATTTTATTTGTTTAGAATCTTCCTATCCATATTCGTATCCTTAAATTTGTAAAGATTTACTTCTGTTGGTTTTTCAAACGTCACATTTTCCCTTCAAATGTCTGAGTCTGATTTATAAGACGTCTAATATACTTCACCAGACGTCTAAAATCTTGTCCGGAGCCTAGATTCATAGTCAGTCTTTTCGACCACTGTCACTTAGGTTGTTTCTGTTTTCTACTTCAAATGTCTAATAGTGTCTTTTAGATGCCTCCTTGAACTTTTAATATCTCTTTAACATCAATAGAACAACAATCATAATTTTAGTTATCTTTTAGACATCTGTCTTCTTGAGACATCAGAAAATGGCCAACGTTCATTTCTTAACCAACGTTAAGTTTTGATCACAATTGATTATTTCTGTTACACTTTGATTTTGAAATGTTGTCGGCCATCAGATTTTTGTTAGATGTCTAAACTTTCATTTTAAAACATCTCCATTTTTTACCAGATGTCCAGTAAGATCTGTAATCATGTCTTTAGATTCGTATTTAGATCCAACTTTATTCCAGTAACGATCACTTTGACCTTTAGGCTTTTTTAGATGTCCAATTTTATTTTCAGATGTCTGAAAATATCTATTCGAGTGTTTATTTTTTGTTCAGACGTCCCTGTATTTGATCTTGTGAAATTCAATAATAACTACTTTTCCTCTTGAGCTTTTTTAGACATCCTGGTTTATTCTTAGACATCTGAAATAGTCTTTTTAGATGTCTGTTATGGTTTTTCAAACATTTACTACAGTCAGACTTTGAGTAAATGCATTATAGCTGTTCTACCTTAATTTATTCCATTTCAATTCAAATTCCAACGACTAACTAGACCTAAATCAGACCCTATACACCTATATATAACCCCATATGTAGCCTTAAGAAAAAATAAAAAGAAATATTCATTCTACTCATTTGAAAAGCTCTTGATCTCATTTGTGCTCTCTTGTGCTCCACTTGTGCTATTGCTTAATTCTTTTATTTCATATATCATTCAAGGCTTATAAGAATATATTTTATTATTTTTGTTAGTTTATTTGGGTACCCAGTCTACGAGTTTCTCGTTTTCTCTTAGTAGAGGGACAAAAGTCTTCTTGGGGTTTGTCCAGGAAGAGGAGTTGTAAGATTACTTCTTGTTAGTAATTCCTACTTGAGTAGGGGCAAAATCCTAGATTGAGAGATCTATGTAGAGGTTTTTCCCGTAAGTGTTTCCTCTCTAAATACCTGTGTTATTTATTGCGATTGTTTGTGAATTTTTTATTACACAATTCAACCCCCCTTGTGCCACTAATAGTTTCTCCTCATCGGCTATATTACGTTGGCAAGGGGTGTATCCATCTTTACTTTATCTTGGGTGGTACAAGTGGTTAGTTGTTTGATTCCTTCCCCATGTATGGATGAGTTGAAGATCTTTTGGAAGATTATTTGACTTCATAGATTCGTCTGATGGGAACGTTGACCAGCTATTCACACGCATCTAACAACTCCCTTAGAAGGTGAATGACATTAATGTAAGAGAGGTCTTCTCCTTCATATAAAATGAATGGGCATCTGAGATATTGGGTGGTGCTTGTCATTGCCATTTTAGGTTTGCTGAGTAAGGAAAGGAACGAAGAGGGAGATTTTACAGAAGGTATTGAGTATTGAGTAGTACATGTCGAATTTGTGTTCCTTGTGTTATTTGTTAGTTTCGCATTCATGTTGTGTTGATAATTAATGCTAGGCTTGCTGCGAAGGTCGGCTGTTACCTTGACTTTACTGGAATTATTCATTGGTCATCTCCATTTTAGGTACAGTTTTGTAGTGACGTCACTTGATAATAGGAATACACCAGTGTATTTGAATGTATCGTAGATGGAAAATGATAATCCATCGGTGGATTGATAGGATACATCGGTGTATGAGCACAATGCATCGGTGAATAGTTAGAATACATTGGTGAATTGTGAAGATCCATGGGTGGATTGTTGTAGTGTACAATGGGATGTCTAAATCCACCAGTGTGTTGTATAAATCCACCGGCGAATTGTTACAAGCTACCAGTGTATTGTGTAATGCACATGTGGATTTATATAATACATGGATGGTTGGAATACACCGACGTATTATATATATTCGTCGGTGTATTGTGTAAATCCACTGGTGGATGGTTTCAATTCACTGGTGTATTATGTATTGCATGTGTGGATTTATGTAATCCACCGATGGATGATTAGAATGCACTGGTGTGTTGTACGGGTCCACCAGTGTATTGTGTAAATCTATTGGTAGATTGTTGCAAACCATAGGTGTATTATGTAATGCATCTGTGGATTGATGCAATCCACCGATGGATTTTGACAATACACCGGTGGGTAATCGATTAAGTCATGATGCGATGATTTAATATTAGTTGGCGTTATTCCCTTATAGAATGGCCTCTTCCATTCCTTCAACTTCCGGTAATAAGAAGGCTAAGAAATGGGATAATGTGACAATAGCCAAGTTGGTGAAGATTCCGAAGGAGCAATACATGAATGGACGTTGGGATAAGGGTTAGTTCACACACTGCGTGGACGGAGATAGACAAGAAGTTTTTGTTGGCTACAGAATTGCCATATGAGCACAAGCAAGTACTGAATCGATGGAAAGAGTTGAAGAGAAAGTATGGGTTGTATGTCCAACTATACAACAAAAGTGGTTGGGGAATTGATCCTGTTAGTGGTTGCCCTATAGCACCTTCCCCATATGTCTGGAGTGAGGTAATGAATTATTTCCCATCAGTAATTTCTCATTGAAATGTTCGACAATTAATAAAAGTAAACATAATCTATTTAAATGACTTGTAGCTCCTCCAGAACTTCTGGAATTACGTGGCAAGCCTTTCATATTCTTTGAGGATGTCCACAAAATCGTTGGTAAGGATACCGCAACCGGTGAGCACGCAATGTCATCGACCAACTGTGAGCACGTGGTGGAATATGTTGAAGATGTGGGTTCTTATGATCAAGGACAAAACACGGTCAATGTTGAAAGGGGTTCTAAGTTCGTACCATATGACCCATGGTTGCTAATGACATGTGGACAACGTATATGAGTCAACCTTTTGTAGTTAATTCAGTAAACGATACCTCATATGTGTGCAATAACCCTACATCGTATATGGATGTCCCAACAAAGATGCATGCAAGTGAAGCTCCACCTCCATCGTATGAGCCACAAGGCTCAAAGCGTGCTTCAAAGAAGACTAGTACAAGTGGGGGAAAACGTAGGAAGAAGGGAGTGTCAAGTGAAAGTGATTCATTGGCTTCTATGATGAATGAGTTTACAGAGTTGATGAGGGCATTGGTAAAGCACCACATAAGCCCAGCCCCAAGGGTTAACCACTCCGCTGATGAGCTTTGTGAGTGCATGAGAATATTGCTCACTCGAGTGACAAACATCACACTAGACGATTTACTCGTATTGACAGATGTTTTCACTCAGTGCGTGGAGGAAAATTTTCAGGAATGTTGTGCACTCCAATGCGGAGTTAGGTGCATTTCTTTGGAAGCATGTCGAAAGTGATTATGGATTCTAATCACTTTCGATAACTCATGATGTCACTTGATGAGGTCATCGCTTTGGTAAATTGGTTACGTGTTTAGTTTCGTTTGGTTATTTCGCAATACTTTTAAGTTTGGTATATCACTTTGGTGGATTGGTTGTACGTTTCATTTGAACATTTTGTACTTGTCGTTAACACTATTGGGTGCTAGTTTAGGTTTTCTACACATTAACGATTACTTGCCTTGAATATTATTGGTTATTTGTTTCACTTGTGCTGAATTTTAATGTCATTTAGGTTTCATGGTTTTCTTTTGTGTATATATATATGGATTATGTATGTGTGTATGACTATTGATGTCATTTAGGTTTGATGATTTTAGTTTTCTTTTGTATGTGTATAATATTACAGCATATATGAATACTGATGACCACCGATCCATTAAGAATGATGACAAGAACAATATTTTGTCAATGGCATATGTTACCATAGCTCTTGCATACGCATACTACTTTCTCCACCAGCGAGCTCCATGACTAAGGCAAAATGATGGGGCTCTCTCAGGGCATGATTGGGTCCACGAAGTGGTTCATGGCCACTTGAGTCGTTCGAAGAATACATATAGGGTAAGGAGGGCTTTGTTGCGCTCTCTAAATACCTCAAGGATGCAATCGACCTTAAAGACTCACAAGGTGTTATAGTTAACGAGCAGTTAGCAATATTCCTCTATGTTATTGGTCAGAATGCCACAAATAGGAGCTTAGTTGAGTGGTTTCAACACTCCGTGAGATGATTTCTAGGTATTTTAGCTTGGTACCGGATGCCTTGGTTTCTCTGAAGTGGACATATGGATGCGAACAATTCATTCTTCTATACTAGCTGAAATTCGATCCAATCGTAAATTTTTTCCTTTTTTTCAAGTTGGTATTTTCTTTTGTACATTATTCATTTATGTATTGTTTGTGATTATATCAAATTAATTACTTTAATGTTTTGCAAAGGATGTTATAGGAGCTATTGATGGTTGCCATGTATGCGCAACAGTTCCATCTAGGGAGCAAGCACATTTTCATAATTGAAAGGGTTGGATGAGCCAAAACGTCATTGTTGCAGTTGACTACAACTTGGAATTTGTGTTCATGGATACTGGTTGAGTGGGTTTAGCCATAGATATGCAGGTGTTGCGGTGGGCTGTAAGAAATGGTCTTAATGTCTCGAGTGAATGTAGGTTCCTTGTGAACCTTGGTTATGCTAACACGAAATCCTTTATTTGTCCCTTTCGTGGCATACCATATCATTTGCAGGAGTATCGAAATTAAAATAATAGATATCAAAATTACAATGAGCTATATAACCATCACCACACACAATTGCGGAATGTTGTAGAGCGTGCCTTCGATGGTTTGAAAAGGCATTTCAAGCTTGTAGATGGAAGGCCATTCTATGGGTTCGAGACGCAGTGCAAAATCGTAATGGCATGTTGCATCATCCACAACATGATTATTCGGTGGAAAGTCAACGATGACTTCTTGTACACAATACTTGATAATCCTGAAGATATGGGGGATACGGAAGTACGAGATGACCTTGTTGATGACAGTGCTGTAAGAGGTGGGGATTTGATAAGAGATCATATTGCCCATGCTTTGTGGGTGGATCAGTAGACTCGATGACCCCTCAGAAATGATATCGTTGTAGCAAATTCACAATTTCTGTTATCTTATTATGATTTTAAGGGAATGGAACTTGTTGTGAAATTGAATTTCTCATTTACCCGGTGTATTCTTTCATGCACAGATGCCACTCATTGAGGGAACTTCTATCTAAACGTGACACACCCATGTGTGAACGTGACACACCCATGTGTGAACGTGACACACCAGTGTACTTGAGTGACATCGTTGTGCTAACATGACACACGAGTATATTTGGATGAAATGAGGAATCTGAGGGAATTTTAAGTACATAAATTACCTTTAAAATTGGGAAATGAAAACAAAGTAGTCTGTAATATAGACAAGTACGGTATACAAAAGATGGAAGACATAATTACAAGCTTAATGAAAGTATACGATTCAGAGACCTATAAATAAGATCATACACATATAAAGACTATTCAATAACTATAAAAAATGAAAGAAATAAACAAACATCATACTAAATTAACGGTTGCAAACCTATGCTTCAAAAGGATAGCAACGTAAATTGAGCAATATTTATGGGCATCCTCATCTCCTAATACAACCATTGGATCCAGTCCATGCATGAGGCATTATATCCATCATGTGACAAAGATGCTGCAATTGTTGTTTGTGTCACCTTGTTGAGGAACCTCTGTATAGTGCTGTCGATCCCATCCATTAGCACTTATCCCCCAGCGTGTCAACACTCTCGCCATCACGTCAAACTGAAACCAAAAGCATACGTTCATTGCTGTCATGCTTATTCATAACAATTTCTCAAGTTGAAGTGCAATAAATTCGATACATATTACGTCATCGCCGTCCTTATGTGTCCATTAAGGATAATACCGGGCGTCACTATCATATTGTATCATTGCTTTACACCCAATATCAATAACCACAAGGGTTCAACGGGAGACCTCTTGCGTACACAACGGTATAGCTATATATTTACAAGTATAGACTCCTCACCGACATTCTCAATATAGTCGTTGATCCGGTCATGATTGAAATATTTAACAGAAACACCAAACTTTGTGTCCAAAACAAGGGTATCGCACTTCATATTCTCTTGAGCCATTGTGTCTTTGATGTCTTCAATTATTCCATCAATGATCTACATATAATGGTAAGTAATTACACAACACTATTGTATATATAGTTTAAAAGTTATAAAATTAAATGTACCTCCCTGTTGCTAAACCCACTTTTTTTTAGTAGAGGTAGTATAGATCTTCTCTCAACAAATCTTATATCCGATTCCTAAAGAATATCGTCTGAGTTTTTTCTTTGCTCAGTTAATTGATCAAGAAGACGTCTATCCACTTCTGAAGGCACTCGAGGATGCCTTTGTTCAAATCTAGTATCTTTTTGTAGATCCTTGGCTTCTTGAATTTGGTTGTCCTCCTCGCAACCCCTGTTAGCCTATGGGCCACTGATTTTGTTCGTTGACCTCGTCGGAGGCTAGTCATCCTCCTGTACAGATAACCATAAACCATGCCGTGTCAAGTAGGATAAACAACGAATATACCAATACACCGATAAATTATATAAACACAACGATGTATTATATACACACACCGGTGTATTGTTCAATACATCGGTGTATTCTAATAACACACCAATGTATTATAATAACACAGCTGTATTGGACTAACACACCGATTCCTCGTTTAAACTTTACCTCCTCATCCTTCTTCTCATCGACTGTCTTCTCCTCCTCTGCCTTCTCATATGAAATGACCTGCCATTCTTGGGTTGGATAAGACGTCTGCAGTATTTATCAGACGTCTGGATAGATGGCCAGACGTCTGAAAGTAGGTAAAAATTGTACGTTCATTGCTTTTCGCATGCATGCGACACGCACGCATTCTCTCTCTCCCCACCGGCCTCCTCACCCAAACCCTAAACACCACCTATTTAAACCCCCACACCCCTCCTCTTTCTCCCCATCACCACCAGCCACCACCTCCATCTCCTTTCCCCCTACCGGCAGCCACCTTCCTCCCTCGCCCACAGCACAGCGAGTAGAGAGGAAGAAGAGGGACGGGACGCAGAGGAGGAGAGGAGACTGTGAGCGAGGAGCGAGCGTGGGAGAGGAGACTCGGGGAAGCTCGCAAGCGCACGGTTGAGGGCTCGTGCGAGGAGGAGCTCACGAAGGGGAGCTTCGCGACCTCCTGAGGCTGCTGGCGTAGCAGCTGCAGGAGACGCAGAGGAGTCCGCGCAGAGAAGAAGGCTCGCAGGAGTTCTGCGTACTAGATATTTTCCAGTATCAGATGTCTGGAGCATCTCCCAGACGTATGGAGCATCTCCCAGACATCCCCCAAACGTCTGGAGTAGCAGCGTGACGTCCGGAGCTGAAGCTAGACGTCTGAAAGCACGCTTAGTGCCAAGGTATGTATTTTTTGCATGGGTTCCGGCCATGCAGATGAGACTTCTAGCCATTTTTGGCTCTGTGCGTGCGTACGTAGGTACAAAGCGTTGGAAAGGCGTGCGGTGCGCCCTTCGAGGCACTTTTGGACGTCTAAGCACATCACCGGACGTCTAACTGTACTCCCAGATGACCGGAAGGAGAGCTCGACATCTGGGACTTCCCTCAGATGATTGCAAAGGGATTAGGACGTCTGAGAAAGCCACAGGAAAGAAAGGTGAGGTTCTAAGCTTGCTTAAGACATCTGGGTTTAGTCCCAGACGTCTGATTTTAGACAGTATGTGTGTTTTAGCTCGTTTAGGGCCCAAACGAAATCAAATTTTCGCAAACGAAGTACCGTTGTTTTCCACTTGCGTTTCTCTACGAGTTAGTATCACTTGTTACAATTTTGGACTCGTTTGACGTGATTGGTCAATTGTATAAGTCACCAACCAGTTGAGTACACGGGACCCGTGGAGGCGATAGGACCTACGGTTCTAGCCCCCATTCCTCCCATGTTTCCCGGTAGAGTGATTTGCTTTAATATTAAGATTTAATAAAACTAAGTACATGTTTAAAATAACTTAATTGAACCCTAGGGCGTGAAATGAACTCTATTGCAAAAACGAACGAATATTGCTTGAGCTACACTGTCTTCCTTGAGATGCATGTTAAACCATTTTGCTAGCAAATGTATTAGTATATTGATGTGATGCTATCTTTAGAAAAACATGAGCTTCCTATTATACAAATGAAACCCGTAATGTGAATAGTGAAATATGAATGTTGAAAAATGGAATGAAAGGAATACAAGCATGAACCCTAAAAGGAATTAGGAGGACTCCTATACATGGAAAGAACTTAGTAAGTAGACAAGAAGTGAGCTGGCCCTTGTGTACACGGTACCAAGGAGAGTAACTGTCCCTTTAGTGTAGAGGGGAGCTAGCCGCCCCTTTAGGTTGAGACCTAGGGTTAGGCCTAGTCACTCTACACCAACTTCTATTTGACCTTCGTGTATGTGGTACCGAAGTGAGCTACTTAGTGTAAGGAGGGAGCATCTACCGCACGGGACCCGGGGTTAGGACTAGCCACCCTACACTAACGCTTATTAAGCCCACTAAGGCAAACCGGGATAGTCGAACGAGGGTACGTGGACTGTGGAGGGGCGAGACCCCTATTTTGAGAGGCAAGGTCCTGTACTGTTCCGTGTTATACCTTTAGGCCTACCCGCTAGCGGAAATGACTGACCACATACCAATGTGAGATAACTACCCATGCACTTATCGCACGTGTCATAGTCATCACTATATTGCGACCGTAACCTTGGAGTGGTTGACTAAGTGTAAGATTACCACGGGAGACTCTCCCGACCAGGACAACACCACATGTACATCCTACATCACAGAAAATACAACCAAGATTGTTCCCATGAGGAACAAACCAGATCAAGAAATGACTAGACGAATAAAGCACACAAATTAGAACTACTTAGTTGAGCTAATGAAAATTAATAATTAATTAGTTGCTTGTCTTAATGGCATATAAATGGCTTAATCACCACTCTACTCAGCGTTCGCTGACTCCGAAATTTTATAACCTTATTTAGGTCAGGAAGTTGAGTAGCCAACACCATCGGTTGCAGAGGAAGTTGGGCCCAGTCGAGCTCAGCCTTAACTGTGTTTCCTTTCCGTTTCCTAGCTTCTTTTGTGGTAGTGAGTATTTTGTTATATGGAATACTATTTCTATTATATTTTTCACTTTACTTCCACTGTACTAGTTGTGATGGCTTGTACTATTATGAGACATTCCGTTTTAGTTCTTTACTGTCTCTATATAATATTTTTTCTACTTAGTTACATTGTACTTGTAGTTGTGGAATATTTTCTACTTTTGGATATTTCTCGTTGGAAGACTAAGTCTTGAGATTAGTCGAGGCAAGCCGATCTCGGGTCCTATGGGGATCTGAGATCTTGTCGTAACAAGATAGTATCAGAGCAAGGTCGTCCCGAGAAATGAACCAAATGGCCTGAAGAACAGCCACCCACATGCATGTAACTAGGATAGCCATCAGAACGTATCACATTAATCTTCGCTTCGAGTCTTACCTCTTGATGTAATCCTGCATTATTGACAATTCTAGCTCTTTTCTTGCGTCTCCTTGTAGGAGCTGCCTCAACGGGGAGTTCTCGAGGCAGGCCGTGGGCGGGGTCGGAGAGGCAGACGCACCGGACCTAAGGCACCAACCGACCCACCTCTCCTTCCAGGCATCCAGGCCCAGGATCTCACCCAGCTAATCCGAGAAATCGTATGGGAGGAGCTCCAGCAGCCTCCTCGGCCACCCCTTCCTGAGGACGTGAAGGGAGAGTTCTCCGTGGGACAGGGGAACTGCCGTAATGCCGTACGAGCTGGAGAGGAAGGGGGTGATCCTCCACCACCCCCACCACCCTTAGACACTTTTGAGCACGAGCCCTCCTTGCCTGGAGGTGTACCTGTTCCCCCGTTGCAACTCCACCACGAGCTTTTCAACCAAATCCGGAAGCTGAAGCCCCCCTCCTTCAAAGGGATGAGAACCCGTCTGAGGTAGAGAACTGGCTGGAGCAAATAGAGAAGATGTTTAACATCCTCTGCCCTCCTGCAGAATGCCACATGGCCTTCACCACGTACCAGCTGAAGAGTGCAGCTCACAGGTGGTGGAGGGTAGTCAGAGGCCAGGAGGGGAGAGAGCCGACATGAGACCAATTCGTGGCTCTCTTCTACGAGAAGTACTTTCCGCAGACCTGGCAGGACCAGAGGAGGTGGGAGTTCCACACTCTCCGTCAGGGGGTGATGATAGTTAGTGCATACTGCACGCGTTTCCTGGAGCTCTCACGCTTCGCCCCGACAATTGTATCTACTGAGAAGCACCTGTGGAGGTTTACTAAGGGGCTCCGACCTGCGATTCGGGGGTATGTGAAACCCCTGAAGTTGCCAACTTTCTCTAGTGTGGTTGAGGCGGCCATGACTTAGGAGGAAACCAACCCGACCGTGCGAGACACTGACGGCGGACGGAAGATGCCCTATCAGCCAGAGTACTCCCAGGGCTGTCGAGAGAGGAGGAACACGGCAGCCGTAAAAGAGCCGTCTCATTCTGTAGGTCCACCTGTGGCCTTTGGGGGCCCAGACAGGGGTCAACTGCCAGCACCGGACCCCCGCCTAGCCACTAGCCGAGACCAACTGAGGGAGGCTGTGCCCCTCTCTGCTACCTGTATGCCCAGTTGGGCCACATCAGCAGGGACTGCCCATCTAGGATGAGAGCACAGCCAATGCTCCCCACACCGAGTGCTGGAGGCCGAGCTGGAGGCCGCAATCACCAAGTACATGGAGGACAACAATCACGAGGAGGATACCGACTGGCTACTACTCGGCCGAGCTAGAGCATGGCCGCTTCGTCTGCACCTAGAGCTGAGGGACGTATCAATGCCCTAACACAAAGACGCCAGGGCTTCAAGTTCTATGGTGGCAGGTATGGTTACCATTTCTGACAGATTAGTCTACGTTCTCTTCGATTCTGGTGCCACACATTCTTTTGTCTTCTCGAGTTTTGCTGTCAATTTAGGGCCAGGCAGCGTATTGTTAGAGGTTCTGTTCTTGATTAGAGGGCCAGGTGGACAATTGTTTGTAGCAGAGGAAGTCTTTATAGACTGCAAGGTCACTATAAGAGGACACAGTCTTCCCGTCGACCTGATAGTAATCCCGATGGAGGACTTTAGCGTGATCCTAGGGATGGACTAGTCGTCCACCTATCACGCCCTGGTGGACTGTTTTGGGAGTAAGATCGTCTTCTACATACCGCAGTTGCCTTCCTTTGAGTTTCATGGCCAGTCGGTGGACGAAGGATTCAGCTGCATCTCAGCACTTCAGGCAGCGAAGCTTTTGGGCCAGGGGTGTAAGAGCTTCTTAGCTTGTGTGGTAGCAGAGCCTAGCCCCGTGGCCAACTTTCAGAGTATCTCGGTGGTCAGCGAGTACCCTGACATTTTCCCAGAAGAGCTTCCAGGACTACCGCCTCAGTGTGAGATCGAGTTTGAGATCTCCCTAGTACTAGGGACCAGCCCCATTTCTATTGCACCATACAGGATGGCACCACTTGAGCTATGAGAGCTCAAGTCACAGTTATAGGACCTGTTGAAGGACTTTGTGAGGTCCAGTGCATCCCCATGGGAAGCCCCTGTGTTGTTTGTGAAGGACGGTACCCTACGACTTTGTGTCGATTACCGACAGCTGAATCGGGTCACTGTCAAGAACAAGTACCCGCTGCCTTGCATTGACGACCTCTTTGACCAGTTGAGAGTTGCTACAATATTCTCTAAGATAGATCTGATGTCGAGCTACCACCAGTTGAGGATCAAGGAGACCGATGTCTCCAAGACAGCTTTCCGTACTCAGTACGGGCACTACGAGTTCTTGGTCATGCCGTTTGGGCTGACCAACGCCCCCGCTACTTTCGTAGACATGATGAACCGTGCTTTCAGATCGTACTTAGACCAGTTAGTGGTGGTATTCATCGACGACATCCTAGTCTACTCACAGGATCAGACACAGCATGGACAGCATTTACGTATGGTCCTGGATACCTTGAGACTACGCAGGATGTATGCCAAGTACAGTAAATGCGAGTTTTGGCTAAGATAGGTGACTTTCTTGGGCCACGTGATTTTGGGAGACGGATTGGCTGTGGATCTAACCAAGGTTGAGGATGTGCTCAGGTGGGAGAGACCACGTACCGTGACAGAGGTACGCAACTTCCTGAGACTGGCAAGCTACTACTGACGATTTATCAAAGGGTTCTCTCAGATCGCGCATCCTATGACCCAGTTGACTCGAAAAGACGTGTCCTTTTCCTGGACCGACGAGTGCAAGGTATGATTTCAGGAGTTGAAGTAGAGACTGACTTCAGCTCCTGTGCTTACCCTTCCAGACAGTAGTGGCGGGCTCATGGTTTACACCGATGCTTCGTTGCAGGGGTTAAGTGGTGTGCTCATGCAACGGGGTCACGTTGTCGCTTACGCTGCGCAACAACTGAAGCCCTATGAGTATAACTACCTCACTCATGACTTAGAGCAGGCAGCAGTTGTCTTCGCGTTGAAAACATGGAGGCACTACCTGTATGGTGAGACATTTGAGATCTTCACAGATCACAAGAGCCTTAGATACCTATTTGACCAAAATGAGCTCAACCTGAGATAGAGGCATTAGTTAGAGCTCCTGAAAGACTACGACTGCAGCATCTCCTACCACTCAAGGAAGGCCAATGTGGTGGCCGACGCCTTGAGCCGGAAGGTGCCCGCCCACTTAGCTAGTTTGTAGGCGTAGAGTTGGAGACTCATGGAGGAGGTAGGCAGTTGGCGACCCTGGGAGTCATGAGGGTACTACGGGGCAATGATAGTGACGTGGCAAGCACAACTAGAGCTGATAGACTGCATCATTGCAAGATAGATGGTCGATTCATACTTACAGACACTGCGAGGCAGGGTGTTGACAGGGGACCCATGAGACTTTTCCTTCTCAGACGAGATACTGTGCATGAGGGGATGCCTATGCATACATAGAGACGAGGAGTTGTTGAGAGAGTTCCTGACTGAGGCGCACGGGTCCTGGTTCACCATACATCCCGGAAATACAAAGATGTACCATGACTTACAATGTGACTTCTAATGGAGAGGGATGAAATGGGATGTTGGTGAGTTTGTCCAACTGTGCTTGGTATGCCAGCAGGTGAAGGCCAAGCACCAAAGGCCTACAGGGCCGTTACAGCCACTTCCTATGCCAGAGTGGAAGTGAGAGAGCATCACCATGGACTTGATGGTGGGTCTACCAGTTACCCAACGGGGATACAATGCAGTTTGGGTGATAGTAGACCGGTTGACGAAGACGGCACGGTTCCTGCCGATCCGAGTCACCTTTGGGCCAGCACAGCTAGCAGAGAGATACATCAGAGATGTGCATCTGCACGGAGTCCCTCACGAGATCGTATCTGATTAACACACATAAATTCATGCTAAATTGCTTATTTATGATAGTTCCTAGGCTTAGCATTGCATATCATGTTATAAATATTGCATAACATCCATTGCATGGCATTTAGGATAGTTGTATGTTTTGTATATTAATTACTTCATTTTATATGGCCAAGGGGCAACGCGACATTCATACAGGTTTCGAATGGAAAATCCGACCGTACGAATGGATCCAGAGCGAAGACCACAGTTCAGCATCGCGGGAATCATCTCGATCTGAGCATCGTGGCACCCTCTACAAGAAGAAGATGGATGACCCAGATGGCGCTACGTGGCACCATCTAGACCGCCCACCATCGGCCAGCAACCACCGCCCACTCCATCATCCGCGCCCTTGAATCCTAGCCATTGGATCGTGATCCAACAGCTGGGGAGCATCTGCACCAAGCTCCTCCACGCGACACAATGGGCGGCAACACAGCGCAGGCGTAAGTGCGGTTGGGGCCAGCTTTCAGCAACAGCTGGGCTGACCTACAGTAACGCTTACAGCTGTCACTACTTCATTGCAAGCCAGCAGAGCCAACTAAGGGCATGAGCAGATGTGAGCTGTCTACAGCAACGTTTCCAACGACGGTACGGAGGTCACTAAAGGTCCTTTATCCATTTTTAGCCTATTCTCCTAAACTATAAAAGGACCTACACCACCTCCCTTTAAATCCATCTCTACCTACTCTACTCTCACCTACTCCCAAGCTCTACCAAGCCTACTAACGCTCCATTAGAGCTTGTCTCAAGCTCCCAAGGCACCTATTAGTGTAGTGAACCCCTGCCACACCAAATACTCCAACTTCCCATCCCCCTTCATAGGTCGCCTTGCAGCTATCCTCCCACCTCCATTCCGGTAGCAGATCACCTCCGTCTTCTCACCTCCATTCCAAAGCCACGCCGAAGCTTTCCTCGACCTGACGTCCTCCTACATCTCACCTCCATCATCCCGCTCCTCACCTCCTTCGTCCGAGCTTCCGCCAGGCACCGTCGTCTCGCCGAACAGTTGACTCGACAGATTTCCTCACCCACATCTCTTTTTATGCTTTCAAAGTTTATTGTAATTAACATTGTTAGTAATATATATCAAATTTGTTTCACATCTCTATCTTGTGATTCATTTGCTTGTCTTTTATTTCAAAAACACAAAAAAATAACAAAACCCTAAAATACCAAAAAGAAACGAATCGAAGCGTGATTTTCACGTAAAGTAAACGTTGCCTCCCTATGTTCGACGTTGCCTCCCTATGTTCGACCCGGGACTCCCTTGGAGTTTCGGTATAAATTTTATCTGATCGACATGTTTTGCAACTATGGCGACGGGTAACTCGTAACCCTGATTTATAACACGCGTAACTCGTGCGACCATTTTAGCACCGTTGCCGGAAAAAACGTTTCATGGTACCTGGGAACGATTCTAGGAACTTTTAAGGAAGTGACCACACCACGAGGTGCCAAAATAGCAACTCGTGCAAATTTTTTATCACGGGTTGGTTGAGCAACTCCATAATCACGTGGACGCTTCTTGCTGAGGCAATTTCCTCAACAGGGATGGAAATAGCGCATACGACCTGTTTAAGGAAATGTGCAAGAACTCAATTAATCATGCCTCCATCGATGCATTCAACCGATCCCAACAACCTAAGTCAAGTGCTAATAAGATCCAGGATTCTCATTCATTTGACATGGAATTAATTTGTAGTAAACTGGATAAAATGGACTTAGTTGCAAAGAAAATGAAAGAATGGATGTCTGAGAATTCAGGAAACACTTCTTTACCCACTCAATCTTAGAATTCAGGATTCCATTCCTCATGAGCTCCCACGGGGCGAGAATTCGTGAACCAACTCGATTCGGCTCAAACCTGTGAGCCAGGATTTCTCGAAACCATATGGGTTCCAAACTGGGGCCTTTGATCCCAGTTTCTCTAATCCTTCCTTCTCTTCATCCTCGTTTTATGAGGATGCATATGCAGTGCAGGAGAATGTTAGGTACAACCCATATTCCAACACTTTTAACTCGGGATGGAGGAACCACCCTGACTTCTCCTGGAAAAATCAGGGGCAACAGATCCAATCTCAACCCAGCAACTATGCATCTCAAAATCCTACGGGTCAAGGTCAAGTATACACCCAGTTTTCCCCGAGACCGGTTAATCAGCCATCTTGGAATGCCCAACAATCCGCGGGGCAGGCTAATTTAAACCGGCAGATGGTGGAAATGTAAGGGTCCATGCTTCGACTTATGCAACAAATGAAGACTTCCTTGGATAACTTGCAATCCGGGTTAATTGCAAACACCTGACAACCCGGATCCCTACCATCCCAATCCGTACCCAACCCGCGTAATGTGCAAAATCAGGCAATAGAGCCCAAGTATACGGGAATCAAAGGGACCCACACGCACATACTCAGGTGGTTGAGCAAGGTTCCTCTTCTTCCTCTGGTTACATGACCAACCAAGGCCATCCAATCTTCACTAATCCACCTCAAGACCCAAACCCTTATGCCTTTGCAAACTCTATCACCTTGAAAAGTGAGAAGCAAACCCAGAACCCTGAATTACCTTATAGAAGTCAAAATCCTGGGGAGCTTGAGAAAGAGGAGGAGGTTGAAGAAGACAATAAGGCCCAGGGATCGGAAATTGAAAATTCCACCCATATCCTGTTCCCTGAGGCCCTATTGAAAACCAAGAAGAAGAAAACCCTAGACAGCAACGAGGAGCTTCTGAATTTATTCAAGAGCGTAGAGATCAATATTCCCCTCCTCGATACTATTAAGCACATCCTGGCTTACGCTAAATTCTTGAAAGAACTGTGTACCCAAAAGCGTAAGCCGAGAGAATCCACTCCGAGGAAGGTGATTCTCTCTGAGCAGGCAAGTTCTGTAATCTGCATAACTTTCCTCAAAAGAAGAAAGATCCAGGTGCCCCCTTGATCTCATGCATTATTAAGAAATACACTTTTGACAGGACACTATTGGACCTAGGAGAATCTATCAACCTAATCCCAACTTCTATTTATGAGAGGTTTGGGTTAGGTGAACTCAGGTCAACCTCAGTAATGCTACAATTAGCAGACCGATCGGTCACCACACCGAGAGGCATTATTGAGGATGTAATTATCAAGGTCAAGGATTTCTATTTTCTTGTAAATTTTCTCGTCCTTGACATGGATGTACCTAATGATTTGAGTAACACGCCCATCATTTTGGGGCGTTCGTTCCTATCTACCGCCAAAGCCAACATAAACTGTGAAAGCGGTAGTATGGAGATCGCCTTTGGGGATAAGAAATTAACTCTAGATATTTTTAAGGCGATAAGAGGATTTGAGGATTATGGATTCATTGAGGAACTCGAGGATCAGGATCTTGAGATGTGTATGGCAATCATTGCACTCAATTACTCCAATAGCTTTAGCAAACCCAACCCACAACCCTCCTCCGTGGTAGACCTACCACATCCTGAAGAGGCTGTTAATTTTGTTCATTCCCAGCCTCTTCCACTAGATCGTCCTGATAAATCTTTATCAGCATCCCCCCTTCCTTCTATTCTAAACCCACCCCAGCTAGAATTAAGACCATTGCCCAAAAATTTGAAATATGAGTTCTTAGGACCTGAAAACACGCTCCCTGTGATTATTAGGGCTGATTTGACTAAGGAGAAAGAATTAAGGTTAATTAAGGTCCTTAAGAACAACAAGGAGGCAATTGGTTAAACCATCCACAACCTTAGGGGGATCGAGCCATCTTATTGTAATCATCGTATTTTCATGGAAGATGGATCCCGCCCTTCTCGCGAAATGTAAAGGAGACTAAACCCGAATATGCGAGAAGTGGTCAAGAAGGAGATAATCAAGTAGCTCAATGCTAGGATTATTTACCCAATCTCAGATAGTCTGTAGGTTAGGCTCATTCAGATTATACCCAAGAAGGCGGGAATAACCGTTACGACTAATGAGAAAGGGGAAACCTTCACCACTCGTTCAGCTTCTGCTTGGAGAGTCTATATTGACTATAGGAAGCTGAACACACCCACTAAAAAAGATCATTTTCCTTTACCATTCATCGATCGAATCCTCGAAAGGTTAGCCGGGCAAAAATATATTTGCTTCCTGGACAGTTATTTGGGATATAACCAAGTCCCTATCCATCTCGAAGACCAGGAAAAAACTACTTTCACATGTCCCTACGGAGCCTTTGCATTCAGTAGAATGTCATTCGGGCTTTGCAATGCACGTGCGACTTTTCAAAGGTGCATGCTGGCCATCTTCTGACATGGTGGGAGATTGTCTTGAGGTGTTCATGGATGATTTCTCCATTTTTGGAGATTCTTTTGAGTCTTTCCTGGCTAACATGGAATTAATCCTTCAGAGATGCATCAAAACATGGCTGGTCCTTAGCTGGGAAAAGAGCCACTTTAGGACTTAGGAAGGCATCGTCCTAGGTCACGTAGTCTCTAGTCGGGGAATTTAAGTTGATAGAGCTAAGGTGGATGCTATCTCTAGACTTCACCCACATCCATAAAACAGATTCGCTCTTTCCTTGGGCATGTGGGTTTTTACAGAAGATTCATTAAGGATTTCTCGAAGGTTGCTCGGCCCTTGAGCAACCTGCTGGCCAAAGACACGCCGTTCGAATTTAATAAATCATTCCGAAAGGCATTTGATTTATTGAAAACAGCAATCACCTGTGCCCCGGTATTGCAACCACCGATCTGGACAGCCCCATTTGAGATTATGGCTGACACATCTGATTATACCGTTGGGGCTGTCTTAGGTCAAAAGATTGAGAAAAATCCCTCTATGATTTATTATGTTAGCAAAACTCTGACGAGGCCTAGAGGAACTACACCAATACTAAAAAAGAATTGCCAGTCGTAGTTTTCGCTTTAGAAAAATTCATGGCTTATCAGTTAGGTTCTCGTGTCATCATCTATATCGACCACTCAACCTTGAAACATCTCTTAGCCAAAAAGGATACCAAACCCCGGCTTATTCGCTAGATTCTGTTGCTTCAAGAGTTTGATCTCGAAATCAGGAATAAAGCCGAGGCACAACATGTAATGGCGGATCACTTCTTAAGAATCCTAATTGATTCTCCTCATCCAGATGTCCCGATCTATGACACTTTTCCAGATGAGACTATCAACACAGTCTCGGGTATCCGAACCCCTTAATTTGCGGATATTGTCAATTATTTGGCCATTTGTCAAATCCCCCAGGATTGGAGCAAACAACAATGGGATAGACTTGTGTTTGAGGCCAAATATTATTTTTGGGAAGATCCTGAGCTGTACCGCATTGGCGCAGACCAGATTATTCACCGATGCATCCCGGATGTCGAGTTCCATAGCATACTTGAGTTCTGTCACACATCCGCGTGTGGACACTTTTCCGGAAAAAAGACGGCCGCAAAAATTTTGCAATCCGGATTCTATTGGCCGTCATTATTTAAGGATGCCCAGGAATTCTCTAAGTCATGCACCTAATGCCAGACACACGGGAACATGACTAAGAGAGATATGATGCCCCTGAACCCAATTCTTTCCGTCGAAATTTTCGACATTTGGGGCATCGACTTTATGGGACCCTTCCCTCCTTTATTTGGACACCAGTATATTATGGTCGCTGTTGATTACGTGTCCAAGTGGATTGAGGCAATTTCCACCCGTACCAATGACCACAAGGTAGTCATCGATTTTGTGAAGAGAAATATCTTCAATCTGTTCAGGGTTCCTAGGGCAATTATCAATGATGGTGGCACACATTTCACTCATGCCCAATTTCAGAATTTACTGGGGAAATATGAGGTGAGCCATCAGATTTCCACACCTTACCACCATCAAACGAACAAACAGGCCGAGGTCTCCAATCAAGAGATCAAAAACATTTTGCAGAAAATTGTTAGGCCCGATAGGAAGGACTAGACCCAAAAGCTAAATGATGCTCTTTGGGCTTACCATACGACGTACAAAATGTCTATCGGTATGTCTCCATTCTGTCTAATGTTTGCTAAGGCGTGTCACTTACCCGTAGAACTTTAACACCGGGCATTTTGGGCCATCAAGAAATGTAACGTGGACCTTGAGTTGGCTGGGAAAACCAGAAAACCCCAACTATCTGAGTTGGATGAGTTTCGAAATGATGCTAATGAAAACGCCAGAATCTATAAGGCAAGGACCAAAGCTCTCCATGGCCAGATGATTTCACGTAAGAGCTTTAAGCCAAACCAAAAGGTCTGGCTTTTCGATTCTCGATTGAAAATTTTCTCCAGTAAACTCAGGTCTAAGTGGGGCGGCCCATTCGTTATTGAGCGGATTTTCCCAAACGGGGCCGTCGAAATCTCTGACCCAAAGACAGGTAATATTTTCAAGGTCAATGGACAGCATCTCAAACCCTTTGTTGACCATGTGCTCCCTCAACCCGTCTTAGACAAGGTTGCTCTTACCTTGCCGTATCCACCGTGGGGTAATCATCACCCAACCGAAGGCACTAAACTCAGCACATGTAAGGAACGTTCCAAGCTTACCAGAGTCTTACGGAAACCAGGTGCTATTCTTCCACTTCTACTCTCCTGCATGCTTTCATTTTTTTTCACAATGAAGACATTGCAATAGCTAAGCATGGGGGTGGACATATTTTATAACCATTTTATCAGCTATAACAATGATTCCTGTTATTTGATTCATGTTAAATATATATATACAAATTAAAATTAGGAGACGAGAACTTAGGCATTACGAGTTGTAAACTTTAGGAATTGATACTTTGAGACCTGAATACTTAGACTCTTCACGTCTTCGGGTTTAATTAGCCTGGGTGTCCACTCGAATGTGGACTTAGTCTCGAGTCCTCGTCAATTAAATTTATTTTAATTTGGTAAATAATTTGAGATGATAAGTATGCGACTTATCAACCCACCCTCTGATTTGTGGGAACTTTAAGCCTAAGCATCTACACGCATTTTTTGCACTGACTCACTTTCCGACGATTTTTACGGAAATTAAGTAGCTAATAGACCGACTTGGGTGGTATGGCTGGCAAGTTGTCAGTGGTAACAGCTCATCGGCCGATTATCCAGAGCCTCGCCACAAGACCATTTTCATTATACTGCCCTTAGGTAAATTTTCGATTAGGAAAGCCACCTATTTTTAAAAAAATAATAAAAGAAAAAAATATAGAAAAAGGAGAAAATAAAAAAAACAAACCACACTTCACTGCACGAGTATGGCTGGCAAGTTGTCGGTGGTAACAATTCAGCGACCGACTATCCAGAACCCAGAACAAAAAAAATGCACAATAATTCCCAAAACGCTTAGAAAAGAAGCAGAGAAGTATAATAAACCGGGGAGATATACACTGAGTTCGCCCTTGTGTTGACCCCATATAAAAGAAAGTAAGGAGAAAGCGACCGATCGTAAAGATAAACCTTTAGGCAAGGTCACCTAGGGTCGTAGAAACCCGAAGTCCGTTTCAACGGCCGTCTAGTGAGTCTTTCACTATTTTCACAAGATGCTTGGCACTTACAGTCCTTTTCGAATCTTGGGCGGGCTGGGTAGCCGTAAGAAGTTATCCCGTAACTCTCAAACTTCAAAAGTACAAAAAAATTAGAAAAGAAAAAAAAATCTTCTCTTCTCAAATAAGGCAAGGGCTTGGACGGTCTGCATTCTGGCTGGTGTTGAACCATTTTTTGCGAATCGCTACGCTTACGTGTTTGGTTTTGGAAAACCTGTCGTTGTAGTTCGAAAGCGAAGAATTCGTGTTCAACAAATAAAATTTAGACTGAAAAGAATTCCGAGTCGAACACAGGGAGGCTACGTTGATCTATATTAGCAATTATATTTTTTTAGGATTTTTTATAAGCAATGCGATATAATTACAATGGAGCTATCAGACTAAAAGAAAGAGAGAGAGAAAGAGAACATGCATTCAATATTTCAATTATTTATATAATCAAACTAAATAAAAGTTACACTAGAAAGAGAAAAATCAATTACACTATAAAGCAGGAAAATTCTACACTAGAAAAGCTGTAAATAAGAATGGGAGAGAGAAGTTATCCTCCTCGACGATTGCTTGGAGGACAAGCCGGACGGGACGACGCATGGACGAAGGAGAACAAAGCAGGACGAAGGAGGACGAAGCAGAAGAACGGGAATGGAGCAGCACGCCATCGTCGTCGCGGGATCCACTTTTGAAAGGGAACGAAAATTGGACTTTATCTCGCAAGAAGCATCCCGGGTATGGAACAAGCTTCTTTTGAGCTTCGAAGGGGTAGAGAGGAGAAAGAAGGGATGAGAATTTCGTATGGAGGGGGTCTCCTTTTATAGTTGCAAGGAGTGGGGGGCAAAATGGACATTACAACTTCAAAATAATAAAAGAGGGGTCTTTAGTGACGGATAAATCCGTCACTAAAGCCCTCAACGTGGGCGTCGTGGGCGGCTCACGCGCGCCTCCTCGCCTGCTCGTGCGCTCAACGGCTTGCGCACGTTCGCCGCTTTTCAACGCGAGATCGAACGACTTAAGATGCGTCTCCGCCCGCTGCGTTGCGCGCCCGCCTGCGCGTCTGATTGCGCGTCCGATTGCGCGCCCAATCGCGCGTGGACGCTATCGGGCGCGCGCGGCCGTCCGATCTCCATCTGAAGCTCCACCCGCACCCAATCGCCCGCACCTACCGCTCCTCGCCATGGCTCGATCCCATGTCTGCCGCTCGCGAAAGCGCGCTCGACCACAGCGCTATGGGGCGCGGATCGTCGAGCGGACGCTTTTAAGCGCGAGCGACCACAGCCGTTGGATTAAGATCCAACGATGGAGAGCGATCGGGTGCGGGGCCTTCACAAGATGCAAGCGGCCGTTTGGGTGGCTGAGATGGCGCCATGTGGCGCTGTCTTGGCCGTCCATCTTCTGGAAGTTGTAGATGGTGCTACGGATGTCGGATTGACTCGATTTTTGTGTCGTTGGGCTGCGATCGTCGATCCGAATTCATCCGTGCGGTCGGATTTATCATCTGAAGTGCAGATTTATACCATCCTAGCCCTTGATCTTCTAGGGTTCCCGGGTCACTATCTGATGCTACGGATGTCTGATTAGGACGATCTTGGAGTCGTTGAACTCCAATCGTCTCCCTGATCACATCCATACGGTTGGATCTTTGATCTGAGGTCCCGACAAAATGTTTGCCCTGTCCAAGCACATAAAAGGAGACAATTAACCTCCATTTTATTCAAACTACTCTAAATGCAAGATGATGCATGTTATGCAATATTTATATCATGAAACGCAATCCTATGCTTAAGAACATGCATAAATAAACATCTTAAGCAGTGTAAATGTGTTTACATCATACCCCCATGCCTATCTGTTGCTGGTCCCTAGCAAAAACTATATGTTATTTGTAAAAGAATTAGGTTGGATTATTTGGACTTCAGTTATTTTCAATCATTAAGAAATTTTCTACTTAGGAACTGAACTTTCAAAGACACAACAGTGCCCGGGTATCAGCCAAAATACAGACCGCCTCAAGCCCTCGCCTTATTCAAAGAAAAATTTCTTTTTCTCTTTTTACTCTTTTCTAATTCTTTTTTTTTTATTTTCAAATTTTTGGGTTTAAGAGTGACTTTCTACGGCCATTCAACTCACCCAAAATTTGATGAGAACCCTAAGCTTTAAGCATCTTATTGTGATTGTGATATACTCGTTGACCGGCAATTAAAACGGATTTCGGATTTCTACGCCTCTAGGTGACCTAACCAGAATTTTGCCTAAAAGTATCTTTACAACCGATAGCTTTCTCCCTACTTTTATTTTTTTTACGGGGTCAACACAATGGTGAATCCAGTGTATATCTCCCCGGTTTATTCTACTTCTCCGCTTCTTCCTAAGTGTTTTGGGAATTTTTAGTGCATTTTCTGAGCTGGGTTCTGGACAACCGGTCGATGAGCTGTTACCACCGACAACTTGCCAGCCATACTCGTGCGGTGAAGTGTGGCTTATTTCTTTTTGTTCTTTTCTCCATTTTTTTTTTTTTAAGTAGGTGGCTTCCCTAGTCTAAGATTTACCTAAAGGCAGCAAACTAAGAAAGGTCTAGTGACTTGGCTCTGGACAACCTACCTATGGGCTGTTACCTACAATAACTTGCCAGCCATATCACCTTAGAAGGTTCATTAGCTACCCAATTTCCGTTAGAATCGCCGAACAACGAGTCAGCGTAAAGAAGGTGTGTAGATGCTTAAAACTCAAAATTCTCTCAAATCAGAGGGCAGGTTGATAAGTCGTGTACTTATCACCCAAACTTATTTATTCCAATTATAATAGAATTAAGATGACGAGGACTCAAAAACAAATCCACATTTTAGTGGATACACAGGCTAATTAAGTCAAAGACCTGAGGGGTCATTATATTCAGATCCTAATGTAAAATTTCTTAGGATTGAAAAGTCATAATGTCCAACTAATCCTTCCTAATTTTTTTTTTTTAAGAGAAAGAGAGACAATTTATATGGATTTCACAAAGCTGACCAAATAATTCAAGAATGAATCCACCCCCCATGCCTAGCTGATGCAATGTCCTAATTGAAAAAGAGACATGAAAGAAAGGGTAGAATATGAAAGATGTCACCTGGATATGAAGCTCATATCAGCCTTGTGTCGTTTGTACAACTGCTGAGTTTAATGCCGTCAGCTAGGCGAAGTCCAGCCAAAGAAGTCAGAATGGCTAGAGCAACAAAGTCTGAGACGGGTTCTGGAAGATTACGGTCAACAACAGGCTTCAAACATTGACCGTTGACTTTAAAGGTGTTACCCGTCTTTGGGTCAGAAATCTGAATGGCACCATTAGGAAAAATCTGATCAATTATGAATGGGTCATTCCATTTAGATCTAAGTTTACCAGGGAAGAGCTTAAGTTTAGAATCAAATAACCAGACATTCTGGTTTGGCTCAAAGCTCTTGCGGGAAATCAATTGATCATGTAGAGCATTGGTTCAAGCCTTGTAGATCTTGGCATTCTCATAAGCATCATTTCTAAGCTCCTCCAACTCAGATAGTTGAATTTTCCTGGTCTTTCCAGCTAGATTCAGATCTAAATTGCATTGTTTGATTGCCCAGAATGCCCGGTATTCAATCTCTACGGGTAGATGGCACGCCTTTCCATACACCAAACGGAATGGAGACATGCCGATGGGCGTTTCATATGCCGTACGGTAGGCCCAAAGAGCGTCCTCAAGCTTTTGAGTCCAATCCTTGCGATCAGGCCTAACCGTTTTTTGCAAAATGTTCTTGATCTCTCGATTGGAGATCTCGGCTTGTCCATTCGTTTGGGGGTGGTAAGGTGTGGAAATTCGATGATTAACCCCGTATTTGGCCAATAAATTTCGGAATTGGGCATTAGTAAAATGAATGCCACCATCACTGATGATAGCCCTCGGAATCCTAAACCTACTGAAGGTATTTTTCTTGACAAAATTGATGACCACCTTGTGGTCATTGGTTCGGGTGTGAATTGCCTCAATCCATTTGGACACATAATCAACAGCACAAGAATGTACTGATGTCTAAATGAAGGGATAAAGGGTCCCATGAAATCGATGTCCCAAACATCGAAAATTTCTGCAGGAAGAATAGGGTTTAGGGGCATCATGTCTCTCTTAGTTATGTTCCCGAGTGACTGACATCGAGAACGTGACCTTGAGAAGTCCTGGGCATCCTTGAATAAAGACGGCCAATAGAAACCAGATTGCAAGATTTTTGCAGCCGTCTTTCTTCCGGAGAAATGTCCACCACACCCAAATGTATGGCAGAACTCGAGTATATTGTTGAATTCATTCTCCGGTATGCATCGGCGAATAATCTGATCAGAGCCGATGTGATACAGTTCAGGGTCCTCCCAAAAGTAGTATTTGGCCTCAGATTTGAGTCTATCCCGTTGTTGCTTGGTCCAACCCTAGGGGATTTGACCAACGGCCAAATAGTTAACAATATCAGCAAACCATGGGGTGTGGACACCTAAAACTGTAAGAATGGTTTCGTTCGGAAGGGTGTCAGCAATCGGAATGTCCGGACAAGAATCATCTAGGAGTCTCGACAAATGATCCGCTACCACATTTTGCACCCCGGCTTTATCCTTGATTTCAAGATCAAATTCTTGAAGAAGAATCCAACGAATAAGCCGGGGTTTAGCATCCTTTTTAGTCAAGAGATGTCTCAAGGCCAAGTGGTCGGTATAAACAATAACATGAGACCCCAAGAGATAAGCCCTGAATTTTTCCAACGCAAATACTACAGCTAGTAATTCCTTTTCAGTAACAGTGTAATTCCTCTGGGCTTCATCCAGAGTTTTACTAACGTAGTAAATGACAGGGCTTTCGATCAATTTTCTGACCCAGGACAGTCCCGACCGCGTAATTAGAAGCGTCGGTCATGATCTCAAATGGGGCTGTCCAAATTGGTGGTTGCAAAATTGGAGCACAGGTGACTGCCGTTTTCAGAAAATCAAATGCCTTTCGACATGATTCGTCAAAAACAAACGGCGTTTCTTTGGCAAGAAGATTGCTCAAAGGACGAGCAACCTTCGAGAAATCCTTGATGAATCTTCGATAAAATCCCACATGGCCAAGAAATGATCTGATTTGCTTAACAGATGTGGAAGGAGGAAGTTTAGCGATAGCATCAACCTTAGCTTTGTCTACTTCAATTCCCCGTTCAGAGATTACATGACCCAAAACGATGCCCTCTTGGGTCATGAAATGACTCTCGTCACGCGGGCGACCCGTGTTCGATCCTCGGCAACGGCGCCAAAATGTTGAATCGTTTATTGCAAATCACTACGCTTACGTGTTTGGTTTTGGAAAACCTGTCGTAGTTCGAAAGCGAAGAATTCGTGTTCAACAAATAAAATTTATACCGAAAAGAATTCTGGATCAAACACAGGGAGGCTACGTTGATCTATATTCGCAATTATATTTTTTTAGGATTTTTTATAAGCAATGCGATATAATTACAATGGAGCTATCAGACTAAAAAAGAGAGAGAGAGAAAGAGAACATGCATTCAATATTTCAATTGTTTATATAATCAAACTAAATAAAAGTTACATTAGAAAGCGGAAAATAAATTACACTATAAAGTAGGAAAATTCTACACTAGAAAAGCTGTAAATAAGAATGGGAGAGAGAAGTTATCCTCCTCGACGATTGCTTGGAGGACGAGCCGGACGAGACGATGCCTGGACGAAGGAGAACGAAGCAGGACGAAGGAGGACGAAGCAAAAGAACGGGAACGAAGCAGCACGCCGTCGTCGTCGCGGGATCCACTTCCGAAGGGGAACGAAAATTGGACTTTATCTCGCAAGAAGCATCCTGGGTGTGGGACACACTTGTTTTGAGCTTTGGAGGGGTAGAGAAGAGAAAGAAGGGATGAGAATTTCGTATGAAGGGAGTCTCCTTTTATAGTTGCAAGGAGTGGGGGCAAAATGGACATTACAACTTCAAAATAATAAAAGAGGGGTCTTTAGTGACGAATAAATCCGTCACTAAAGCCCTCAACGTGGGCATCGTGCGCGGCTTGCGCGCACCTCCTCGCCTGCTCGCGCGCTCAATGGCTTGCGCACGTTCGCCGCTTTTCAGCCGTCCGATCACGAGATCGGACGGCTTAAGATGCGTCTCCGCCCGCTGCGTTGCGCGCCCGCCCGCGCATCTGATTGCACGTCCAATCACGCGTGGACGCTATCGGGCGCACACGGCCGTCCGATCTCCATCTGACGCTCCACCCGCGCCCAATCGCCCACGCCTGACGCTCCTCGCCACGGCTCGATCCCGCGTCTGCCGCTCGCAAAAGCGCGCTCGACCACTGCGCTATGGGGCACGAATGGTCGAGCAGACGCTTTTAAGCGCGAGCGACCACAGCCGTTGGATTAAGATCCAACGGCGGAGAGCGATCAGGCACGGGGCCTTCACAAGATGCAAGCGGCCGTTTGGGCAGCTGAGATGGCGCCACATGGCACTATCTTGGCCGTCCATCTTCTGGAAGTTTTAGATGGTGCCAAAGATGTCGGATTAACTCAATTTTTGTGTCGTTGGACTGCGATCATCGATCCGAATTCATCCATGCGGTCGGATTTATCATCTGAAGTGCGGATTTACACCATTCTGGCCCTTGATCTTCTAGGGTCCCCGGGTCACTATCTGATGCTACGAATGTCTGATTAGGGCGATCTTGGAGTCGTTGAACTCCAATCGTCGCCCTGATCACATCCATACGGTTGGATCTTTGATCTGAGGTCCCGACAAAATGTTTGCCCTGTCCAAACACATAAAAGGAGACAATTAACCTCCATTTTATTCAAACTACTCTAAATGCAAGATGATGCATGTTATGCAATATTTATATCATGAAATGCAATCCTATGCTTAAGAACATGCATAAATAGACATCTTAAGTAGTGTAAATGTGTTTACATCAGCAGACACTCGGGCACTGTTGAGTTTTTGTAATTAAGTCATGAGGTTGAGATTTTCTAAAGCAATCAATGAATTTTTCCTAAATACTCAAACCCTGATTCTACTTTTATACATAGCATTTAGGTTAAGTTTGCTAGGGACTAGCAAAAAGTAAGCATGGGGGTATGATGAACACACATAAATTCTTGATAAATTACTTATTTATGATAGTTCATAAGCTTAGCATTGCATATCATATTATAAATATTGCATAACATCCATTGCATGGCATTTAGGATAATTATATGTTTTGTATATTAATTCCTTCATTTTATATGGCCAGGGGGACAATGCAACATTCATACGGGTTTCAGATGGAAAATCCAACCGTACAGATGGATCCGGAGCGATGATCGCAGTTCGATGGCGCAGGAATCATCTCGATCTGAGCACCGTGGCACCCTCTACAAGAAGATAGACGGCCCAGATGGCGCCATGTGGCGCCATCCAGACCGCCCACCACCGGCCAGCAACCACCGCCCACTCCCTTCATCATCCGCGCCCTTAAATCTTAGCAGTTGGATCGAGATCCAACAGCTGGGGAGCGTTTGCACCAAGCTCCTCCACGCGACAAAATGGGTGGCAACGCAGCGCGGGCGCAAGAGCGGTTGGGGCCTCGACCCGACATCCTCCTGTATCTCACCTTCATCGTCTCGCTTCTCACCTCTTTCGTCCGAGCTTCCACCAGGCGCCATCGTTTCGCCGAACAGCCGATTCGAGAGATTTCCTCTCACCTCCCTCTCTTTTTATGCTTTCATAGTTTATTGTAATTAACATTGGAAGTAATTTATATCATATTTGTTCCACATCTTTATCTTGTGATTCATTTGCTTGTCTTTTATTTCAAAAATACAAAAAAATAACAAAATCCTAAAATACCAAAAAGAAACGAATCAAAGTGCGATTTTCACGTAAAGTAAACGTCACCTCCTGTGTTTGACCCAGGACTCCCTTGGAGTTTTGGTATAAATTCTATCTGATCAACGTGTTTTGCAACTACGGCAACAGGTTACTCGTAACCTCGATTTCTAAGCAATCAAGCAGTATAATTTAGATCTAAGTTTAGCTGGGAAGACCAGGAAACTCCAACTATCTGAGTTGGAAGAGCTTAAAAATAATGCATATAAGAATGCCAAGAACTACAAGGCTCAGACCAAAGCTCTACATGATCAATTGATTTCCCGCAAGAGCTTTGAGTCGAACCAGAAGGTCTGGTTATTCGATTCTCGACTTAAGCTCTTTCCCGACAAACTTAAGTCGAAATGAAATGGCCCGTTCATTATCGACCAGATTTTTCCAAACGGAGCCGTTCAGATCTCTGACCCAAAGACGGGTAATTCATTCAAAGTCAACGGTCAACGTCTGAAGCCTGTTATTGACTGTACTCTTCCAGAATTCGTCTCAAACATGGTTACTCTAGCCATGTTGTGACTTCTTTGGCTGGACTTCGCCTAGCTGACGGCATTAAACTCAGCAGTTGTACATATGACACAAAGCTGACCAGAGCTACATATTCAGGTGATATCTTTCGTACTCTACCCTTCCATTCATGTCTCTTTTTCTCAATGTGAACATTGCATCAGCTAGACATGGAGGGTGGATTCATTTTTGAATCATTTTGTCAGCTCTGTGAAATTCTTATAAATTTTATTTTTCTTATAAATACATTAGAAAAAAAATGAATTAGGAAGAAATACTTGGACATTATGACTTTTTAATCTTAGGAAATATTACATTAGAATCTGAACACAAAGACCCTTCAGGTCTTTAGGCTTAATCAGCCCGTGTATCCATTAAAATGTAGATTTATTTTTCAAGTCCTCGCCATCTTAATTCTATTGTAATTTGATTAAATAAGTTTGGGTGATAAATACACGACTTATCAACCCATCCTCTAATTTGAGGAAACTTTAAGTCTAAAGTATCTACACACTATCTTTTCACTGACTTATTGATCGACGATTTTAACGAAAATTAGGTAAATAATGAACCTTCTAGGGTGATATGGCTAGCAAGTTATCATGGGTAACAACCCATAGGTAGGTTGTCCAGAGCCCAGTCACTAGACCAATCTCTTCTTACTGCCTTTAGGTAAATCTTAGACCAGGAAAGTCACCTACCTAAAAAAAAAAGAAAGTCAAAAAAAAAAAGGAGAAAAGTAAAAGAAAACAAAAGAAATAAACCACACTTCGCCGCACGAGTATGGCTGGCAAGTTGTCGGTGGTAACAACTCATCGACAAGTTGTCCAGAACCCAGCCCATGAAATGCACTGAAAATTCCTAAAACACTTAGGAAGAAGCGGAGAAGTAGAATAAACCGGAGAGATATATACTGGATTCACCCTTGTATTGACTCCATAAAAGTAAAAGTAGGGAGAAAGCTACTGTTCGTGAAGACACACCTTTAGGCAGAACTCTCTTTTTAAGATCACCTATAGGCGTAGAAACCCAAAGTCTGTTCTAATTGCCGATCAACGAGTCTATCACATTCACAATAAGATGCTTAGAACTTAGGGTTCTCATCAAATCTTGGGTGGGTTGAATGGCCGTAGAAAGCCACTCTTTAACTCTAAGATCAAAAATCCAAAAATTTAGAAAATAAGAAAAAGAGAAAAAGAAATTTTTCTTTGAATAAGGCGAGGACTTGAGGCGATCCGCATTTTGACAGATACCCGGGCACTGTTGTGTTTTTGAAAGTTCAGATCATAAATAAAAGAATTTCTTAATGTTGAAAATAACTTATGCCTAAGTAATCCAACCTAATTTTTTTTATATAAATAGCATATAGCTTTTGCTAAGGACTAGCAAAAGAAAGGCATGGGGGTGTGATATGCATACATCTAATTAACCAAAAATGTCTATTAATGCATGCTCTTAATGTCACATTAGCATCATACATTATAAATAGTACATAACATGCATAATCATACATTTAAATTAAGTTGTATAAATTGTACAGTAATTATCTCCTTTTTATGGTCAGGAATAAGGCGACTTTTTATCAGGACCTCAGATCGAAGATCCAACCAAACGGATCTGATCAGGGCGACGATTGGAGTTCAACGACTCTAAGATCGCCCTAATCAGATATCCATAGCATTAGATAGAGACCGAGAAACCCTAGAAGATCAAGGGCCAAGATGGTGTTAATCCACACCTCAGACGACAAATCCGACCGCACGAACGGGTTTGGATCGACGATCGCACCCTAACGACGCGAAAATCGATCAAATCAAACACCCGTGGCACCATCTACAATACTCAGAAGATGGACGGCCAAGATGGTGCCACGTGGTGCCATCTCAGCCGCCCAACCGACTACAAGCACTCGCCTCAACTCATCTGACCGACGTTTCTCCACCGTTGGATGCGCATCCAATGGCTGCGAGGCATGCGCGCACGAAACGAGCGCTCGACAAACGCACACGCAACGCGTTGGTCGAGCGCTCTATCGAGAAGAGACGCCCGTTCGAGCCGCGGGCGCCTCAAATTGGAGCAAGCACGAGCAAGCGCACGGGCGTGAGGAGCCGCACGATCGTGATCCAACGGCGCCGCGCAGCCAATTGCGCCCACGCGCGATCAGACACGCGACGAGAACGCGAGATCGTATGCGCAGGCACGCGACGAGGAGAGATCTACGATCGGACGGCTAAGATTTGAAGAACGTGAGCGCGCGTTTTAGGTGCGAAAGGCGAGCGGGCGCGAGTGCACCGCCCATGAAGGCCACGTTCAGGCCTTTAGTGACGGATTTATCCGTCACTAAAGGTCCTGAATTAATGTTTTTCAAATTGTAATGACCAAAATGCCTCCACTCCTTGCAACTATAAAAGAACTCCCTCCATACATATTTATCATCACTTCCTTCTCTTCTCTCCCTCTCCAAAGCTCAAGAAAAGCTTGTCCCACACCCAGGATGCTCCTCAAGAGATAAAATCAATTTTTTTTCACTCCCATTCCAGAAGCAGATCCTGCGACGACGACGACGTGCTGCCTCGTTCCCATTCTTCCTGCCTCGACCTCCTTCCCGCTCCGTTCCTCGTCTTCCAAGCGTCGTCTCGTCCGACTCGTCCTCCAAGTGATTGTCGAGGAGGATAACTTCTCTCACATTTCTTTTTCCTACTTTCTAGAGTAGAACTTTCCTACTTTCTAGTTGTAATAATTTTCCTGCTTTCTAGTGTAATTTCTCACTTTCTTAGTTATACAAACATTTTACAATAGCAACTGGATGTTCTCTCTCTCTCTTATTGTTTATAGTATTTCATTTCATTATAATTACTTCGCGTTTTAACAAAAACACAAAAAGAATATAATTGCGAATTTTGATCGACGTAGCCTCCCTGAGTTCGACCTGAAATTTCTATTCAGGTATAAATTTTATTTGTTTAACCCGAGTTCTTCGCTATTCAAACTATAATGATAGGTTTTCAAAACCAAATTCGATAATGTAGTCCTCCGACGTTTCTACACTTCTCTTCCTTCTTTGCCCTCTCATCTACCATCTCCTCGTCTGCCTCCTCCAACTCCTTCCTCTACTGCTACTTTACCCCTACTTCAATATTGTCCCTCTCCTCATTTCTCTCCTTATCTTCCACTCGACCCTCCTCTTTCCTCGACTCCTCTTCCTCTTTCCCCTTGACCTCCTCCTCCTCTTTCCCATTGATCTCCTCCTCCTCTATCCCCTCAACCTCCTTCTCCTCCTCCACCTTAGCCCTTCGTAGACATCAATTTCACCCTTAACTAATAATTCGTCACCGGCAACTTCTTTATTTTCTTTCTCAAGTACGTCAAGTACCTTTCTTCCATCAAATTTTTTTTCACCCTTTGGCTCTTCTGAATAACATTCTCCTCCATCTCAACACCACCATCACCTCCCTTACCTCTCCCTTTGCCTTCCTCTTCTTCCTCCCATCACCCTCATCATGTGCATCAAATTTTCGCTTCAAACTCTTCTCCACATAGGACTCTCCAAATGGTGACTCCCTCAAGAGGGCCTTTCTGGTCATTTTCAAATTAAGTTTGACATACTTGTCGCGTTGTGACTGACTTCTCTCGGTTATACCTTTGAACGACAAGCGTAACCTCTAAATCCTTTACATCACCAATTTCAAACATTTCGGTTGCCCAGATCGGCAATAGAATGGCGCAACCCTTGAGATGTGTTTGCTCCTTTACTTTAGCCTCTTGGAGCACTTCGTGGAGAAAATCGTGCACTACCTTAGCCAAATTGTACTCATGTAGCAAATTCAAATCCTTCACTGTATCAAAAAGTGAAGTAATGATGGCTTGGTCCCCGTAAGGTAAAAGTAAGGATCCAAGGGTGATGAGAACCAATAGCTTGGCCCTTTCTCCACCTCCACACTTCTATCAAACCCTATGGTTTCCTTCCCTTTCCCATTCTTGCCATCAGGATTTAATTCATGTAATTTTGCCAAAATAGACCTCACTTTAGGCTTCGCAATGAAGTTCGTCGTCCAAATGTTAGGCCTCTCCTTCACATTACTCCTCCCATCAAACAAGGCAACTTTCCTTCCTTCGTTCTTCAATCTTATCATCTCCAAATTGAAACTCTTTTCTCTCAACTTCATAGGCATCCACCATATGCCCATACAATTCTTTATCCTTGAATTGAGGGAAGTACTTCTCATTCTCAACAATGACAGCAAATGGAGTCCTTCGAAATGCCTCAACAACGTCATCCTTGACCAACTTCAGTGCTCTCTTGAGAGATACAATTGTGCATTTGTGATCCACCTCCCTGTGGTACAAACATCCATTAAATATATGATCTTCATACACCAGTGTTGTTGTACTACACACATGGATAAGAATCATACATCGCTTTATTGTACAAAGTACATCGATGTATTGTTAAATACATCGATATATCATATAAATACACCGGTGTATTATTAAAATACACCGATGTATTTAAACAATACATTGGTGTATCAGTATAATACACCCATATCTAACATAATATACCAATGTATTGTACAAATACTGTTACGATCCGATTCCCGAATCCCTACAGGACCTGAGACCAACTCGACTCGACTAATCCCAAGACCCAGTCCAACAAGAAATAATCGAAAAGCAGAAAAATAAACCGCATTCACTATACAAGGTAACTAACAGTAAAAGCATACAAGCAATAAAGGAAATAAAAGCTACTAATCAGTACATACTACCACAACAATAAGAAAGTAGAATAAAAATACAGTAACAGTCAAAAACTCACTAGTAGAAAAGAGAGTACAACAGTAAGAAAACTACTGTTATGCTCAACTAGGCCCAGCACCCTCTGCAACAGTAACTTGGGCTGCTCAACTCCTAGACCTGTAAGGAGTTATGTGAAAACGGGGTCAATGAATGTTGAGTAAAGTGGTAATCAGACTATTTAAAGCAGTAAAAGCTAGTAGGTACATTTATCTTTTCCAGCTATTTACTTTTCAAGTAATTTCATTTCACCACATTGGTTTACTTTCATACTTCATTCTTGATCTCACATGTTCCTCGTGGGAATGATTTTGATTGCAATCTTTTCCGAAGAGTAGAAGGCACACGTGGTGCTCTCCTATCCGGGAGTCTCCCATGGTAATCCTACACCTAGTCAACAACCCCGAGGTCACAGACAGACGTAACGGTGACTACGGCACGCACGATAAGCGCACGGGTACCTATCCCGCACTGGTACACGGTCAATCGTTTCCGCTAGCGGATACGCCCAAAGTACAACACGGAATAGTATATGGCCTAGCTCTCTCAGCAACAGGGGTCTAGCCCCTCAGAACCAAACAGGGGTCTCATCCCTCCACAGTCCGCGTACTCTCGTCTGACTACTCCGGTTTGCCTAATGGGCCTAAACAAGTCGGTGTATGGTGGCTAGCTGAATCCCGTGCCCCGTGGGGTAGCTAACACCCTCCCTATACTAGTAGTTCCCCCCGGTACCGTGTACACGAGGGTCAAAAGAAGTCGGTAAAGAGTGATCAATCCTAACCCCGGGTTCCAACCCAAGGGCGGCTAGCTCTGCTCTACACTAAAAAGGGGACAGTCGCTCTCTTTGGTACCACGTACTCAAGGGTCAGTACACTTCCCACTCACATTTCTAGACATTTCCATTCATCCACAGGAGTTCTACTCCTAACTCCCCGTAAGGTTCATGCTCATATTCACCATATTATTCCATACCAAATTTCATCATTTACAATTCCATTCTCGTATTATACACATGTAGCTCGTATTTCCATAATTTAACATATGCAATAAGTGATATCGCAGGTAACTGTTTAGTTATCTCAGACATTTCATATTCTAACAGGTAGCTCGTATTTATTAACAGGCAGTTATTTACAATTCAGCTCATTCATTTATGACTGCAATCTCAATCACGCATACAAACAGTACAACTATTTCTCACTCTAGAATTCATGCCACATCCTAGATTTCTAGTTATCTAATTATCATGATTGCATTCATGTTTTATAAATAGAACAGGAGGAAACCACTCTACCAGACAATCCGGGAGTATTGGGGGCTCGAACTGCAGACCCACGTGCCTCCACAAGCCCCAGACAAGCAACAGATCGAAGTCTTATACCAAGGAATACATCACAGTAGAACGTTCAGAACAGTAAATAAGGATTTCTAACATGTAGAGGAACTCATAAGAAAACCACAGATATCTCATTTACGTAAAACGGATCCCGATCAGATCCTAAACGTGTCAAAAATCAGTCTACAGACCCAAATCAGACGTCTGGAACCAAGTCCAGACGTCTTAAAAGTCATCAGAGTCTCACCTCAAGTCCCTGCATCGACCTCAGACGTCCAGGACTCTTACTCGACGTCTGACCTATCCTCCAGTCGTCTGGGAATGCCTCTGGTCGTCTGGTAAGCTGTCCAAACGTCCAAAAAGCTTGGGAGGACGTGCCGCGCGCCTTCCCAAAGCTGCTCCCGCACACAATAGAGCAGCGCACCCCTCTTTTAGCCAAGCAAATCACTCTGCGGTGCGGCCTACATGGCCGTAACCACGAGGAAGACGTACCTGTGCGAAAACCCGCTTTCAGACGTTCGGTGTCGTCACCAAACGTCCAGCCCGTCGTCTGGAAGGCACTCCAGACGTCTGATACTGGAAAAACTCCAGTATCAGAACACGCTCCTGCCCCTCTCGTCGCGCTCCACCACGTCTCCGTCTCAGCTGCAGCTCCGACCACTGCAGGAAGTCAGAGACGACGCCCCGACGCTCTCCTCCCGCACGACTCCAGCGAGCCTCCATGAGCTCGCGACCTTGGCCTCCTCCTCACGTCACTCCTCGCTCTTGCTCCCTCTCTCTCGCGTGCCTCTCTCACAGTTGTGGAGTGGGGAGTAAGGTGGTGGTGATGGAGTGGAGAGGAGAGGAAGGGGACACTTATATAAGCAGTGGGTTACGGTTCAGTGAGGGGGAGGAAAAGAAGAGAGGAGAGAGAATGAACTGCACACTATCTGCACACAGAAAGCAACCACGCATACAGGTTTTTTAATTTCCAGACGTCTGGGAAGGGGTCCAGACGTCTGACTGATAGTCCAAACGTCTTAAAAGGCTCAAAACAGAACGGGTCTTTACAAATACACCGATGTATTCGTACAATACATTAATGTATTATTGTTAGCTACACTGGCTTATTCCAATGATACACCGATGCATTACACTGGTTTATTCATAATATACATCGGTATATCAGTATAATGCATCCATTCTGCAAATACAGCAATATATTTTTATAATACATCGGTGTATTATCCATGGATACACTGGTTTATTCCTATGATACATCGGTGTATTATCCATAGATACACTGTTTTATTCCTATGATACATCAGTGTACCTTTATAATACACGGGTGGATTTGACAAATACCACGATGTATTAATCGAATACACCATGCATTACTTGAATGCAATTGTGCATTGATCAAATACACTGTTAAGTTGTACTCGACCAATACTCCAAATATAAGTCATACACCGATGTATTATGCAAATGAAAATAGGTATACAACTAACAACCACACCACAACAGGTTTGACCGTCAGTGTATGTCCAAAATACTATTGCTATAGCTCCAAAGGCCTATTCCGACGGTTAGCTTAAGCGTCTTATTAAGAGGCATCGCTGTAGACTATACTAACGGTAAAAACTATCGATGTTGCAGCTGATTCTATAGCCACGGTCAACTCTCCAAAGGCTATTCAGTTTTACTTTTATACAGCAGTGATGATTTTATTCATTGATGTAGATCAAGATTGTCAACTTTAATAGTATAAAACGTCGGCACTACCATCATTATAGGTAAAAACTCCATCTTTGTATTAATATTTGATAACAATAAGAAATGTTAGTTCCGTCACTATAGAGAAATGAAGTTTTGATAAGCCCATACGACATTTTTTTCCGTTAGTGATTGTTTCCATAGTTTCTTAATATATTAATGTACAAATGTCATATAATTATTTATAATTCTATTGTCTTTAAACAACCTCCAATTTCTATGTGTTTAAAGTAAACATATTCAAGAAGCAAATATTTTGACATAGATGCTCCAACTTGAAATCAAAAAAGGATTCACCAGCCGATAATCGAACCTGGGTCTGTACCGTGAAAGGGTACCATTCTACCACAAACCACTGTTGTTATTCGTGTTTCATAAACCTAAAAAACATAAACTAAGAGTGGTCAGAAGATAAATAATTCCGAAGTCATACCTAATAATTCTAAAATAATAATGATGCAAAAAATGGCTACATCAAGACTAAACTTTTATATAACTTAAAGTGATTGTGCTCTCGACAACACCACCAAGAAGAGCAACATGAATGACATTCTTCAAAAAAGCTTGTTGTGTTTTCCCTTGTTGACAAAGAAAGAAGGATTTGAGATCGTTGGGAGATACTCACCAGGAATAGAAGGCTGGGAATGGCTTGGATCTACATCGAAGTGTGCCCTTTGGCAATGAGGGATAAGTGTGCAAATAAAACCCCTATAACCACAGTCATGGATGTGGTGCATATAAGGAACACCTCCTTGTACTTGAGCTCTTTTGTGGGTGCGAACTCGAATATACATACATAGTTTATGCATGTCTTCCGCCAGAAGAAGATGTTGCAGCAGTAGAGGAATAGGTGTAGACATACGAGGCTGAACATACTGCACATGATTAATGTCTCGCACATTAGATTTCAAGCTTATGATACAATCAAAATAATCCCAAGGAATCAAGAGTTTTGCACTTTGCCTGAGTACAGGGTAGACGGTCTCCATATAGATAGTATCTGAATGCCCTGTGTACATTCCTGTAACATGTGCCACGATGCAGTAACCAATGAACAGTGCAGGGAAACAACCAATGAAGAGACTTAAGCACAAGAGCAAAACCAATTCGATCTTTATTTTTTTGTATGAGGAAATCTATGGACAACATTGTAACTAGATTACCAATGAAGAATGTGACACCATGCAATTCCTTGCACTGGTTTGGCTTCCGATACTTCATGGCATTGTGACGGTCATTTTGTGCTAAGTGTTTAATGAAAAGTTCTTCCACTTCATCTACTAACTCAATTGCCTTGCCTAAGTTGTTGAAGTAGGAGCTTTCCACAACTTTCAGATAAATGGGAAGTATATGCTTCCACTACAAAAAAAAATAACCTTTAGCAACATTTAATATTTACCACTATAAGCCTTTTATTTACCGTTATATGTAATTAACGACACTTAAAATAATTGTCACTTAATTGCCGCCTTCGTTGGAGTCACTTAAAAGTTAACGGCAATTATACAATCGCCACTAAATAAATTACATTAGTGGCACTTTAATTGCCGCAAATAAAGTTGCTAATGATCTTAGTAGCAATTTATTTGTCACTATTTCACCACTATTAATTTATATTAGTGGCAATTTAACTAATACTATTAGTTTCGCTATATCTATCATTTAATGATTTTTTTTTGTCACTAAATTGCCACTATTTATTTACTTTAATAACACTTTTTTTTGCCATTTAATTACCTCTATTTATATTATTTAGCAACAATTATTTGTCTCTAAATCACCACTATTAATTTCCTTTAATGGCACTTTCTTATGTCACTAAATCACCAATTATATACTTTAATAGCACTTTCTTTTGTTATTTAATTATCACTATTGATTCACTTTAATGGCACCTATAAATATGACTTAATTTTATTCTTTACTAAGAAATAAATTTTTTTATCAAGCTCAAAACATAAGAACCCAAGTAACCACAAATTTATTAATCCTTAAATAGTAATATATAATAAAATTCCTTTTTATTGACTTCCCATATCAAGAAAGTACATTTTCCCCTCTTAAAGGTAATACAAGAAAAAAGAAAGCAAAATTATAGAAAAATTAAAATACATTAAAGATCAATTCTAGCAAATCTGACTAAAACATGGAGCACTTCAACATTCAACTCAACTAGAATCATCTACAACTTCAACTTTCTTCAAAATATCAATAGTAGTAGCTCCAGCATCCATTGTTCAATCCAACAATAGCAACTCAATTCCTGATAGCAATGAATATCTGCTGAAATTTTCAACAACTCCAATCCACCACGATTATTGCAACATCTAACTAAAAATGAGAAAATAGGCTAGTTATTGTAAAGTATGCTTGACTCAACCAAATTAACTTCTTGGAAGATTTTTTTTTTCCAAAAGGACTAGGAAATAAATGAGCTATTATATTCATTTAGTAGATCCTTCGAGGAGCTGCTTCGTGAAAATAAATAGATCTTAGGTGATCAAATTGGTTTGCAACTAGGAAAAGCCACTCAATAAGAATCAAAACCTACAAATGTTAATCAAATCAGATATGCAACAATCACATTGATTGTAGCAGTAGCAATTAGATTGTCGGTAAGAATCAAAACCACTAAATAAAATCCATGGTTGTTGACTAAAAGAATCAGTTCAAACTACATGGCTACAAACTGAAAAATAAGGCACTGATGGACTGTTGCTCACTCATTATGGGGGTATGTGATTTAACAAAAGTGCTTGAAATGATCCCTCAAGATGGCACAAACTATGAAAAAGTTGGTACAATAGCGACTGCAACTAACATTAACTAAAGATGGATCAAAAGTGAAAACCTCAATTTAAGGGACATTTGGAAAAAAGGTGCCTAGAGGCTGTAATTCCTTTATGTTCGGTTGCTCCTCTAAGCTAACCCAAACCGAGCTTTTCTTTCTCTAAAAAAAGGCTAAATCTTGCTTGAAGTATTAGCAGATTCATCAGAGTGCAATTACGAAAACCCATAAACACCAAGGCAAGCAAAGTAACATGTATAGATACCTTAAAAGCCTCCAGAAGATCAACGTCTTCCGCATCATCTATGGCAATCTCCTCACTCTCAAGTTCACAATTAAACAATCTACAAATAAAAAACTTCATCTTATTAGGGTTGTCAATCATGAATAAAATACAAGGAAGCTCAAAAACAAAGCAAACCTTCCAATTACTGCATCATTATTATGAATTTGATGAGACTTCGTAGCTTCATCATTCTCCTCAACAAATAATTCCTTTAATACATATCTTATTATGACATCCAACTCTTCCTATGATTCACAAATTAATCATATTTCAACTTTTTTTAAAAAAAGCTAACATCCACTACATACTATATTGCTTTTACAAAGATTTAATAGAGCCATGGTGCACCAGCATGGCTCCTCTAGAAACATAGAACACAAGGGAAAGATGGCATCTTGAAGAAAATTCATAAGCATCTAGGTATTAACAAACTGAAAAGGAGAAGAGGGTTTGGGAGGTGCCTCGGGGCCGTTGAGAGAAGGAAAAAAACTAACATGGTCTCAATGCTTGATGTTTTTAGAATAAGCCATTAGGCATGTTGGTTTTTGCTTTAAAAAAGAAAGAAAGAAAAGACAGAATAAAAGGGCATTGGACAGAAGACAAATAAGGCCTGAATAATAGCTTATATATATTTTTTTCTTTTTCTTTTTCTTTTTCTTTTTTTTTTTTATGATGATAAGGTTGGATGGCCTTAGGTTGCCTAAAAGGCGATTGGTAGTTAGTTGACTTGGGATAGATAGACAAATATCACCAAGGGAACTGCTGGCTATGGAATACAATCTCAGCTTGTGGGGCTTCCCATTCTTATCAACCCCATCAGCAATCACACCAATGGATTACCCTTCTCTGTATGGGATTTGTCCTACAATCACATAACAAATTAGCAGTGTCACTAGAACTGAAATTAAGAGACAAATACAATAAGCGTTGGCTACACTGCAACTACCTTTTTTTTTTCCCCCCCAAAAATGTTATTGAAAACTAAGATTCTAAAACAAAGTCAAGCATTATATCATGCACTCTCTTCACCTCTTGTGTAAAAATGACAGTTTTAATGACGAACTATGGAGCTTCGTTTTTCTTTTTTACATAATATAGCAGCTAAATCAAAGGAGATGTAGAAATAAGTATTAGCTAAATCAAAAGGAGATGTAGAGATAAATTAAGTACAAACCATCAATTTAGCAGATACACTCCCTCAGATAAGAGCAATGCTTGAAGAGATAATCAGCATCCACCATTTATTTGAGGTGGAGAAAATTGATGCAAACCTCTCCTCTTAAGGAAAGGTATTACATTGTACAAGTATAACTTTCAATTAGACCAGTTTCATGCAGCATTGCTGAAGCTTGAAAACATTCTGCAGCATTAGCCATCCTTCCATCATCTTTGTGATCCATCCCCAAATAGTACCAAGCTGTGCAATTAGTTGGCTCAATCCTTAAGACATCTGAGAGGAAACCTCGAGCAACTGAAGACAAGCTTGAGCCAATATTCCATAACAAGGCGTTGATTGATACCTTGCTAAGAACATAAGTCAAGACCACTGATACTACATCTGAATATGAAGCCAAGTCTTCTTGATTAATGTTTCCACAGGCTTCCCTTACAAGGATCCCATTGAATCTTTCCAAGGCAATATTTCCTGACCAAGATCACCAGAATCAAAATTGTCTCTTCAATATTATGTTTTGGAACAAAGGAGCCTTCAACCTGAGATGATATATTAGGTGCAACAACCTCTATATTGCCAAAGTAAAAATGCAGCAAATCTTCTCTTGTATTCCTGCATAGCAATCATTGTCAAGAGTCCATTGACTAAGAAGAGCATGCCTATAGGAAGAGATAACTTCTTGATGGAGCCCAACTAGCTTCCAGAGATCTGGAAGAAGCTCAACATATTTGCAAATAACTTCTTGCAACTTGTTGTCAATAGATGCATTTTGTATGTCAAGCTGAAATATCTTCTCAATATTATCAAAGACAGTCCTACATTCTTCACCAGCCTTATAGAATTTGCCAAGCTTTTGAAGCGACAAATATTTTTGATATATTGCTTCAAGAACAAGGGTGGCAGCGTGTTGAGAAGATGGATTCAAGGAATCACAAGAGCGAGTCCTCCTAGATGGAGCCTTTTCAGGAGCTGATGGCTGCAAATGTTTTATAGCTTCTTGAATCTCTATCCCTTCCAATAAATGAAGGGTTGCTTCAAATTTTTGTTTCTTGCAAAGACATTTGGTCGTGAACACCATTCTATAGTTAAGTTTGCCTTGGATGATATGCGAAAATTGAAGCTTCAGAAGTTGAGATCTAAAATGATAGACAAAAATACCATTTAGGAAATCTATGGCAGTAATCTGCAAGGAAATGAAGAACTTTCCTCAAATCTATTTGATAGTAAAAAGAAGGCAAGAAAGAAGTTTGGGCTTTGGAAATCCAAATCTGAAATGAAGGGAAAAAAAGCATTATTGAACTCAATGACATTAACCAGCAAGGAAATGAAGAACCTTCATCAGGAATGCTTGATTGTAAAAAGAAGCTAATGAAGATGTCCAAAAAAGTTGATCATGGTAATGATAACAGCAAAGAAAAAGGAACCAATTATATCATAGAGAAAATGGGCAAGATTTCTCAAAAATAGGTTCAAGGTCAGAGTCTGAACTTAACAATTTATCTCAGTCAACCCTTTGTCATTGATGGTAAGAGATAGATATTTCGTTAAGAACTCCAATTAATTGGCACGTATCTTAGGTGTTGCAATTGAGGAACTTTAGAGCTCTGCCCATGAGATTTTTCTTGTGCATTATTAATTTTTCTATGGGGCTGGCTGTGCTTTTACATGTAGCATAAATAACAATTGCCACTAATACTAATCGTCATTTTACAAAAATATTATAGTAGCATAAGTAACAATTGCCACTAAATCAAAGACTCTATGGCAAATATATTTGTCACTAATGCTAATTGTCATTTGACAAAAATATTATAGTGACATAAATAACAATTATCACTAAATGAAAGTCAATAACGACAAATATATTTACCACTAATACTAATTGTCGCTTGACAAAATATTATAGTAACAAATACAAAAAAATTACCACTAAATCAAAAGAATTAGTGGCAAATGCATTATATGCCACTATCTAATTCACCACTAAAGGCCATTTTTTTTGTAGTGTTCCCTATGACCTGCGATATAGAGCACGCAGTATTTGAAAAAAAAAAAATCCAAGCCTATACAATGTTTCGTGATCATGAATCGTACAATTTATACCTTATCAAATTTCTTGAGTATCTTTGCAAAGGCCATCAAGTTCAGTTCCTGTCAATCAATAGCATAACAGGATATGAACAATGTACGCACGCATTCGAATGCCAAAGAATAGATAATACTTCATATGCCAAGTGAATACCTGTATGTGCTTATGTAGCCTAGACCTTTATATAGCTCAATGAAGGCCCCACGAATCATCTTCTCAGCTCGATGGAGGTTTGTCTTGTTGATGTTGGGCCTATTGCCACTAAGGTCTCACTTCTTTGCCTGATTAACAAAGTCCTCCCACAGCAAGTTGTGAGGGCTGAGATAGTCCTTGAAGGAATAGCATGGGTTCCTGAGAATATATGTCAGAATATATATGTGAAGGCCACTATCTGTGGAAATCGTGCTCATAGGGTCATGCTCTCCATGAATTCACCTCTAGTTCATCATCCTAGGATAAATAGCAACATGGTTTAACATTGCACTTGCATCCAAAAGTGTTCATGAAATCCTCTTCTTTTGAAGCAACTCTTGAGCTGATGCTTTATTATAAAGAACTTAAGCTAGTCCTTGTGTGTATTCAGCTTTTGCTACTGCCTGTTTGGGTTCTAAAACCTTGGTTGGTGTTCCTAACAAGGCCAAGGGAGGGATCCTATGCTTGTAGAAATTTTCCCATATTACAGGCCAGGTAGAATCAACAACTCATTTGCAATTTTGACATCAATCAAGAGTCCTAATTTTCCTTTGAATTTTAGGAATTCCATTTATCAATTTTCCTATGCAATTTGAACTAATTGTTTTATTAAAATTCAGATCCTCATCTATAAGCCTAGGACACAAGCCATGCATTGAAATTCATCTTTATGAAGGCTCATGACCTTTAGGTCATAAATAAATGAAGTGTAGTAGCCCCTAATTCCTTTTTTTTTTTTTTTGAGAAGTAATACCCCCTAATTCTAGTATAAAATTCCAACTTTTTTGTTTAATGCTCTACTGGACTAATGTGTAAAGCATGCCACTACACACACTCATTTTATTAAAACCCAGAATTTGCTAACAATTCAATTAACATTACTCACAGCCTTCATTTGATGTTGGGAAAATTCTCTCAGTCAAGTAGAAAATAATTCTAATGAAAGAATGTACCAGAATCAATTTTATACAACTGAAAATATGCAGCAAGGTTCACGCTGATTATTTAAATTCTTAACAAAAATAACATGCACTCACAAGGTTTCAAATTAAAACAAAAGTATGCATTAAGCATGTTAAATCTCACCAAACTCTTGCATATTAGTTGGACCAAAGGAACTCCTATGGACAAAATAGAAGAGTTATTTATTTTGGAAATGTGGTGTCACCCATCCGGCAATGCAAGATACACCTTTCTTTTCTTCAATTTGAACTCATTTATATAATTCTTTTAGTTGTCTTGAGAGGTGCAATTAGTATGATTTTCAATAATAAATAGAAATTCTTAGACTTCTCATACAGGAAAACCTTGTTCTTGTTCTTGATTTCCTTTCATTGATTTTTGCAAATTCCTTTTTCTTGAAAAGTGATTCTTACATATTCTTGATAAAGACAAAAGTCCTTAATAAGCAATGACTCTACAATCAAGTAAAATCAATAATAAGAATCCAAGAGGAAGGGAAAAAAAATCTGGATTTGAGAAAAAATCTCTGGATTTGAGAATCCACAAAATAGATCCTGCTTCACAAGAAAGTTTGATACTAACGTTCAAAGTGGCATCGAAAAAATCAAGCATTCATATATGGTTCCTAAATGATACACACAGGTTATGAAATGTGACATCAAAAAAAATCTAGCAACAATACTAAACTGAAGCTGCCACATGCTACAATAGTTTGACATCTAAAACCTTGTTTTCATGCCATGATTTCAGGTTGGAATATTCTATGGCCATCCAAGAGGAAAAGGCCTTTATAAGTACTTTTGAAAGTCTTCTTTTGAGGCCAGTTCTTCCTTGAAGAGTTTTTTTGATGCCAGTTCTACAAAGAATTACTTCTTTTGAAACTATGTTCACTCTGTCAATACAGTAGACTATCTAAAATAATGGGGACAATATGGAGTTTCTGAAAATAAAGAGAATAAATTCATTCCAAAAGATTGATATGACCTTGAAAAGGTAATAGTATGTTGTTTTCCCAACATCACAAAACATCATTCCTTTCAGGAAACGAAAAGGAAAGAGAAGAGGGAGGGAGAAAATGTCACAGAACTTCAATAGCAATTCATGTCCCTATGTAAAGCTGTAAAGTGACATAGAGGCCATGTTAGCATTTGATATCATAATGATAGTTGATGCCAATTCTAGGAGGAAAGGAACTAGGACTGGATCAGCCATGGGGGTTCAGTAATTATGGTTATAATATTAATTTAGAGCCTCTCCACTCACCTAATGCTAAGTTATCAAAGCCATATAGGTTTAACAGCAAAATTTAACTTCCATGACACCGACAACGTGTCCATGTTCAGATACAAAAAAGGTCATACCTGAACGACAAGTTGAGGAAAGAGTCGATATCTAAACACATAGAAAGTGAAAAAGATATATGGTTAATGACAAAGCTAGACCTCCACATTCAAGCTAATTGGCTTTAGTACTCGATGAGGTCTTTTGAACTTTCCCCTCCAACCACTCTCTTGAGCTTCATCCATTTCACGTTTTTCATTAGTACCACCATCATAAACACATAAGGAAAAAGCAATCACATCCTACAATAGAACTGTGGTGTTATGTAAGTCGTTGCCATTAACTACTAGAAATGGTAAAGCAAGTGCAAAATAACACCTTCTCAAATCATAGGTGCATAGAGATATACTTCCCACCATGTGTTGAACTATTTCTCATCATACTTTCCACCATTTTTTCAGCAAGTATTCGTATAGGCTGAGAAAATCTCAATGCATCAAAATTTGCCAAGCATCTTAGTCCCTGGATACCTGCCAGAACAGTTTAAGCCAATCAGATATATCAAACATCAGATATATCACACATCAACGAAAGACATGGTGAATGATGTCTATACAAGAAGAAGAAGAAAGCACTCACATAGCATACAATTATAATGGCACTAAATGTACAAATGAATGAATGAATGAATGAATGCATGCATGGACATGCATGTAGGGTTGGGTTGGGGTTGGGGTGGGGGTGGGGGTAGGGGTTGAATAGTATAAGGATTGAGCTCCTCATACTTGAAAGGAATGAACATGCAGGAGACCCCAAGGAGATGCAACTTTTTCTTATCGATGGTGAAGCTTGAGAGGAAGCAGTCTATGTGACATTTTATCTCTAGCATCAAGCGGCCATATGTGCATCAATTGTAGATATCAAGATCTTTGTATTGAAAGTTTATTAAGATAGGAGCGGTTGCATATATAAAACTAGTGCTTACCACTCAAGATCCTCTTGATGGTTGTGAATGTCCCCATGAGAGATTCATCTCCAATCACAAGGCACTACATAGAATCATAAATCACAAAAAACAAATCAAAAACTACATCACCAATGCAATGACTATAAAAGCTACGTGTATAATTACACAATAAAGATCAAAACAATACACAAAGTGACCAAGGTGCATCTATTGACATCAACAAGGTTTCTTCAAAAAAAGAATTAACACTAGCAAGGCTATAAGAAAATTGCATACTGACTCATATGCACCATCATAGTATCAAATATTTATTCAGTTCCAGTTGAAAAAGTATGACAGTGCCATCAAAATTAAATTGAAATCATTAAAAAATGACTTTACATATTTCTCAAAAAAAAAAAATGACTTTACATAGAAAATAACTGAGACATAATCCTGCTAAAAAGAGAAATTCCCTGCAACACAAGACTAATACTCCTCAACTAACCATTAAGGAATGTGCATCGATGTAGATAACCAGCTTAATTAGAATAACCACCTATGCAACCTGCAAGTCCCTCTTCCAATTTCCATCTTGATCTCCCCTCCCCTGACCCATATCCCTTTTGTACTGTTCCCAACACTCCACCCTTAGATGCATTGTCTAACATAGAAGGATATATTTTAGGACTCTTAGAAATCCTTTTTTTTTACGTAGAAGCAAGAAATCTAATTTTTCTCCTGCCAACCTAGTAACATGTTAACCCTATTCCTTGTAGGCATTTCGACAAACACCTTGTAGGCATTCCTTGTGGGCATTCCTAGTTGTGATTGTACCTTATGAGGCATTTCGACAAACACCTTGTAGGCATTAAGTGAACCAATATCCCAGCCATTCCTTTGATCACTCGATGCAACTATTGACATTATATTAAGCCTTAACAACATAACCCTAACCCTAAACCTCTTTATTGCAGTCAATAAGACAACAAAAACCTCAACCCTAACCCTCGTTAAGCTCATATCGAGCCAGAACAAGTGAGAGCGAGTAAGGGAGAGAGATTGCAGGTAACCAGATGAAAGGAAAGAGATCGAGGTGATGAGAGATTTGAGCGAGAGATATGACAGTAGACAAGGAAATATGAGATATGTCCAATGACTCAATAGAAAAGCAATGAAGAGAGGGAGAGTGATGGAGATATAACCTGTGGAAGAAACATATCGTCGAAGAGAAGTAGCGGCGAGGAGAGAATCGAAGAGGAGAGCCTCTTCAGCAAATGAGAATCGACGAGGAGGGCGAAAGCGTTGGCAGGAGGAAGAGAGGTAGCGGGAAGGGGGTTTGCTGCGCTGTGGGTGCGGGTGTTGGTGCGGGGTACGTGTGTTGGCTATGGAGACGGGTTGGGGTCATGGTGTTGTGGCGTGGGTGTGGGCATGAGGATAGGTCAAGGTTTTTACTATTGCCAAAGAAATTACAATCACCGATATTTTAAATAGACTTTTAATGATACATATTAAATGTCTTTGTAGGAATCTCGTCTGTGTAGGTAACATATTTTGTAGTATAATTTCTTGGTTGATATCTTTTTCGTATCATTTTTATAATTATATCTTACTCAGATGTTGTCGTCGTTGCTGCTTCTCTTAGTTCTATTTGTTATTTCAGAAGTTTCTGTTGCTTACTTGATAAAGGTAGTGTATACGATTGATGGTGGATATAATTTGCTCAAGAGTGTCGACTTCCCATTTGTTTATGTTTCGATGGTTCGTATTGTGTTACGTTATGTTTTTAAAAATGACTTATATAACATCTATTCCAATCCATCGGTATTTCTAATAACTTTTTCACGTCTAGGGTAAAGATTCAAAATGACGCTCGATCCATATGTACGTAAATACACCGATGTATTCCATATTCCTTCATTTACTTTCAGGTCCTATCTCTTTAAACAAACACATCAACTTTGCCAAATGAGGGATTATACCTTTCAATCTCTGCATTACACGCTCTACGTAAACAAACAAAAAACACAATCTATCTCAGGACTGAGGTGCAATCCCAATGTCTCCTTTTCCAATCTCCCTTTTTCAATTCCGGTAAACAAACAATGCTTAAGGTTTTTGTTAGAGATTTTTTAGAAATTTTTTTATTAAATCATAATAACTTTCGTTTTCACTTTTAATATTAAATAAATACACATTAACATACTTCACTTCCACTTTTAATATTAAATAAATACCTATTATATCTTTCATTCTCACTTTTAATGGTAAAAAAATATTTACTAACATCACATCCAAATACAAATTATTTTATCCATTTACTTATCCCACTACTTAATCTATCACCCAAATAAATACTATTTTTCACTTATTCCACGTTAATCTATCCCAACAAGATTTTCTCCTGCCTTAAGGTAACATTGTATTTGATGCACGATATAGATTTATGTACACATATAAGACTAAAAGAAAGCAATATGGCATAATGTAAATATAAAGTGGACTTCCTTCGCATAATCGTAGTCTCTAATTACTTGGCGACACATATTACAAGGCGTTTAGGAATAAAGGTTCTTTTTTATAACCCTGGATCCCTTAGGTTGTCCCTTGGGTATTATCTCATTAGAAAATTTTATGATTTCTAACCTTTGTTTTTATTTTATGTACAACTTGTAAGGTTGGAGATTGTATCGGGCATTATTTTCATAGCACATGTATTGGAACCATCAAGGGAATATTTTGTTATGCTATATCTTAAAAAATATTGTTACATTTATCAGGGCATCTATTCTCATTTATTTGTATTAAATATGCAATTCTATTAGATTTATTCCCCGGTATTCTAACGTAAGCTTCAACACAAAAATGATGGAAGTACCAAAAATTTTATTTTACTGGTAATTTAACTACTCATGACTATGATTAAGGAGTGGAGGCGGATGATGAGTAATATAATTATATCATAGGATAATTTATAATTTTTAACTTTTATTTTTATTTTATACAGCGATCCAAGTTTTTTTATTCACTATTGTAAGTTCTAACATTGGATATCGTATCAGATGCTTATCATCCTAGTTCATTCTCATATGATTATTTTATTATATAATATCACGGAAAATAGTGTTATGTTGATCGGATCTCAAATCTTGGATCTCGGGAGACTGAGATCTTTCTGTTCTCGAAATTGTATGACATATAAGCTTAGATACGGCACTATTGGATGTCTATCTTATACTCCGATTCTTATTCCGAGATAGTTTACCATGTGCAATTTACCAAGTCTAACCAATTAAGAGAACGGCTTAATTTTTTCTTTCTTTTCCAATGTAACCCATGAGATCCCCGGCCTTTACAAGGACTATCAGGGAGTATGTGAGATCTCTAGAGTTAAACGAGGAAGACTAATTTTACGGGGGCACTGCCTTCATCTTCACTAGGATGCAAGGGTGGAGAGGAGATAGAGGGGGCGGCACCAAGGGAGACGTCCAAAGGAGGTGCGGCTCTTGGTGGCTCTCGACTTAAGAAATGATTAGCCTTTCAATTGTTGGAATGCTTCTCTTTATATAGAGAGTTTCAATCATGGGTTTAGAGTAATCTTATTTTTTCAAAATTTCAACAATGTCCTCTTCTAATCCACTTTTTATTTAGAAAAATACCTTATTGCTTCTATAAGCATATAATAGTTGTATATTTCAAATGTTTGAAATATGTAATTAATATTCTCCTCAATTCGTGCTAGATGCTATACGTACTATACAAAGATCTTGAAGGCAATTTAAAGTCCATCTATAATTAGGATCACCTTAGATCAAGAGTTTAGATCAAATATTGATCTAATTTGATTCTAATAATCATTTCTCAATTCTCTAATTGAGTTATGTACATTACCAAAATAATCTAAGATTATTTCATAATTTTTCAATTATAAGTAATATCTAATTTATCAATTAGCCCCATTCATAATCAAAATCACTTTGTGTTTGTCACATAGCCTTAGTGATGTGTCATGGTTATTGGACTATTAAGGCAATGGCCAACCTCTTAAGATATATCGTATATCCCATATGTCCTACACACATGGAGACAAGAACAATTTAAGGTTTAGGATCTTATCACGCTATTGTCACTTCAAGAACTAGTCTATGTGAATTATCATTATGCTTTAGATGGAAGACACACTAGATAACTTTTCCAAGTTCATCTAGTTCTATCATTCTTATTTCGATCAATCTACATATGGTACTGGATTATGCAGGCTAGCTTTCCAACATATTGGTCTCACACTCTATAAAATCTCACTTAATGGGTTGCCAAATCTACATAGCCCAAATACCAACATCGACGCTCATCTTAGGTAAAGGGCATATGTCTCTTACTCTAAGGACAATAATTGAAAAAGGACGTCTACAATTGTAGTTTTGCTGATCAATCCTTTAATCATGCTCATATGATAATTTTGGAATCTCTATTCCTTATGTAACTCTTTCCATCTAGAAATTAGTTAGGTGTTAGTTTTATATGATGAACATGTAAGATTGTCATCTCTTTTGAGATTGGGAACTATGATCAGAACAATGAGTTAATGAAAGTAGTCAAATATAGATTTGTATCTTGTATTTCCTATCTAAAATTATGTTGGGTAATTGATTGATGTACAACTACCTTACATAGTTAATTAGTCATTGTTAAGTTATAGTATAGGGAATAAGGTAATTGCCACATTTTATAAATTTATATTAGTTAAGTCTAGATTATTTGCTGGGAGTCTAACTTAAGAATAACATTCACCATTTATTCTTAATTTAATTCTTATTCTTAATTATAATAATTAACTAATTATTACATATTTAACTTATGTAGTTAGTACTTATATAACTTACTTAAATATATACTTACTAGTAGTAACTTAATGACATAAATATTACTAATTACTTAAATTATAGTTACTTAATTAGTACTTGCTTAATTAACTTATAATTTACTTCCATACTTAAGTTATACAACTAATAAATACTTACTTTAATTAATTAGTCTAATAGATACTAGATTTACTTAATTAAACTATAAATAAATTACTAACCTGACTACTACATTAATTACATTATAATTACTAAGTTACTTAAGATTACTACTTAGATTATACTACTACTTAATACCTATTAATATAACTAGAGTATAAGTTAACTATAATAATTAATTACATACTTAACTAACTACTTAATTAATTAATTAATTAATTGCTACAATATGTTATCTACATGAATAATCGCATAAAAATGAATATTAATAACATGGCAATCATTCCATAATGAAAAGAAAGATTTTGTGTTGAATTCTAAAAAGAAATTTATACAAATAAAATGTTGTTTTAAAATCACATTTTATTTGTATAAATTTCTTACAACACATTAATCACATTTATTACAAACTTAGTCTTATCTTCATTTAATACTAAGGTTATTTAAAGCATTCACAAATCTCTCCAAGTATTCTCAATACTTATTCAATTTCTCGCAAGCTCAGATCCTTCATAGAACAAAAGGAGAGATGGATCCACGTAGCCATTCGCAAAATCAGCTCTGCCACTCTGATATTCTCTATCATAGGGATCTCCACGTCAATCGTATGCCCCCCAAAAGTACGGGGGGGGTGGTGGCGTTGGCTGAGCCGTAGAATTCAAAATTTCAGAGCGTAAGAAAAGGGGGCCTTTCATCTGCCCATCAAGAACTCTGCACGAATCCCGCTTGTGACTAAATCCCCCGCACGCTAGACACACAACGAGAGATCAGCAGATAGCCGCCATATGGCCCCATCGCCGGCATCGGAAACACACGATCCTTTTGCTCTCCCTTGCGCTCCCTTTATCAATCCACCTTGCCTCCATGACCCTTTTACCATGTATATCAGAATCTCTCCTCTCCTTCCGCCTCCATGCCCTCGACCTCCAAGTTGTCCATCCCTCGTCTTCCCTGATTGTACCAGTCGCCGCCCTGAGACCGCTTGTTGTTGCCCCGAGACCACCTAACGTCGCCATCTTTTCTCCAACGCCCCGCAAACTTGGCGTTAAGATGGTTGGAAGTAGGTCTTCTTAGATCCACTTCCTAAGGAAGTCAAAAATTGAGCTAGTTATGGCCTATGTAGGAGCTTTTATTGACTTTATAAGACCAAATTGAACTAGTTATGGTTCATGATGGTGTTCCCATCAGTTGTGCATGTATGGGAGGAGGTATTTGAGACCTATCTTGAGACCTCTATTATCAAGGCACACCCGTCGGGGTTAGACCCTGACTCTCTTGTTTGGGTATCCTCCTAATCTATTCGATATCTCTTCTAAGCCATCTACATTTGATCTCGATTCTCCATCCTCTGCTTCCATAGAGAATCCAGAATAAGAAGGGGGTGATATTCAACACTTGCAGGACCAGTTGCTGACTCCTACCGACCTAATTCATGCACTAGCCAACTCTCGACCACGCCATAGATGCGAGATCACTACAATCTCACAGCTGTGGCTATCAAACCGAGGGTGCAAACTCCAGCTGGGGGACCTGATATAGAGTTGAAGCTGAATATTATCAACTTGATCCCCCAGTTTAATGGATTGGGCTCCGATGACCCTTTCTAAAATATTCAAGAATTGAAACATCTGGCCCAAACTCTCGGGTCAAATGTTCAAAACCAGAACACCTTTCTCATGAAAATGTTCCCCTTCTCATTAAAGGATAAGGCTGCCCAATGATATTTGTTACGAACGCGGCTTCAAGATGCCTTTTAAGACGTCTAGGAGGTGGCCCAGACGTCTGACCAGACGTCTGGAACCCCTTCCAGACATCTGGGATTTAATTTCTGCGGCACGGTGGATTTCGTCTGCGCGTCTGCACGCGCAGACCTGCAGATGCCCCTCTTTTTCCCTCTCCTCCTGCAGGCGCAGGTTGCGCCCCTTTCTCTCGCTCTCTCTCCCCGCGTAGCTTTAAAAGGGCCCTCGCCCTCTCCCTCACTCTCATCTCCTCCGCTCCCTTCTTCTTCTTCTTCCAGCCAGTGCGAGAGTGAGCAAGCGGCGGTAGCGGTAGCCGCGGCGAGTGTGCAGGAGGAGGCGTTGCGCGAGGGACTAGAGGCTCAGCCGTGAGGGCTCGAGCTTGCCAAGGCAACTGGAGCCGACCGGCGGGGGAGCAGCAGGCGTGGAGTGACGCGGGAGGGTTACTGCAGCTCAAGCAGCACGCGGACGAGGCACGACGCGGCCGTGCATCGTGGGCGGAGAGCACGTTGAGCTCTGATTTTGAAAATTTTTCCAGAATTAGACATCTGGGCTTCCAACCAGACGACGGTGAAGACGTGTAACGACCCGGCTCCCGAGTCCCTACGAGACACGAGAACCGGACCGACTCGACTAATCCCAAGACCCAGTCGTCCAACGAGGAAGTAACCAAAAGACAGTAAAATAAACCACATTCAGCATGAATATAACTAACAGTAAGAAAGTACAGCAGTAAGGAAAGAAACTACTACAGTAGGCACCACCACAACAGTAAAACAACATTTATCATATAACAAAAACTGCAGGTAAAGAAGGTACAGCGGAAACAAAACTACTCACTAGAACAGAAACAAAAAAAGGGTACAAAGCTGTGGTAACTCTACTGGACCCTACTCGGCCCAGCGTCCTCTGCAGCCGCCGACCCTGGCTGCTCAACACCTGGTCCTGAAAAAGGTAACGAGTGTAACACGTCAGCAAAACGCTGAGTAGAGTGGCAAACTAACTAAAGGCAACAGTAGAGTGTACAGTAGCTATTATGTTCTATTACTTCCTTTATTTACATCTTTCAATTTTTCTCACTATTTCATTTATTTCTCAGATCCTTTACTTGATCTCGAATGTCCTCGTGGGACGATCTTGATTGCAGTCTTTTCCAAAAGTAGAAGTAGCACGTGGTGCTCTCCTGGCCGGGAGAGTCCCCCGTGGTGATCCTACCCTCAGTCAACCACCCCAAGGTCACTGACAGACGTAACGGTGACTACGGCACGCGCGATAAACGCACAGGTAGCTAGCCCGCACTGGCACGCGGTCAGTCGTTTCCGTTAACGGGTGCGCCCAAAGCACAGCACGGAACCAGGGCAGAGCCCTCTCAGTAACAGAGGTCCAACCCCTCCACAGTAACCAAACCGGGGCCTTGCCCCTCCACAGTCCGCGCACCCTCGCCTGACTACCCTGGTTTGCCTTAGTGGGCCTAACAAGTCGGTGAAGGAGGCTAGCAGAACCCCGGGGCCCGTGGGGTAGCTAGTACTCTCCTCACACTACTAGCTCTCCTCGGTACTACGTACACGAGGGCCAGCAAGTCGGTACAGAGCGGCCAATCCTAACCCCGGGTCCCTGGGGCGGCTGGCCCCACTCTGCACTAAACAGGTACAGGTACTTCCCTTGGTACTGCGTACCCAAGAGACAGTACAAACTACATCTCAGTTCCATTCCTTTTTCTTTCCAGGAGTTCCACTCCTAACTCCCCGTAGGGTTCCAGCTCTTTATTTCAGAACATCATATGTTTCACTTTCCAGATTCACGTTCTCAAATTCCATGATCTCAAACATGTTTCTTTATTCATAACAGGCAGCTGTTAATTAAATTTACAGGCAGCTTTATAAATTCCTTTCCATTTTTCCAAGACTGCAGTAATATACATTCCACTAGTTTTTCCATCCTAGGATTCATGCCATATCCTAGGATCTATCATACAATCTAGTTTTCTGGCCCTAGGATTCATGCAACACCTAGGAGCTATCATTCCATATATTTCTCATTCCTAGGATTCATGCAAGCCCTAGGTTCTAGTTATGGTTCCATACTTTAACAGATTTTATTAATACTTAAAACCACTCTACCAGGTACAACGGGAGTAATGGGGGCGTGATCGGGAATCTCGCGCGCCTCCGCGACTCTCAAGACTGCAACTGAACGAGATCCTGTCACAAGGATCAAACACAAGGAGTGTCTCAAAACAGTGTATAGCTACTGTAGGCGGGTAGAGGAATAAATTCTGAAACGAACGCAACTCGAATCGCGGAAAACGGAGCCCAAACGGGCCCTAAACGGGTTGAGAAAGACGATACTGTGCAAAATCAGACGTCTGGAACTCCCTCCAGACGTCTGGAACTCCCTCCAGACGTCTTAAACGGTGGATCAGAGAATTACCTGCTCAGCGTGGTTTCCCAGACGTCCAGAAGTCTGCAGGGACGTCTTTCCTAGATCCCAGACGTCCGATGGTCACTTCGGACGTCTGGAGGTCACTCCCGCCGTCTGGTACAACTTCCAGACGTCTGATTCGCAAAGGATGACGAATCAGAAAACCTGCGCACAGCCAACCCCCTTCCCTCAGTACGGTCAGTCGACAAAAAGGAAGAAGAAAGCGGAAACTCACCTTTCAGACGTCTGTATGATCTCACAGACGTCGACCTTGCCGTCTGGATATCAATCCAGACGTCTGATTCTGGAAATTTTTCCAGAATCAGAGCCCTGCTCGGCCTCCGCTCGCGATGCCGCCCGCGTCGCACCTCGCGCGTACGCTGCTCCGCCCGCAGCAGGTCCCTCTCCGCGACGCTCTGCGCCCCCTGCGCCCTCCGCCGGCCGGCCAAGCCGCTCCTGGCGAGCTCGCCCTCACGGCAGAGCCCCTCCCTCGCACGCCGCAGCTCCTCCGCGCTCACTGCGGCTGCCGCTGCGCCCTCGCGTCCGCTCGCTCTCGCGCACAGGCAGGAGAAGAAGGAGGAAGATGGTGGAGACGGGAGGGGAGGCGCGCCCCCCCTTTTAACGCCGCGCGGAGAGGAGAGAGAAGGCGGTCGCAGCCGCCTGCAGCCGCAGAGAAAGAGGGCAGAACGCAGGTCTGCGCGCACAGGCGCGCAGACGAATATCCCGTGCGAGCATAACTGTTCGCCAGACGTCTGTAAACTATCCCGGACGTCTGGATGTGATCCCAGACGTCTCGACAGACGTCTGGGCCACCTCCCAGACGTCTTAAAAGGCGTCTGGGGCACGCGCTCGTTACAATATAACAAACTCAAAGGAAGTTTCGTCCCCGAAACTTGCGCCAACTAGGGTGCGGGAAAAAGATGTCCAAATAACCATAACAAACTCAAAGAGGACCGAAGCCGGTCCGAAAAGACGTACCCGCGAAAAGCTCCGGGTACCGCTCCCGCATTGCCGCCTCAGGCTCCCAGGTAGCCTCCTCGTACCGCTGGCTCCTCCACAAAACCTTTACCAGGGGTACTTGCTTTCGTCTCAACCTGCGGACGGCTCGGTCTAGGATCTGCACTGGCCGCTCGGGGTAGGTCAGGTCGTCGCTCACCTCGACGCTCTCGTGACTCAGTACGTGGCTGGGATCGGCTACGTACTTCCTGAGGTTGGACACGTGGAACACGTCGTGCACACCAGAAAGCTGCGGGGGAAGGGCAAGTCTGTAAGCAACGGGTCCAACCCGCTCCAGGACCTCAAAGGGCCCCACGAACCTCGGCGCGAGCTTCCCTCTCACCCCAAACCGCTGTAAGCCCTTCATGGGCGAAACACGAAGAAAGACGTGGTCCCCAACCTCGAACTGCACCTCTCTGCGTCTGCGCTCTGCGTAGCTCTTCTGTCTGCTCCTGACAGTGCGGAGTCGTCTGTGGATCTGCTCAACTACCTCCTGACTCTGCCGGATCAACCTGGGGCCAACCTCCCACTTGGTCCCCACCTCAACCCAACTCAAGGGTGCCGTGCATTTCCGTCCGTACAGAGCCTCGTAGGGAGCCATGCCGATGCTCGAGTGATAACTGTTGTTGTATGCAAACTCTGCCAGGGGCAGGTGCTCCTCCCAAGAGCCCCTCCAGTCTAGTACACAAGCACGCAAAAGGTCCTCAAGTGTCTGTATCGTGCGTTCCGACTGTCCATCCGTCTGGGGGTGGTAAGCCGTGCTAAACCTCAACCTCGTCCCCAAAGCCTGCTGAAACTCAGCCCAAAACTGGGACGTAAAGCGGGTATCCCGGTCGGATACGATCTCCCGCGGAACTCCGTGTAGTCGCACCAAGTCACGGATATACCTCTCTGCCAACTGTGCTGGTCCCAAAGTGACTCGGATCGGCAAGAATCGTGCCGTCTTCGTCAATCTATCCACTATTACCCAGACTGCGTCGTGTCCTCGCTGGGTAACAGGTAAGCCCACCACCAAGTCCATGGTGATGCTCTCCCACTTCCACTCTGGCACTGGAAGCGGCTGAAGCGGCCCTGCAGGCCTCTGATGCTCGGCTTTCACCTGCTGGCACACTAAGCACTGCTGCACGAACTCACCCACATCCCGCTTCATCCCTCTCCACCAGAACTCGTGTCTCAAGTCATGGTACATTTTCGTGTTTCCGGGATGTATGGTGAATCTGGAACCGTGTGCCTCAGTCAGGAGTTCTCTCAACAGCTCCTCGTCTCTGGGGACGCACAACCGTCCCCCCAAGCATAACACCTGGTCTGTGAAAGAGAAGTCCCCTGGGTCCCCTGATAGTACTCTGTCGCGCAAAGACTGCAAGTACGGATCGGCCATCTGTCCCGTGATGATGCGGTCTATCAATGATAAACGCCAGTTTATCATCATTTTTATGCTTTAAAGCTAACCTAGCTCTTAGGATTTTACTCTGCAAACGGGCTTTTGGGATGCATTTAGGCATAAATTAGGATAGGCATGCATTGCATTTTTTATTGTTGTTTTAATGTGTTTTTGTGAGTGTTAGGGATGTACAGATTCACAGATCCCTAAAACCCTAGCACTCAAGAAGGCAATTGGTGAAGGAGAAGCTCAGACTAGTTGGAACCCAGCTTGATCCAGCTCACTGCAGCTGGAACCTAGCTTACTTGAACTAGGGTTAGCTCATCCCAGCTCCATTCAGCTAATCTCAGCTGGATGGCAGCTCAAGAGAGTTCACCTTAGCTCACCCTAGCTCAAGTCAGCTCAGATCCAGCTCCACTCAGCTCCAACCAGCTGAAGAAGAATTCATCCCAGCTCAGGAAGCTCAAGTCCAGCTCACAGGGACTCAGCTAGCAAAGAACTAGCAAGCTAAGCCAGCTAGAGTAGCCCCATGCCAGCCTCTTCAGCAGCAGCCAGCTCCAGCTCCAGCTCCAGACTTCTTCTCCTCAGCTCCTTCCTCCAAACCCTAGCTCCAACACCTTCTCCTCTACTCCACCTTTAGCTAAGCTAGCTTAGCTTATCTTATCTTAGCTTAGCTTAGCTAACAACCAGCTCCTTGGCCATTCATTACCTCCAAAATCAACCCTAGCTAGCTCCACCAACTCAAGCCTACCTAAGCTAGCTACCCTACTCAAGTTGGCACCACCTCCTAGCCATCCCTTCACCCCATTATCTCCACCAAAAGACACTTCAAGTTGGCGCCAAAAACCACCCCTAACCACCTCTATATTGGCGCCACTTTCAGCCCCTTAATCCACCCTACACCTACCCACATAAGCCATCCTAGCCATCCACCTAACCCCCCTTCTAGAATCCTTCTTGGCGCCAACTTAGACCCTCTTCTAGAAGCCATTTTGGCGCCAATATCAAGGGGTGTCAACACACATAACCACCCCTTAGGTGTCCCTTAAGGTGGCGCCAAACACCCTTGGCCATTGGATCCTTAACCACCTCCCTCCTTCCATCCTAGCCATCCATTTCAAAGGTCACCATAGCCCCCCCTCCTATTCTATAAAAGGCCACCACCTACCACCATTTTTGAGGCATCCTCCCTTAGTATATTTTCTACCTAAACCACCTATACCTACGGCCAAGAAGAAGGAGTAGAGAAGGAGATTAAAGGGGCACATCACCAGCCCTTTTGGTGCCTTCTTCTCCCCACTCTCTTCAACTTGAGCCACGCCAAGGAGGAGGACTCTCCCACTTCAAGGAGGACGGCCAGGCAAAGGAGAAAAGCTTAGGGTGGACGTCCACCCTTGGAGAGAAACTTAGGGCACGCCCCCTTAGGGCTTGCCTTGGAGGTCATCACCTTGGCGGAGTACTGCAAGGAAGGAGTTGAAGGATTCTTTTCAAGCTTGGGAGCCACCAACCTTGGAGCAAGAAGCCCTCTTCTTCACCATCTAATTAGAGGATTTGTGTTTTCTTTCTTTATTGCAATTTTCTAGTAGTAGAAGCATTCCTCTACTAGGCATTTTTGTTAAACACTTTTTCAATTATCTCGTTGCCTTCTTTGCATTTCTTGTTTGCATTTCTAGTTGCTTATCTTCAGCATTCTTCACTCCCTCTCCCTAATTATTCTAGGCCTCCACTTGCCTAGAGTGAGCTTATGGAGAGGCTCTACTTGCCACTTTAGAAGTAGTTTATTTAATTCGAAGTGTAAACACTTTTCCCGCCATCAGTTCGCATGTTGCCTTAGTTCAAAAATAAAAAAAATGGTATATTGAAAATTACCAAAAAGAAAGTTGAGATATATTCCAAGCAAGAGAATCACTATTGCAAACAATTGGCCTCCTTGGACGACCCTAGATACTCCCCTATCTAGGAAAATAAATTTAAGAGTTGATCGGTTTTACGCGTTACAACGACGTATTTTAACAAACCGCGTGAAATCGCTACCAATCAACTCTGGTCTGGTCTGCCGTGTCACCGTCACTGCCCCACAGTACCCTCGTAACTCTAGAGGTCGCCAACTGCCCACCTCCTCCAAAAGGCTCCAACTCTGTAACTGTAGACTGGCCAAGCGTGCGGGCGCCTTACGGCTCAAGGCGTCAGCCACCACATTGGCCTTTCCCGGGTGGTAGGAGATGCTGCAGTCGTAGTCCTTCAGGAGCTCCAACCAACGTCTCTGTCTCATGTTGGGCTCCTTCTGGTCAAAAAGATATCTGAGGCTCTTGTGATCTGTAAAAATCTCGAAGGTCTCACCGTACAAGTAGTGCCTCCATGTCTTCAGCGCGAAGACAACAGCTGCCAACTCTAGATCGTGGGTAGGGTAGGTATGCTCATGGGGCTTCAGTTGCCGCGAGGCGTAAGCGACCACGTGACCCCTCTGCATGAGCACACCTCCTAACCCCTGCAAGGAAGCGTCCGTGTACACAACGAACCCGCCACTACTGTCAGGGATGGTGAGCAAGGGAGCCGAGGTCAACCTCTCCAGCTCCAGAAAACACGCCTCACAGGCGTCTGTCCAAGCGAAAGGCACATCCTTCCGAGTCAACTGTGTCATAGGACGTGCAATCTGCGAAAACCCTCTGATGAACCGTCTGTAGTAACCTGCCAGTCCCAGGAAACTGCGAATCTCAGTGACTGAACGCAGTCTCTCCCACCTGAGCACTGCCTCGACCTTGGCGGGATCCACCGCCAGGCCGTCTCCAGAGATCACATGACCCAAAAAGGTCACCTCCCTCAACCAGAACTCGCACTTGCTGTATTTGGCGTACAGCCTGCGTCATCTCAGAGTGTCCAGAACCATCCGCAAGTGCTGTCCGTGCTGCGTCCGATCTCTAGAATAGATGAGTACATCATCTATGAAAACCACCACAAACTGGTCCAAGTACGGTCTGAACACCCGGTTCATCAGGTCCATGAAAGCAGCGGGGGCATTGGTCAGCCCAAACGGCATGACCAAAAACTCGTAGTGTCCGTAGCGGGTGCGGAAAGCTGTCTTGGAGACGTCGGTCTCCCTGATCCTCAACTGGTGGTATCCAGACCTCAAGTCGATCTTGGAAAACACCGTGGCACCCCGCAACTGGTCAAACAAATCGTCAATCCTCGGCAGCGGATATCTGTTCTTGATGGTGACCCTATTCAGCTGTCGGTAGTCCACACAAAGGCGTAGGGTCCCATCCTTCTTCTTCACAAACAGTACCGGGGCTCCCCAGGGAGACGCACTGGGCCTCACGAAACCTTTCTCCAAAAGGTCCTGCAACTGAGACTTGAGCTCTCGCAGCTCAAGCGGTGCCATCCTGTATGGCGCGGTGGAGATGGGGCTGGTCCCTGGTACTAGTGAGATCTCAAACTCGATCTCACGCTCGGGCGGTAGTCCTGGTAACTCGTCTGGAAACACGTCGGGGTACTCTCTGACCACCGGGAGGCTCTGGAAGTCTGCCACGGGGCTGTGCTCTGCCACCACACAAGCTAAGAAGCCCTCACACCCCTGGCTCAAAAGTCTCGCCGCCCGAAGTGCCGAAATGCACCTGAAACCTCCGTCCACTGGCTGCCCGTGAAACTCGAAGGAAGGCAACTCCGGAATGGAGAAGACAATCTTCCTCTCAAAGCAGTCTACCAAGGCGTGGTAAGCGGACAGCCAATCCATCCCCAGGATCACCCCAAAGTCCTCCATCTGTATCATAATCAGGTCATCTGGCAGGCTGTGTCCCCCGATGCTGACCCCGCAACCCGTGTACACCTCCTCAGCTACAAACAGCTGACCACTTGGACCTCTGATTACGAACGGGTTCTCTAACAATGTATAATCCTGGTCCAAACCAACTGCGAAACTGTCTGCGACAAACGAGTGCGTAGCGCCGGAATCGAAAAGCGTGTAAACGAGTCTGCCAGAAACTGCAACCATACCTGCTACCACGGATCCCGAAGCTCTGGCGTCCCTGTGTGTTAGGGCGTTGATACGCCCCTCAGCTCTAGGTGCGGACGAAGCAACCACACTCTGCGTCGGACGGGTAGGTGCTGGCCGGTACCCTCCTCGCGACTGCAGTCCTCCTCCTCGCGCCTGGAAACCGCGGCCTCCTGCGCGCCCTCCAGTGCTCTGCGCGGGAAGTATCTGCTGACCTCCTGCCCTAGATGGGCAGTCCCTCCTGACGTGGCCCGGCTGGCCACACTGGTAGCAGAGGGGAACCCGACTCCCGCCCTCAGTGAGTCCCTGCTGTCGGCTCGGCGGGGGTCCGGTGCTGGCGACTGGCCCCTGTCGAGGGCCCCCAAAGGCCACTGATGGCCCTGCACAACGTGACGGCTCTCCTGCGGATGCCACGTGTCTCCGTTCTCGCCGGCCCTGTGAGAAGTCTGGCTGAAAGGGCCTCTTCCGCCCGCCGTCGGTCTCTCGCGCAGACGGGTTGGTCTCCTCGTAAGTCATGGCTGCCTCTACCACCCTCGAAAACGTCTGCAGCTTCAGGGGTTTGACATACCCCCGGATCGCAGGCCGGAGGCCCTCGGTGAACCTCCAAAGGCGCTCCTCCTCAGTGGCTACCGCTGTCGCTGCAAAGCGGGACAGCTCCAAGAAACGCGTGCGGTACGCGCTCACGGTCATCGTCCCTTGGCGGAGAGTGTGGAACTCCCGCCTCCTCTGGTCCTGCCACGTCTGGGGAAAGTACTGCTCGCAGAAGAGGGTGACGAACTGGTCCCACGTCGGCTCGTCCCTCTCCTGTCCCCGGACCGCCCTCCACCACCGGTGTGCCACACTCTCCAGCTGGTACGTGGCAAAGGCCACGCGGCACTCCACCGGGGGGCGAAGGGTGTCGAAGATCTTCTCCAGCTGCTCAAGCCAGTCCTCTGCCTCGGTCGGGTCCTCATCCCCCTTGAAGGAGGGGGGCTTCAGCTTCCGGAACTGTCCGAAAAGCTCGAAGTGGTGCTGTAGGGGAGGTGCTGGTGCACCTCCAGGCGAAGGTGCCTCGTGTACAGAAGTGTCGGAGGAAGGTGGGGGCGGCAGGGGCCCATCCCCTCCCTCGTGTCCAGCGCCGCGTCCGTCGCGTGGTCCCACAGAGGACTCCCCCTCTGCAACCCCAGGAGGAGGTGCTCGGGGCGGTGGGTGGAGCTCCTCTCGTACAATATCCCGTATCAGTCTGGCGAGGTCCTGGGCCTGGATGCCAGGGAGTGGTGGCTGATCCACCGAGACGTCAACGACAGCACGTCCACCTCGCCGACCTCGCCCTCGGCCGCGCCCGCGGCCAGTCTCGCCAGTCCCACGACGAGGCATCTCCTGCAAGGAGACACGAAACAAAACGGAAACGTCAAAACAGACGGTACCTAACAACACTTCTAAGAGCTCATATCAAGAGATATGTTGTGGTGGCTACTCTAGCTATAAACATGTGAATTGGTTATTTTCCAGTCAGTTGATTCACTTCTCGGGACGACCTTGCTCTGATACCATCTTGTAACGACCCGGCTCCCGAGTCCCTACGAGACACGAGAACCGGACCGACTCGACTAATCCCAAGACCCAGTCGTCCAACGAGGAAGTAACCAAAAGACAGTAAAATAAACCACATTCAGCATGAATATAACTAACAGTAAGAAAGTACAGCAGTAAGGAAAGAAACTACTACAGTAGGCACCACCACAACAGTAAAACAACATTTATCATATAACAAAAACTGCAGGTAAAGAAGGTACAGCGGAAACAAAACTACTCACTAGAACAGAAACAAAAAAAGGGTACAAAGCTGTGGTAACTCTACTGGACCCTACTCGGCCCAGCGTCCTCTGCAGCAGCCGACCCTGGCTGCTCAACACCTGGTCCTGAAAAAGGTAACGAGTGTAACACGTCAGCAAAACGCTGAGTAGAGTGGCAAACTAACTAAAGGCAACAGTAGAGTGTACAGTAGCTATTATGTTCTATTACTTCCTTTATTTACATCTTTCAATTTTTCTCACTATTTCATTTATTTCTCAGATCCTTTACTTGATCTCGAATGTCCTCGTGGGACGATCTTGATTGCAGTCTTTTCCAAAAGTAGAAGTAGCACGTGGTGCTCTCCTGGCCGGGAGAGTCCCCCGTGGTGATCCTACCCTCAGTCAACCACCCCAAGGTCACTGACAGACGTAACGGTGACTACGGCACGCGCGATAAACGCACAGGTAGCTAGCCCGCACTGGCACGCGGTCAGTCGTTTCCGTTAACGGGTGCGCCCAAAGCACAGCACGGAACCAGGGCAGAGCCCTCTCAGTAACAGGGGTCCAACCCCTCCACAGTAACCAAACCGGGGCCTTGCCCCTCCACAGTCCGCGCACCCTCGCCTGACTACCCTGGTTTGCCCTAGTGGGCCTAACAAGTCGGTGAAGGAGGCTAGCAGAACCCCAGGGCCCGTGGGGTAGCTAGTACTCTCCTCACACTACTAGCTCTCCTCGGTACTACGTACACGAGGGCCAGCAAGTCGGTACAGAGCAGCCAATCCTAACCCCGGGTCCCTGGGGCGGCTGGCCCCACTCTGCACTAAACAGGTACAGGTACTTCCCTTGGTACTGCGTACCCAAGAGACAGTACAAACTACATCTCAGTTCCATTCCTTTTTCTTTCCAGGAGTTCCACTCCTAACTCCCCGTAGGGTTCCAGCTCTTTATTTCAGAACATCATATGTTTCACTTTCCAGATTCACGTTCTCAAATTCCATGATCTCAAACATGTTTCTTTATTCATAACAGGCAGCTGTTAATTAAATTTACAGGCAGCTTTATAAATTCCTTTCCATTTTTCCAAGACTGCAGTAATATACATTCCACTAGTTTTTCCATCCTAGGATTCATGCCATATCCTAGGATCTATCATACAATCTAGTTTTCTGGCCCTAGGATTCATGCAACACCTAGGAGCTATCATTCCATATATTTCTCATTCCTAGGATTCATGCAAGCCCTAGGTTCTAGTTATGGTTCCATACTTTAACAGATTTTATTAATACTTAAAACCACTCTACCAGGTACAACGGGAGTAATGGGGGCGTGATCGGGAATCCCGCGTGCCTCCGCGACTCTCAAGACTGCAACTGAACGAGATCCTGTCACAAGGATCAAACACAAGGAGTGTCTCAAAACAGTGTATAGCTACTGTAGGCGGGTAGAGGAATAAATTCTGAAATGAACGCAACTCGAATCGCGGAAAACGGAGCCCAAACGGGCCCTAAACGGGTTGAGAAAGACGATACTGTGCAAAATCAGACGTCTGGAACTCCCTCCAGACGTCTGGAACTCCCTCCAGACGTCTTAAACGGTGGATCAGAGAATTACCTGCTCAGCGTGATTTCCCAGACGTCCAGAAGTCTGCAGGGACGTCTTTCCTAGATCCCAGACGTCCGATGGTCACTTCGGACGTCTGGAGGTCACTCCCGCCGTCTGGTACAACTTCCAGACGTCTGATTCGCAAAGGATGACGAATCAGAAAACCTGCGCACAGCCAACCCCCTTCCCTCAGTACGGTCAGTCGACAAAAAGGAAGAAGAAAGCGGAAACTCACCTTTCAGACGTCTGTATGATCTCACAGACGTCGACCTTGCCGTCTGGATATCAATCCAGACGTCTGATTCTGGAAATTTTTCCAGAATCAGAGCCCTGCTCGGCCTCCGCTCGCGATGCCGCCCGCGTCGCACCTCGCGCGTACGCTGCTCCGCCCGCAGCAGGTCCCTCTCCGCGACGCTCTGCGCCCCCTACGCCCTCCGCCGGCCGGCCAAGCCGCTCCTGGCGAGCTCGCCCTCACGGCAGAGCCCCTCCCTCGCACGCCGCAGCTCCTCCGCGCTCACTGCGGCTGCCGCTGCGCCCTCGCGTCCGCTCGCTCTCGCGCACAGGCAGGAGAAGAAGGAGGAAGATGGTGGAGACGGGAGGGGAGGCGCGCCCCCCCTTTTAACGCCGCGCGGAGAGGAGAGAGAAGGCGGTCGCAGCCGCCTGCAGCCGCAGAGAAAGAGGGCAGAACGCAGGTCTGCGCGCACAGGCGCGCAGACGAATATCCCGTGCGAGCATAACTGTTCGCCAGACGTCTGTAAACTATCCCGGACGTCTGGATGTGATCCCAGACGTCTCGACAGATGTCTGGGCCACCTCCCAGACGTCTTAAAAGGCGTCTGGGGCACGCGCTCGTTACAAGACGTCTGGAGGACTGTCCAGATGTCTGACAAGTAAGTTATTTTCGTCCTTCTTCCTTTTCTACGACCGTTCGTACTGAGAGCGAGGAGTGGTACGTGCAGGCTCTGAGATTCGCATCCAACGTGAATCAGACGTCTAGTCGCAGTGCCAGACGACTGGAGGGACTTCCAGACGTCCGGGGTGACCATCGGACGTCTGGGAACTAGGCCAGACGCCCCCGCAGGCTTCTGGACGTCTGAGAGACTATGCAGAACAAAGGTGCCATCTGACCCACATTTTAAGATGTCTGGAAGAGGTTCCAGACGTCTGATTTTGGACTGTTTCGTCGTTTTCGACCCGTTTAGGGCTCGTTCGGAGTCTGACTCTACCCGTTTACAGTAATTATATACTGTTCTGAGAAACTCCTTGTGTTTGGTCCTTGTGTTAGGACCCCATTCTATTGCAGTCTCGGGGGTTGCGGAGGCGCGTGGGATTTCCGACCACGCCCCCAGTACTTCCGTTGTAGCTAGTAGAGTGGCTTTAGAAATTATTAACATAATTTGTTACAATTATGGAATAATTAATAGAACCTAGGGCATTGCATGAATCCTAGGAATGAGAAACCAGATTGAATGATAGATCCTAGGGTATTGCATGAATCCTAGGGCTGGAAAACTAGATTGAATGATAGATCCTAGGGTACGGCATGAATCCTAGGACTAGAAAACTAGTGAAATGAATATAGATATTGCAGTCTTGGAAACTGTGGGAAGGAAATAATAGCTGCATGTAAATTGATTTTAATAGCTGCTTGTTATGAATAAATGAACATGTTTGAGAATATGGGTTGTATGAACGTGAAACTGAAAGGGTGAAACCTGAATGTGCTGAGTTAAAAGAGCTGGAACCCTACGGGGAGTTATGAGTAGAACTCCTGGAAAGAGAATGAAATGGAACTGAGAAGGAAAGATGTGGAGGTGCGTTGTCTCTTGGGTACGTAGTGCCAGGGGAAGCACCTGTTACTTGCTTAGTGTAGAGCGGAGACAGCTGCCCCAGGGACCCGGGGTTAGGTCTGGCCACTTTGTACCGACTTGTTGGCCCTCGTGTACACAGTACCGAGGAGAGCTACTAGTGTAGGGAGAGTACTAGCTACCCTACGGGCCCCGGGGTTCTGCTAGCTCACCTACACCGACTTGTTAGGCCCACTAGGCAAACCACGGTAGTCAGGCGAGGGTGCGCGGACTGTGGAGGGGCAAAGCCCCTGTTTGGTTACTGTGGAGGGGTTGGACCCCTGTTACTGAGAGGGCTCTGCCCTATACTGGTTCTGTGCTGTGCTTTGGGCGCACCCGTTAACGGAAACGACTGACCGCATGCCAGTGCAGGTTAGCTACCCGTGCGTTTACCGCGCGTGTTGTAGTCACCGTTACGTCTGTCAGTGACCTTCGGGTGGTTGACTGAGAGTAGGATCACCACGGGGGACTCTCCCGGCTAGGAGAGCACCACGTGTTACTTCTACTGTTCGGAAAAGACTACAATCAAGATCGTTCCCACGAGGAACATTCGAGATCAAGTGAAGGATCTGAGAAATAGATAGATTGTGAAACAATAGAGAGACGTAAATAAAGGAAGAAAGAAAATAAAAAGCTTCTGTACACTTTACTGCTTCTTTAGTTTAGCTGCCACTCTACTCAGCATTTCGCTGACGTGTTACACTCGTTACTTTTCAGGACCAGGTGTTGAGCAGCTAGGGTCAGCGGCTGCAGAGGACGCTGGGCCGAGTAGGGTCCAGTAGAGTTACCACTGTTCTTTTGTGCCCTTTTTGTTCCACTGTAGTGAGTAGTTCTTGTTACTCTCTGTACTTTTCTTTACTTGTAGTTCATGTTATGTTAAATGTTGTTCTACTGTTGTGGTGGTACATGCTGTAGTAGTTCTTTTTCTTACTGCTGTATTTTGTTACTGCTAGTTATATTTCATGTTGAATGTGGTTTATTTTACTGCTCTTTTGGTTACTTCCTCGTTGGACGACTAGGTCTTGGGATTAGTCGAGTCGATCCGGTTCTCGTGTCTCGTAGGGACTCGGGAATCGGGTCGTTACAAGATGGTATCAGAACAAGGTCGTCCCGAGAAGTGAATCAACTTACTGGAAAATAAACAATTCACATGTCTATAACTAGAGTAGCCACCACAACATATCTTTTGACAGGAGCTCTTAGACGTCTCTGTGAGGTATCGTTCCATATTGACGTGTTCCGTTTTGTTTCGCGTCTCCTTGCAGGAGATGCCTCGTCGCGGGACTGGTGAGGCGAGCCGCGGGCGCGGCCGAGGATGAGGTCGGCGAGGTGGGCATGCCGTTGCTGACGCCTCAGTGGACCAGCCACTACTCCCGGGCATCCAGGCCCAGGACCTCGCCCAGCTGATACAGGACATTGTGCGAGAGGAGCTCCACCCACCGCCACGAGCGCCTCCCCCTAGGGCTGCGGAGGGGGAGTCCTCTGTGGGACCACCCGACAGACGCGACGCTGGACACGGGGGAGGGGATGGGCAGCCGCCGCCCCCACCTTCCTCCGACACTTATGTGCATGAGGCACCTTTGCCTGGAGGTGCACCAGCATCCTCACTGCAGCGCCACTCCGAGCTCTTCGGACAGTTCCGGAAGCTGAAGCCCCCCTCCTTCAAGGGGGATGAGGACCCGACCGAGGCAGAGGACTGGCTCGAGCAGCTGGAGAAGATTTTTGACACCCTTCGCCCCCCGGTGGAGTGCCGCGTGGCCTTTGCCACGTACCAGCTGGAGAGTGCGGCACACAGGTGGTGGAGGGCGGTCAGGGGACAGGAGAGGGATGAGCCGACTTGGGATCAGTTCGTCACCCTCTTCTGCAAGCAGTACTTTCCTCAGACGTGGCAGGACTAGAGGAGTCAGGAGTTCCACACTCTCCGCCAAGGGACAATGACCGTGAGCACGTACCGCACGCGTTTCCTGGAGCTGTCCCGCTTTGCAGCGACAGCGGTAGCCACTGAGGAGGAGCGCCTTTGGAGGTTCACCGAGGGGCTCCGGCCTGCGATTCGAGGGTATGTCAAACCGCTGAAGCTGCCTACATTTTCGAGGGTGGTGGAGGCAGCCATGACTTACGAGGAGACCAACCCGTCCGCGCGAGACACTGACAGCAGGCGGAAGAGGCCCTTTCAGCCAGACTTTTCACAGGGTCGGCGAGAGAGGAGGCATGTGGCGTTCGCAGGGGAGCCGTCACGGTTTGCAGGGCCATCCGTGGCCTTTGGGGGGCCTCGACAGAGGCCAGTCGCCAGCACAAGACCCCCGCCCAGCTGACAACAGGGACCCACTGAGGGCGGGAGTCGGGTTCCCCTCTGTTACCAGTGTGGCCAGCCGGGCCACATCAGGAGGGACTGCCCTAGAGGGCAGGAGGTCAGCAGATACTTCCCACGCAGAGCACTGGAGGGCGCACAGGAGGCCGTGGTTCCCAGGCGCGAGGAGGAGGACAGCAGTCACGAGGAGGGCACCGGCCAACACCTTCCCTTCCAACGCAGAGTGTGGCTTCTTCGTCCGCACCTAGAGCTGAGGGGCGTATCAACGCCCTGACACACAGGGATGGCAGAGCTTTGGGCTCAGTGGTGGCAGGTATGGTTTCAGTTTCCGGCAGACTCGTTTACACACTTTTCGATTCCGGCACTACGCACTTGTTTGTCGCCGCCAGTTTCGCAGTTAGTTTGGGCCAGGACTATACGCTGTTAGAGAATCCGTTTGTAATCAGAGGTTCGAGTGGTCAGCTGTTTGTAGCTGAGGAGGTGTACACGGATTGCGAGGTCAGCTTCGGGGGACATAGCCTGCCAGCTGACCTGATTATGATATAGATGGAGGACTTTGGCGTAATTCTGGGGATGGACTGGTTGTCCACTTACCACGCTTTGGTGGACTGTTTTAAGAGGAAGATCATCTTCTCCATACCAGAGTTGCCTTCTTTCGAGTTTCACGGACAGCCGGTGGACGGAGGCTTCAAGTGCATTTCGGCACTTCGGGCGGCTAGACTTTTGAGCCAGGGGTGTGAGGGCTTCCTAGCTTGTGTGGTGGCAGAGCCCAGCCCTGTGGCGGACTTCCAGAGCATCCCGGTGGTCAGAGAGTACCCTGACGTGTTCCCAGACGAGTTACCAGGACTACCGCCCGAGCGTGAGATCGAGTTTGAGATCTCACTAGTACCAGGGACCAGCCCCATCTCCACCGCGCCATACAGGATGGCACTGCTTGAGCTACGAGAGCTCAAGTCTCAGTTGCAGGACCTTTTGGAGAAGGGTTTCGTGAGGCCCAGTGCGTCTCCCTGGGGAGCCTCGGTACTGTTTGTGAAGAAGAACGATGGTACCCTACGCCTTTGTGTGGACTACCGACAGCTGAATAGGGTCACCATCAAGAACAGATATCCGCTGCCGAGGATCGACGACTTGTTTGACCAGTTGCGGGGTGCCACGGTGTTCTCCAAGATCGACTTGAGGTCTGGATACCACCAGTTGAGGATCAGGGAGGCAGACGTCTCCAAGACAGCTTTCCGCACCCGGTACGGACACTACGAGTTTCTGGTCATGCCGTTTGGGCTGACCAATGCCCCTGCTGCTTTCATGGACCTGATGAACCGGGTATTTAGACCGTACTTGGACCAGTTCGTGGTGGTATTCATTAATGATGTACTCATCTATTCTCGAGATCGGACGCAGCACGGAAAGCACTTGTGGATGGTTCTGGACACACTGAGACGACATAGGCTGTACGCCAAATACAGCAAGTGCGAGTTCTGGTTGAGGGAGGTGACCTTCCTAGGTCATGTGATCTCTGGAGACGGCTTGGCGGTGGACCCAGCCAAGGTTGAGGAAGTGCTCAGGTGGGAGAGACCGCGTTCAGTCACTAAGATTCGCAGTTTCCTAGGACTGGCAGGCTACTACAGACGATTCATCAGAGGTTTTTCATAGATTACGCGTCCTATGACATAGTTGACCCGGAAGGACGTGCCCTTCACTTGGACAGACGCCTGTGAGGTGTGTTTTCAGGAGCTGAAGGAGAGGTTGACCTTGGTTCCCGTGCTCACCATCCCTGACAGTAGTGGCGGGTTCGTTGTGTACACGGACGCCTCCTTGTAGGGGTTAGGAGGTGTGCTCATGCAGAGGGGTCACGTTGTCGCTTACGCTTCGCGGCAGCTGAAGCCCCATGAGCATACCTACCCTACCCACGACCTGGAGTTGGCAGCTGTCGTCTTCGCGCTGAAGACCTGGAGGCACTACTTGTACGGTGAGACCTTCGAGATTTTCACAGATCACAAGAGCCTCAGATACCTTTTTGATCAAAAGGAGCTCAACATGATATAGAGACGTTGGTTGGAGCTCCTGAAGGACTACGACTGCAGCATTTCCTATCACCCGGGCAAGGCCAATGTGGTGGCTGACGCCTTGAGCCGGAAGGCGCCCGCACACTTGGCCAGCTTACAGTTACAGAGTTAGAGCCTCTTGGAGGAGGTGGGCAGTTGGCGATCCCTGGAGTTACGGGGGCACTGTGGGACAGTGACTGTGACACGACAGATTAGGCCAGAGCTGATAGACCGCATCATCACAGGACAGATGGCCGATCTGTACTTGCAGTCCTTGCACGACAGAGTACTGTCAGGAGACCCAGGGGACTTCTCTTTCACAGACCAGGTGCTGCGCCTGAGGGGATGGTTGTGCGTTCCCAGGGACGAGGAGCTGTTGAGAGAGCTCCTGACTGAGGCACACGGTTCCAGATTCACCATACATCCCGGAAACACGAAGATGTACCACGACTTGAGACGCGAGTTTTGGTGGAGGGGGATGAAGCGGGATGTGGGTGAATTCGTGCAGCAGTGCTTAGTGTGTCAGCAGGTGAAAGCTGAGCATCAGAGGCCTGCACGCTACAGCCGCTTCCAGTGACAGAATGGAAGTGGGAGAGCATCACCATGGACTTGGTGGGGGGTTTACCTGTTACCCAGCGAGGACACGACGCAGTCTGGGTAATTGTGGATAGACTGACGAAGACGGCACGATTCTTGCCGATCCGAGTCACTTTGGGACCAGCACAGTTGGCAGAGAGGTATATCCGCGACGTGGTACGACTACACGGAGTTCCGCAGGAGATCGTATCCGACCGGGATACCCGCTTTACATCCCAGTTTTGGGCTGAGTTTCAGCAGGCCCTGGGGACGCGGTTGAGGTTTAGTACAGCTTACCACCCCCAGACGGATGGACAGTCTGAGCGCACGATACAGACACTTGAGGACCTTTTGCGTGCCTGTGTACTGGACTGGAGGGGCTCTTGGGAGGAGCACCTGCGCCTGGCGGAGTTTGCATACAACAACAGCTATCACTCGAGCATCGGCATGGCTCCCTACGAGGCTCTGTACGGATGGAGGTGTACGGCACCCTTGAGTTGGGTTGAGGTGGGGACCAAGTGGGAGGTTGGCCCTAGGTTGATCCGGCAGAGTCAGGAGGTAGTCGAGCAGATCCACAGGCGACTCCGCACTGTCAAGAGTAGACAGAAGAGCTACGCGGATCGAAAACGCAGAGAGGTGCAGTACGAGGTTGGGGACCACGTCTTTCTTCGTGTTTCTCCCATGAAGGGCCTGTAGCGGTATGGGGTGAGAGGGAAGCTCGCGCCGAGGTTTGTGGGGCCCTTTGAGGTCCTGGAGCGGGTTGGACCCATTACTTACGGGCTTGCCCTCCCTCCCCAGCTTTCTAGTGTGCACGACGTGTTCCACGTGTCCAACCTCCGGAAGTACGTAGTCGATCCCAGTCATGTACTAAGTCACGAGAGAGTCGAGGTGGGCGACGACCTAACCTACCCTTAGCGGCCAGTGCAGATTCTTGACCGAGCCGTCCATAGTTTGAGACAAAAGCAAGTACCCCTGTGAAGGTTCTGTGGAGGAGCCAGCGATACGAGGAGGCTACCTGGGAGCCTGAGGCGGCAATGCGGGAGCGGTACTCGGAGCTCTTCGTGGGTACGTCTTTCGGACCGGTTTCGATCCTCTTTGAGTTTGTTATATTTTTATATGACGTTTTTCCTGCACCCTAGTTAGCGCAAGTTTCGGGGATGAAACTTCCTTTGAGTTTGTTATATTATTACGAACGTGGCTTCAAGACGTCTTTTAAGACGTCTGGGAGGTGGCCCAGATGTTTGACCAGATGTCTGGAACCCCTTCCAGACGTCTGGGATTTAATTTCTGCGGCACGGTGGATTTCATCTGCACGCTTGCACGCGCAAACCTGCAAATGCCCCTCTTTTTCCCTTTCCTCCTGCGGGCGCAAGCTGTTCCCCTCTCTCTCGCTCTCTCTCCTCGCGCGGCTTTAAAAGGGCCCTCACCATCTCCCTCACTCTCATCTCCTCCGCTCCCTTCTTCTTCTTCCAGCCAGTGCGAGAGTGAGCGAGCGGCAGCAGCAGCGGGTGTGCAGGAGGATGCGTTGCGCGAGGGAGGAGACGCTCGGCTGTGAGGGCTCGAGCTTGCCAAGGCAACTGGAGCCGACCGGCAGGGGAGCAGTGGGCGCGGAGTGATGCGGGAGGGCTGCTGTAGCTCGAGCAGCAGGCGGACGAGGCACGGCGCGGCCGTGCGTCGCGGGCGGAGAGCGCGTCGAGCTCTAATTCTGGAAATTTTTCAAGAATCAGACGTCTGGGCTTCCAACCAGACGATGGTGAAGACATCTAGAGGACTGTCCAGACGTCTGGCAAGTAAGTTATTTTCGTCCTTCTTCCTTTTCTGCGACCGTTCGTACTGAGAGCGAGGAGTGGTATGTGCAGGCTCTGAGATTCGCATCCAACATGAATCAGACATCTGGCCGCAGTGCCAGACGACTGGAAGGACTTCCAGACGTTCGGGGTGGCCATCGGACGTCTGGGAACTAGGCCAGACGCCCCCGCAGGCTTCTGGATGTCTGAGAGACTATGCAGAACAAAGGTACCATCTGACCCACATTTTAAGACATCTGGAAGAGGTTCCAGACGTCTGATTTTGGACTATTTCGTCGTTTTCGACCCGTTTAGGGCTCGTTCGGAGTCCATTTCCGCGTTTCGAGTTGCGTTCTTTTCGGAATAAGATCCTCTACCCGTTTACAGTAATTATATACTGTTCTGAGAAACTCCTTGTGTTTGGTCCTTGTGTTAGGACCCCATTCTATTGCAGTCTCGGGGGTTGCGGAGGCGCGTGGGATTTCCGACCACGCCCCCAGTACTTCCGTTGTAGCTAGTAGAGTGGCTTTAGAAATTATTAACATAATTTGTTACAATTATGGAATAATTAATAGAACCTAGGGCATTGCATGAATCCTAGGAATGAGAAACCAGATTGAATGATAGATCCTAGGGTATTGCATGAATCTTAGGGCTGGAAAACTAGATTGAATGATAGATCCTAGGGTATGGCATGAATTCTAGGACTAGAAAACTAGTGAAATGAATATAGATATTGCTGTCTTGGAAACTGTGGGAAGGAAATAATAGCTGCATGTAAATTGATTTTAATAGCTGCTTGTTATGAATAAATGAACATGTTTGAGAATATGGGTTGTATGAACGTGAAACTGAAAGGGTGAAACCTGAATGTGCTGAGTTAAAAGAGCTGGAACCCTACGGGGAGTTATGAGTAGAATTCCTGGAAAGAGAATGAAATGGAACTGAGAAGGAAAGATGTGGAGGTGCGTTGTCTCTTGGGTACGTAGTGCTAGGGGAAGCACCTGTTACCTGCTTAGTGTAGAGCGGAGCCAGCCACCCCAGGGACCCGGGGTTAGGTCTGGCCACTTTGTACCGACTTGTTGACCCTCGTGTACACAGTACCGAGGAGAGCTACTAGTGTAGGGCGAGTACTAGCTACCCCACGGGCCCCGAGGTTCTGCAGCTCACCTACACCGACTTGTTAGGCCCACGGGGCAAACCACGGTAGTCAGGCGAGGGTGCGCGGACTGTGGAGGGGCAAGGCCCCTGTTTGGTTACTGTGGAGGGGTTGGACCCCTGTTACTGAGAGGGCTCTGCCCTATACTGGTTCCGTGCTGTGCTTTGGGCGCACCCGTTAACGGAAACAACTGACCGCGTGCCAGTGCGGGTTAGCTACCCGTGCGTTTACCGCGCGTGCCGTAGTCACCGTTACATCTGTCAGTGACCTTCGGGTGGTTGACTGAGAGTAGGATCACCACGGGGGACTCTCCCAGCCAGGAGAGCACCACATGTTACTTCTACTGTTCGGAAAAGACTGCAATCAAGATCGTTCCCACGAGGAACATTCGAGATCAAGTGAAGGATCTGAGAAATAGATAGATTGTGAAACAATAGAGAGACGTAAATAAAGGAAGGAAGAAAATAAAATAGCTTCTGTACACTTTACTGTTTCTTTAGTTTAGCTGCCACTCTACTCAGCGTTTCGCTGACGTGTTACACTCGTTACTTTTCAGGACTAGGTGTTGAGCAACTAGGGTCAGCGACTGTAGAGGACGCTGGGCCGAGTAGGATCCAGTAGAGTTACCACTGTTCTTTTGTGCCCTTTTTGTTCCACTGTAGTGAGTAGTTCTTGTTACTCTCTGTACTTTTCTTTACTTGTAGTTCATGTTATGTTAAATGTTGTTCTACTGTTGTGGTGGTACATGCTGTAGTAGTTCTTTTTCTTACTGCTGTATTTTGTTACTGCTAGTTATATTTCATGTTGAATGTGGTTTATTTTACTGCTCTTTTGGTTACTTCCTCGTTGGACGACTAGGTCTTGGGATTAGTCGAGTCGGTCCGGTTCTCGTGTCTCGTAGGGACTCAGGAATCGGGTCGTTACAATATTGGTCTCTGACTTGACCGATCAACACCTGGGAGGAGTTACAAGCTGAGTTTCTCAAGAAATTCTTCCTAGTAGGGCACACAAATGCCTTGAAGCACCAAATCCCACATTTCACGTAAAATGCGAGGGAACCTCTTCATGAGTCTTGGATCGCCTTTTGAATCTCGACAGAAATGCCCTCATCATGGAGTTCCTAAATGAGAACAAGTCCAGTCCTTTTACCGGGGACTCCGTGAGGATATCAAATTATTTGTCAATGTAGCCTTTGGAGGTAACTTCATGGGCAAAGATGAAGACACCATTTGAGAGATTCTTGAGAACATGTATAAGAACTCTATAAATAATGAGTCTCTGGGTATGTTTGATTGGACGACTGCTCGTGCATTTACAAACACATGAGGGACACACAAAACACAAGACTTATCTGCATCTATCAATTTGGAGTTAGTGACCAGTTGATTAGATAAGATCTCTATTATCAAGAAGTTGGACGATTTAACTCACCAACTCCAAAGAGTCACTTCTAAGCAAAGCACGTATGCGTGACCGCCCACAGGGAGGGAGGCCGTACATAATGTTCACCACCACTCATATTCAGGGATGGATGCTTATCCACCTCCATCTAATCCAGGTTTCGGAGGAAACTCCAAACCTTCATACTTTAGTTGGGGAATCTCTGAACCCCTGTATCTTGATTACATTAGGGTTACTTGATGGACAAAATCGTCTGCATGTTAAAAATGATGTTTTAATAGTGTCGTTGTTGTAGTATAGATGTCACAATGTAAATAGATGTTGCATCATTTTATTTATTTACGTAAATTTTACTGGTTTATTCCAAGTCGTTCACTGGTAGGCAATTATTGATATACATCACACTTTATGTTCCAAAAATATTTTTTTATTCCAAAAATGTCAATTATATTTACAAAAATGAATTAATGAGTCAAAAAATGAATGAATTACTCAATTATGTATAAAAGAATCAATTAATATTCACTACAATGCCTTAAACATATTTATAACTAAACAAGCATAAAAAACTAAGTATAACTACTCTATGTTAGATATGTACAGATATTCTAAATAATACCTAAGTATAGGTACAAAAATAACTACTAATATATACTAGACTAAATATACTAACATATTCTATTAACTCTAATAACACATACCATATATATAGTAACATATATAAGTGTTGCTATAGCTTTATTAAAAGTATGTACAAACTTATGGCAAACGAATTATATTTACTAACATAAATGTATATCTACAGTGATGGATACATATGTCATTGAAGCCTTAGAAAAGCTTATATATATATAAGGCTCAAACAAGCATATACTATTATAATTTACTTATATATAAATATATATTACATACTATACATACGCACATATATATTACATATATTTTATTTATTATACATATACATATATATATCTATATACATATATTAATATATATATTTATACATCTACACTATACATATATAGTACACACACATCACATAACATTCCAACACTTAACTTTTTCTCAATCACACACAGGCACAACCTCTCAAACTCAACACTTAGCCATTTTGGCTCTCCTCTCCCTCCTCTTCTAACATTGAGTCAATTTTAGATCAAAAGCTCTCTCAACACTGCCCTCTTTATACTGTTCACTTTACCAAGAATTTGGTTTTTTAGTGGGCGAACTAGGTTTTTCGTGGGATACACAGCACCCCAATGGGGTGGGACCAGACTACTACTAGACCCGGTTCTAGTTTCATTAATGTGCATCTTAATCCATTTCTCAGGCCTAAATCTGGCCCACTACAGGCCCAATAGGCCCAACTGTACATGGACTTCCAACCCACACACAAATTCCATATGCTTAGTATGCTGGAGAAGAGGAGAGAGGGAATAATGGTGAGGTGCGCTTTGCGCTGTGATGACTGTAGCGTTTACCCATCGAAATCACTTTATACTGCTACAGTAGATCATCAACCCACAGTGTGGCACTAATGCCACGGCATAATTAAGCGCTGAATTGCACTGCTTTGCATCCTGATTGCACAACTTAAGGCCTCGATTTGAGAGCCTAATTAAATTCCATTTTCCAATTAAATTACATGTTTGGAAAGCCCTTATATAGGGTTATTCAATTGTATAGTTAATTTATAAAAATAAGTCATTTAATTATATATAAAAATTAGCTAAAGTTAGAAGTTTATACATGTTAATTTATGGTCTAAATTCTTAATTAATGTATAAATTACTGAATTAATGATACACTTGACTTAATAATTAGTTAGTTTATATAATAAGTTATTTTTTATACATTTTTATTTTATTTTATAACATTTATTTTAATTTATGTACATTTAAATACACGTTTTAAATAGATATATACATAATTAAGTTATAAATACTATAATACAGTATAAATATGTTATAAATAGGATGAAAATATTTCAAATTAATATATATAAGCGTATAGTATAAGTTACTTCGGTAATAGATTAATTTACTAATTTATTTTATTTCAACTTAATAGTGTAACTAATTAGCTTAATTACCTATAATAAATACAGAATTAAATAAATATATAGGTATCATACAGTATATAATAATTACTTAAATATGTATGTATAGTAATAGATATGATTATAGGTATGTACATAGTTATTTATAATTACTTAGTACTACATACATTTACTCTAATATAAATTAATATACAATTATAAAATAAGGTTATATATATAATAAAACATCCTAAACACTTAATTAAATATATATAATACAATTATAAGTTATTTATGTACATTATTTACATATATTACAATATTGACATATAGCTTAGTATTAAGTTATATTTACAAGTTTAAATACAATGTACATGGTATTTTAAGTATTTTTGAGCTTTTTCTAATTTTTGTGGAGCCTTTATGTTTTATAGAGGTAAGGGAAGGGAAAGAAAAACTGAGATGAGAGAGAGAAGAACTCTTTTTGGTATTTTTCAATTTGATTCTTTTATTAAGTTTCAAAGTATATTGAACCGTCGGCTGGTATGTTTACCAAGCCGAGGGTTCGAAATACTTTGTAACTTTGCAACCACTTAAAGAAATGCTTGATCTTACTCAAGACAAGTTTATTTTATTTTTTAATGATTTTTTTATGATTTTTATTTATTTACAAAACTAACCCAAATTAGGCCTTGAGTGAATGTTGAAAGTGAAACCTAAGTGACGTGGCTCGTGCATATGTGTTTAGAAGTGTCGTTATAGTTTGCACTTGCGACGTCGGTTTTAAAGTAAAGAAACGGATGTGAGTCCAAGTGTCGGTCTCAGGGAGGCGTGAAAATCGAATTTTTCTTGTCACTTATTGTTACGAAAATCACAGGGTTTTGCTTGCGAAAAGGCGCGGGTGAAAAGCGAGAGAGAGAGAGAGCGAGAGAGAGGGAGAGAGAGAGAGATTAGGGTTAGAGTCATTTCATTTGTAACATGCAATTTAAATAGAAAATAGGGCAAGCAACTGAATGGAAAACAACTTCATTAATCATGTAGCTTTAGTTCATGAATTACAACATTAGGTACATGCTTAAACATAAGTAAAGTAAAGCTTAAAAGAAGGGAAGAAAGAGAGAGAGAGGGAGGGCGGCGAGGCGGCCATGGTGGTGGAGAGGGCTCCGTTAGTGGCTCATCATCTCCGGCGATTACAAAAGAGCTTAAAGGTAGCTAGGAGAGGGGTAGAGTAGTTGCAAGTGGAGTGCATGCCTTGAATGGGTGGTTGGAAGGGGTTTAAATAGGGAGAAGGGCTTTCCAAATGAAGAAGGGGCTTTAGCGACGTCCGGGACGTCGCTAAAACCCTTCCCAAAATGTCAGTGAAGCCCCCTGCTCATTGGTCGCTCGCCCGCAGCCGTTCTTCCTTGCACCCGATCTGTGTGTGCATGCCACGGGATCTCGAGCGAGGCACTCGCCTGGATCGCGCCCTTGCGCCCGCATCATCGCGCGCGTCTGGCCAAGGTGCATCTGCGGGCGCCATGTCACGTTATCTCGTCTGTCCGCTACTGATCGAGCGATCCAATTTCGCCTGCGTGCGTTGCCGTCTCCGAATTTCAACTCCGCGTGGCTTGAACCCGCATTGCGTGGGCGCGGGCGTGCGCTCCAACCGCTGAGCTACGCCTGCTGCTTTGTCGCAGCGACTGCGGGCGTGCGCGTGGTTCTCAGTCGTTCGATCGGAGATTGACGGCTGAGATCTGCTCTCCAGATGAAGGAGGAAGCGGGTGCGATCTGAACGCGGTGAGCGAGCACCACGTGGCGCACCGTGGGCCGTTGATCATCAGATCAATGGTCAGAACTTCTTGGGCCCATTGTGGGAGCTCCAGATGTCAGATTTGGCCAATTTAGAGTTCGTTGGACTCCGTTCGTCATTCTGAATCCATCTATGTGATCCGATTACTCATCTGAGGCCTGCTTTGACAAGTGCTCATACAAATGGCCATTAATACTGTTTTATAAGCAATCTTGACATATGATGCATGCGATGCTCCCATTCTACTTATGTTGTGTTATCTGTGCCTTTTATTCTTAAGATGGGCCCTATTTAATAGAATTATCACCCCCAGATGCAGTGTTATCATACCCCCATGCTTACTCGGCTTATTCTAGCCTTTATTTTCTGTCAGAATTTAAGAAGTAACTCAGACACTTCGTCACTTGTCAATAGGAGGAAATATACTAAGAATCTTAATCTACAAAGACTAAGCAGCGCCTGGGTGTCTGCCAAAATACGAATCTCCTGAATCCTTGCTTTAATGTATGTAAATATACATATGTATATATATATTTTTTAGATTTTTTTGGAATTCAGAGTGGGTTGCTAACTTTTTACGGCTACCCAACCCATACAAAACTCGGTCAAAATCCTAAGTGCTAAACATCTTGGTGTGAAGATCGTGATAGACTTACTCAACGGTAATTCAGACAGACTTCAGGTTTCTATGCCCCTAGGTGACCGAAAGAGGAAGTATTTTGCCTGAAGGTGTATTTGTTCGATTGGTAGCATTCTCCCTACGTTTGTTTTAATTGGGGTCAACATAAGGATTTTTCCAGTGTATATCTCCCTGGCTTGTACTACTTCCCCGCTTCTTCCTTAAGTGTTTTGGTTCTTTTTGTGCAATTACTGAGCTGGGCTCTGGACAACCGACCAATGGGCTGTTACCCACGATCACTTGCCAGCCATACTCGTGTGGTGAAGTGTGGTTTATTTTATTTTCTTCTCTCTCTCTTTTCTTTTTTGTAGGTGGCTTCCCTGATCTCAAATGTACCTAGTGGCAATAAAGAAGAAGTGATGCCGTGGCTGGGCTCTAGACAACCTGCTAATGGGCTGTTACCCACGACAACTTGCCAGCTATACCACCCTAGAGAGTTCATTAGCTACCCAATTTTTGTTAAAATCTCTGAGGAGTGAGTCTGTGCAAAAATGTGTGTAGATGCTTAGACTCAAAGTCCTTCTGAGTTAGAGGGTGAGTTGATAAGTCGTATACTTATCACCTTATTTAGTAGGTGGATTAGAGTAGCTTAAGGTTGCAAGTATTTGAAGCTAAATCCATATTTTAACGGATACCAGGGCTGATTAAGCCTGAAGGCCTGAAAAGTCAAGTATTCAAGTTCTTTTTGTATTATTTCCCACTATTGATCAGTTTCTAATGCCTAAGTTTCTTCCTAAATTCAAAATTTATTTTATTTTATTTTATTCAGACTGATTAAATGAGCTCAGGATCGTGCAATTTACCACCCCTCATGCTTAAGTTGGACAATGTCCTCATTGGCAAATACATGGATGCAATAGGGGTTCAAAAAGATATTACCTGAGTGACGTAAAATACCGGATCGGTCTGAATCCTCTGGGTTGCCTCCTAGGAAGCACTGAGTTTAACACCTCCAGCTGAGCGATGCTTCGTGTCATCCCTCAATGAGGGTGACACTCTCCTTTGGGGGAACCTAGGCTAGGAAGTGTTTTAATCTTTGACCATTAACTGTGAAAGTGTGCCCAGTGTTCGGATCAATGATTTCAACCACCCTATTAGAGTGAGGCTTAACCACCCAAAATGGTCCTGTCCATTTGGACCGGAGTTTCCTCGGAAAGAGTTTGAGGCGGGCATCGAACAGCCAGACTTGTTGGTTAGGCTCAAAGGTCTTTCTATGGATGAGTCGGTCGTGGATGGCTTTCATTTTCTCCTTATACAGTCGACTATTCTCAAAGGCGTCCCAACGAATTTCTTCGAGCTCAGATAGTTGGAGAGTCCTTTGCGCACTGGCTAACTGGGAATCCATGTTACATTGCTTGACAGCCCAGTAAGCCTGATGTTCCAACTCGACAGGAAGATGGCAGGCTTTGCCAAAGACTAGGTGATAAGGCGACATGCCTATTGGTGTCTTGAAAGCGGTCCTGTATGCCCACAGGGCATCATTTAGTCGTGTGGACCAGTCTTTCCTGTTAGGTCTCACAGTCTTTTGTAAAAAGTTCTTGATTTGTCTATTTGAGACCTCGGCCTGGCCATTTGTTTGCGGATGATATGGGGTAGCAATGCAGTGGTTAACCCCATATTTTCTAAGTAGGGCACGGAATTGGGAGTGAATAAAATGGCTTCCACAATCACTGATCATGGCCTTTGGTATTCCAAACTGGGAAAAGATGTTCTATTTAACAAAGTCCATGACAGTCCTGTGATTGCATCGGCGGGTGGCGACGGTTTCAATCCATTTAGAAACATAGTCTATCGAGACTAGGATGTACTCAAAGCCGTTGGATGGTGGAAAGGGGCCCATAAAATCGCTACCCCAAATGTCAAAGATTTCGACAATCAAAATAGGCTGGAGGGGCATCATATCTTTCCTGGTCATGGTCCCCAGCATTTGGCAATGTGAGCAAGTCTTGGCAAAGTTGTGTGCATCCTTAAATAGGGAAGGCCAGTAGAATCCAGATTGCAGAACCTTCGCAGGCGTTTTCTTTCCAAAGAAGTGGCCACCACAAGCCTGGTCATGATAGAAAGAAAGCACACTCTGAACTTCGTTCTCAAGGATACACCTCCTGATGATTTGGTCGGCACAGAGGCAAAACAACATGGGATCATCCCAGAAATAATGCTTGGCCTCAGCCAAGAACCTGTTCCATTGCTGTCTGGACCAGCTGTGAGAGGTTTGTCCTACAACTAGGTAGTTGACATAGTCAGCATACTAAGGTAGTCTCTTGTCTTGCACAGCCAGAATGTGTTCATTGGGGAAGGTGTCAGATAAAGGTAGGGAGGGTCCAATGTGGTCTGGGTGAAATCTAGATAAGTGGTCAGCCACCACATTCTTTGATCCGGCCTTGTCGCGGATTTCCAGGTCAAATTCCTGCAAGAGCAGGATCCATCTGATGAGCCTGGGCTTCGCATCTTTCTTAGCCAACAGGTGTCGAATGGCTGAATGGTCAGTATAGATGGTCATGTGGGATCCCAGCAAGTAAGGTCGGAACTTCTCAAGTCTGAAGACTACAGCGAGCAATTCTTTCTCTGTGACCATATAATTTCATTGGGCCTCGTCCAATGTTTTGCTCGCGTAATAGATCACCATGGGTTTCTTGTCTTGTCTTTGTCCTAGGACAGCGCCTATGGCAAAATCTGATGCATCACACATAATCTCAAAGTCCTGGGACCAATCTGGGGGTTGAAGTACAGGGGCTGTGGAGACTAAGTCCCGGAGGATGTGATAAGCCTGGATGCAATCAGAGGACATGTGGAATATGGCATCATTGGCCAGAAGGTCGATTAAGGGTTTGGAAAGCTTGGAGAAGTCTTTAATGAACCTTCGATAGAAGCCAACGTGTCCTAGGAATGAGAGAATTTGCCGAACCGAGCTAGGTAGAGGAAGTTTGGAATCAAATCAACCTTAGCCCAATCTATCTCGATGCCCCTATGTGATATGATGTGACCTAGGACGATTCCTTCTTGAACCATAAAATGGCTCTTTTCCCAACTTAACACCAGATTAACCTTGATACATCGTTTCAGGATTTTCTCCAAGTTGCTCAGACAGTGGTCGAATGAATTCCCAAATATAGAGAAATCATCCATAAAGACCTCTAAGTATTCACCCACCATTTCTAAAAAAATGGCTAGCATGCAACGCTGGAAGGTAGCAGGTGCGTTGCATAACCTGAACGGCATTCGACGGAATGCAAACGTGCCATACGGGCAAGTGAATGTGGTCTTTTCTTGATCTTTCGGAGCAATTGCAACTTGGTTATATCCTGAATATCCATCCAGGAAGCAAAAATACTTTTGTCCTGCCAATCTTTCAAGGATCTGGTCAATGAATGGCAAGGGGAAATGATCCTTCTTAGTGGCTTCATTGAGCTTCCTATAATCAATACACACCAGCCATGCGATGGTGGTGCAGGTGGGGATGGATTCTCCATGATCATTGGTGACAACGGTGAGCCCGGCTTTCTTTGGAACCACTTGAGTAGGGCTCACCTAGGGGCTATCAGAGATAGGATAGATGATGTTGGCGTCAAGCCACTTGATAATTTCTTTCTTGACGACCTCCCGCATGTTTGGGTTTAATCGTCTCTGCATCTGGCGTGAGGGTCGTGCCCCGTCTTCCAGGTAAATCTTATGGGTGCAATAGGTGGGGCTAATTCCTCTCAAGTCAGAAATGGTCCAACCAATGGCGACCCGATGTTTTGAAAGGGTCGCGGTCAACCTGAGTTCTTGATCCTTGGTTAGATGAGAATTAATAATCACAGGGAAGGTCTGGTTAGGTCCCAGGAAGACATACTTGAGATTCTCGGATAGTGGCTTAAGTTCGGGTGCAGGTGGAACAATGGTCGACGGAAATGGGAAAGGTGGGAGTTGATCAACATCGATCTCCTCAAATGGTGTTGTGTGATGGTAATCAGCCTTACAGAGGTCCACGGGTAGTGATGGTGATGGGTCAAAACAGTCATTACAGGTTTGGTGGTTTGAGACAGAACTAAGGGTGAGGCATTCCTCGACCAGAGCTTCCACAGGATCATGTTCCTCAACACAATCGCAATCAAAAGACTTTGTTGCCCGAAAGATATCCAACTGCATTTTCTTGTCTCTGAAGGCGATTTCCATACATCCCGTGTCACAATCAATGTTTGCCTTAGCCGTAGCTAAGAAAGGTCTGCCTAAGATAATGGATGCATTCTGTAATTTTTCAGGGACTTCCATGTCGAGCACCAAGAAGTCTATCGGGAAATAGAAGTCCTTGACCCATACAATTACATCCTCGCAACCCCCTTCGGGGTCTTCATAGATCTATCAACCAGTTGGATGGTGACAGGTGTGGGTGTCAACTCTCCGAAACCAAATTGGTGGTACAGGGTTGTTGGAATCAGATTGATAGAAGCACCTAAGTCCAGGAGCGCTCTATCAAATGTCATGTCCCCGATATTGCAGGAAATCAGGGGTCCTCCTGGGTCAGTTTGCTGGAGCGGAAGGTTGCTTGATATTACAAAACTTGCTTGTTCGAAGAGCACAACCTTCCTAGGTGCTTGAGGTCTTGGCTTACGTTTGGGTGTATAGGCATCCTTTAAAAACTTGGCGTAAGCCGAGATGTGTTTAACGGCTTCGAGGAGTGGAATGTTAATCTGTACTTGCTTAAAGATCTCCAAAAGCTCCTCAGTTTCCACAACATTTTTCTTCTTCTTGATTATCTCCAAGGCCTCAGGGTAGGGTGTCTGAACATAGATCGAGTCTATTTCTGGGCCTTGGGTTTTTCTGGTGCCTCTTCTGAGCCGGGTATTTTAGAGAGTGAAGTCGCGGGGAGAGTCGGCCATTTGGGATCCTGGGTTTTGGTGCCACTTCTCAAGGTTACCGCATTCGCAGAGGCATTGGGACCATGGGTTGATCCTTGAGAAGATGAGGATGAGGAAGCACCAAACCCAAGGGGTGTTTGTGGGGCTAGTTGGACCATGTGAGCCTGCCCGGGATTGCCCTGGAACCCTTGCGAATTAGGGCCTCTGTTAATTATGTTTCACGGGTTCGATTGTGGCTAGGAAGGTAGGGATCCTTGCTGTTTACAGTCCAAGAGTTAGCTTAACTGTCCCTTCACTAAGGCCATTTCCTCCTGATTTTCTGGTTCATTTCAGCCATCATCTTTATTAGGGTATCCATTTGGTTTTGTGGGGGAGGGGCCACCCTATTTTGATTATATGGGGGTCTAACTGGTGGCCACCCTATTTTGATTATATGGGGGTCTAACTGGTGGTCCTTGCTGATAGGGGGCAAGTTTGGCTGCTGATTTGGGCTGGGCTAGTTTTGGAATTGCGGTGGTTTCTTGTTCATCCAACCAAAGTTGGGGTGATTACGCCAGCCAGTGTTGTAAGTGTTAGAGAAAGGGTCAGGTTTAGCATAACCTTGGACAGCTTGCACATCTTCAAGGATAGCAGATGTCGATGGGGAGGGAAGAGAGTAATCAAGGGTTGAGGGAGCAAAGGTCCCTCCCTGTAACGTGGTTAGGGGTTATTCTAGGTTCAGTTGGCTTAAGGGTTGGACCAGGTCAACATTATGTGCTCCCTTTGCTAGGGAGAAGGTCTGTAATGGATTCTTGGTTTGGTTCAGTAGCTTATCAATCTTTTTGTCCACTAATTCCACTCGATCTAGTTTCTTGGCAATGATGTCCATGTCAACCATTCCAGAATTTGCTTGTACCTCATAAATCCCACTACGGGGTTGATTGGATCGGTTAAACTAGGTCATGGAGGCATTGTTGAGCGAATTTTTGCTCATAGACTCAAAGAGCTTAAACGCGCTGTCCTCGTCCTTGTTCAGGAAGTTCCCCTCGCATGAGGCATTGACGAAGTTCCGTAGGTTGTTGTCCAGACCGTGGTAGAAAATCTGGGCCAATTGCCACCTTGGTACTTCGTGGTGTGGGAATTTCCTCAAGAGTTCATTAAATCTTTCCCACGCCTCATGAAACTGTTCCCCACTGAAAGACGACTTTTCGCTTTGCGTTATAGTATTTAAGTGGTGGAAAAATCGACTAATCAAAAACAATGAAAATAACCACTCACAGAAGAGCGGGTTGTGTCCACAGGGAGACAATTATGCAATAAATACTTAATTATTTAATATTATTTCGGATAGTGCGAAATCCCTATTCAAATCTGACATAAAATGTGAAGGAAAGTAGATTTGCAATAACTTAAAAAGATAAGGGTATATGTGCTGTTTTCCCTCACAGAAATCCTCAATAAATTTATGATGAATTTTTGTAATTTTCACGTGACGTGTACTAGAGAAAATTAGTACTTAAGTTAAGCCCAAAAATCAATCTTGAAACTAGTGAATATCAATAACATGCAATTATAAGGAAATATGAGTGTTCAAGTGCAATTCTGCCACAATATAATAATAATAAATAAAATCAAATTATGTGGCAATGGCACTGAATGTAAATACTAATTGGTGTGAAAATAGAGCATTTCTGCTCTCTCCTCCTCGCGAGAGAAAGAGAGAACCGACGGGGCTTTGGAGAGGCTAAGGAGGACGACGGGGACGAGGGCTCTCCGATGGTGGCAGCGACATCGACGGAGGTGGCTGGCAGGCGGAGGAGGAGTGCCAGCCTATTGGAGAAGAAGGCGGAGCGTCTGTTGCAAGGCAGCCTGTGGCTGGTGGCACGCGCTGGTGCGCACCCGCGAGCTCTGCAGGTCCGGTAGCAGGTGGCTGCACAGGTGCGCCTGGCGTGGAGAGGCGCTGTGAGGGGGAGGCGGTCTGCAGGCTTGGTGCGGGCGCTCTGTATGCAGCGCCTGCGGTTGGTGGCATGCGGGCTGCAGGGAGTGCTGGAGTGGCAGGAGGAAGGCACGGGTGAGCGGAGGGGCTTGCGGGCGCGCACTTGCGTGGAGAGTTGCTGTGAGGGGGGAGGCAGTCTGCAGGCTTGGTGCGGGCACTCTGCACGCAGTGCCTGCAGTTGGTGGCATGCGGGTGCCTGCAATTGGTGATGCGGTGCGGTGTAGGAGCGGGAAAGAGGAGGAGAGCACTATGCTTGCAGGAAGGAGGGGGCACGCAAGGAGGGTGCGCCGAAGGGAGGTGCACCTGCGACTTGCTGGAGAGGCTGGAGGAAGGAGCGCAGGTGTGCGCTTGCGGCTGGCTGGAGAGGCTGGAGGGTGCGAAAGCTGCGGTGAGGTTTTTCCCCGCAAGGGGGAAGATGGACCACAGTGCACGCTTTCTTCTCTTCCTGGATGGATTCCTCTTTCTCTCCCTGGATGGATTCCTCTTTTTAACTTCTCCTCCATTGCGCCTACGAGAGTTAAGGGATTTTCAAATCCCTTAACTATCTCTGGTCGGCAGCTGTTGAGGGTTCCCCGGAGAATGGGGAAAAGAACAGCTGCTGGTGATTTGAAAAAGGGTAATTTATCCTTTTCCCCTCATTCTTTTGCCAATTATTTTTCCTGCACATAAAAAGAACATATTAAGTTATAGAATAAATGTAAACCTAAATCATGATGCATGCAACCCTTCTATAGTTATTAACAAACCTAAAAGATATAATTAAATTTACTTAGGCGTAATATTAGTCCATTAAAATGGACTCATCAAATACCTCCATGCCTAAGATTTGCTCGTCCCTAGCAAAAATAAGAAATAATAGAAGTAATCAAAAGATTTCTTCTTTTCTTATTTCAAAACTTTAGAGATCCGGACAAATGTGAAGTGCTGATAGTCTAGGTAACAGATCCAAATGAAAGAGCCAATTCGCATTGGGAGTTCGTACATCACCCTTGGCAAATATTTCTGTCGAGATAGGCAACTACTTCCCTTGGGGATAAAGCAGACGATAATCTTTAATTTGACCCCGGCGTTTGGCTTAGGTAGGAGATATCGAGTTGAATGGATTTGTATTTGGTGGCACACACTCATCTGGTGCTACATATAGTCTAGTACTGTAGACTCTAGATCTCTAGACTATTAGACAAGTCAACTCTTAGAGAGGCTACACAATTGTGCTCTCTTGATGTTCCTGGGCGCTCTCTCTTTTCTTTCTTTCTGAGATCATGAATCTCGCCAGAATTAGAAATTGTACTCACTATTTGGTGGCCTTACATGGCATTCACACTTCACTTAAAGTCTTAATAACTCTACAACTAAGTTAGAGTCCTCAACCAATATTCGGGCGATCAGAAATACTAAAAGGTAGGTATGAGTCATATTTGGTGGAATGCGAAAGGTGTTTTGTTGCCTCAGAAACAATATTACATTAGAAACTTGGACTCTTTTTTTTTTTGTAATATAACTATTTCTTCTTTTTCTTCTTTCTATTTCTTCTTTTTCTACTTCTTTTCTCTTTTCCCCCCTTTTTTTATTTTATTTATTATTATTATTTTTTTTCTTGTTTTTGTTTCTTTTTCAATCAACACAATATGATACGAACTTTTATTTACAAGGCATTATTAGGAATGATGATGGTCAAGAGGAAGTTGTGTGGCTTAATTGGTGGAAGTGCCTATTCTCGGCACCGGGAAGGAATGGATAGGACAGGCGTATTTCTGACCTTTGACATTATTATCCTCCTTCAGTCGAGGACTCTATGAAGGACGGTCGTAACCATCCACCATAGTTATAGCTTTATTAAGACTCAATCTTTGTGTATCTGCCTTATTTGGTGACTCTCAGGAATTCACTCAAAGTACGCACACAGGAACAGAGAGTGAAAACTACGCCTAACTCTGAAGTATCATCATCTAATTATCCAGAACTTAAGAGTCCTTGCACTAGACTTAGCGCACCAGTAATCTCTCTACTTTTTCTCATAAATATGAGGTGGATTTATTAGAAGATAGTATGCCTGACTCCCTATGAACTGTCCAAGGGTTCAGTGGACTACAAATGCTTATTGGTTTTCCTCAAGGATCCATTACCACGCCTACGTGCACGTGAAATAAATGTACTGGATTCTAAACTTAAGAAATAATTCTGGAAGAAAAACCTCCAATAACAAAGGTATTTTGCTAGGGACTAACCCAATCAGCTCAAGAAAAGAATTTTTTTTTAATATATATAAATATGTATGTAAATATTTATAAATGCTATAAACACTATAAACATTCTCAGGTTATACCGCCCCATGCCTAAGACTGACAATGTCCTCGTTGGAAAAATACAGACATAGAAGAATATCACCTGAGGAGGAGAGTGGGAGGAGCTAAGGCTCCTCAAGCCGAAGTGCATCCAAAACCTAGCCATCTGAAAGAGTAATATACAATTTAAGTCGCTGGTCATTTAGTTTAAAGCTCGCACCTGAAATAGGATTCCTAATCTCTACAGCTCTATGAGGGAAGGTATTGATAACAACGTATGGCCCATCCCAACGGGACTTGAGCTTTCCAGGAAATAATTTAAGTCTAGAATTGAAAAGTCAGACCCACTGGTTGGGCTCAAAAGTCTTTCTAATGATGTGCTTTTCATGGAAGACTTTTGTATGTTACTTGTAAGCTTGAGAAGTTTCATAAGCTTCATTACGAAGCTCCTCAAGCTCACTTAATTGTAACATACGTGCTTTTCCTGCTTTATCCAGATTTAAGTTAACGTTTTTAATAGCCCAATAAGCTTTATGTTGGATTTCAACGGGAAGGTGGCATGCTTTTCTGTAGATAAGATGGAAAGGAGACATGCCCAAGGGAGTCTTATATGCAGTTCTGTAGGCCCAAAGAGCGTCATTTAGTTTTTTAGACCAATCCTTTCGATCAGGCCTGACAGTTTTTTTCTAAAATTTGCTTAATCTTCCTATTAGACACTTCAACTTGTCCACTCGTTTGGGGATGATAAGGTGTGGCTATCATGTGGTTGACTCCCAAATTTTGGAGTAGTCTTGTGAAGTGTACATTCTTAAAGTGAGGTCCTCCATCACTTATGATCGTCCTTGGGCACCCATACCGAGAAATGATATTAGCCTTAACAAAGCCCAAGACCACGGAATGGTCATTGGTTCGCGTGGGTATGGCTTCTATCCACTTTGATACATAGTCAACAGCCACAAGGATGTATTCATATCCGAAGGACATAGGAAAGGGACCCATGAAGTCAATGCCCCAAATATCAAAGATTTCAACAGGGAGGATAGGTTGTTGGGGCATCTCATCCCTTTTTCCAATGGTTCCTGTCTGCTGACAACGTAGACATGCGCCCACATACGTATGTGCATCTCGGAATAATGTGGGCCACCAAAAACCAGACTGAAGAACCTTATGGGCAGTCTTCTTCCCACTAAAATGTCCCCCACAGTGGAGGTCATGGCAGAAACTCAGAACACTTCTTTATTCCTCATCAGGGACGCAACGGCGAAATAGTTGGTCAGGGCCTATTCTAAAAAGCTCGGGTTCCTCCCAGTGATAAAATTTAACATTGGCGATAAACCTATGTCGCTTCTGCTTGTCCCAAGTACTGGGGGTGATGCCCGTGACCAGATAGTTCACTATGTCAGCGAACCAAGGAGTTTTGGCTTCCAAGGCCATTAGTGACTCATCAGGGAAAGTCTCTTGAATACCGCCTGCAGGGTTTGATGCCTCAATAGGGATCCTAGACAAATGATCTGCTACCACATTCTCAACTCCTTTCTTGTCTTTAATTTCCAGGTCAAATTCTTGGAGTAGCAGAATCCAACGAATTAGGCGAGGTTTGGTGTCCTTTGTAGCCAGAAGATGCTTTAGGGCTGAATGATCAGTGAACACCACAATCTTGGATCCCAAAAGATAAGACCGAAACTTTTCCAAAGCAAATACTACAGCAAGTAATTCCTTTTCAGTGACCGTGTAGTTTTGCTGAGGATCCGTAAGGGTCTTGCTGGCATAATGCAGCACATGAGGTTTGCCATCAACCCTTTGACCTAAGACCACTCCCACTGCAAAATCAAAAGCATCGCACATAAGCTTAAATGGGAGGGTCCAATCTGGTGCTTGGAGAATTGGCGCAGTAATGAGGGCTTTCTTCAAAGCTTGGAAAGCCTCGCCACATCTATCATCAAAATCAAAGGAGACATCCTTCTCTAACAGGTCGCAGAGTGGCTTAGAGATTTTACTGAAGTCTCTAATGAAGCGCCTATAAAATCCAGCATGGCCAAGGAAAGATCTAACCTGACGAACATTGGCGGGCAATGGAAGCTTAGAGATGGAATCGATTTTTGCGGTGTCCACCTCTAATCCTCTCTCGGAAACTACATGCCCTAACACAATGCCCTACTGGACCATAAAGTGGCTTTTCTCCCAGCTAAGCACCAGCTTTGCCTCTTCGCAACGGGTTAAGACTTTATCAAGGTGCGAAAGGCATAGGTCAAACGACGAGCCATAAATGGAGAAGTCATCCATGAAAATTTCAACAACCTTGTCGATCATATCAGAAAAGATAGCCATCATACAACGTTGGAAAGTGGCAGGAGCGTTACATAACCCGAATGGCATTCGGCGGAACGCAAAAGTGCCATAAGGACTCGTGAAGGTGGTACGCTCCTTATCATCAGGAAAAATGGCTATCTGATTGTACCCAGAGTACCCATCAAGAAAATGAAAGTACTTGTTCCCCGCCAATCGTTCCAAAATTTGATCGATAAACGGTAAGGGGAAATGGTCTTTCTGGGTAGTCGTGTTTAAACGGCGGTAATCAATGCAGACCCTCCAACCAGTTGAGGGTCTAGTGGTCACTAGTTCTCCTTGGTCATTCTCCTCCATAGTGATTCTTGCCTTTTTTGGAACTACATGAATAGGACTGACCCATTTACTATCTAAAATGGGATAGATAATCCCTGCATCCAGCCATTTCAGAATCTCCTTTTTAACAACCTCCCGTATATTTAGATTGAGCCTTCTCTACATGTCTCGAAAAGGCTTCACGGACTCGTCCGTGTATATATGATGCATGCAAAGAGAGGGATCAACACCCTTAATATCAGCAATTGTCCAGGCAATTGCTTCTTTTTGCCTTTGTAAACACTCAAGCAGAGCTCCCTCCTGCAATTCAGATAATGCAGACGAGATAATAACGGGGAGCGTGTTATTAGGGCCAAGGAAAGCATATTTCAATGTGCTCGGGAGGGGTTTCAACTCTAATTCAGGAGCCTTCTGGATTGAGGGTTTTAGTTGAGATGTCCCCGCCTCAGGCAGCGGATCTACCTTCATAGTCCAGGGTGGGGACATAAACTCAGTGTGTATCCCCAGCAACTCTTCTAGTTCGGGCATTTTCCTTTCAGTTTCTTTAATAATCGAGGGATGGTCCTGAGATATGACCTTCTGAAGGGGATCTCTACATAAGAGTGTTGGAGTAGTCTCTTCAAATATTTCATCAACGACCTCAATCTGAGAACAATCTTCAAATCTGGGTTGCTGGTAAGTATCAAAAACATTCAACTGGATCTTCTTGTTCCCAAAGCCCATTTTAAGTGCCCTAGATCTACAATTTATAGAGGCATTGGCTGTGGCCAGAAAGGGACGTCCCAGAATAATGGATGGCTTTGTGGGCTTATTAGATGGGTCAGTATCAAGTACGAGAAAGTCAACGGGGAAGAAGAAATCCTCCACTCTCACAAGGACATCTTCCAACAATCCCTGCGGTGTCTTACGTGATTTGTTTACAACCTAGAGGATTACTGGACTAGGCTTCAGCTTTCCTCCTCCCAAAAGGTCGCAGACAGAGCTCGGTAGAATGTTTACCCCCGCACTCAGATCGAGTAGAGCCTCGTCAATGTGTTGGTTACCTATAACCATTGAAATATACGGGGCCCCTGGGTCTTTCATTTTGGGGGGTGTTCCATGCTGAAGAACCGAGCTAACATGGTCAGGCAGGATGACCTTGGTTTGGACCTGTTTCCTAGATCGACGCTTCTGGGTGCACAGGTCCTTCAGAAACTTGGCATAGGACGGAATCTGTTTAATTGCTTCCAACAGAGGCAAGTTAATATGGACTTGCCTAAAAGTATCCATAATCTCTTCCGTCCTATCCTTGGCTCCAGACGAGCCAACAGAAGATTCCCCAGGAGCAGATAGGCGCTTTGGATAGGGCACCCTCGGCTTCTAGGTAGAGGGGTCGTCATGGCGGGAAAGGGGTGGTGGAAGGATGACATCCTTATTGTGGGTGATTTTTTGTGAGGGAGAGTGGTGGGGCTCTTCCTCGGGTGAGATGGAAGTCAGGTCAGGTGTGGAAGGGGAATTCTGAGATGTAACCATAGGAGTGTTATCAGGCTTGTCAATCTTTTTTCCACTCCTCAACACGGTCACTGCTTAGGCGTGCTCCCTGAATACAACCCCCTTGCCCTTAGGGTTCTCCTCGGAAGAGCTAGGCAGCTTCCCTGGATCACGTTGCCTAATTGCCTCAGTAAGATGACCAATTTGGGATTGCATATCAGTAATCATCTTATTCTGAGATTGGATAACCATATTCTGATGCTCTTGCATTGCTTTCATCATGGCCTTCAGTTCATTCATCTCAAAGGGCTTATTCGGAGGAGGGTTTTCATAAGAAGGTTGGTAAGTGGGCTGGGGAGGTAAGGGTCTTGTATTCCCTGAGTTAGAAGCATCAGCTTATTTCTAAGAGAAGTTTGGATGGTTCCGCCACCCTGGATTATAAGTGTTGGAGTAAGGGTTATTGCGAGGGGGGCGGAAACCTTGGGCCGCGTTCAAGTCAGCATGCATCAACTCAGGGAATTGCGTTGCCTGAGGGTACTCCACAGTGGCGTGCGTTGTGCTTTGGCAAATGGAGCATTCTCTTGAAGCTTGAAAAATAGAGGCTGCTTGCGGGTTCATGCCGGGGTTTGCTAAAAGCCTATCAAAGTTTTTATTCAATAGTTGAATCTGATAAGACAAATCCTGAGAAGCCCCAGATTCATGAGCCTCTATCTTCCTCTGCAAGATTGATGGTTTTCTTTCTTGATATGCAGAGGATAGATGTATGGAGTTGTCGCTTAAAGTTTCAAATAATGCCTAGGCTTCATCCTCAGTTCTAGTCATGAAGGTTCCTACACAGGCTGCATCAATGGTTTGCCTATGTCTTTCAAATAATCCGTTATAGAACCTTTCGACCAACTGCCATCTTGGCACTTAATGGTGGGGGCATAACCTAAGAAGGTCATTAAAGCGCTCCCAAGTCTCATGAAATTGTTCCCCTTCCTGTTGAGTAAAACCCATAATCTCTCTTCTGTAATGGTTGGTTTTACTCATAGGAAAATATTTTTTTAAAAATTCTCCCTTAAGGGTAGCCCAATCATTTACCCTTGCATCGAGGGTATGATACCAGTGCTTGGCCTTATCCTTTAGGGAGAAAAGAAATAGAGTCCTTATCAGGGCTTCATCAGTAAAGCCCTGGAGCTTCATCGTGGAACAGACCTCGGTGAATTCCTCCAAATGCCGGTAGGGGTCCTCCCTAGTAGTACCATAAAAAGAGGGCAATAAAGATATGGTATTGCTCTTGATCTCATATGAATTATCCCCTGCCGGTCGTCTTAGTGCTTGTGCAGGTTGGTTAGTAGGAATAAAATAGTCCCTTAGGGTCCTTTGTTGATTTGCACCTTGCTCAGCCATTCCTTTTTCTTCTCCTAGGTGAGCTCTCCTAATAATTCTCTCAGGCTCAGAATCAAACACTAGATTACCCTCAAGAGAGAGTCTACCAAGCATACAAAACACAATTCAGATTTTTTTTATTTTTTTTATTGAGTAAGTCAAACCTCCACTCCAAAGATAAGTCAAAAGATCAAGACTTATCCCTCCGTTCCCACGTAAGTGGTATAAGAGGGGTGTGGACTTGAAATCTTAACCTTCTTTATTGTGGATGTCGAATTAGTTAATATAAATGGCCAAACAAGTTTTTTACTGCAATTACGTGCCTTAATTCAACCTTCGAGTGCCCTAGGACCTATACTTTGCTTGGATGACACTCCCAGGTGATCAAGTGAGAAGTTACTCCAAGGACGAACAAAGGGATGCAAGTAGGGAGAACCCTTCCTTTGAGGCGATGCGTATGCGGTGCCCCTTAACTACCCTTTTGTTCCTTTAAGGGGTGTCCCCCTCCATGGAGTATCAAAACACTTGATCAAAAGATAGTATCACCACCACCACAAAGCACAATAGGAGGGTCTGCACCGATAAAGAGATCTATGCCTATAGCCTTAAGGGATCGAGCCTTAGTGCGGTGCCTAATGTGCGTGCTCAGTGTCAGAAGTGTGCAACACACCACAAATCTTTGTAATTTCTTTTGAAATCGCAGACAAGTCCCTTAGAATCAAATCAAATGTGAATTGCTTTCAGGGTTGAATCTGATTATTAGTTCCACTTTTAGTTATGTGACCACTGAATTAGTAAATTCAAATAACTTGGTGGTCTTGAATTTAAATTTGAATGCAAATGCGTGAACAGGAGCTGGATGCAAAAGTTAGAAAGATATACCAGTCTCCAGCGATCTTCGTGCTAATATGCTTGCAATGCAATAATAAGATCTAATGTGCTGCTCAATCACCCCTAAATGCGCGCACCTAAGGGCATTCAACTTCTAAATAGGAAACTCGATATTTTCTTTATTGGTTTTTAAAAGCAAGCAAGCAGAAAATATAATCATGCATGCACCAAAAATATTGTAAGCCCTAGTAGCTAAAGAATGCGGGGACAAACCCTCAAAAATTCAGCCCCAATTACTACAAGGCTGAAAACACAGAATTAAATTTGTGACGACGGAGAATCCTCTGCGAAACAGGATCTTGGTCTCCTTCATCTTTTCCTTGTGTGGCTTAACTCGTGGTTGCTGTCGCCGCTCTGTTGCGTCTCGTCGCCTCTTCAGATTTCTCGCACAATAATCAAAATGATTAGATAATTTTGCAACTCAGAAGATTTAAAAACAATGAAGTAAATCTATTGCGTCTGTTGCCTCCCTGGCAACGGTGCCAATTTGAAAGGTGACTTTTCACTTTGCGTTATAGTATTTAAGTGGTGGAAAAATCGACTAATAAAAAATAATGAAAATAACCACTCGCAGAAGAGCGGGTCATGTCTACAGGGAGGAAATTATGTAATAAATACTTAATTATTTAATATTATTTCGGATAGTGCGAAATCCTTATTTAAATCTGACATAAATGTGAAGCAAAGTAGATTTGCAATAACTTAAAAAGATAAGGATATATGTGTTGTTTTCCCTCACAGAAATCCTCAATAAATTTATGATGAATTTATGCAATTTTCACGTGACGTGTACTAGAGAAAATTAATACTTAAGTTAAGCCCAAAAATCAATCTTGAAACTAGTGAATATCAATAACATGCAATTATAAGGAAATATGAGTGTTTAAGTGCAATTCTGCCATAATATAATAATAATAAATAAAATAAAATTATGTGGCAATGGCACTGAATGTAAATACTAATTGGTGTGAAAACAGAGCATTTTTGCTCTTTCCTCCTCGCGATAGAAAGAGAGAACCGGCGGGGCTTTCGAGAGGCTAATGAGGACGGTGAGGACGAGGGCTCTCCGATGGTGGCAGCAGCGTCGACGGAGGTGGCCGACGGGCAGAGGAGGAGCGTCGGCCTATTGGAGAAGAAGGCGGAGCGTCTGCTGCAGGGCAGCCTATGGCTGGTGGTGCGCGTTGGTGCGCGCCCGCGCGCTCTGCAGGTCCGGTAGCGGGTGGCCGCGCGGGTGCGCCTGGCGTGGAGAGGTGCTGTAAGGGGGAGGCGGTTTGCAGGCTTGCTGCGGGCGCTCTGTAAGCAGCGCCTGTGGTTGGTGGCATGCGGGCGCGTGCCTACGTGGAGAGGCGCTGTGAGGGGGGAGGTGGTCTGCAAGCTTGGTGCGGGCGCTCTGCACGCAACACCTGCAGTTGGTGGAGTGCGGGCGCATGTAGTTGGTGATGCGATGCGGTGCAGGAGCGGGAAAGAGGAGGAGAACGAAGTGCTTGCAGGAAGGAGGGGGTGCGCAAGGAGGGTGCGCCGAAGGGAGGTGCGCCTGCGGCTGGTTGGAGAGGCTGGAGGGTGCGGGCACTGCGGTGAGGTTTTTCCCCGCAAGGGGGAAGATGGACCACAGTGCATGCTTTCTTCTCTTCCTGGATGGATTCCTCTTTTTAACTTCTCCTTCGTTGCGCCTGCGAGAGTTAAGGGATTTTCAAATCCCTTAACTATCTCTGGCTGACGGCTGTTGAGGGTTTCCCGAAGAATGGGGAAAAGAACAGCCACCAGTGATTTGAAAAAGGATAATTTATCCTTTTCCCCTCATTCTTTTGCCAATTATTTTTCCTCCACATAAAAGGAACATATTAAGTTATAGAATAAATGTAAACCTAAATCATGATGCATGCAACCCTTCTATAGTTATTAACAAACCTAAAAGATATAATTAAAGTTACTTAGGCGTAATATTAGTCCATTAAAATGGACTCATCACCCACCCTGGAGTGTAAAGGTAGTAATAGCTCTTCTGAGGGCATTGGTCTTTCCTATGGGGAAGAATTTCTTTAGAAATGCATGCCTCAGTTCTTTCCAGGTGGTGATGGGTCTACCTAGGGTTCTAAGCCAGTGAGAAGGCTTGTCTCTCAACGAGAAGGGGAACATCTTAATTAGAACAATGTCAAGGCTAATGTTCCTAGGTTTCACAGTTCGTGCTATCCGGTCAAGATCCTCCAGGTGCTGGAAAGGGTCCTCATTTGAGCTTCCATGGAAGTGGCTATGGATCAGACTTAGGACATTTGGTTTTAGCTCAAAATCATCTCCCCCTTTAGGGATCCTAAGGTGTGGCTCGACTCTAATAGCAGAAGGATTGTAGAAATCGCGGAGGGGCCTCGGTTGATCCTGAAATGGTGGTACATCAAGTGGCGGTTGCCCTTGTGGGTTCTGTAACCAGTGTATGGCTTGCATGATGGTGTGGATCTGTTGTTGCTGAAACCGGTGGTTTGCATTAATCTGGGCTTGGATAATGGCCATTGTGTCTGGTGGGGGTTGGTCCTTAACCTCATCTACCTTAGGTTCAGCCATGTTTCTAACAGAATCAAGTCGCCTGGATTCCCGTCCCAACACAAACAACTCAGGATGCAGTGAGCGTCTCCCGTGCATACACTAGAGAAGAACAGGAGGGGATGCAGAGAGTGACAGATGCGAGAAGTGTGTGTTCAATCAAGCAAACAAGCCTAGTCCTTATGGTGTATTCCTTAGGGGACCTAGAAATCTCAAAAAAGGTGATTAAGTCCGTAAGCACTGGACTCCCTTCCTAAGGCTAATCTGGCCAGGTTGATTATGAGGGGATTGCAGGGAAGGTTCTTCCTTTGGCTTGCGTCGCCAGTTCCGTAGACCCCACAACCGCAGTCGTTTGACTCTACCCCGCAGCCTTGTCACCAGATTCTACCAAGGGAATGAAAGCCAAGTGCTCAGCGAACAAAACCTCGCCTCTCAAGACTTAACTCAGTCCTGCCTAGGGCACGTCTACTCAGTTTTAAAAGGGCTAGGATAGTGCTTGTGCTAGGGTTATGTGATGAGGCGTTGATTGGGGTGGTGCCTCTTAATTTTCCACTTTCAGAGTGTGTGCTTTTATCAAAGCATGGTTTTCAAGCAAGGATTTTTTTCAAGATGTGGTGTCTTTTAGTGTTTCGTCCTTACTTTAGTGTCTTTTAGGGTTGACGTGTCTTAATGTTTTCAAACAAGTTTCAATGGGCACGTCAAGTTTTGCACACAATTTGGTGAAAGTAGATTTCCTTTTATTCTGTAGAGGCTCTAAAACCCTAATGTACTCATCCTAATGATTATGTAGCTTCTATTAGATTAGTTGTTTTTAGGGTTGAGTGGTGCGGCCCAAGTCAATCCATGGTGGCTTCGTAAACACCACTCAAAAAGAGAAAAGAATACTTCAAGAATTTATTCAAAATGTTAGAGTGTACATTTTTTTTTTGCTGGGTGATGTGTTAAGGATGTGGGTTAGGTAATCATACACCATGCCAATTTTTTTCAATTTTACAATTTTTTTTGTTTTTTAAGCAAGCAAATAGTCATGAGTGAAGAACTACTCACTACCAGTCCTTGTTGCGCCTACTCCCTTGTTACTGTCATGGGTTGCGCTGCTTCACTTTCCAAGCGCTGAATTCCTGCAACCATCAAGTAAAAGGAGACAATGCGTTAGATGATGTGAGAATAGATGTAAAATGGAAGTGACAAAACAAATCCGTTGCCTCCCCGGCAACGGCGCCAAAAACTGATGTGTGTGTTTAGAAGTGTCGTTATAGTTTGCACTTGCGACGTCAGTTTTAAAGTAAAGAAACGGATGTGAGTCCGAGTGTCGGTCTCAGGGAGGCGTGAAAATCGAACTTTTCTTGTCACTTTTGTCACGAAAATCGTGGGGTTTTGCTTGCGAAAAGGCGCGGGTGAAAAGCGAGAGAGGGAGAGGGAGAGAGAGATTAGGGTTAGAGTCGTTTCACTTGTAACATGCAATTTAAATAGAAAATAGGGCAAGCAACTGAATGGAAAACAACTTCATTAATCATGTAGCTTTAGTTCATGAATTACAACATTAGGTACATGCTTAAACATAAGTAAAGTGAAGCTTAAAAGAAGGGAAGAAAGAGAGATAGAGGGAGGGCGGCGAGGTAGCTACGGTGGTGGAGGGGGCTCCGTCGGTGGCTCGTCGTCTCCGACGATTACAAAAGAGCTTAAAGGTAGCTAAGAGAGGGGTAGAGTAGTTGCAAGTGGAGTGAATGCCTTGAATGGGTGGTTGGAAGGGGTTTAAATAGGGAGAAGGGCTTTCCAAATGAAGAAGGGGCTTTAGCGACGTCCGGGACGTATCTAAAACCCTTCCCAAAACGTTGGTGAAGCCCCCTGCCCACCGGTCGCTCACCCGTAGCCGTTCTTCCTCGCGCTCGATCCATGTGCGCGTGTCATGAGCCGTCCGATCGAAGATCGGATGGCTGGGATCTCGTGTGAGGTGCTCGCCTGGATCGCGCCCTTGTGCCTGCGACATCGCGCGCGTTTGGCCAGGGCGCATCTACGGGTGCCACGTCACACTATCTCATCCGTCCGTTGCTGATCAGGTGACCTAATTTCGCCCGCACACGTCGCCGTCTCCGAATTTCAACTTTACGCGGCTCGAACCCACGTCGCGTGGGTGCGGGCGTGCGCTCCAACCGCTGCACTACGCCCGCTGCTTTGTTGCGGCGACCGCGGGCGTGCGCACGGTTCTCAGCCGTTCGATCAGAGATCGACGGCTGAGATCTGCTCTTTAGATGAAGGAGGAAGCGAGCGCAGTCTGGACGCAGTGAGAGGGTGCCACGTGGCGCACCATGGGCTGTTGATCATCAGATCAACGGTCAGAACTTCTTGGGCCCATTGTGGGAGCTCCGGATGTCAGATTTGGCTAATTTCGAGTCCGTTGGACTCTGTTCGTCGTTTTGAATCCATTTGTGCGGTCCGATTGCGCATCTGAGGCCTGCTTTGACAAGTGCTCATACAAATGGCCATTAATGCTGTTTTATAAGCAATCTTGACATATGATGCATGCAATGCTCCCATTCTACTTATGTTGTGTTATCTGTGCCTTTTATTCTTAAGATGGGCCTTATTTAATAGAATTATCAACCCCAGATGCAGTGTTATCACTAAGGTACAAAAATGAATTCTAAGTGCTGAAACAAGAGTTTAAGCACTCAAACACATTCAACACAATATGCAGCATAAATAAGATGATAAACATGATTTTCAACTCAATTTTCACTCAAAATTTAGATTGGATAGTTACACAATTTCAAATAGCTGACAAAGGTTCCACAATAGGGATTTCATGCCATTAAAATCAGATCATAGCCAAATGCTTATACATGAATGCATATAACCTCAAGTTCTTGCCCTACAAACAATGTCAGCTATGTCATTTCTCAAATTGACCTAAACTCCATTCATTCAGCTCATTACTACTGCTATTTCAGCAGCCAAGAGCTACTATGATTCCAATTGAACTGCTACTACAAACTAGCAGCTTCTGCTATTATTACTGCCTAATTGAGCAGTTAATTGCTGCTTCCTTGCTACCATCAGATTCAGCAGCTAATGTTGCTGTTGCACTATGAAAACCAGTAGCTGGTTGTTGCTATTGCTGACTGAAATCAGCCCAGATCAAACCCGAGGAGGTCTGATCTAAAAACCAAAAGCAAATCAATTTCATTCAAATTACATTGTAAATCAATTTGAAGATCTAAAAACCATAGGATCAATTCTCATTCTTTAAAATTCTCAAATGACCCTAATATGATCTTCTCTTTACATTATAGACAATGTAGAGAAGAAGATCACATTAGGTGTTGAAATAATCTCAAAAGAACTCCAAATCTCCATTAAAACCTTGAAAACATCATTTGATCATTTGAAAACTAGAGTGAAATCAGATTGGGACGGGAATCCATGTAGCCCTATTTGGGCTTTTAATTTTAGGATTTACTTGAGTGATATGATCACTAGAATCTCCCAAACACTAGAGATCAGCGTTTAGGGGTTCAAGCAATCCTATAGAAGCCAATTGAGTAATGGTTATGCCTCATCTCAGTAAATTTGAGATTCCTTGGCAAAACTACTCAAAACAAGGCTCAATTTGGGTATTTGCTCATTTGAAAGTAAAACTTCAATCAGAACTTCTCCAACTCATTGCAATACACCCAATTGAGCAAATCTGAACTCGAATCACTCGATGGAATTCATTCAAAACCAAATTAACTCCAAATCGTGAGATTGGGCGTGCAAATCAATCTAAAAGAATCGAGCAAATCAGTTCCATTAAAACTAGATCGGGGGGTCTTTACGAATTGATGGAGTGAATGGGAGATCCCCAGGTGAATTTCAGGCGCGAATTTATATCTAGAAGCCAAAACTTCAAGATCTAAATTCAACCTTGATGAAGGGGTGAATGATGAATAAAAATGTGAGAAAACCAGAAAATATGGACTATGAGATGTGGAAGGAGACCAGTGGATCGAAATGGAGGTGGAAAACCACCTTTCTAATATGAATTGATCAAAGAGGGCAAGATTAATACTAATCTACTTTAACTCTAATCTACGCTAATCAACCACTGAATTTGATATCTAATCTACTCCAACTGATCTACAGTACACTAACTAATACTATAACTAATCTAGAAAGCATTAAAACCTAATTTAATTCGAGGAATGGGACCTGTGAGAAGATTTGCAGCTGGTAGCTACAGTGACGAATGGCGGAGGAGCTCCGACGGAGAGAAAGCTCACTAGTGGAGCTCAGGTTGCCCTTAGGTGTTACGTGATCCTTAGTGGCAAGGAGAGGTTGTAGGAAGTGGAGCTCCATCGCCGCAGTATTGGAGTAGAGGTCTATTGAGGAGAGGAACTAGAGGGAGTGAGAGGATCAACTCAAGAATGTAGGAGAGGAGCTAATGGTGTGAGCGAGTGTCTGAGGTGCTTCCTATATAGGTGCGCAAGCGATTTTAATCACCGTTAGGAGTAATTAGACAATTAGGGCTTCAAGGTTTGGATGAGCACGTAAGGAGTACGGGAAGTTTTATATCAAAGATGCACCATAGGATCAAATCTGGGGTCTGCTATGATCCTTTACGCAAAGGCACACGAAGGATGGATCGACATCCACTGTCAGATCAGTGGATCAAAGGAACGACAGCCTAGATGGACCATGTTCTTCGCTGATGAACAGTATAAGGCGTATTGGTTAAATTGCACATAGGCCCATAAGATTAAATGGTAAAGAAATTACATAGAGACCCATACATGAGGAGATTAGTAACCAAGTGGTCCCTAATGGCTTACAAAGAGGCCCTTGAGGCTTTGCAAATAAGTCCCTTGAAGTTTTTGATGTGAATAAAATGTTGGTCGCATTCGTCATTTGTGGTGTTTTAATGATATATTCGTTGCAGTATATTGCAAAAAACAGTCACCAGTTTAATTTATTTATCACTTGAGATTTAGATTATCCCGAGGTCGAACTCAGGGAGCACACATCATTCTAGAAACATATAAGTTCACAATACTATTACAAAAATTTAAGAGAGAGAGAGAGTGAGCAAAAATTTCTCTTTTTCTTCTCTCCTTTCTCTTGGCTTCTTCTTCTTCTCTCTTCTCGCACTGTGCTTCTTTTCTTCCAGCAGCTGCGGTTCTTTTCTTCCTCTTTTCCTTCTCTTCTTTCTCTTGGCTTCTTCTTCTTCTCCCTTCTCTTACTGTGCCTTCTCTTCTTCAGTCAACTTCTCTGCCTTCTTCTTTCTTCTTCTCCTCTGCTGCGGTTCTTCTTTTTCTTTTCCTTTTTTCTGCTGCTGCTTCTTCTTCTTTCTTCTTGCAGCCAAGTCTTCGCCGCTTCCCTTCCTTCTCTTCTTCACCTACTCCCTGCACACACGCGAATGCAAAACCTACCCCTACCCTTTCCCGCGTCTCTCTCTCTTTGAATCTCTCTTTGCTACGCTCTCCTAGAGCCGAGTAATCGGGTTGGGTCGCGTGCCCGGGTCCAGGCGCATTGGCGTGGGTGTGGTGAGCGAGGAGTGCACGGATCAGGGTAATCGGGTCGCGGGTTAGGTCCGCGTGGGCAGTGCCACGGACGAGACTCGGTGAGTGAGGGCGAGGGACCTCACCCCAGTGTTTCGAGGCGATAAGCCAGGAACACTTTTTCAATTTATGTGTGGGCACGCGCCCACACACTTCCGAGGTGGGACTAAAGTCCCACCTTCATTTTCGGGCGTCTGCGGGAGGAAGGTTCGTCCAATTGGCGCAGCAACAGAGGCCTGCGACCCCAATTTAGAACCTGAGTGTGTGCGTGAGGAGGTTCCAGACCTACTGGTCCTTGGCGCCTGGAGTGCTGCAGCCTGGAGCAGCTTGCGAAGTAGCTCCAACTCACTCGTTAATGGCGGTGAACCGCGCTGTCCCTGAAACATGCACACGGCCTCGCGACCTTGTCAAATACCTTGGGCGGCTTCGCCACAGTGTGGCGAAGGTGCATAGGTGGTCGAAGTGATGCGAGGGTGTCTGTGTGAGTGTGCCCAGGACACACTGTGTGCGTGAGAGTGGGTGTGTTCGGGGGGTGTTCTGGAGGTGTGGCGTGGTGAATGGAGTGCGGATTTAGGGTTAGTGAGGTGTCACGGTGCTTAAGGGGTAGCTGGCGAGGCGGATGGAGGTGTGGAGTGGCTGGAGTGCCTCGCCGGAGGGTGGCCGAAGATGGAGAAGGTGGCGATAAACAGTGGTGGTTGGTGGGTGGAAACAACAAATTAATAAGGGGGAAATAAAGGAGAGAGGAAGGGGAAGAGTGTTTACCTACTTAACTGATGAAAGGGGAGGAGGAGGCGCTCGGCGCTTGCCTGCCGACGCCGGAGACGAAGATGCCCAGAGGGGGGTAATGGCGACGAGGAAGAGGTCAGGAAGGTGCCAGCTGGTGTGGCCTAGCACGGGAGGACGAGGCAGAGTGAACTCTACTGCAGGTATGGCAGTAGAGCGACGAAGGGGCGGAGGAAGGGTCACCGGAGACTGCGGGTGCTTGACCGGAGGAGGAGGAGACGAAGTTTGGGGGTTTTCCTCGGCCAAAACAGGCTTGAGACGACCGGAGAGCCCTGCCGTCCCTTAAATAGTAGCTAGCGAGAAGAGAATCTCGAGGAGAGATCGTGGAGAGCTTGCCAGAGTTGGCTGGAAGTGGAGACCCATTCCTCTCGTGCGTTTGCACGAGAGGAGTGGCCAATGGCAGGACATGGGAGGGGGTCCCTGTGAAAGAGGACGACGCAGGGAACCCCCCTTTCGTTTCTGAGAGCGGCTCCCATACCCTGAGCGGCGCCATCCTCCGCGCAAAGTCGCCGGAGGTATGGGCAGTTGCGCGGGGTAGCAGAGGGACCGTTCTGTAAAGAATGAAAGGAAAGCTAGGGGGCAAAGTGAAAGGATTCAAAAAGTTAAGGGTCAAAAAGTAATTCATGAGGACCAATTTGTAAAGTCGGTCAAAATGGTCTTCTCTTAGGCCTAAATTTTGGGACCAACCTAATTTGGACCTAAGAAATCCAATGGTTAAGTTTGATTTTAGGTTTGATCACATTTGACTAGTCAATTTGCATAAAAACCCAAATTAGGTCAAAAATTGGGCATGGTTCCCAATCTAGGTCAAGATAGGTTCCAAAGGCTAAATTGGAGCTTCTAAACCCTAGGGAATATTTTTCCATGAATTTTAGGAGGTTTAGTTGATTTTCATCCTTCCTGGAACCTCGTGAATTAAAACAGGTTTATTTCAGGGTTACAGAATGTTATTTAATTCCTAAAAGTTGCTATAACCCTTTTCGGATCAGGTCATCCCACTTTCTTATTAAGCCCATTTGACTTGTGTTTAGACCCTTAGACAACCCGTTTGTGTACTGCATTGGTAAAATTACAGTTTTACCCCTTGTGAATTATTTTATTCTTAAATTTAGGATACTCTGATTTAGGCTTTCCCTTAGGTTTTGTAGGAGCTTTTGTATACTTATTTAGATCAAAATGTGCTAGTTAGGGTTTATGATGAGGCTCTCATCAAATGTTAATGGACGAGGACCTATATGTAATCTAATGAATGTGGGGTCGTATTGATGTCCAAATGCCATGACATTTTTATTGAAGTACAATTGAACATTTAAGAAGTTAATTCAACCTTTGATTTGTACTTTTGAACTCAGAAATGTGTTCAATTGGCAATTAGATCATCATTTTGTATTTATGAATAAAATATCTTATCAATTGACCTAATTATGCATTTTTAACCTAAATATGATGTTTTAGGTCATTTTCCTTAATTTCCACACTTAACCCTTTTATTATGTTAATAATGTAGTGTTTAACTTATTTTTTAGCTTAATTTGGGCATTTTAGCTATGATGAACCACACTTCATCACTACTCAAACCTGTAAGGAGCTCCACTCCATCCAAAATGATCCTTTCTCTAACTCCTACAACCTTGGATGGTGCAATCATATGAATTTCTCTTGGTTAGGGAATAATCAGAACTCCAAACCTTAATTCCAACCCTGGCCACAAAATCTGCACCCATATCAGCTTGCTCATCCTAGGCCCAACCTGAACTTTCAAATCGATCCTAGCAAGGAAGATCGGATGAGCCTGATTCTATAGACCTTGGATGATATGTAGAAGACTAATGCTGCCATGCAGATGCAGCACAATGCGAAGATTATAGAGTTTCGTAATCAACTCTCATAGATGGCTAGGACTCATTAGCCTGGTGTACTTTCTTCTCGATCTCTGCCAAACCCAAACAACATGCCAAACCAGAGGCATGTTGTGAACCCAAATCAGGGCCGAGCACATTACATTTATCAAGGCCCTTCTGCACCTCCACTTGATGGGTCAGAGGCTTCTACTTCATACATAGGATATCAGTAGCAACCTCCTATCCTGCCAACTCCAAATCTAAACTAGGTAGGCCTAAATTTCTTCACTACCCGTAGTGGCAAACCTACTCAGGACCCACCTTATCCTGGTCAATCTAGTCTGAGTAGTTTAAGGCTCAAGTCACGATGGATATCAAGGACAAACCCACCCCAGGCCTAGAGTCTGAACTAATCCTGGAAATGCCTAAAGATGTTCAATTTCCAGAGGCCTTGACCAAAGGAAATAGGAAATCCAAACCAGCGGCATCTAAGGACTTGGTTAAGCTCTTTGAGCAAGTCCAGATAAGCATTCCCTTAATGGATGCGATCCACCACATACTAGCTTATGCACAATTTTTAAAGGATTTGTGTACACCAAAGTGTAAGCTATGAAACAAAGACGGGAGTCCAATTGCGTTGTCAGAGCAAGCTAGCTCTATAATTCTGAGCAAACTCCTGCAGAAAGTGAAAGATCCTGGCACTCCTTTGATCTCCTGCAAGATAGGAAATTTAGAGTTTGATCAAGCTTTATTAGATTTAAGAGCCTCCATAAACTTGATTCCCACCTCCCTACTAGATCACTTTGAGGAAACCAAGCTTAAACCCACTGAGGTGACTCTGCAATTGGCTGATAGATCGATTAAGTCACCAAGAAGAATTCTCGAGGATGTGCTAGTTAGGGTAAGATATTTCTATTTCTCGGTGGATTTCATCATTTTGGACATGGATACTTCTAAGAATCTAAAAGACACACATATCATCTTGGGGAGACCGTTCCTAGCGACTGCTAGGGTGAATATTAACTGTGAAGAGGGCCAGATCAAGTTGAAATTCAAGAATAAGACATTAAGGGTTGATATTTTTAAGGCCCAGAAAGGAATAAATTGTCGGGCAATTGAGGAAGTATGTGACATAGGGTCTTTGGTTGAGGATCCGATTTCTGAGATGAACCCAATTTCCTAAGGACCTCAACCACAAGAAGATCTTGACCCACAAACTAGGGAGCCTAAATCTGATTTAGACCTATCTCTAGCTTCCACCTTGTCATCTGAGGCTAACCTTGAACCTCCACCAGCTACTAATAACTCGGTCTTGGAGATGAAACCACTCCTAGACCATTTGAAGTACTTGTTTTTGGGTTCAAATCAGACGTTTCCAATGACTATCAATTTTTGACTCACTCTTGGTCAGGAAACGAAGCTGATTTCTATCTTCCAACAACATCGTAAAGCAATTGGTTGGACTCTAGATGATTTGACTGGAATAAATCCTTCATATTTGTTCGTGGCGTAGATCGCGTAGAGAATTAGAATTTTGTAGTATAGTGCGAAATACATCTCTAGCAAATAAATTAATGGAACTTGGTGAGTCCTTGTTGATCACAGGGAGGTAGAAAGCACTTTTGATTTCATACGTCATTCCAAATATAAATGCTAAATAGTATAGACACAATATATATAACAATCAGAAGAGTTTAAACATGAATTGTATACATAGAACCAGACATTCTAACATAAATGTAACTACTTATGTAATAGAACGTGGGCACCATGGGTGGTTCATAGTGGCCTTTTGGAGAGATTGGGAAGAGTAGCAACAATCCGTCGGGGTGGCCCAAAGGATGCTTTAGACGGAGATGCAGGGACGAATGTAGAGAAGACGGGAAGAAGAAGAGAGAGGTTGAAGAAGGAGGAAGAAGAAGAAAAATGAGAAGTGCCTTCAAAGGGGGGCCCTTTGGCCTCTGATTGCACAGTAATCATGAGTCCTAATCAACCTAAATAATGTTTGAACCTAGCTTAATTTGTGGATATTGCACTTATATCTTGCATATCATGCATTGCATCAGTCTATTTAGAATAAGATGAGATATCTTGCTATTTAATGGTTTTTATTACTATTTGCAGGTAATAAAGTAATTCAGGATGGAGGTAGTGGAATAAAGCAATAAAGGAAGAAGACTGATCCAGATAAGAGGAGTGAGGAGGATAGCCTTATCCCTACCCATAGAAAACCTAGGATAGCCTTCCCAAACCCAAAACCACCTCCATTAGGACACCTTAGCCTCAAAACCCAAACATGGATAGCACTATCCATGTTCTTATCCACCCTATCCCTCTCCCAAACACTTAGGAACCAAAACCCACCTTAGAAAACCTAAAACCCACCTTAGAAAACCTAGAACCCACTCTCCAGCACCTTTTAGGATGTCCAGACATCTGGTTGGACGTTTGATTTCTGCAGAATAACAATCCAGGAAGCCAAAACTCATACTGACATAGAATTGGACATCTAATTTAGTGTCTAGACATCCAATTTTGTAGTATAATACGTCTGACCATTATTCTGGACGTCTGATACTGTTGTCTGGTTCCTGATTTTGGTGCTAGAAGCCCTAGCTTGCCTATTTTGACCTAGGAACTCTACCAGACACCCTAGGAAACCTAATTAGAGACCTCCTAAGTCTAGTCCACTATCCATAGCCCTACTTATCCTATCCCTAACCCAATTAAACCATCCCATACCTAATTGGGTGCATCTACAGTTGATTGGGTGCACTTGAGCCCAATTGGATCCACCCAGGATCTAATTAACTCATACCTATTAGGGTTACCCTAGCCTAATCACATGCACACATCCAGTTAGAATTGACCTAGACCTAATTAGGTTCACTCCTATCCAATTAGACTTTCCTAAGCCTAATTAGGTCCACACCCACTTAATCTAGATTGACTCAACCTATTTAGTACCTAATTCTACCAAAACCCACAACCTAGTCCTACGAAAAATACACACCCACACACACACACGCGCCTTCCATTCTACCCCTACCAAACCCATGCACACTCTCTTGGAAACCCTAAAAACTTGTGTCAAACCTAGATCCTAAAAATGCGGCGTTAGTTAATTTTGGAGCCACCAAAAGTGGCAACCAAATGGAGCCTTCCATAAGGGCAAAGAAAGAGCCACAAAATTGGACCATCTCCACCATTCTCTCCACTCTTTGAACTTGCGACCACACCTCCTCTTCTCCCTCTCAACTCCATCCTCCTCCTCCAAGGCTCCCTCCATGGACGGCTAGGAAGAAGCTCTCCTTCAAGTTTCTTCAAGGGTGGCAAGAAGAAGAGCATGAGGATGCAACACCTTCTCCTTTCTTCATGTGGGCATGCCCTCTTCTTCCACCATAGAGGATCCACGCCCCCATTTTCTTTTTCTTCTTAGACTGCCAAAGAGAAGACTCCCCCTCAAGGTCTTCTCAGGGACGGCCATTGGTAGGGAAAGGGTGCAACACCCTCCTCTCTCCACTTGGGTGCAACACCCATCCTCCTCTCTAGTGGATGGCCAAGAAGGCTTCTCCTTAGCCTCTCTTGGTTGATCCCTTTCTTTAGTTTAGCTTTATTTCCATGTATCCGGATTTTATAGTGACTTAATTTTTCATGCATGATACTCTTGTCTAATGGTTTTATATGCATGCTATTATCTTCATGGCTTATAACTTTGATGCATGCTTTCATTTCATGTTTCAAAATAAATATCAAAAACATAAAAAGACAAAAATATTAGGCTAGATTAAGTCGATCCAAATCTCGACTTGTTTTCACGCCTCCCAGAGACGAACAACCGGGACTCAAGTTCTAAAAAGAAAAGAAATCTATGCGAGTTTCATTATTATAAATATTTTTGTCAAGGGGATTTTGCGACTATACTACGATTTTCGATGATTTCAAAATACGCGATTTCCACTTGTCAGCCTCTTTTTATAGATTTAGTGGAGGGCAAAGAAGGTATTTGGCCCCTTAAATCCGTGCAAATGCTTTAGATTAATCATATCCGTTGATCAGGAGATCAACGACCCTGATTAAGCCTTCGAAATCCTTCTTTTATCCCCGATTGAATCTGGTGCTGCCACATGGCAGCCTGTGTGCCCTCGGATGAAGATCGCACAACTGCAGATTGCTCGCGCTTGTGCCTTCATTTCCTCTCCTTCGCCACTCGCCTCTTCTAAGTGCCCAATCCTCTGCCGTTCAATCGAATGGCTTAAATGCATGCTCAATCACGCCTTTAAATCCTAAAGAGTGTGCATGCGCATCTCCGCACCCGTCATCACGCGTGTTCTTAATCCAGCGCCTCCGCGCTTGCCACGCGCCTGTTGTCAAGCCACTTGATGGAGATATGACGGTTGAATCTCATCTGCGAGCGTGCCCCTCTTGATTTCATGCATGGCGCCACTCGAACGTGCGTCCAATGTCTCGTGGAGAGAGCACTAACCAATGCGCTACTCCCATACGTTTGTTGCGTTTACATTTTGTTGGCGCGTGTTCTCGACCGTTGGATAGGAATCCAACGGTCGAGATCTCATCCACATCTGATGATGTGGTTGAGGGCGGGTGGTGTGGCTACATCGTGGCCAGTGGATGATGATCCAACGACCTACGGTTCTCCTTCCAAATTGGGGCGCAGTAAGGGGTGGCTACGATGGCGCCACATGGCTCCATCGTGGTCGTCCATCTTCTCTTTGTATCTGATGATGTAGGCCTCTGATTAGGTTGACTTCTGCACCATTGGACTGCGAACGTCAATTCAGATCCATCTGCACAGTTGGATTTGTCATCTGAGGTCTGGATATTCTTCAATTTCCCCTTGGCTCCTGCTTCTTCTGTGGACTCCCTAGGGTCCTACGGGAGTTTGATTGATGTGCTTTTGGAAGTGTTGGACTCCTTTCATTATTCCGAATAGATCCATAAGGTTGGATCGTTCTTCCGCAGCCCTAGATTACCTGCAATTAATAATACCTCTCAAATAGCACATTATTATGTATAAAACATATAAATCATGTAAGATGCAAAGTACGATGTGTATGCATGCAGATTGCCCATGTTAAACTAGGTTCTACCTTAATTCAGGCGAATTAGGGTTTATGATTGCTGCGCAATTATACCCCCATGCCTAAATCTTGCTAGTCCTTAGCAAGTGCAAGACTAAATGCATTGTATCAAGAGTTTACTAAATGTTTATTTCTTTTTGTTTCATCCAAGAATTCAGAATCCAGCTAACCATGAATATATAATGTTGTAGCTTCTGCAATAGATCCAAGAGAAGAGTTGATACACATTTAAAGCTTGTACTTGACCCATAGTAAAATTCTATTGGGATAGGCAAACCTCTTCTCTCGGGGATATAAACTATTCTCTGATTTTAGCCTTGGCTTTTGGCTTAGGTAGGAGATGTTTGAGTTAACTGGATTTGTATTTGGTGGCTCACTCTCTTTTAGTGCTACATGGAGACTAGTATTTCATAATCTAGATTATTAGATTATTGAATACCTTAACTTAGAGAAGGGCTGGAAAACTGTGCTCTCTTTAATCTTTTGTACTTTTTCTTTTCTTTCTCTCTCTCTCTTTCTTTTTCTTTTTCTTCCTGAGCTCACATCTTACCAGATTTGCAATTGTATTTGGTGGTCTTACATGGCATTACACTTTAATTAGGTTCTAATAACCCTACGATTAAGCCAGACTCCTCAGCCCGTATTCAGGTGGTCAGAAATACAGAAAAATAGGTTAAGGCTGTATTTGGTGGTTTGTTGGGGATGGTAGGTGTTTTTGGCTCAAAACATTTTGACTTACATAACTCAAACTTCTTAACATAACACTTTCTTTTTTTACAAGCAAATATCCCTTTTGTATGCTTTTCTTCTTCTCTTTTTTTTTTTATCAATATATAATCTACTGGCACAATGCCGTTACTAACATAACATAACGCAACAATTCAACACAACATACATACTTTTATTCATGAGGCATTATTTGGGATTTTTGGGGATGACCAAGAAGATCTCGGGTGTCTTATTTGGTGGAAGTGCCTACTCTCTGCATCGGGTAGGGAATGGATAGGATGACGTATTTCTGACCTTGCCATCAAAACTCTCCTTCAGCTAAGGATTCCGTAGAGGATGGTTGTGACCATCCACCTCAGTCCTAGTTTTATCAGAACCCGCTCTTTGTGTTTTTGCCTTATTTGGTGGCTCTCATATGGAATTTCTCATAGATTTAGTACGCAAGAACTGAGAGCGAAAACTATGCCTATCTCCGAGTATCATTATTCAATTATTAAAGATTAAATATTCCTTACACTAGCCTTAGAGCACCAGTAGACTCTCTACTCTCATCTCACATATGTTTTGGTAGATCTACTAGAAGATAGTTCACCCGACTCCCTGATTGCTATCAAAGGGTTTAGGAGAAGAAGAGATGCTTCTTCTCGACAAACTAGAGATGTCTACCAGTTTTCATAGTTGATCCATTGCAAATTCTACATGCAGATGTGAGGTTATACTGGATTCTAAGCTTAGGAATCTACTAAAGAATAAATCTTTAATAAAACTTCTTGATAGAGCAATCTAATCCCCCAGTTATTGGTAGAAAATTTTCAATTTTTTATGGACTACTCTCCCATGCCTAAGTGTTTGCATGTCCTCATGCATGAATAAAAGAAATAAGGCCGGGTGTACGTGGATAAAAATCACCTGAACTGCTTCTGCCATTCAGCTCATGCCATCACTGCAATGCCATACACAATATGCAAAACAATATGCGAGACAATATGCGAAAATGAAATATGCTATGTATATATGGTATGTATACGTGCTAAGTTTAACACCTCTAGCTAGGCAACTCATCAGTCACATGTCCTCAAGAAGATGTATTGTTTCGTCAATAGGAGGAGGTTCCTGGGCAAAGAATGGTTTGAGGCATTGGCCATTAACCGTAAAAACATGCCCAGATTTTGGGTCTCTAATTTGGACCGCCCCGTTAGGATACGGGTGGACCACCAGAAATGGCCCAGTTCACTTGGATTTAAGTTTTCCCGCAAAGAATTTGAGTCGGGAGTCAAACAACCAAACCTTCTAGTTAGGTGTGAACTCCTTCCTTCGGATGTGTCGATCATGGAAAGCTTTTGTCTTGTCCTTGTATATTTTTTGCATTCTCAAAAGCTTCCCGTCTAATCTTTTCTAACTTACTGAGTTGGAGCTTTCTTTCATAACCTCCGACCTCGAGGTTGAAATTACACTTCTGCACTGCCTAAGAGGCACGATGCTCTAGCTCCACAGGAAGGTGATAGCCTTTCCATACACCATGTGGTTTGGCGACATCCTGAGCAGGGCCTTGTACGCAGTCCGATATGCCCATAGTGCATCAATCAACCGATCGGACCAATCCTTCCTATCAGGTCTAACCGTCTTTTGAAGGATAAGCTTGATTTGATGGTTTGATACTTCAACCTGCCCATTGGTTTGTGGGTGATACGGGGTAGCAATTCGGTGCTACACCCCGTATTTCTTCAATAATGACCTGAAATGGGCATGGATGAAGTAGCTTCCCCCATCGCTTATCAGGGCACGGGGAACTCCGAATCTCGCAAAAATAAATTCCCGGATGAAGAATATAATAGTCTTATGATCAGCTCGTCTTATTGAGATAGCTTTTACCCACTTTGAGACATAGTCTACTGATAGCGGTTTTACGCAGTTTGTTAATTAGGTCGTTGTAACGCGCAAAATCGATCAACTCTTAAATTTATATTCCTAGATAGGGGAGTATCTAGGGTCGTCCAAGGAGGTAATATGTTTGCAAAATTAATTCTCTTGCTTGGAATATAAATCTCAACTTTCGTTTTGGTATTTTTCAATATATTATTTTTTTGTTTTTGAACTAAGGCAACATGCGAAATTATGGCGGGAAGGTGATTTACACTTCAAATTCAATAAACTACTTCTAAAGTGTCAAGTAGAACCTCTCCCTAAGCTCACTCTAGGCAAGTGGAGGCCTAGAATAATTAGGGAGAGGGAGTGAAGAATGCTAAAAACAAAGCAATTAGAAATGCAAATAAAGAAATTGAAAAGAAGGCAACTAGATAAATGAAAAAAAGTGTTTTACAAAAAGGCCTAGTAGAGGAATGCTTCTACTACTAGAAAATTACAAATAAGAAAAGCAAACACAAATCCTTTAGATAGATGGTGAAGAAGAGGGCTTCTTGCTCCAAGCTTGGTAGCTCCCAAGCTTGAAAAGAGTCCTCCAACTCCTTCCTTGCTGTGCTCCGCCAAGGTGATGTCCTCCAAGGCAAGCCCTAAGGGGGCGTGCCCTAAGCTTCTCTCCAAGGGTGGATGTCCACCCTAGGTCCTCCTTTGCCTGGCCGTCCTCCTTGAAGTGGAAGAGTCCTCCTTGGCGTGGCCCAAGTTGAAGAGAGTGGGGAGAAGAAGGCACCAAAAGGGCTGGTGATGTGCCCCTTTAATCTCCTTCTCTACTCCTTCTTAGCCATAGGTATAGGTGGTATAGGTAGCAAAAATAACTAATGGAGGATGGGAATTATGTGGTGGTAGGGTAGGGTATTTATAGGATGGGAAGGGGGGTGGTTATGGTGTTTTTTTGGAGGGAAATGAAGGGGTGCTTGGTTATTTTTGCAGGGAAAAATGGGAGGGAAATGAAGAGGTGCCTTGGTTTTCCCTCCAAAAATACCTTCTAGAAGGCAATTTTGGAGGGAAAAAATGGAGGGTGGAGATGGGATTTGATGGTGGATGTAGGGTGGTGATGGAAGGGATAGTTGGCACCAAAATAAAGTAGGAGTAGGTGGTTTTTTTGCTGGAGCTTAGGTAGTAGGGTAATAGGTTTTGGTGCCATGGAGGTGGACTAGCTAAGTTAAGCAGCTTAGCTAGCTTAGCTAGTAGGGAGTAGAGTTGGAGGCATTTGGAGCTAGAGTTTTCAGGGAGAAGAGCTGAGGAGGAGAAGTCTGGTGCTGTTGCTAGAGCTGGCTACTGCTGAAGAGGCTGGCATGGGGCTACTCTAGCTGGCTTAGCTTACTAGTTCTTTGCTAGTTGCTAAGCCAAGCTAAAGTGAGCTAGCTTCTACCAAAATGAGCTGAGGTGAGCTAGGTCTGGTTCTCCCGGGGAGAATCAAGTTGGTTGAGGCAGCTAAGGTAGCTTAGCTCAACTGAGTTGAGCTAAGCTGAGTCCCCGGGAGCTAGACTTGAGCTTCCTGAGCTGAGATGAATTCTTCTTCAGCTGGCTGGAGTTGAGTGGAGCTAGATGTAGCTGGATCTGAGTTGGGGTGAACTCCTGTCAACTCAGCTGAGCTAGTTAGAGCTCCCTGTGGACTAGTGGGAGCTGAGATGAGCTAGACTCAGCTAAGTTGAGCTGGATCTGAGCTGACTTGAGCTAGGGTGAGCTAAGATGAACTCTCTTGAGCTGCCATTCAGCTGAGATTAGCTGAATGGAGCTGGGATGAGCTAACCCTAGTTCAAGTAAGATAGGTTCCACCTGTGGTGAGTTGGATCAAGCTGAGTTCCAGCTAGTCTGGGCTTCTCCTTCACCATTTGCCTTCTTGAGTGTTAGGGTTTTAGGGATCTGTGTATCTGTACATCCCTAACACTCACAAAAACACATTAAAAAAATAATAAAAAATGCAATGCATGCCTAACCTAATTTATGCCTAAATGCAGCCCAAAAACCCATTTGCGGAGTAAAATCCTAAGAGCTAGGTTTATTTTAATGCATAAGAATGATGATAAACTACCGTTTATCATCTACTACGAGGAGTATGTACTCAAAGCCATGCGAGTTCGGGAAGGGGCCCATAAAGTCGATGCCCTACACGTCGAACACTTCTATGACCAGAATGAATTGGAGAGGCATCATATCTCTCTAGGTCATAGAACTGACTGCCTAGCATCACTTACAACACTTGGAAAACACGTGTGTGTCTCTGAAAATGGTCGACCAGAAAAATCTCACCACCGCACGCTGCACCCACCACCACACTTGCCACCCTCAGCGAGCCTGCTGAGACATCTGACGAGGCTGCGAGGCCCTTTTTCTTGATTTTCAGGTGCCAAGTCCTCCATGCCATTAACGGTGATCTTGAGTGAATCTTGAAGATCTCATCAACCGTTGCAGCTCCTGGCGACACTTCCAAGTGTAGTGGACTTCGTCCAGGAATGCAACCAAGGGATCAATTTAGCCCTTTGACTAGAATTGGACGCATCACCTACTGCGGCCAGCGTGAAGAGGAAGGGTGGGACTTTAGTCCCACCTTGGAAACCACTGCCCTTTCAACACCACATAAGTTGCTTTTGTGCTTACAACTTATTGCCTCAGCACACATAGGGGGTGAGGTCCCCACACGCGCCTCACATGTGCCTCGCCTGTGACACTACTCACATGGGTCTGGCACTCACCTGATTACCCGCCTAAGCTAAGCACTCCTCGTTTACCACCCACTGCTGGTGAGCTTGGTCCCAGGTACGCTCACCCGAATACCCAATAACCCAAATTGTAGCCCTGGGAGGGTGGATCCTAGAGAGAGAAAGAGAGAAGAGAGCGTGGGGGTAGGGGGTTTTGCTATGTGGTTCAACAGCTGACACTTAGCCATTTAAGGAGCCCTTCCCCTTGTGTGTGAAGAGAAAGAAGACAGAAGGTGTAGAAGAAGGAGAGAAAGCCAGAGAAGAAAAAGAAGAAGCAGAAGGGCACTGTAGCAGTGAGCAGGTTATGCCATCTGATTGGCTGAGAAGACGTCTGAGATTCAAGTCACTTATCCTACGTGGCTTTAGATTGATTGTTACTATTGAAATATTTGATATAATTGTGAGGGGTAATTGGTGATTCAAATCACCATTTTACCTCATTCTTTTTGCACTATTTGGCATATGCTTTCATTCATATATCATTATTGCTTGGAATTTTATTATAAACTGCTTATATTGTGTGGAATTACAATCTTGAGAATCATTTTTGCCAATTGCTCCTTGTGTTTGACCTTGGGCTTCTATTCGAGTAATAAATTCTAATTATTTTCAAGTGATTTCGACCTATACTACGACACAGCTTTTATAACATTGATTTCGCTCACTAACATTTTGGCGCCGTTGCCGGGGAGTAACGTGTAATTTGATCTTTGGATTGTAATATCTGATTTGGTACTATCTTGCTCTATCTCTTTTGACTGTGATCTGTTTCAGGGATTCATTGGAGGAAGATCAGCCGCACATTAGACACTCTAGGGGTAGGTAAACTCCATCCAATTTTCCTTAAGCCCATAATTCTAAAAAAAGATAAAAGAGAAAATAAATCAATTAGGTTCAACTTGCATTCTATTCTTAGATTAATCATCAAGTTGCCTGATTTGATACATTCTATTTAGACAACATCCAAACCCTGATTTGTGCACTTACTTAGGGCTTAAGGTATCTAAGGCTATCACCTTCTTGCTTGAGCCCTAGGAACCACATTTGGACAAAATTAAATTAGACCAATCAAGAGCCAATTAGGGTTTCCAGTTTAGGTTTTTAGAGACACACTTGCTTAATCAAGAATTAACCTTCCCAAACATTGTGTGCCTAAGCCTTGATTGAATTGATCTGTTGAGGTAAACCCTAAAATCAGGCTCAATCTCATTTAAATACTAAAAGGACCTAAATTTCTCAAAGGACAACTAGGTGAAGTTGACCCACCTTGTTGGGTTAACCAATCTTCAAATTAGGTCACTTTGCACAAAAGCATCTTAAAGTTCAAGTGAAATCATAAGCACCTTTGCTCTTAACTTAAAATTAGTAGACTTAAGAGTTTGAGTCCCCATTCTGGTCTACTTGGATCCTCAGTGACGAGAGGTTGGGTGGGGGAAACCTTGTAACTTGTGGGGGAGCTCTACCGTGTAGGGGTCATCGAGGGTGATAAGTCAATTTTTGCTTTCGAATAATGTGATTAGGATGATCTGTCGTTTTAGTAACAAAGTGGTGGAAAATTGCTTAACAAAATAATTACAATAAAAATTACCACTCACAGAAGAGCGGGTCGTGTCCACAGGGAGGTAATGATGTAATAAAATCTCGATTATTTCGTATTCTTTCAATCAAGTGCGAAATCCATAATCAAATTCGACATGAAATGTGATGGAAAGAAGATGCACAATAACTCAAAAATATAAGGGTATACGTGCAATTTTTCCTCACTAAAATATTCAATAAATATGTGATGATTTTATGTAATTTCCAATTGACATGTATTAGAGAAAATTGGTGCACATTTTAATCCCAAAACCAATGTTAAACATGTGAATATAATAACCATGCAATTATCAAAAAGTATGAGTATGCAGTCACAATTTGACCATAATAAAATAATCATAAATTAAAATTGATTTTGGTGGCAATGGCATTGAATGTAATTTTTAGTTAACTTAAAAACAGGGGATTTCACCTCTCTCCTCCTTGCACATGGGAGAGAGGTTCAATCGAGGAGATACTCCTACAGGAGGTTCTCTGAAGCGAGGCCATCGCGGTGTGGCAGCGGTGCGTTGTGAGTTGGCCGGAGCCGGCCTGTCGGAGGAGAGGAGTGGCAGTGGTGGAGAAGCTAGAGTCGACCGCGCTTGCTGGTGAAGTCACGCGCGGGTGCAGAGGGCGCTGCAGGGCGCGTAGAGGCGCGGAGGCGTGGGCAGTGGGCTCTTTGCAGAGCGCGTAGGCACGCGCGGGCGTGATGGTGGCGCCGGCTGTGGGTGCTGGACAAGGTGATGGCGTGGTGAGGGCACTAGAGTGGGTGCTGGACAGGTGCTAAAGAGCGCTGTAGGGACCGGTGCAGCGCCTGCGGTGAAGGAAGGTTGGCCTGTAGTGCCTGCAGAGGGAATGCAAGGCGCTGGAGGGTGAAGGCGACGGTGCGGGCGCTGGCAGTAGCGGTGGAGAGCACTGAAGGGGTGTGCCTGTAGTGGTGATAGCGCTAGAGGGTGCGTGCCTATAGCGGTGCTAGTGCTAGAGGGTCTGCGCCTGTAGCGGTGCACCTGCAGTGGTGAGGGCTGGATGGGGTGCGCCTATAGTGAGAAGGCGCGGTGAGAGCTGGCATGCAAGGCAGGCGGAGGTGCAGGAGCGGAGATGGCGCTAGAGGGGGTGCGGGTGTAGCGGTACAGCACCTGTAGCGGTGCGCCTGTAGCGGTGTAGCGCCTATAGTGGTGATAGTGCTAGAGGGTGCGCGGTGAGGGCAGGCTGCCGGGTGCGAAGGATGCGGGTGCGCAGTAGGCAGTAGGGCATTGGAAGGTGTAGCGTGGCTGGAAGGTTTTGGCTGTTGCCTGCACCTGCAGAGGGCGCGGGTGCACGGTGAGGGCAGGTGGAGTGTAGGCCGGTAGGGTGTTTGCGGTGGAGGGCACGCGATGCACAGTGCAAGCACGGTTGCATGGTTCCTTCCTTCCTCCAATCCCCTCTGCCTCTCGTCTATATTTCTTCTCTTCCGCCTCCCAAGGGATTTTCAAAATCCTTTTTCTAATTTTGGCCGGCGACGGTTTGCATTTGTTAAGGGATGTGTTGAGGGTGGCCGGAGGATAAGGAAGAGATGGAGCCGGTTGTTTGAAAGGGAAATTTATCCTCCCCTCCTTATTCTTTCCCAATATTATTCCTGCAACATAAAAACATAAAATCATTACATATTAAGTTATAGAATGCTATAAAATAGATGTAAACTTAAATAATGATGCATGCAAATATTCTATAACTTAATGTAGTTATTAACAAACCTAAAAGGTAAGATTAAAGTATTATGAGTTCATACTTTACCCTTGGTAAATATTTCTATCGGGATAGGAAACTATTTCCCTCAGGGATAAAGCAGAAGATAATCTGTAATTTGACCCTAGCTTTTGGTTTAGGTAGGAGATATTGAGTAGAATGGATTTGTATTTGGTGGCACACACTCATCTGATGCTACATGTAGTCTAGTACTACAGACTCTAGATTTCTAGACTATTGACAAGTTAACTCGGAGAAAAACTAAACAACTGTGTTCTCTTGATATTCTTGGGCGCTCACTCTTTTCTTTCTTTTCTTTCTGAGATCACAAAATCTCGCCAGATAATTGTACTCACTGTTTGGTGGCCTTACATAGCATCCACACTTCAATTAAAATCCTAATAACTCTACAACTAAGTTAGAGTCCTTAACCAATATTTGGGCGATCAGAAATATTGAAAGGTAGGTATGGGTCATATTTGGTGGAATGCGATAGGTGTTCTGTTGCCTCAGAAACAATGTTATATTATAATCTTGGACTTTTCTTTTCTTTTTTTCTTCTTCTTCCTTTCTTTTTTTTTGTAATATAACTGTTTCTTCTTTTTTCTTTTTTCTATTTCTTCTTTTTCTTCTTCTTTTCTTTTCTCATTTTTTTTATAAATCAATATAATACGACACATACTTTTATTTATGAGGCATTATTAGGGATGATGATGGTCAAGAGGATATTGTGTGGCTTATTTGGTGGAAGTGTCTATTCTCTGCACTGGGAAGGAATGGATAGGACAGGCGTATTTCTGACCTTTGATACTATTACCCTCCTTCAGCCGAGGACTCTGTGAAGGATGGTCGTAACCATCCACCATAGTCATAGCTTTATTAAGACTCAATCTCTGTGTATCTGCCTTGTTTGGTGACTCTCAGGAATTCACACAAAGTACGCACACAGGAACAGAGAGTGAAAAGTACGCCTAACTCTGAAGTATCATCATCTAATTGTCCAAAACTTAAGAGTCCTTGCACTAGACTTATTGCACCAGTAATCTCTCTACTTTCTTCTCACAAATATGAGGTGGATCTACTAGAAGATAGTATGCCTGACTCCCTATGAACTGTCCAAGGGTTTAGTAGACTACAAATGCTTATTGATTTTCTTCAAGGATCTATTACCAAGTCTTTGTGTACGTGAAATAAATGTACTGGATTCTAAACTTAAGAAATAATTTTAAGAAGAAAAACCTCCAATGACAAAGGTATTCTGCTAGGGACTAACCCATTCAGCTTAAGAAAAGAGATTTATATATATATATGTATGAAAATATTTATAAATGCTATAAACATTCTCAGGTTATACCCGCCCATGCCTAAGACTGATAATGTCCTCATTGGAAAAAAATACAGACATAGAAGAATATCACCTGAGGAAAAGAGTGGGAGGAGCTAAGGCTGCTCAAGCCAAAGTGTGTCCAAAACCTAGCCATTTGAAAGAGTAATATACGGTTTAAGTCGCTGGCCATTTACCTTAAAGCTTGCACCTGAAATAGGGTTTCGAATTTCTACAGCTCCATGAGGGAAAGTATTGATAACAATGTATGGCCCATTCCAGCAGGACTTGAGCTTTCCAGGAAATAATTTAAGTCTAGAATTGAAAAGCCAGACCCACTGGTTGGGCTCAAAAGTCTTTCTAATGATGTGCTTGTCATGAAAGACTTTTGTACGGTGCTTGTAAGCTTGAGAAGTTTCATAAGCTTCATTACGAAGCTCCTCAAGCTCAATTAATTCGAACATACGTGCCTTTCCTACTTTATCCAGATTCAAGTTAATGTTTTTAATAGCCTAATAAGCTTTATGTTGGATTTCAAAGGGAAGGTGGCACACTTTTTCGTAGACAAGACGGAAAGGAGACATGCCCAAGGGAGTCTTATACGCAGTTCTGTAGGCCCAAAGAGCATCATTTAGTTTTTTTGACCAATCCTTCCGATCAGGCCTGACAGGTTTTTCTAAAATTTGCTTAATCTCCCTATTAGACACTTCAACTTGTTCACTCGTTTGGGGATGATAAGGTGTGGCTATCATGTGGTTGACTCACAAATTTTAGAGTAGTCTTGTGAAGTGTACGTTCTTAAAGTGAGGTCCTCCATCACTTATGATCGTCCTTGGGCACCCATACCGAGAAATGATATTAGCCTTAACAAAGCCCAAGACCACGGAATGGTCATTGGTTCGCGTGGGTATGGCTTCTATCCATTTTGATACATAGTCTACAGCCACAAGGATGTATTCATATTCGAAGAACACAGGAAAGGGACCCATGAAGTCAATGCCCCAAATATCAAAGATTTCAACAAGGAGAATAGGTTGTTGGGGCATCTCATCCCTTTTTCCAATGGTTCTTGTCTACTGGCAACGTAGACATGCGCCCACATACGTATGTACATCTCGGAATAATGTGGGCCACCAAAAGCCATACTGAAGTACCTTATGGGCAGTCTTCTTCCCATTAAAATGTCCCCCACAATGGAGGTCATGGTAGAAACTCAGAACACTTTTTTGTTCTTCATCAGGGACGCAACAGCAAAAAAACTGGTCAGGGCCTACTCTAAAAAGCTCGGGTTCCTCCCAGTGATAAAATTTAGAGTTGGCGAGAAACCTGTCTTGCTTTTGCTTGTCCCAAGTACTGGGGGTAATGCCTGTGACCAGATAGTTCACTATGTCAGCGAACCAAGGATGATCTGATTTCTTCACCTGATTTCTTCACCTGAGATCCCTGAGCCAGGGTACGAGGAAACGTATGTCTCCTTGGAACAGAAAGTGACAGATGATTTTGGGACATACATTAATATGGATCTTGATTTCTTTGATTCTGATGGTGAAGATTCACGTTGCGAAGTTTCACGCGAGTTTACAGAACACGATTTTTGTGAGACGATTAGGCCTAAGGAATTTGATAGATCATTTGATAGCCCAATAACTGAGGAAACTGATCTTATTAGGGCTCACATTATGGATCTAGAATCGTATTTTCTGGAGGATTCAATCCAATGCCCTGATTGTCAGTTACACCCCGTTGAGCTTATCGATGATTCTGCTTTTGAGATAATTAGACTCAAGTCAATTCTGATTCAGCCACATCTTTTAGACTTGGAGATTTCAGACGGGGCGATTAACATGCAAGAGGTCCTGGAATTTGACATGCTGAATGAGGAGGATAGGAGCCAGGAAATTTTGATTTGGGAAGCATGTTCCGGAGGAAGTAGAAGACTGAGTTGAAGGGTTCCTATTAAGCTAAAACCATCAAACTAGGACCCTTACGACATCTGTTCTGAGGATGTCCAACCTAAGCATACTTTCATTGATTATCCTTTTGAATTTTCTGTAACACGAATATTTGGTCTTGGGTTGCATCCTCATAAATTGCAGGACCGACCCCGCTTGCATATTGATTTTAGGTTTTAGGTAATTTTTATCCAGAACCTAAGATATTCTCGATTATGGGGCATGGGTCTGCACCACAATCTGGTCCACATCTGTGGACATTTGCTGACAGGTCAGAAGTTTCTTATGTTTATTCTGATTCTGACCTGCACCTGTGAATTCTTTATTTCTCTTCTTTGTATAGTGTGCCTAGCTGAAGGCACTAAATTCAGCACGTATACAGTTCTTTTTAGTTTTCATCTCGGAGCGGACTTGACATTCACACAATTCAGGTGCTTTCTATGGTCATCCACTTTGTTTTATGTCTTTTCAATACAATGAGGACATTGCATTAGATAGGCATGAGGGGGTGGATATTCATCTCTGAATTTATTCGTCAGCTTCGTAGATTTGTTTTCTTTTATTAAAAAAAAAATTTGTGGAATTAGGAAAGAGAACTTGGGTTTAAGAAAATTTTCAATCTTAGGAAATACTACATTATGATCTGAACACAAAGACCCTTCAGGTCTTTGGACTTAATCAGCCCGTGTATCCACTAAAATGTGGATTTATTTTTCGAGTCCTCGCCAACCTTAATTCTATTGTAATTTGAGTAAATAAGTTTGGGTGATAAGTACATGACTTATCAACCCACCCTCTGATTTGAGGGAATTTTGAGTTTTAAGCATCTACACACTATCTTGTCACTGACTCATTGTTCTGCGATTCTAACGGAAATTGGGTAGCTAATGAACCTTCTAGGGTGATATAGCTGTCAAGTTATCGTGGGTAACAACCCATAGGTAGGTTGACCAGAGCCTAGTCACTGGATCTTTCTCTTTTTGCTGCCTTTAGGTAAATCTTAGACCAGGGAAGCCACCTACTTAAAAAAAACAAAAAAAAATCAAAAAGAAAAGGAGAAAAGAAAAAAAAAAGCCACACTTTACCGCACGAGTATGGCTGGCAAGTTGTCGGTGGTAACAACTCATCGACCGGTTGTCCAAAACCCAGCTCAATAAATGCACTGAAAAATCCCAAAAAACTTAGGAAGAAGCGAAGAAGTAGAATAAACTAGGGAGATATACACTGGATTCACCGTTGTGTTGACCCCGTAAAAAAATAAAAGTAGGGAGAAAGCTATTGGTTGTAAAGATACACCTTTAGGCGGAATTCTTTTTTAGGTCACCTAGAGGCGTAGAAATCCGAAGTCCGTTTTAACTGCCGGTCAATGAGTCTATCACATTCACAATAAGATGCTTAGAACTTAGGCTTCTCATCAAATCTTGGGTGAGTTGAATGGCCGTAGAAAGTCACTCTTAAACCCTAAAACTTGAAAATCCAAAAAAAATTAGAAAAGAAGAAAAAGAGAAAAATAAAATTTTCTTTGAATAAGGCGATGGCTTGAGGTGGTCTGCATTTTGGCGAATACTTGGTTACTGTTGTGTCTTTGAAAGTTCAGATCCTAAGTAAACATTTTCTTAGTGATTGAAAATAACTCAAGCCCAAATAATCCAACCTAATTCTTTTATAAATAGCATATAGTTTTTGCTAGGAATTAGCAAAAGATAGGCATGGGGTTATGATGTAAACATGTTTACACTACTTAAGATGTCTATTTATGCATGTTCTTAAGCATAGGATTGCATTGAATACTATAAATATTGCATAACATGCATCATCTTGCATTTAGAGTAGTTTGAATAAAATGGAGGTTAATTGTCTCCTTTTATGTTCATGGACAGGGCAAACTTTTTATCGGAGCCTCGGATCAAGGATCCAACCGTACAGATGTGATCAGGGCGACGATTGGAGTTCAACGACTCCAAGATCGCCCTAATCAGGCATCTGTAGCATCAGATAGCGATCGGGGAATCCTAGAAGGTCAAGGGCCAAGATGGTGTGAATTCGCACTTCAAATGACAAATCTGACCGCACGGATGGATTCGGATCGACGATCGCAGCCTAACGATGCAAAAATCGACTCAATCCGACAACCGTGGCACCATCTACATCACCCAGAAGATGGACGGCTCAGATGGCGCCATGTGGCGCCATCTTTGCCGCCCAACCGGCCAAAGCACCTGCCACGCCTTCTCTTCTTCAATCAGAGCGCCGCTTCTCCGTCGTTGGATGCGCATCTAACGGCTGTGGATGCACGCGCCTGATTTCATCTGCGCGACCATCTCGACTGCGTAGTGCAGGAGAGACGACTCTGCGGGTGAAGCAGAGGTCGCGGGGTCGAGCCCCCGCAAGCCTCAAATCAGGCGTGGGCATGGAGTAGGCTTAATTGAGCCGTAGGATGGTGAGCGGACGGTTCAGATGCGGAGACGTGGCGTGATTTGGGTGCACGAATCACGTACTTGCGATCAAACGCGCGTTTCAATGCTCGATTTGATGCAGGCACAGTTAAGGCGTGGCGAGGAATGCATTCAGCCATTCGATCTCACGATCGAATTGTTGAGATTCAGCGAACATGAGCGTGCGTTGAGTGCGTGACAGGCGAAGAGGCGCGAGGGCGTCGCCCACGTCGCCCACATTCGGACCTTTAGCGACGGTTTTATCCGTCACTAAAGGTCCTGAATGAATGTTTTTCAAATTGGAATGAAAAAAATGCCCTCACTCCTTGCAACTATAAAAGGAGACCCCCTCCACACGAAATTCTCATCCCTTCCTTCTCTTCTCTCCCTCTCCAAAGCTCAAGAGAATCTTGTCCCACACTCGGGATGTTTCTCGCGAGATAAAGTCAATTTTTCGTCCCCCTTTTGGAAGCAGATCCCACGATGACGTCGACGACGTGCTGCTCCGTTCCCATTCTTCCCGCTTCGTCCTCCTTCATCCTGCTCCGTCCTCCTTCATCCAGGCGTCGTCCCGTCCAGCTCGTCCTCCAAGCGACCGTCGAGGAGGATATTTCTCTCTCCATTCTTTTAATGCTTTCTATAGTAGATTTACTGCTTTCTAGTGTAATCATTTTTTGCTTTCTAGTCATAATGTTTAGTGAAACAAACAATCTTTTTAATGATGAATTCCATGTTCATTCTACATCTCATTTTGGTTTCTGTTTGTAATATTCTCTCTTTCTCTCTCTCTTCTATTTATTGTAAATAGTAAGATAGTTCTAATCAATTAATTTACTTCGTGACAAATGAATCAAATGCATGTTTTTAAATCAAACATCCGCCTCCTTGTGGTCGACCTAGGATTTTCATTTCGATATAAATTTTATTTGTTGAACACGAGTTCTTCGCTTTCATACTACGACGACAGGTTTTCAAAACCAAGCACGTTAGCGTAGCACCCGTGCATTCAACATTAGAGTACCTATCAAGAAAACAAAAGTACTTTTCCTTGACAATCATTCCAAAATTTGATCGATAAACGGTAAGGGGAAATGGTCTTTCTGGGTAGCTGTGTTTAAACAGCGATAATCAATGCAGACCCTCCAACTAGTTGAGGGTCTAGTGGTCACCAGTTCTCCTTGGTCATTCTCCTCCATAGTGATTCTTGCCTTTTTGGGAACTACATGAATAGGACTGACCCATTTACTATCTAAAATGGGATAGATAATCCCTGCATCCAACCATTTCAGAATCTCCTTTTTAACAACCTCCCGCATATTTGGATTGAGCCTTCTCTGCATGTCTCGGAAAGGCTTCATGGACTCGTCCGTGTATATATGATGCATGCAAAGAGAGGGATCAACACCCCTAATATCAGCAATTGACCAGGCAATTGCTTCCTTGTGCCTTTGTAAACACTCAAGTAGAGCTCCCTCCTGCAATTCAGATAATGCAGACGAGATAATAATGGGGAGCTGTTATTAGGGCCAAGGAAAGCATATTTCAATGTGCTCGGGAGGGGTTTCAACTCCAACTTAGGAGCCTTTTGGATTGAGGGTTTTAGTTGAGATGTCCCCGCCTGAGGTAGCGGATCTACCTTCACAGTCCAGGGTGGGGACAGAGACTCAGTGTGTATCCCCAGCAACTTTTCTAATTCGGGTGTTTCCCTTTCAGTTTCTTTAATAATGGGAGGATGGTCCTTAGATATGACCTTCTGAAGGGGATCTCTATATAAGAGTGCTGGAGTAGTCTCTTCAATTATTTCATCAACAACCTCAATCTAAGAACAATCTTCAAATCCGGATTGCTTGTAAGTATCAAAAACATTCAATCGGATCTTCTTGTTCCCAAAGCCCATTTTAAGTTCCCCTGATCTATAATTGATAGAGGTATTGGCTGTGGCCAAGAAGGGGCATCCTAGAATAATGGATGGCTTTGTGGGCTTATTAGATGGGTCAGTATCAAGCACTAGAAAGTCAACGGGGAAGAAGAAATCCTCCACTCTCACAAGGACATCTTCCAACAATCCCTATGGTGTCTTAAGTGATCTATCTGCAACCTGGAGGATTACTGGACTAGGCTTTAGATTGCCTCCTCCCTAAAGGTCGTAGATAGAGCTTGGTAGAATGTTCACACTCGCACCCAGATTGAGCAGAGCCACGTCAATGTGTTGGTTACCTATAACCACTGAAATATACGGGGCCCCTAGGTCTTTCATTTTGGGGGGTGTTCCATGCTGGAGAACCGAGCTAACATGGTCAGGCAAGATGACCTTGGTTTGGACCTGTTTCCTAGATTGACACTTCTGGGTGCACAGGTCTGTCAGAAACTTGGCATAGGACAGAATCTTTTTAATTGCTTCCAACAGAGGCAAGCTAATCTGGACTTGCCTAAAAGTATCCATAATCTCTTCTGTCTTATCCTTGGCTCCAGACGAGCCAATAGAAGATTCCCCAGGAGCAGATGGGCGCTCTGGATAGGGCACCCTCGGCTTCTGGGTAGAGGGGTCGTCATGGCAGGAAAGGGGTGGTGGAAGGACGACATCCTCATTGTGGGTGATTTTGTGCGAGGAAGAGCAGTGTGGCTCTTCTTCGGTGGAGATGGAAGTCAGGTCAGGTGTGGAAGGGGAATTATGAGATGTAACCGTAGGAGTGTTATCAAGCTTGTCAATCTTTTTTCCACTCCTCAACAAGGTCATTGCTTGGGCGTGCTCCCTGAATACAACCCCCTTGCCCTTAGGGTTCTCCTCACAAGAGCTAGGCAGCTTCCCCAGATCACGTTGCCTAACTGCCTTAGTAAGATGACTAATTTGGGATTGCATATCAGTAATCATCTTATTTTGAGATTGGATGACCATATTCTGATGCTCTTGCATTGCTTTCATCATGGCCTTCAGTTCATCCATCTCAGAGGGTTTATTCTGAGGAGGGTTTTCATAAGATGGTTGGTATATGGGCTGGGGAGGTAAGAGTCTTGTATTCCCTGAGTTAGAAGCATCACCTTGCTTCCAAGAGAAGTTGGATGGTTGCACCACCTTGGATTATAGGTATTGGAATAAGGGTTATTGAGAGGGGGGCGGAAACCTTGGGCTGCATTCAAGTCGGCCTGAATCAACTCAGGGAATTGATTTCCCTGATGGCACTCTGCAGTGGCGTGCGTTGTGCTTTGGCAAATGGAGCATTCTCTTGAAACCTGAAAGATAGAGGCTGCTTGCGGGTTCATGTCGGGGTTTGCTAAAAGCCTATGAAAGTTTATATTCAATAGTTGAATCTGATAAGCCAAATCCAGCCTCGGCTTCATGGACCTCTATCTTCCTCTGCAAGATTGATGGTTTTCTTTCTTGATAGGCAGGGGACAGATGTATGGAGTTGTCACTTAATGTTTCAAATAATGCCCAGGCTTCATCCTCAGTTCTGGTCATGAAGGTTCCTGCACAGGTTGCATCGATGGTTTGCCTATGCCTTTCAGATAATTTGTTATAGAACCTTTCAACCAACTTCCATCTTGGCACTTGATGGTGGGGGCATAACCTAAGAAGGTCATTAAAGCGCTCCCAAGTCTCATGAAATTGCTCCCCTTCCTGTTGAGTAAAACCCATAATCTCTCTTCTGTAATGGTTAGTTTTACTCATAGGAAAATACTTTTTCAAAAATTCTCCCTTAAGGGTGGCCTAATCATTTTTCCTTGCATCGAGGGTATGATACCAGTGCTTGGCCTTATCCTTTAGGGAGAAAGGAAAGAGTCCTCATCAGGGCTTCATCAGTAAAGCCCTGGAGTTTCACTATGGAACAGACCTCGGTGAATTCCTCCAAATGCCGGTAGGGGTCCTCCCTAGTAGTACTATAAAAGGAGGGCAATAAGGATATGGTACTGCTCTTGATCTCATCTGGATTATCCCCTGCCGGTCGTCTTAGTGCTTGTGCAAGTTGGTTAGTTGGAATAAAATAGTCCCTTAGGGTCCTTTGTTGATTTGCTCCTTGATCAGCCATTCCTTCTCTTTTCTCTTCTAGGTGAGCTCTCCTAAGAATTCTCTCGGGCTCAGGATCAAACACTAGACTACCCTCAAGAGAGCGTGTCATTAGGGCCAAGGAAAGCATATTTCAATGTGCTCGAGAAGGGTTTCAACTCCGACTCAGGAGCCTTTTGGATTGAGGGTTTAAGTTGAGATGTCCCCACCTCAGGTAGCGGATCTACCTTCACAGTCCAGGGTGGGGACAGAGACTATGTGTGTATCCTCAGCAACTCTTCTAATTCAGGTATTTCCCTTTTACTTTCTTTAATAATGGGAGGATGGTCCTTAGATATGACCTTTTGAAGGGGATCTCTACATAGGAGTGCTGGAGTAGTCTCTTCAATTATTTCATCAACGACCTCAATCTGAGAACAATCTTCAAATCCGGATTGCTTGTAAGTATCAAAAACATTCAACCGGATCTTCTTGTTCCCAAAGCCCATTTTAAGTTCCCCTGATCTATAATTGATAGAGGTATAGGCTGTGGCCAAGAAGGGGCATCCTAGAATAATGGACGGCTTTGTGGGCTTATTAGATGGGTCAGTATCTAGCACCAGAAAGTCAATAGGGAAGAAGAAGTCCTCCACTCTCACAAGGACATCTTCCAGTAATCCTCGTGGTGTCTTAAGTGATCTGTCTGCGACCTGGAGGATGACTAGACTAGGTTTTAACTCACCTCCTCCCAAAAGGTCGTAGACAGAGCTCGGTAAAATGTTCACCCCTGCCCCCAGATCGAGCAGAGCCTCATCAATGTGTTGGTTACCTATAACCAATAAAATATACGGGGCCCTTAGGTCTTTCATTTTGGGGGGTGTTCCATGTTGGAGAACCGAGTTAATATGGTCAGGCAAGATGACCTTGGTTTGGACCTGTTTCCTAGATCGGCGCTTTTGGGTGCACAAGTCCTTCAGAAACTTGGCATAGGACAGGATCTGTTTGATAGCTTCCAACAGAAGCAAGTTGATCTGGACTTGCTTGAAAGTGTCCATAATCTCCTCTGTCCTATCCTTGGCACCAGGCAAGCCAACAGAAGATTCCCCAGGAGAAGATAGGCGCTCTGGATAGGGCACCCTCGGCTTCTGGGTAGAGGGGTCATCATGGTGGGAGAGGGGTGGTGGAAGGATGACATCCTCATTGTGGGTGATTTCAAGTGAGAGAGAGTAGTGTGGCTCTTCCTCGGTGGATATGGAAGTCGGGTCGGGTGTAGAAGGGGAATTCTGAGACATAACCATAAGAGTGTTATCAGGCTTGTCAATTTTCTTTCCACTCAGCACGGTCACAGCTTGGGCATGCTCCTTGAATAGGACCCCCTTGCCTTTAGGGTTCTCCTCAGAAGAGCTAGGCAGCTTCCCCGGATCACGTTGCCTAACTGCCTCAGTAAGATGACCAATTTGGGATTACATATCAGTAATCATCTTATTCTGAGATTGGATGACCATATTTTGATGCTCTTGCATCGCTTTCATCATGTCTTTAAGTTCATCCATCTCAGAGGGCTTATTCTGAGGAGGGTTTTCATAGGATGGTTGGTATATGTGTTGGGGAGGTAAGGGTATGGTATTCCCTAAGTTAGAAGCATCACCTTGCTTCCAAGAGAAGTTTGGATGGTTCCGCCACTCTGGATTATAGGTATTGGAATAAGGGTTATTGCGAGGAGGTGGGCAGAAACCTTGGGCCGCGTTCAAGTCAGCTTGAATCAACTCGAGGAATTGATTTGCTTGGTGGCACTCCGTAGTGGCGTGTGTTGTGCTTTGGCAAATGGAGCATTCACTTGAAGCCTGAAAGATATAAGTTGCTTGTGGGTTCATGCCGGGGTTTGCTAAAAGCCTATCAAAGTTTTTATTCAATAATTGAATCTGATAAGCCAAATCCTGAGAAGCCCCGGCTTCATGGGCCTCTATCTTCCTCTGCAAGATTGATGGTTTTCTTTCTTGATAGGCAGAGGGCAAATGTATGGAGTTGTCACTTAATGTTTCAAATAATGCCCAGGCTTCATCCTCAGTTTTGGTCATGAAGGTTCCTGCACAGGCTGCATCGATGGTTTGCCTATCCCTTTCAGATAATCTGTTATAGAACCTTTCGACCAACTGCCATCTTGGCACCTGATGGTGGGGGCATAACCTAAGAAGGTCATTAAAGCGCTCCCAAGTCTCATGAAATTGCTCCCCTTCCTGTTGAGTAAAACCCATAATCTCTCTTCTGTAATGGTTGGTCTCACTCATAGGAAAATACATTTTCAAGAATTCTCCCTTAAGGGTGACCCAATCATTTACCCTTGCATCGAGGGTATGATACCAGTGCTTGGCCATATCCTTTAGGGAGAATGGAAATAGAGTCTTCATCAGGGCTTCATCAGTAAAGCCCTGGAGCTTCACAGTGGAACATACCTCGGTGAATTCCTCCAAGTGCCGGTAGGGGTCCTCCCTAGTAGTACCATAAAAGGAGGGCAACAAAGATATGGTACTGCTCTTGATTTCATATGGATTATCCCCTGTCGGTCGTCTCAGTGCTTGTGCAGGTTGGTTGGTTGGAATAAAATAGTCCCTCAGGGTCCTTTGTAGATTTGCTCCTTGATTAGCCATGCCTTTTCTTTTCTCTCCTAGGTGAGCTCTCCTAAGAATTCTCTAGGGCTCAGGATCAAACACTAGACTACCCTCAAGAGAGTGTCTACCAAGCATACAAAACACCATTCAGGTTCTTATTGAGTAAGTGAAGCCTCCACTCCAAAGATAAGTCAAAAGATCAAGACTTATCCCTCCGTTCCCACGTAAGTGGTATAAGAAGGGTGTGGACTTGAAATCTTAACCTTCTTTATTGCGGAGGTCGAATTAGTTACTATAAATGGCCAAATAAGTTTTTCACTGCAATTACGTGCCTTAATTCAACCTTCGAGTGCCCTAGGACCTATACTTTGCTTGGATGATACTCCTAGGTGATCAAGTGAGAAGTTACTCCAAGGACGAACAAAGGATGCAAGTAGGGCGAACCCTTCCTTTGAGGCGACACGTATGCGGTGCCCCTTAACTACCCTTTTGTTCCTTTAAGGGGTGTCACCCTCTGTGGAGTATCAAAACACTTGGTCAAAAGATAGTATCACCACCACCACAACGCACAATAGGAGGCTTTGCACTGATAAAGAGTTCGGTGCCTATAGCCTTAAGGGATCGAGCCTTAGTGCAGTGCCTAATGTGCGTGCTCAGTGTCAGAAATGTGCAACACACCGCAAATCTTTGTAATTTCTTTTGAAATCATAGACAAGTCCCTTAGAATCAGATCAAATGTGAATTGATTTTAGGGTTGAATCTAATTATCAGTTCCACTTTTAGTTATGCGACCACTGAATTAGTAAATTCAAACAACTTGGTGGTCTTGAATTTTAATTTGAATGCAAATGCGTGAACAGGAGCTGGATGCAAAAGTTAGAAAGGTGTACCTATCTCCAGCAATCTTCGTGCTTGCAATGTAATAATAAGATCTAATGTGCTGCTCAATCACCCTTAAATGCGTGCACCTAAGGGCATGCAACTTCTAAATAGGCAACTCGATATTTTCTTTTGTTGGTTTTAAAGGCAGGCAAGCAGAAAATAGAATCACGCATGCAAAAAAAATGTAAACCCTAGTAGCTAAAGAATGTGGGGACAAACCCCCAAAAATTCAGCCCTAATTACTACAAGGGCGAAAAGATAGAAATAAATTTTGTGACGACGGAGAATCCTTTGTGAAAGCGAGATCTTGGTCTCCTACGTCTTTTCCTCATGTGGCTTAGCTCGTGGTTGCTGTCGCCGCTCTGTTGCGCCTCGTCGCCTCGTCAGATTCCTCGCACAATAAAAAAAAATATTTAGATAATTGTGCAACTCAGAATATTAAAAAATAATGAAGTGAATCTATTGCGTCTGTTGCCTCCTTGACAACAGCGCCAATTTTGATAAGTCGGTTTTCGCTTTCGAATAATGTGATTAAGATGATATGTCGTTTTAGTAACAAAGTGGTGGAAAATCGCTTAACAAAATAATTACAATAAAAATTACCACTCACAGAAGAGCGGGTCGTGTCCACAGGGAGGCAATGATGCAATAAAATCTCTATTATTTTGTATTCTTTCAATCAAGTGCGAAATCCATAATCAAATCTGACATGAAATGCGATGGAAAGAAGATGCACAATAACTAAAAAATATAAGGGTATACATGCAATTTTTCCTCACTGAAATATTCAATAAATATGTGCTGATTTTATGTAATTTCCAATTGACATGTATTAAAGAAAATTGGTGCACATTTTAATCCCAAAATCAATGTTAAACATGTGAATATCAATAACCACGCAATTATCAGAAAGTATGAGTATGCAGTCACAATTTCACCACAATAAAATAATCATAAATTAAAATTGATTTTGGTGGCAATGGCATTGAATGTAATTTTCAATTAACTTAAAAACAGGGGATTTCACCTCTCTCCTCCTTGCGCATGGGAGAGAGGTTCAATCGAGGAGATACTCCTACAGGATGTTCGTTGAAGCGAGGCCGTCGCGGTGGTGGCAGCGGTGCGTCGTGAGTTGGCTGGAGTCGGCCTACCGGAGGAGAGGAGTGGCGGCGGTGGAGAAGCTACAGCCGACCGCGCTTGCTGGTGAAGACGCGCGTAGGTGCAGAGGGCGCCGCAGGGTGCGTAGAGGCGCGGAGGCGTGGGTGCTGGGCACTCTGCATAGCACATAGGCACGCGCAGGCGTGGTGGTGGCGTCGGTTGTGGGTACTGGACAAGGTGATGGCGTGGTGAGGTCGCTGGAGTGAGTGCTGGATAGGAGTTGAAGAGCACTGTAGGGAGCGGTGCAGCGCCTGCGATGAAGGAAGGTTGGCCTGTAGTGCCTGCGGAGGGCTCGCAAGGTGCTGGAGGTTGAAGGCGACGGTGCGGGCGCTGGCAGTAGCGGTGGAGAGCATTGAAGGGGCGCGCCTGCAGCGGTGATAGCGCTAGAGGGTGCACGCCTGTAGCGGTGCGCCTGTAGCGGTGAGGGCTGGATGGGGTGCGCCTGTAGTGAGAAGGCACGGTGAGAGCGGGCATGCAAGGTAGGTGGAGGTGGAGATGTAGGAGCGGAGATGGCACTGGAGGGGGTGTGGGTGTATCGGTGCAGCGCCTGCAGTGGTGATAGTGCTAGAGGGTGTGCGGTGAGGGCAGGCGACTGGGTGCGAAGGGCGTGGGTGCGCGGTGGGCAGTAGGGCGTTGGAAGGTGCAGCATGGCTGGAAGGTTTTGGCTGTTGCTTGTGCCTGCAGAGGGAGCAGGTGCGTGGTGAGGGTAGGCAGAGTGCAGGCTGGTAGGGTGTTTGCGGTGGAGAGCGCGCGGTGCATAGTGCAAGCACGGTTGCACGGTTCCTTCCTTCCTCCAATCCCCTCCGCCTCTCCTCTATATTTCTTCTCTTCCGCCTCCCAAGGGATTTTCAAAATCCATTTTCTAATTTTGGCCAGTGACGGTTTGCATTTGTTGAGGGATGTGTTGAGGGTGGTCGGAGGATGAGGAAGAGATGGAGTCGGTTGTTTGAAAGGGGAATTTATCCTCCCCTCCTTGTTCTTTCCCAATATTATTCCTATAACATAAAAACATAAAATCATTACATATTAAGTTATAGAATGCTATAAAATAGATGTAAAGTTAAATAATGATGCATGCAAACATTCTATAACTTAATGTAGTTATTAACAAACCTAGAAGGTAAGATTAAAATTAACTTAGGCGTAACAATAGTCCATTAAAATGGACTCATCAGCAGGACTCTCTATCTCTGGCTGCCCAAGTAATTCTTAGGTGGACGACTTTCTGACTAAGGGTATCATCCGCCCCGAACCTCTATAGTCATCCAAAATTTTTGGGTGTCTTGATTGGATCCATCACTTGCTATCCGTCATCTATTCCATCAGTGCATGTTTGGGAGGAGGTCCTTAGGACCATCCTTGAGGCCTCCATTAGCTATTCACTCTAGTCGAGGTCGAGCCACGACTTCCATGTTTGTGCAATAACCTGGTCACATTGACATATCCTCTGATTCAGAACCTACTTCCCCTTCATCAGCTATGAATCACCAAGAAGAACAACCTAACCTTGAGCAACAATTCCACGATTTCCAAAATCAAATCAATGCCATCATCAACCCACCGCCACGTCCTCAAATGCGAGATCACTATAATCCTGCAGCGATGGAGATGAAACCCCGAATCAACATTCTTGCGGGAGGACCCGAGGTGGATCTCAAGCCTAGCATGCTTCATATGACACAAAAATTTCATGGCTTGAACTCCAAGGATCCTTTCTAGCACATCAAAAACCTAAAACATCTGGCCCACACTTTTGGGGCAGATGAGCCGAATTAAGATGGATTACTCTTAAAGCTCTTCTCATTCTCTCTGGCTGACAAAGCCGCTCACTAGTTTCAAACTCAATCACACACGATCAACACATGGGGAGAACTTCAAACCGCCTTCCTACAAAAATTCTACCCCATTGGTCATACAAACACAATGCGGCACCAAATCACGCACTTCTCCCAAGGAGCAGGAGAATCTCTACACGAGGCATGGGATTGTTTTCCAAATCTCATGCGTAAGTGCCCCCATCACGAAGTTCCGAAGTGGGAACAAGTCCAATCCTTTTACCACGGACTCCATGAAGAACCAAGCTCTTTGTCAATGCAACCTGTGGTAATAACATCATGGGTCAACATGAGGACACGATTTGGGAAATTCTCGAGAACATGTGCGAGAACTCCCTGAACAATGAGTCGTTGGGTACGTACGACCGGACATCCACCCGTGCATTGATAAATAATCGGGGGTACACAAATCCTGAGGCCTTTCCACACCCATTGATCTGGAGTTGGTAGCCAATCAATTGGATAAGGTCTCCATTATCAAGAAGAAGGTGGACGACATCACTCATCATCTACACAAATCCACCTCTGCACCTCAAAGCACATACGCTCACCCACCCATGGGAAGGGAGGCTACGCACAACATCTACCACTCCCCAGGGATGGATGCATATCCACCCTTGTCTGATATGGCTTTGGAGGTAACTCTGGGTCAGCCCACCTTGGTTGGGGGAACTCTGAACCCTCGTACCCTGATTATCTCAAAGGTCCTCAAACCTGTGAGGATCTCTACGTCGTCCAGAATAATCCTTTCTCCAACACCTACAACCCTGGATGGCAGAATCATCCTAATTTTGCGTGGTCAGGAAATAACTCGAATCTAAGATCCCAATTCCCACCTCGACCACAAAACCAGTGACCATATCAACCCACTCAGCCAAGGCCTAATCAAAATTTCCAGTCTGGAGCACCTAAAGAAGATCAGACATCTTTGATTCTCCAGACCTTGGTTGACATGCAAAAACAACGCAAAGAAGAGATCTCTGAGTGATGAAATCAATTGGCCCGGTTGGCAAGTGCTCGTTAGCCTGGTGCACTTCCTTCTTAGCCTCTTCCAAACCCAAATAACATGCTGAGCCAGAGGCGCGTTATGAACCTAAATTAGGGCCAAGGTCACTTTGTTTATTAGGCCCCTTCTTCTCCATTACCTGATGGGATGGATGCATGTTGAAACGTCGAAGGACTACACTATCGGATTTGGTTTTGAAACCTGTCGTTGTAGTTTGAATAGCTAAGAACTCGGGTTCAACAAATAAAATTTATACCGGAATAGAAATCCTTGGTCGATTTCAGGGAGGCTACGTCGATCAAAATTCACAATTATATTCTTTTTGTGTTTTTGTTAAAAAGCAGAGTAATTACAATGAAATGAAATACTATAGACAATAAGAGAGAGAGAGAAAACATCCACTTGATATTGCAAAAGGTTTATACAACTAAGAAAGCGAGAAATTACACTAGAAAGTAGGAAAACTATTACAACTAGAAAGCAGGAAAATTCTACTCTAGAAAGCAGAAAAAAGGAATGGGAGAGAGAAGTTATCCTCCTCGATGATCGCTTGGAGGATGAGTTAGACGAGACGACGCCTGGAAGACGAGGAACAGAGTGGGAAGAAGGAGGTCGAGGCAGGAGGAACGAGAATGAGGTAGCACGTTGTCATTGTTGTGGGATTCGCTTCCAGAATGGGGATGAAAAATTGATTTTATCTCTTGAGGAGCATCTCGGGTGTAGGACAAGCTTCTCTTGAGCTTTGGAGAGGGAGAGAAGAGAAGGAAGGGATGAGAAATTTATATGGAGGGGATCTCCTTTTATAGTTGCATGGAGTGAGGGCATTTTGGTCATTATAATTTGAAAAACATTAATTCAGGACATTTAGTGACGGATAAATCCGTCATAAAGGCCTGAACGTGGCCTTCGTGTGCGCGCGCCGTGCGCCTCCTCGCCTCCGCGTTGCACAATGCACACGCACGTACTCTCGCTCTCAGCTATCCGATCAAGCAATCAGATGGCTTAAATGATCCCCGCTCACGCCGCTCGCCCGCGTGTGATCTCGCATCCTCGCCGTGCGTCTGATCACGCGTGGGTGCTTTCGCCTGCGCAGCGTCGTTTGATCAAGATCGTGCGGCTCTGCACGCCCGCATGCTTGCTCGCCCCTGCTCCAATTTGAGGCACTTGCAGCTTCGAACGTGCGCCCTCTGTCTTTGATAGGGCACTCAACCAACGCATTGTGGGTGCTTTTGTGTCGAGTGCTCGTTTTGCGTGTGCATGCCCTGCAGCGTTGGATGAGCATCCAATGGCGGAGAAGCATCGGACAGATGAAGAGGAAAGGTTGAGGTGGGTGCTTGCGGCCGGTTAAGCGGCTAAGATGGCGCCACGTGGTGCCATCTTGGCCGTCCATCTTCTGAGTATTGTAGATGGTGCCACAGGTGTTGGATTGGATCGATTTTTGCGCCGTTAGGCTACGATCGTCGATCTGAATCCATCCATGCAGTCAGATTTGTTGTCTGAGGTGTGGATTAAACCATCTTGGCCCTTAATCTTTAGGTTCCTAGATCTCTATCTAGTGCTATGGATATTTGACTAGGGCGATCTTGGAGTTGTTGAACTCCAATCGTTGCCCTGATCAGATCCGTACGGTTGGATCTTTGATTTGAGGCCCCGATAAAAAGTCGCCCTGTCCCTGACCATAAAAAGGAGACAATTACTGTGCAATTTATACAACTTAATCTAAACTCATGATTATGCATGTTATGCACTATTTACAATGTATGATGCTAATATGACACTAAGAATATGCATTAATAGACATTTTAGGTTAATCAGATGTATGCACATCACACCCCCATGCCTATCTTTTGCTAGTCCCTAGCAAAAACTACATGCTATTTATAAAAGAATTAGGTTGGATTACTTGGGCATAAGTTATTTTCAACATTAAGAAATTTTTTACTTACGATCTGAACTTTCAAAGACACAACAGTGCTCGAGTATCTACCAAAATATAGACCACCTCAAGCCCTCGCCTTATTCAAAGAAATTTTTTTTTTCTCTTTTTCTTCTTTTCTAATTTTTTTTTTTGGATTTTTGAGTTTAGGGTTAAAGAGTGGCTTTCTACGGCCATTCAACTCATCCAAGATTTGATGAGAACCCTAAGTTCTAAGCATCTTATTGTGAATGTGATAGACTCATTGATCGGCAATTAGAACGGACTTCGGGTTTCTACGCCTCTAGATGACCTTAAAAAGAGAGTTTTGCCTAAAGGTGTATCTTTACGACCAGTAGCTTTCTCCCTACTTTTATTTTTATGGGGTCAACACAAGGGTGAATCTAGTGTATATCTCCCCTATTTATTCTACTTCTCCTCTTCTTCCTAAGTGCTTTGAGAATTTTCAGTGCATTTCATGAGCTGGGTTCTGGACAACCGGTCGATGAGCTATTATCACCGACAACTTGCCAGCCATACTTGTGCGGCGAAGTGTGGTTTATTTCTTTTGTTTTCTTTTTCTTTTCTCCTTTTCTTTTTCTTTTCTTTTTGACCTTTTTTTTTCTTTTTTTAAGTAGGTGGCTTCCCTGGTCTAAGATTTACCTAAAGGCAGTAAGAAGAGAATGGTCCAGTGATTGGGCTCTAGACAACCTACCTATGGGCTGTTACCCATGATAGCTTGCTAGTCATATCACCCCAGAAGGTTCATTAGCTACCCAATTTCCGTTAAAATCGTCGATCAACAAGTCAGTGAAAAGATAGTGTGCAAATGCTTTAGACTTAAAGTTCCCTCAAATCCGAGGGTGGGTTGATAAGTCGTGTACTTATCACCCAAACTTATTTAATCAAATTACAATAGAATTAAGATGGTGAGGACTCGAAAAATAAATCCACATTTTAGTGGATACCTGGGTTGATTAAGCCCAAAGACCTGAAGGGTCTTTGTGTTTAGATTCTAATGTAATATTTCCTAAGATTGAAAAGTCCTAATGTCCAAGTATTCCTTCCTAATTCAATTTTTTTTATATATATAAATAAAAGAAAATAAAATGAATCTACAGAGCTGGCGAAATAATTCAGAGATGAATATCCACCCCCCCATGCCTATCTAATGCAATGTCCTCATTGTATTAAAGAGGCATGAAATAGAGTGGAGTAGAATAGAAAGCACCTAAATTGTGTGAATAATGGGTTTGCTCTGAGATAAGCAGAAACTATATAAGTGCTGAATTTAGTGCCTCTAGCTAGGCACACTATACAAAGAAGAGAAATAAAGAATTCACAGGTGCAGATCAGAATCAGAATAAAAAGATGAAACCTCTAACCTGCCAGCAGATGTCCACAAATATGGACCAGGTTGTGGTGCAGACCCATACCCCATGATCAAAAATATCTAAGGTTCTGGATAAAAATTATCTAGAACCTAAAATCAGTATGTAAGCGGGGTTGGGCCTGCGATTTATGAGGATGCAACCCAAGACCAAAAAGTCAGGTTATAGAGAATTTGAGATCAAAAGGATAATCATTGAATGTGTGCTTGGGTTGGACATCCTCAGAACAAATGTCGTAAGGGTCCTAGGTTGATGATTTCAAATTAATTGGATCCCTTAGATGTGGTCTTCTACTTCCTTCAGAGTTTGCTTCCCAAATTGAATTTTCCCAACTCCTATCCTCTCTCAGAATGTCAAATTCCAGGACCTCCTTCATATTAATCACCCCGTCTTAAATTTCCAAGTCTAGAAGATGTGGCTGAATCAGAATTGACTTGGGTCTAGTTATCTCAAAAACAGAATCGTCAGTAAGCTCAATGGGATGTAACTGACAATCAGGACATTGGATTGAATCCTTCAGAAAATATGATTCTGAATCCGTCATGTGAGCCCTAATAAGATCAGTTTCCTTAGTTATTGGGCCATCAAATGATCTATTGGATTCCTCAGACCCAATCATCTCACAGAAATCATATTCTGTAAACTTACGTGAGACTTCACAAATTAATTCTTCACCATCAGAATCAAAGAAATCAAAATCCGTATTAATATACGTCCCAAAATCATCCGTCACTTTCTGATCCATGGAGACATACGTTTCCTCATAACCCAGCTCAAAGATATCAGGTGAAGAAATCAGATCATCCTTAATTGGTTGCTTTAATTCAATCTGGTTAGCCTCGTAACACGTGTCCCCCTAAATAGGTGCCTGAGCAGGCTCTGACATTAGCTCTCCTAAAGGGGGTTCATCCCGGGGATAATCCTACAATTGAACTAAAGCAACCACAAATCTCATTCTTAATTTCGCTAACTTCCCAAGTAGAAACTCACCTGGGTTCTTATCCTTAACATCCTGGAGCCAATCCAACAAATACTTATTCAGATCATCAATCATTTCAATCAGGGGCTCCAATTCTTCATTGCAAGGTATTGGCTGAGCTTCTAAAGATTGTATAGTATTCCTCAAGTTAGCCAAAACCTTATCTTGAACCTGGTTAACCTGAACCAAATGACTTGGTTCAGGGTTGGGCGGGTTTGAGATCAATGCAGAGGAGTTAACGAATTGAGATTCGTGATACCCTTCCTGATAATAGGTCATTTCAGATTGTTTAAAAGGTGATGATGACCTAAAGGCAGTGTATTCAGGGAATGGGTAAGGATCAGTGTATCCTCCTTGATTGTAGATCGTATTAGGTTGTCCATGAAAGGGTGGCGATCTATAATTGATGTAGCTCTGAGAAGGATAGAAATCACAATCATAGTGTTTAGGGTTAGACCCTAAACACGGAGGTCCGAAACTGTATCCCCAATCCGAGTTGTCTCGACTAACCGATGGTTGGTTATAGTACGAGTCGGGATAATCGTCATGTTGAGGATAACTCATAACATGAGGGAAAGAGCGGGAATGCGTATAAAATGTGGAAGGATTCATGATAGACGGGAGGAAGAAAGGTGCCCTGCAATACAAACAATCAAATCTGTCCTTAAGTGGGCTAGCCTAAAGACCTACAAACCCTCAGAACCCGTCTTGAGATAAAGAAATGATTTGATCTACTTCTGTCCATTCAATCCAACCAGTTAGAGAGAGGGATTGGGGAGAAGGTTCTTCCTTAGGCTTGTGCCTCCGGTTCCTAGTGTACCCCCTAGTCGCGATCGTTTGATTCTACTCCCCTAGTTAGACATCAGATTGAACAGTAGAAACAAACTAATAAAAAATAATCTTGTTCTGGGCTCTGAAGAGCGAGTTGAATCCTTAAGGCCAACATCTACTCCTTTTTATTTAGGGCTAGGTTTGAATGTGCTTTGGAATGTGATGGGCCCTTTATTTGGGTTGTGCCCTTAATGATTGATTGATGTGTGTGTGCATGCACAACCAGTGGTTTTTAGGCAAAATTATTTTTTTGATGTAGTGAATTTTAGGATTCAAATCTTGCTTAGTAGCTTTTAGGATTCAACTTTAAGTATTTGCAAACAAATTTTGTTGGCACACCAGGTTTTGAAACCACAGGTGAAGATGTTTTCCTTTGAAGCTTAAAAGAATGTGGAGTGTCTGGTAAATCCCTAAGAGTTGAACCTATGTGGCAGCTACTTAATGAGTTGATTTTATGTTGAGTGGTGCAGCCCTAACAACTCAAACAATTGACCACAGTTGCACCATTGAGATAAGCACACAAAAATGATTAACCTAGAATGATTTCTACTATTTTATGTGTTGAATTGTGTACCGATTCCACAGATCAGAATCCGATTGAGTAGAAGAAAATTAATTAGGTTAAGTGCCTTGAATGTGGGTGTATGTTGTGTGTATGTTGAATTACCCCACAAAATTATCTTTTTATTTTTTTTATATACAAGGGTGAAATGTGAGTGTGAATGGAAATTCAAACAACCAAACTAATCCTAAGATTTATGCAAACACCTAGGTTAATTGGAATTTGAATTTAATGTAATGAAATGAAATCTATGGAGGGGGGAAGAATGGGGAGCACTTACAGTCGTCTTCAATTGCACTTTACTCTGATCTATCGCTTGACAGTTCCTTGATAGAGGTCTCTGCAAAACAATAGACACGAGAGAAAGCAAGTTAGAAGACAGTAAAGTGCGTGAAATGCGAAAAGAAGATCGAAAAATCGTTGCCTCCCTGGCAACGACGCCAAAATGTTGAAACGTCGAAGGACTACACTATCGGATTTGGTTTTGAAAACCTGTCGTTGTAGTTTGAATAGCGAAGAACTCGGGTTCAACAAAAAAATTTATACCGGAATAGAAATCCCGGGTCAAACTCAGGGAGGCTACGTCGATCAAAATTTGCAATTATATTCTTTTTGTGTTTTTGTTAAAAAGCGGAGTAATTACAATGAAATGAAATACTATAGACAATAAGAGAGAGAAAGAGAGAACATCCACTTGATATTGCAAGAGGTTTGTACAACTAAGAAAGCGAGAAATTACACTAGAAAGTAGGAAAACTATTACAACTAGAAAGTAGGAAAATTCTACTCTAGAAAGCAGGAAAAAGGAATGGGAGAGAGAAGTTATCCTCCTCGACGATCGCTTAGAGGACAAGTCAGACGAGACGATGCTTGGGAGACGAGGAACGGAGCGGGAAGAAGGAGATCGAGGCAGGAGGAATGGGATGAGGTAGCACATCGTCGTCATCGCGGGATCCGCTTCCGGAATGGGGACGAAAAATTGATTTTATCTCTTGAGGAGCATCCCGGGTGTAGGACAAGCTTCTCTTGAGCTTTGGAGAGGGAGAGAAGAGAAGGAAGGGATGAGAAATTTATATGGAGGGGATCTCCTTTTATAATTGCAAGGAGTGGGGGCATTTTGGTCATTACAATTTGAAAAACATTAATTCAGGACCTTTAGTGACGGATAAATCTGTCACTAAAGGCTTAAACGTGGCCTTCGTGTGTGCACGCCTCCTCGCCTCTGTGTCTCGCAACGCACGAGCATGTACGCATGCTTACAGCCATCTGATCAAGCGATCAGACGGCTTAAATGATCCCCACTCGAGTCGCGCGCCCGTGTGTGATCTCGTGTCTTCACCGCACGTTCGCTTGCGCGTGGGTGCTATCGGCTGCGCAGCGCCATTCGATCAAGAACGTGCGGCTCCGCACGCCCGCGTGCCCGCTCGCCCCCGCTCCAATTTGAGGCACTTTTGGCTTCGAACACGTGCCCTCTATCTTCGATAGAGTGCTCGACCAATGCGTTGCGGGAGCTTTTGTGATGAGCGCTCGTTTTGTGCGCGCGCACCCTACAGCCATTGGATGAGAATCCAATTGTGGACAAGAGTCGGTCAGATGAAGAGGAAAGGCTGAGGCGGGTGCTTGTGATCAGTTGGGCGGCTGAGATGGCGCCACTTGGCCGTCCATGTTCTGAGTATTGTAGATGCTGCCACAGGTGTCAGATTGGATCGATTTTCGTGTTGTTAGGCTGCGATCGTCGATCTGAATCCATCTGTGCGGTCGGATTTGTCGTCTGAGGTGCAGATTAACACCATATTGGCCCTTTATCTTTAGGGTTCCTCTATCTCTATCAGGTGCTATGGATATCCGATTAAGGCAATCTTGGATTTGTTGAACTCCAATCGTCGCCCTGATATGATTCGTACGGTTGGATCTTCAATCCGAGGCTCCGATAAAAAGCTGCCCTGCCCCTGACCATAAAAAGGAGACAATTACTGTATAATTTATACAACTTAATCTAAATGCATGATTATGCATGTTATATACTATTTACAATGCATGATGCTAATGTGACACTAAGAACATGCATTAATAGACATTTTAGGTTAATCAGATGTATGCACATCAATGCTTCAACTTCATACGCAGGATTTCAGCAGCAAACACTTATTTTGCCCAACCCAAACCAAAATTAGGTAGGATTAAATTCCGTCACCACCTGTAGTGGCAAAGCAACACATGACCCACCTTTTCCTAGCCACGACATGCCTGTAGACCCTCAACCTAGATTGGTCATCTAGGACACACCCATCCCTAATAAAGAGCCTGAGCCAATTCTAGAGGAACCATCTAAAGTTCCATTTCTTGAGGCCTTGACCAAGGGAAAGAAGACAACCAAACCCATGTCACCTGAGGAGGACCTGGTCAAGCTCTTTGAGCAGGTCCATATAAACATCCCCTTGGTGGATGCGATTTGCCACGTACCAGCTTACGCATGATTCCTGAAAGACGTATGTACACCCAAACGTAAGTCGCGAATCAAAGGCGGGAACCCAATCGTACTATCGGAGTAACCCAGCTCCATCATTATGAGCAAACTCCCACCTAAGGCAAAAGATCCAGGCACCCCTTTGATCTCCTGTGCTATCGGTGATATACAATTTGATCAAGCCTAATTAGACCTAGGAGCTTCCATCAATTTGATACCCACATCCCTACTAGATCACTTTGAGGAATCTAAGCTTAAACCGACAAAGATGACTTTACAATTAGCCAATAGATCTATTAAGCCACCAAAAGGAATTCTCAAGGATGTCATAGTTGGGGTACACGATTTCTATTTTCCCATGGATTTCATTGTCTTAGACATGGATGCTCCTAAGAACTTGAAGAATACACCGATCATATTAGGGAGACACTTTCTAGCCACAGCTAGTGCCAATATTAATTGTGAGGAGGGCCAAATTGAGTTAAAATTTGGGAGCAAGACACTGAAGATCGACATCTTTAAGGCCCAACAAGGAATTAATTATGGGGTTATAGAAAAAATTTGCTATATTGAGGCCATGGTCGATCTAGGCATCGAGAACCCGATTATTTTTTATCAACCACAAGAAGATCAAAACCTGCAATTAGAGGATCCTGAACCTAACCTAAACACACCTATAGCTCTTTCCTTTGCTCCCGACACCCATCCTGAACCACCTGCTGCTGTTGATAATTTTGTGATGGAACTAAAGCCCCTCCTTGACCATCTCAAATACTTCTTTTTGGGTTTCAATTAGACGTTTCCTATGATTATCAACTCCCGACTCACATCTCATCAAGAAACATGTCTGATTACTGTCCTACAGTAGCATCGGAGAGCCATTGATGGACTCTTGATGATCTGACTGGCATCAGCCCCTCATACTGCACACATCACATCTATACTGAAGAGGGCTCATGACCATCACGTGAAATGCAGAGACGCCTAAATAAAAATCTGCAGGATGTCATGAAAAAGGAAATCATCAAGTGTTTAGATGCAAGGATCATCTACCTGATCTCTGACAATTGGTGGGTGAGTCTAATCTAGGTTGTACCTAAGATGGCAGGACTCACCGTGATCACAACTTAAATCGGAGAAACCATATCGACTCGTATAGCGAACTTGTGGAGAGTCTACATTGATTACAGAAGACTCAACTCCTCCACGAAGAAGGATCATTTCCCACTACCGTTCATTGATCAGATCCTCAAGAAACTAGCGGGAAATCGATTCTTCTGCTTTTTGGATGGGTATTCCGGTTATAACCAGGTTGCAATCCATCCTGAGGACCAAGACAAGACCACTTTCACTTGCCCCTTCGGGACTTACGCATTCTAGAGGATGCCGTTTGGTCTCTGCAATGCACCCGCTACTTTTCAATGGTGCATGCTTGACATATTCTCAGATATGGTAGGTGAATACCTTGAGGTCTTCATGGATGACTTCTTGGTATTTGGAGAATCTTTTGATGATTGCCTCCTGCACTTGGTCCAAATCCTTAGGCGGTGCATCGACATGAATCTGGTTCTTTCCTGGGAAAAGATCCACTTCATGGTACCTGAGGGAATTGTCCTAGGACATCTCATCTCTGAAAAAGGCATCCAAGTTGATTGAGCCAAGGTGAATCTGATTTCCAAGCTCCCTATGCCTAGCTCGGTCAAGGACATCCGTTCATTCCTAGGGCACGTCGATTTTTACCATCGATTCATTCCCAATTTCTGGAAAATCGCGCGCCCCTTGACTAATCTTCTCTCCAAGGATGTCCCCTTCAAAATTGCCGAGGAGTGCACTCAGGTGTTTGAGATCCTACGTGATCAAGTTACCCAAGCACCTATCCTGCAGTCCCCTGATTGGTCTCAACCCTTTGAGATCATGTGCGATGCATCTGATTATGCTGTAGGTGCGGTACTTGGGTAGAAAATATATGGAAAACCTGTGGTCATCTACTACGCTAGCAAGACACTTGACAAGGCTTAGCGTAACTACGCAGTTACTGAGAAAGAGCTGCTAGCCGTAGCATTTGCCCTAGAGAAATTCAGATCGTATCTTTTAGGCTCCCATGTTATCATATACTCGGATCACATTGCAGTGAGGCACCTCCTCGCAGAGAAGGACGCGAAACCTCGTCTAATCCGCTGGATCTTGCTATTGCAAGAATTCGATCTTGAGATTTGCGATAAAGCAGGAAAACGGAATGTGGTAGCTGACCACTTATCCCGTATTCCTTCTGACATTAGTGACCCTTCCAGACCCATCACAGAGCACTTTCCTGATGAGCACCTCCTGACTATTAGTGTGGGACTTCCTTGATTTGTTGATTTGGTGAACTACTTGTCGTCATGTCAGATCCCGTCTGATTTGCCGAAGGCTAAGAATGACAAATTATTTTTCGATGCCAAGTACTACAACTGGGAAGACCTGTACCTCTTCCGCATCGGTGTTGATCAGATCATCAGACAGTGCATCCTAGAAGTGGAAATTCAGGACATTTTATCCTTCTGCTGTGACCAGGCTTGCAGCGGACGCTTCTCTGGATATAAAACCACAACAAAAGTCCTCCAATGCGGCTTTTACTGGCCCACGATTTTCAAGGACGCATACGATAACTGTAAGGCATGTACTCATTGCCAGATCTTGGGCAACATGAGCCACCGCGATATGATGCCTGATCGCGAGGTTTTTCTCTTACAGAAATAATGTTAGAAAAATATGTCGTCGCAATATGTAATGTGGTGGAAAAAACCTCGATCAAAGTTACTAAAATACTAAAATAATACCACACTTTAGGTGGTATCCATAGGGAGGACAGACCAATTGATTCATGACTATGGGGCCATCATGTTCATAGAAATATTCATAAAATCAATTTAATGAATATGCAACTCAGAATGTAACTTTCAATTTCATGAGAAGTTGAGGGCTATTTACGTAAATTTCACATCATAAATCAAGCTCTCAAAAATATGTAAATGATGCATGTGTAGTGGCAGAGTATGTAATTTCTAGTCGCATGCAAATCTGATTCCAATTTCAATGAGAATTGATGTGCATAACAGGAGCAAATTAAATATGAAAAGAAATAAGTATAATGTTGCAATTTCACCATAATAATTTAATCCAACAAAATATTTGAATAGTATTCCACAATGGCATTTTTGGTAAATATTAATAGAACCCAAAAATAGAGGAAATCCTCCACTTGACCTCGTGCGAGGAGGAAGTGATGGTAGAGGCTGACGAGCTCGAGGAAGGTCGACCATGATGAGGGCATTCCAATGGTGGTGGTGGCTCTCTGAACGGCGGCCGGAGTCGACGCCAGCGACGAGGAGGAGAGGTGGTGGTGTCTACGACTCACCAGCGGTCGTGCTTGCTATTGGCGTGTCTGGAGGCGTGGTAGAGCTCACGGGGTTGAGGAAAGCTCAACAGGGTTGATGGCGTGGAGAATGGTCGTGCGGAGAGGTGGCTGCGTGTGGGGCATAACCGGCGATGTTGGGTTCCTCCGTTGTTGTCTGCAGGTTGAAGATGAAGAAGGAGAGGAAGGGGAATGCCTGATGGAGGTGTGGTTGCGTCTGTTGCGTAAGGCAGAAGGACACAGGGCCTGCACGTGAGGGGATGCACGTGCTGCTGGCCACGCTGTCGGTGGTGCTGCGCCTATTTCGCATGCGAGTGGCTGCGTGCGGTACGTACCGAGGAGAGCGGTGAGTGGTCGGCGTGGTGGGGGAAAGGCACACGGTTGCAGTGCGGAGGACGTGGCGTCGAGGAGCGCGCTGTCACTACACTCGTCAAGAGGAAGTACGATTACGGTTGGAGGTCTCGCAATGGCGGAGTCTTAGGCACGCGGTAGAGGTTGCTGGAGTGCGGTCGTGGGGAACTCGCGGTCGTGGCAAGGGAGAAGTCGTGGTGTCGACAGTGGAGGCTCGCGGTGGCGGAGAAGGCACACGGTGAAGGTGGCTGCTTATAGGGAGGAGAGGTGGAGAAGGAGAACTTCTTCCCCATGGAGGGGAGATGGGATTCCTACGCCTTTCTTTTGCCTGTTATATAAAGAAAATGAGAGAGAGAATTAGAGAAAAAGTTAGAGAAGGAAAGAGTCAAAGAGAGGAGAGTATTTTATGTTACCAAATAGAGAGGAGAGAATTGAGGGAGAGAGATAGATTCGTGAGAGAGATATTTAAGTAAAATAAATAAGGGAATGTGATTGAATAATTAAGAGACATATAAGGATGTCTTTAAGATTTATTCTCTTACTATATTTTGCTAAGACAAAATCCCACATATCTCAAATCAAGCTTTGATGTGATGCCCTTGCCTTTTAAAGTGAATAATTAATCCTCCCATATAAAGATTAATGTAATTAATACATGAAATGATAAATCTAAAACTCACATCATTTTATCAATACAAAACATGATTTAGATTAAATTCTCATCCCAATGATACTGTACTTAAGCACTAAATTAGTCCACTAAAATGGACCTATCAAATACCACCATGCCTAAGTTTTGCTAGTCCCGAGCAAAATCATATGAAACAGACCAAGTCTGCAGGTCAGATTTTACCGTCAGGATGCCTTATCGTGCCACACTTTAGAAATTAGATTGAAATACCAACTATATGCAGATTGAAATACCAACTATTGCAATATGCAGATGACACGGTGTTTTTTGTCGAGGGATCCATGTGTGAGGCACATGCTCTGGGGCTATTGGTAAAGATTTTTGGTGACATCTCAGGTTTATCTCTGAATAAGGATAAGTCAATTTTGATTTGTTTTGGCATGAATGAGCAGGAGCAAAGGGAGTTGGAGGGAGTTTTGGGGTCTCCCCGGGCTAAATTGCCAATGAGATACCTTGGTTTACCTCTGAGGGCCACAAAACTGAAAAAATCAGATTGGAATGTTCTTTTTGAGAAGGTGTCTGGCAAGGTGAAGGGCTGGAGTTGTAGATTCCTCTCTAAAGGTGGAAGATTAATCCTACTTAATTCAGTCATAACAGCCATACAGATCTTCTACTTCAGCATTTTTAAGGCCCCTAAATGTATTTAGAAGAGATTGGATACTATGAGGAAGAGATTCTTCTGGAAGGGTGCAGGACATGAGGGCGGATTCATGCAACCCATCAGATGGAAGGGAGTTTGCAGACCTAAGGAGATCGGGGGGCTGGGAATTAAAGCTCTTAAGGAGTTCAATGAAGCCCTGTTGTTGAAATGGGGCCATCAGGATTCTTGATTTGAAGGAGGGATTGATGGAGGACCTGATCAGGGATTGTTATGGGGAATCTAACAGCAGTCTGAAGAGGCTTCAGCCGAAGAAGCCTTCTCCATTTTGGCATTCAGTGATTGCTGCTATCACCAACTATTGGCAGTTGCTGCAACCTAAGCTAGGGGATGGCAGAGGCTTTAGCTTTTGGAATGAGCGATGGTCAGAATTGGGCATGCTGAAAGAGGTCTATCCAAGGGTGTTTGGAGCTGATGCAGATAAGGCAGCCACAGTTTGTAGTAGGTGGTCTCAGGATGAAGGATGCTGGCAGCTGGAAGATCTACAGCAGTGCAAGCCGGGCACCCGACTGTGGGAGGAGAGGCAGAAATTGATGGCAAGTCTACAGCAGCTGCAGCCTGTGAACAGTGGGACAGACACGTACTGCTGGCAGGGTTCTTTCTCAGTGAAGCAAGCGTATGAGAAAATTATTAGAGAAAATAATGAGGTGGAATGGGACCCTATTGATAGAAAGATTTGGCTCCTAAAAGTTCCTCTGAAGGTTCAGATCTTCTTGTGGCTATGCAGGCGTGATGGGTTGATCACTGGTGATCTGCGACATAGGAGGATGGGGACTGTGCTAAATGTTTGTCCTCTTTGTGGATTTCACTCTGATAGTGCATCACACATTTTTTCCTCCTGTTTGGTCATGGATAAGATTTGGAGGATGGTTTGCCTAGAACCCCTTCCTTCCTGGGACTCAGTGTGGCAGAGGTTCATCACTCCTGGTCGACCCGTGGGAGCTATGGCAGCTGTGTTGTGGTGTGTATGGAGGGCACGTAATGATAAGCATTTTCAGGAGAGATTGGTGAGGTGTGAGATTATTGTAAAGGAGTGCTGGTCTCTCATACATAGTTGGACTTCATACCTGTAATTGCTTTTTTGTTATGGAATATAGTGCCTTCCGGATTGCTATCAGATCTTGATAGCAATCCTCAATGTTTCAAAAAAAAAAAAAACCAACTATAGGCCTAAAGGTACTCAAGTACCAGCCAAGATACGAACCTGACCAGCCTTAGTCTTGAGTCTGCTGCGAAGGTTTTTAAGGCCCGCAAAAATTGCCTAGAGGTTCGTTGACCCCAGCGGTTAAAACACCCGTGCATATGTGTAGAAAGGTTAGGTTTAGTTTTGCCAGTGCATTTTTAGTAAGAGAGAGAGGGAGAAATATTATTTTGAGAGTTTTCTCTCTTTCTTTTTAAATTACCCTAGACTTAACATTAGATTGGCCCTAAACACGATCTGTATCAGATTCCTTGTCCCCACCATCAATCCTTGCAGGGTCCCTGGCAATCGATGCTTCGAGATAGCACTGCCCATGGCAACCCCCAGAACCCTAGCTTTCGACACTTCGGGATAGTGCCACCCATGGCGTTCTATAGCTAAATTCAGACCCTGGCAATCGACATTTCGGGATAATGCCGCCCACGGCATCTGAACCAGCACAAGATGCTTCTGTGCCCCCGGTAGGATATTTAGATATCCTAAGAGACAAGCATCGAGGAGATGATATGCTATAACACGTCTTCGAGGGGCTTATTTTACATTCCTCCTCTCCGCATCAGGAACTCATCTAATCAACTTGTGTCTTCAAGCTGCTCCTAAGTCAACTTTTCGGGAAAACATTTTCAAAACAGACACTTTTTGGTATTATTCTTTGTTATGCACACTGAACCAGACCAGTGTGTGATTTTTGGGTGCTCAAGTTACCAAGTTCCGCAAGCCAAAGGGCAAGCAACGGGGCTGAATACTCCCTAAGCCTTAGACTTAATACATCAGCCTCGTAAATCCCTCAACCTCTTGAGGAATAGTCCATATCTTAACAAATACGTGAGTGTTTAAGCCCTAAAATAGACCCAGAAGTCCTAAAGTCGGTATCCCTCACTTATCTCCTTTTCTTTAGTACTTTAGGACTTAATTCATCATCCGATCCAACCCGAAACTTAGGTGACTCTTTCATAATCACATGCTGGGACTAACATGATTCTTCCTTGCCTATCTTTTTCTTCAGGCTCTTTCCTTTTCATCCCTCTTCTTCTTCTTCTCTCTCTCTCTCTCTCTCTGTTTTTTTTTTTTTTAAACAAAACTAAAGTCCTAATTATGCATGTAGAATATGTATAAATGCTATAAACAACCTCAGGTTATACCCCCCATGCCTAGATCTGACAATGTCTGCATTGGAAAGCCAAAATAAGGAAAGACACAACCTGAGGTGGTGAGCAGTTGGAGCTAAGGCTCCTCCAATCTGTAGGTGTCTAACACCTGGCCATCAGAAAGTGTAACATAAGGTTTCAAGCACTGGCCATTTACCTTGAATGCCTCACCAGATGAGGGATTCTGAATTTAAATTGCACCATGCGGGAACACCTGCGTGACAGTGTACGGCCCATCCCAAAGAGACTTCAGTTTCCCAGGGAAAACTTGAGTCTAGAATTGGAAAGCCAGACCCGTTGGTGGGGCTCAAAGGTTTTGCAGAGGATGTGTTTATCGTGAAATACCTTAGTGTGCTCCTTATAAGCTTGAGTAGTGTCATAAGCCTCATTCCTCAATTCTTCAAGCTCGGTCAATTCTGATAAGCGTGCCTTGCCTGCGTGTTCTAGATCCATGTTGACATTCTTACTAGCCAAATAAACTCTATGCTCAATCTCAACAGGTAAATGGCAAGCTTTGCCATACACTATACGGAAGGGAGACATACCCAAGGGGATCTTATAGGCCGTTCTGTAAGCCCATAGGCGTCATCTAGTTTCTTCGACCAATCTTTCCTGTCGGGTCTTATAGTTTTTTCTAGAATTCGTTTGATCTCCCTATTTGACACTTCAACCTGTACTCTCGTCTGCGGGTGATATGGGGTGGCCACCTTGTGGGTGACACCAAGACTTTTGAGGAGATGAGAGAAGTGTGCATTCCTGAAATGAGGTCCCCCATCACTAATGATCGTCCTAGGGCAGCCAAATCAGGAAATGATATTGGCCTTAACGAAAGGCAGGACCATGGAGTGATCATTGGTCCTTGTTGGAATAGCTTCTATCCACTTTGACACATAATAACTACCACGAGGATATATTCAAAGCCATGAGATGATGGGAAAGGACCCATGAAATTTATGCCCCAAACGTCAAATATCTCGACCGCAAGAATGGGTTGTTGGGGCATCTCATCTCTCTTGCCAATAGTTCCAGTTTGTTGACAACGAAGACAAGCCTCCACAAAGGTGTGTGTGTCTTTGAAAAGTGAAGGCCACTAGAAACCAGACTGGAGAACCTTATACGTAGTCTTCTTAACACTAAAGTGTCCTCCACAGTGCAGTGTGTGGCAAAAATTCAAGACACTCTGTTGCTTCTCTTCTGGGACACATCCCCATAACACTTGATCATGATCTATTATAAAGAGCTCTGGGCCCTCCAAATGATAATACTTGATGCTAGTGAGAAATCTGTCTCATTTATGCTTATTCCACATACTGAGGGTTTCACCAATGACCAAGTAGTTGCAAACATCAGCGTACCACAGTGTTGAAGGTTGTACCGCCATTACCGTTTCGTCAGGAGAGATGTCACGAATGTCTCCTGACGGGGTTGAATCCTCAACTGGGATCCTAGACAAATGATCTACAACAACATTTTCGACCCCTTTCTTGTCACGGATATCAAGGTTGAACTCTTGTAATAATAGAATCCAACAAATTAGCCTAGGTTTGGTGTCCTTTGTGAGCAAATGTTTTAAGGCTGAGTGATCAGTGTAAACCACAACCTCGGATCCCAGAAGATAAGACCTAAACTTCTCCAAAGCAAATACTATCGCAAGAAGTTCTTTTTCTGTCACAGTATAGTTTTGTTGTGGATCTGTAAGAGTCTTACTTGCATAGTATAGCACATGAGGCTTTTTATCAACCCGTTGGCCAAGGACTGCACCCACAGCAAAATCAGAGGCATCACACATAAACTCAAATGGAAGGGTCCAATCAGGTGCTTGTAGGATCGACGCGGTTATGAGGGCCTCCTTCAAAAATTGGAAGGCTTTGGCACACTTTACATAAAAATTGGAGTATCCTTCTCCAGTAGGTAGCAAAGTGCCCTAGAAATCTTGCTAAAGTCTTTAATGAAGTGCCTATAAAAGCCAACATGGCCTAAGAATGAATGAATCTGCTTGACATTGGTGGGCGGTGGAAGCTTAGAAATGGACTCAACCTTTGCCTTGTCCACTTCTAAACCTCACTCGGACACTACATGCCCAAGAACAATGCCTTGTTGCACTATAAAATGGCTTTTCTCCCAGCTAAGCACCAATCCTGTCTCCTTACAGCAGGTGAGAACTTTTTCTAAATGTGAGAGACAGTGGTCAAATGATGAGCCATATATGGAAAAATCGTCCATGAAAACCTCAACGAACTCGTCAATCATGTTCGAAAAGATGGACATCATACACCGCTGAAATGTTCTTGGAGCATTACATAGTCCAAATGGCATTCGGCGGAAGGCAAATGTGCCATTAGGACTTGTAAAAGTCATGCACTCCTGGTCGTCTGGAAATATGGCAATTTGATTGTACCCAGAATATCCATTGAGAAAGCAGAAGTATTTATTCCTTGCCAATTTTTCCAATATCTGATCAATAAATGGTAGAGGAAAGTGGTCTTTCTGGGTAGTGGTGTTTAAGTGGCGGTAATCGATGCATACCCTCCAACCTGTTGTGGGTCTGGTGGTGACATGCTCCCCTTTCTCATTAGTCTCCACCGTGAATCCTGCCTTTTTGGGCACCACGTGAATAGGAATGACCCATTTACTATCAGAAATGGGGTAGATTATCCCTGCAAACAACCATTTTAAAATTTCCTTTTTCACCACTTCCCGCATGTTGGGATTTAACCTCCTTTGCATATCTCTAAAAGGTTTCATAGAGTCATCTGTGTAAATGTGATGCATGCAAAGAGTTGAGTCAACCCCTTTGATATCAGCTATAGTCCAAGCAATGGCTTCCTTGTGCCGTTTTAGGCATTCAATTAGTGCTTCCTCCTGCATCTCAGATAGAGCAGTAGAGATGATGATAGGGAGCGTATCATTGGGCCCAAGGAAGACACATTTGAGGGTCTCAGGAAATGGTTTAAGCTCCAATTCGGGAGCTTTCTGAATCGAGGGAATTATGTTCGATGTCCCCACCTCCGGTAGTAGATCTACCTTGATTGTCCATGGTGGGGAGAGGGACTCAGCTTTGACACCCAACAACTCTTCTAATTCAGGCATATCTTCCCCTCCTTCAAAATTCGGAGTGCGGTCCTTGGAAATGACCATTTAGAGAGGATCATCACACAAAAGAGCTGGTGTCATCTCCTCGATAATCTCATCGATCACCTCGATTTGGGAACAATCTTCTAAGCCTAGTTGTTTATAGGCATCAAACACATTGAGCTGGATCTTTCGGTTCCCAGAGCCCATCTTGAGTGCCCTTGATTTGTAATTGATCGATGCATTGGCTGTAGCCAAAAAGGGACGCTGTAGGATAATTGAGGGTTTGGTAGGCATGTTGGAAGGGTCAGTGTCTAATATCAGAAAGTCGACGGGAAAGAAGTCCTCTACTCTCACCAGGACATCTTCTAAGAGCCCACGTGGTGTCTTCAACGATCTATTAGCTACTTGGAGGATTACAGGACTAGGCTTCAAATCACCTCCTCCTAATAGCTCATAGATAGAGCTCGGCAATATATTAACCCTCGCACCCAGATCGAGGAGAGCCTCATCGATGCATTGGTCTCCAATGATCACAAAAATATGTGGGGCTCCTGGGTCCTTCATCTTGGGGGGTGTACCTTGTTGTAGGACTGAGCTAACTAGGTTGAGCAAAATGACCTTAGCTTGGAAGCTTGGACCTGTTTCCTAGATTTCCTCTTCTGGGTGCACAGGTCCTTTAGAAATTTAGCAGAGGATGGTATTTGCTTGATAGCATCCAAGAGAGGCAAGTTAATGTGAACTTGCTTGAATGTCTCCATTATTTCATCCATCCTATGCTTGGCTCCAGATGAGCCATCAACAGGTGCTGCAGGGGCGGATAAGTGCTCAGGAAAAGGCACTCTCGGCCTCTGAGTGGAGGGGTTGTCATGGCGAGATAAGGGTGGAACAGAAACAACCTCCTCCAGATGGGTGATTTCAAGTGAGGAAGGGTTGAGTGGTTCTTCCCCGGTGGATGTGTAGGTGCTGGTTGGAGTGGTAGGAGTGACCGTAGGAGCGAGTTCAGGTTTGGAGAGTTGCTTACCACTCCTCAAAACGGTCACAGCCTTAGCGTGCTCCCTTATGAAGGGCCCTTTACCCCTTGGGTTCTCCTCGGATGAGTTGGGCAATTTCCCAGGGTCGCGTTGTCTAACAGCCTCAACAAGATGGCCAATTTGAGATTGCATTTCTTGGATAGCCTTATTCTGAGATTGAATGATCATACTTTGAGTTTCTTGCATGGCCTTCATCATCGCTTTCAGATCGTCCATCTCAAAATTGTTAGGCTGAGGAGGAGACTGGAATTGTTGTGCCTGAAAGGGTTGGGTGGGTTGGGTTCTTACATTCCCCGAATTTGAAGCATCACCTTGCTTCCATGAGAAATTAAGATGGTTTCTCCATCCAGGATTGTAGGTGTTTCCAAAAGGATTGTTCCTGGGCGGTGGACGAAACCCTTGGGCAGCATTCAGGTCTGCCTGTACTAAATTGGGAAATTGATTAGCCAAATGGCACTCCATAGTGGCGTGAAGAGTGCTTTGGCAAATGGAGCATTCAGAAGGAGTCTGGACTTGGGAAGCAATTTGTGGGACAGTGTGTGGGTTATTCATGAGTCTTTTAAAGTTCTGGTTCAACAATTGTATCTGAAAAGCCAAATTCTGAGTTGCCCCAGCTTCACTAGCTTCAGCTTTCCTTTGGAGGATGGATGGTTTCCTATCTTGATAAGTTGACCTCAAGTGGATAGAATTGTCGCTCAGTGACTCAAATAATATCCAAGTCTCATCCTCCGTTTTGGTGAGAAAGGTTCCGGCACAAGTAGCATCCATGGTTTGCCTATGCCTATCAGATAGTCCAGTATAAAACCTTTCTACCAACTGCCATTTAGGGACCTGATGGTGGGGGCATAGTCGAATCAGATCATTGAATCACTCCCAAGTCTCATGGAAGTGTTCCCCATCTAATTGAGTAAAACCCATGATTTCCCTCCTGAAGTGGTTGGTTTTGCTCATAGGGAAGTATTTTTTCAAGAATTCTCCCTTAAGGGTGTTCCAATCATTCACCCTTGCATCCAAGGTGTGATACCAGTGTTTTGCCTTGTCCTTAAGGGAGAAGGGGAAGAGGGTTCTCATTAGAGCTTCATCAGTAAAGTTCTGAAGTTTCACCGTAGAGCAGACCTCGGTGAATTCCTCTAAATGCCGGTAGGGGTCCTCCCTAGTAGTACCATAAAAGGAGGGCAACAAAGATATGGTACTGCTCTTGATTTCATATGGATTATCCCCTGCCGATCGTCTCAGTGCTTGAGCGGGTTGGTTGGTTGGAATAAAATAGTCCCTTAGGGTTCTTTGTTGATTTGCTCCTTAATTAGCCATGTCTTCTCTTTTCTCTCCTTGGTGGGCTCTCCTAAGAATTATCTTGGGTTCAGGATCAAACACTAGACTGCCCTCAAGAGAGCGTCTACCAAGCATACAATAGCAATCACAATTCAAGTTTTTATTGATTAAGTGAAACCTCTACTCCAAAGATGGGTCAAAAGGTCAAGGCGTTATCCCTCCATTCCCACGTAAGTGGTATAAGAGGGGTGATGACTTAATATCTTGACCTTCTTTGTTGTTGAGGTAGAATTGGTTGATATAGATGGCCAAACAAGTTATTCACTGCAAATACATGACCTAATTCAACCTTCGAGTGCCATAGGACCTATACTTTGCTTGGATGATACTCCTAGGTGATCAAGTGAGAAGTTACTCCAAAAATGAACAAAAGGATGCAAGTAGGGCGAACCCTTCCTTTGAGGCAATGCGTGCGCGGTGCCTCTTAACTACCCTTTTGTTCTTTAAGGGGTGTCCCCCTCCGTGAAGTATCAAACCACTTGGTCAAAAGATAGTACCACCACCACAAGCATGATAGGAAGGCTTGCACTGATAAAGAGATCGGTGCCTATAGCCTTAAGGGATCGAGCCTTAGTGCGGTGCCTAATGTGCGTGCTTAGTGCCAGATGTGTGCATCACACCGCAAATCATTTTTATTTTGAAAACGCAGACAAGTCCATTTGAATAAGATCAAGTGTGATTTGGTTTTAAGGTCAAATCTGATTAGCAGTCCCAATTGCAATTAGGTGACCATTGAATTAGTAAATTCAATCAATTTGGTGGTTTTGAATTTTAATCCAAATGCAAATGCGTGGACAGGAGCTGGATGCAAAGTTAGAAAGGTATACCTGTCTCCAGCAATCTTCGTGTAATGATGTACGCAATGCAGAGAAAAGATCTAGTATGCTGCTCAATCACCCCTAAATGCGTGCACCTACGGGTATGCAACTCCTAAGCAAGCAGCTCGATATTTTCTTTCGTTTGTTTTAAAGGCAAGCAAGCAGAAATTTAACTTTCACACAGAAAAAAAATATAGCCTTAGCCTCTAAAGAATGTGGGGACAGACCCTCGAAAATAAGCCCCATTTACTACAAGGGTGAGAAGACAGAAATAAAATTGCGACGAAGGAGAATCCCCTGTGAGAGTGGGATCCAAGTCACCTACGTCTTCTCCATGTGTGAACGTCGCTCAAGGTAGATGTCGTCGCTTTATCGCACCTTGCCCTGTTAGATTCCTCGCACAGAAAGATAAAGAATGATTAGATAAATGCGCAACTCAGAATAATCAGAAATAAAAATCAGGTGAATCTATTGCGTCTGTTGCCTCCCCGGCAACGGCGCCATTTGATCGTGAGGTTTTTCGCTTGCAGAAATAATGTCAGAAAAATATGTCGTCGCAATATGTAATGTGGTAGAAAAAACCTCGATCAAAGTTACTAAATTACTGAAATAATACCACACTTTAGGTCATATCCACGGGAAGGATAGACCAATAGATTCATGACTATGGGGCCATCATGTTCATAGAAATATTCATAAAATCAATTCAATGAATATGCAGCTCAGAATGTAACTTTCAATTTCATGAGAAGTTGAGGGCTATTTACGTAAATTTATCATCATAAATCAAGCTCTCAAAAATATGTAAATGATGCATGTGTAGTGGCAGAGTATGTAATTTCTAGTCGCATGCAAATCTGATTCCAATTTCAATGAGAATTGATGTGCATAACAAGAGCAAATTAAATATGAAAAGAAATAAGTATAATGTTGCAATTTCACCCTAATAATTTAATCCAACAAAAAATTTGAGTAGTATTCCATAATGGCATTTTTGGTAAATATTAATAGAACCCAAAAATAGAGGAAATCCTCCTCCTGACCTCGTGCGAGGAGGAAGTGACGGCGGAGGCTGAGGAGCTCGAGGAAGGTCAACCGTGATGAGGGCTTTCCAATGGTGGTGGTGGCTCTCCAAACGGCGGTCGGAGTCGACGCTGGCAACGAGGAGGAGAGGCGGCAGTGTCGATGGCTCACCAGCAGTCGTGGCTTCTGTTGGCATGTTTGGAGGCGTGGCGGAGCTTGTGGGGTCGAGGAGAGCTTAATGGGGTGACAGTGTTGAAAATGGTCACGCGGAGAGGTGGCTGCGTGTGGGGCGTAACTGGCGGTGTTGTGTTCCTCCGTTGTTGTCTGGAGGTTGAAGATGAAGAAGGAGAGGAAGGGGAATGCCTGATGGAGGTGTGGCTGCGTTTGTTGCGTGAGGCGGAAGGCCATAGGGCCGGCGTGTGAGGGGCTGCGCGTGCTGCTGGCCGCGCTGTCGGTGGTGCTGCGCCTGTTGCACACGCTGATTGCACCGCAAAAATGTGCCTGCAATTGTGCCGTCTTGTGCTATTTCCTAGCATTACCAATGCATATTAGGTCTCCATAGTTGCATTGTAAAAATACACGCATGCATGCATTTAATTAAGAGGGGAGGAGAGTGAAATAAAATGACCTCGCGATTACATTTTTCCTCAAGTGCATCTTTGCAAAATCCACCATCTATTTATTTTTTCCACTTGATTTTGAAATGCTTCCTACGGCTGCATGGAGCAACTTCTTCTCCTCGCGCCATTCCCTGCTCTCCATCCCTCTCTCTGCCAGCCGCAGCAGACCTCTCCCTGCCATGAGCCGTGCATGAGCCATGCACAGCCAGGGCATGGATGTGCATGGCTTGCTTCTTCTATAAAAGGAGGGCGTCTTCTTCTTCTACAAAGCCAGCCTGGTCCTCCACTTAGAAAACCAAACAAACACATAGTAGCTCTCTAGGCCACCGTCCTCTCCTCCCTCTCCCTCCATACGTCGGCCCTCCTCCTCTGAGGAGACACTCAGCGGACAGGAGTCTTCACTGTGGTGAGCACCCACCACCGTGAAACCACCACCGCCCAGCTCTTCAAAGAGCCGGTGGGCGTGGTGGCCTTCTTCACTGTTTTCACCTTCCACGCCACTTCAGCCATTGCCGCAGGCTTCAAGCTTGAACCTCAAAGCTCCAGCAGCATCGACAAGGTGGCAGCAACAACATAGCAGCAGCAGCAGCCCCAGCCCCAGCCCATTCCGCGCAAGCCTGCAGGCTGCCCTCGCCTCCGCGCGTGCCTGTAGGCCTCTCCGCCTCCCGCTTCTTCGCTCTGTCACGAACTTCTCTTCCGCTCGCAACCGGCCATTGCGCACCACTGCAGCGGTTGGCCAAGCCTCTCTGTGCGCCCCTACCAACTCTCGCAAGCCTTCGGGCAAGCAGTAGGTTGCCCTTGCAATCCACTGCGCATGCCAGCAGCCTTCTCAAAGCGCTCTGTCGCAACCTTCCACCCGCAAGCCACCAGCCGAAGCCACTCCACCGCCCGCTGCCGGTTGCGCGGCTCGCCCTTACACTGTAGCCACTGTTCATGCCAGTCTGCGCGACACTGTGGCTACAGTGGGGTGACCGGTGAGCTTCTCACTTAACCGGTCACCCGGCGCACCGCAATTGGCCGCAACCCGTGCGCACGTCTCCGCCCGCGTCGCCCACACCCGCCCGCGTACCTTAGCAGCGCCTGCCTCTCCTAGCGCCTGCCTTGGCCCTCTTCCTTCACTGCGTGCACCTGCGAGCGCCAGCGCCTGCCCTTCACGCAGCGCGGTGCGCTGCAGCCTCCTCTGAGTGCGCCCACTCCCTCCAGCGCGCTCCTCTCTGCGCATATGCGCCTGCGCAAGCGCGCGTGGATCAGACGACGGCCTTGAAGCTCAGATGCCTTAATTGCTCCAGCCCTCACCTCCAGCAACGCTCTCTTTCTCTCCCTCTCTCTCACAACAATCTCTCACTCTCTCTTTACCGACGCTCACACACACATACACTCACACTTCCACACACACACGCACACTTATACACTATTACATACATACATATATATATATATATATATACGTATACATATATATATATTGATATATATATACATATATTTATATACATATATATATATATATATACATATACATATACATATACATATACATACATACATATATATATATATATATATATATATATATATATATATATATATATATATATATATATATATATATATATATATACGTACATACATACATATACATATATTTATATACATATATACATACACATATATATATATATCTATATACATATATACATATACATATAGATATATATAAATATATACATATATATATATGCATATACATGTAATACACACACACACACACACACACACACACATATATATATATATACTTATATTTATACATATAGTAGTACCTATATACTTATGTATTAGTATACATACATATATATATATATACTTATATATATACATACATACATACATACATATATATATATATACTTATATACATATATATATATTTATACATATATCTATACATATATTAGTACTTATATAAATATGTATTAGTCTATATACATACACACACACACACACACACACATATATATATATATACATACATATATATATATACATCTATATAGTATTATATACATATATACATACATACATATATATATATATCTATACATATACATATATACATATATAGCTACATACATATATACATATACTTATAAATATATACATATACATATATATATATAACTACATATATATACCTATATTTATAACCATATATATATATAGATATATTTTCACATTATTTACCATACGTGGTATCGCGGGAATATCTGCACCAGTTGCTGATATTCCCCGATACACGCGTACAAAAAGCGTGTTCGCATTCATCTTCCACCATCCATCCTACACCTTACACGCGGCACTTTGTCCTGTTGGTTGCGTCTTTCTAGACGACGACTGACTCGACACCGTGCTACACTCCATCTCTGCCTCCACCCCCACCCCTTTATACATATATAATATATACCTATATATATATACTATATTTACTTTATTTCTGCTTCTCTTTCATGCCAATAAAAAGATAAAAAATATATATATAAAAGAGAAAAGATAATCCTTGACTTGCAGGTACTCCGTCTTGCGAATAGCAAGACCCATTTTGGAACCCTATTTTGGCTCAAAGCCAAGAACTCAATTTTGAGGGTGTGCCTCAAGGACAAAGATTACCAGAAAAAATATAAATAAGAAAAACACCAAAAACACAATAAACGAATGGAAGAGACTCGTTGTAGGAAAGGCGTAGAAACTTGACTTGTAACCCCACTTCCCTGAGTTCGACCCTGGGCCTAAAAGTGACCAAGATAAAATCAAGTAGGCCAGGTTAAAAATTTTGTAAAGAGATGGTTAGGTTCGTTTTAGGTTAACCACTATACACACTTCAACGATAAAATCATCATATTAACAACCTATTCGGGTCCGACACCACACCTTTTCTGGTGCCGTTGCAGGGGAAGTGCACCTTCAAGTAAGTTTTTACTCCATTCCTGTAATTTTTTTTCTCTTCTCTTCTCTCTTCACGGGTATCTCTGTTTTTGGTGTGCAGGTGAACCTGGTGCAAGGAGAAGGCAGGCAGATGAAGTCAAAGACGTGAGCAGATCTAAGGTGGGAACGAGAGCATGAAGACGCCGACACCGCATTGGAGCTTCGCACACGTTGCCGAACAAGTAGGTCTTCTTTTCTTAGCAACTAGGGTTAACTTGTCACCTTAATAAAAAAAAAATAAATAAAAACTAAAAACTAGAAAAACTTCTTGGGATCTCGTGGGGCAAGTGGATTAAAATTCACTTGTTTGATTGATTGTCTTCACTCCCACGGCCCTAGGATTTCCCGCCTTACTTCGCATAGCGAAAATCCAAGAATCTTGATTCTTGAATTTCTCACCGTGAGAAGTGTTCCTTGAGGCAAACATAAAAAGATTGATTGCACCCCTCTTTGCCTCACTTATCTGCAAATTCGGGATCACATTTTTGGTGGGGAGACTTGGAATTGAGTTGATTCCAACCCCACCACGACTTTTCAACTTGCCTAAGATTCGATCCCGAATATTTCAACCCCAACAAATTGATTTTCCTTATCTTTTGGTTCGGCCTTGTGTGGAAATCTTTTTGTTGATTGGGAGCACTTGAATTGAAGTGCTTTGGCTCCCTTTCACACTAATCTAAAACTAATTCGTGCATCCACACATAGAAATCTCCATTTAGGGTAGCACATTGCATTTTAGCATGCATTAACCAATTGAAATTGAAGAAGGGTTTGTTGGGCTTTGAAGAAAACCTGTATTCTCTCAAAAACCCGGAGATTGGTTGAATTGGTAATTCAGAGAAATCCTAAAATTCATACTACTTAAAGCTGAAACTCTAAAAGCCATTCACCAATTAAAACTTCAATTCAGGGAGATTTCCCCGTTGCATGCTTGGATTACACACTTTGAAAAATCAATCACTTGGGCATTACCCGTAAATAATGCCCTTCACATTCCAAAAGCACTTGACCCTAAGCCTCTAACTAAAATTGGTAGTAACTTGACCCTTACTAAGGATTGGGGGTCTAACTACCTGCGTGTAGCGTCTACATGCTGGTGAGAGTTCTCGCGTGCTATCGGGTGTCTAAGACTGGGGCAAATGGCCTTTCAATCTGGCCCGGTGGTTCCGCGGTGCTCGCATTCGGTTCCGTAGTTCGTGATAGTAGGTAACTTAGATCTTTAGGTCTAAGGGTACACTGCAGAGGTTAGGAATTTGACTGAATTGATTTGTCATCAAGTGTACCTTTGCGACGTCATTTCTCTCATCTCTTTTCCCTTCTCATCTCCCCAACTCTTCCTGTGGTAGTGCATGTTTGGGAGGAGGTCACAAAACCTTGAACTATTTGAATTGACTGATAAATTTAGAAAAGAAGCCGAATCGTCCTCCTCCTCCACAAACACGGCTATATGCCCACCCTCAGAACCCACCAGGTGGTGGAGCCTTAGATCCCATAACCCGCCTCCAAGCCCAAATGGAAATGTATAATGAACAAATGGAAGCCATTCGGGAAACATTGGAGGAAATGCAGAACCCTCCCGAACGGGAGGAGCCTAGGTCTCTTAGCTCATATTAGAATCCCGCTGCTACAGAGACCATAGGACAAATTCGAATCCCCATGGGTGGGGATGACTTTGAATTAAAACCTAACATAATTGGCCTAATAAACTTTCAATTCCATGGTCTTGCAAGTGAAGATCCTTTTCTCCACTTAGAAGACCTAACCTGATTGGCTGAAACTGTTAAACCAAGAAATATCGGGTTACCTATAGTCCTCATGAAAATGTTCCCGTTTTCTTTGCGGGATAAAGCGTCGCAGTGGCTACGCACCCTTGGGAGAACCATCCACTCTTGGGAAGAGATGCGAACAGCGTTTCTCAAGAAGTTCTTCCCAATCGGGCGAACCAATGCGCTTCACCATGCTATCACTTCATTTATGCAACAAAATGGCGAACAATTTCATGAGGCATGGGAGAGGTATAATGACCTCCTCAGGAAGTGTCCGCACCACAGTCTGCCTAAGTGGCATATAGTCCAGATTTTCTACTATGGGCTAAATGAGACTTTGAAGCAGATTGCAGACGCTTCCTGCGGAGGGAATTTTATGAATAAAGACGAGAATGGAGCATTCGAATTGTTTGAAAATATGAGTGAAAACTCGATGAACAATGCTTCCATTGTCGCCTTTAATCATACCAGCCAGCCCTGAAATGTCCATGAAGTTGACACGGGACCCTCCCATTCATCCATTGATCTAAACCTTATTGCACAAAAACTGGATGAAGTCTCCATCGTGCACAAGAAGCTGGACGAGCTTCTGGCCAACCCCGCCCGATCTCTAGCAAACACCACCTCTTCACCACTTCGTCACAATTCCAATTCTTCCAACACCAGGCTTATTCCAAGAAACCCCGTAAGACCTTCCTTACCGAGTGTCGCGCCGAGCGACTCGGTAAGTCATGTGGAACTGGCTTCTGCGAGCCAGTATTTTGACATGGAGGAGTAAGCCTCCATGTGCTCGGATGCGTATTTACATGCGGACACGTCTTCTGGCATAGAAGACGCTTGCGCCCTGGGGAACAACCCATTCTCTGCCACTTATAACCCAGGGTGGCGCAATCATCCGAACTTCGCATGGTCTAACAACCCGCAGCGCCAAAACCCCATGGGTGGACCAATGCGACTGTCCGCACTCGTCATCCCAAGGGCCCAGTCTAATCCTATGGAGAATCCGCCATCAGGCCCTTGCGTACCACAAACTGAACACGCATCAAGTCCTCTTGACAAATTGATGCGAATGATGATGGATATGTCAAAGCGCCATGAAGAGAACATGACCTCTCTTTAGCACCAATTGGCACAGCAGAATGTTGAGATTAGTCAACTACGCATGACGATTCGATCTCAGGGCACTCTTCCCGCCCAACCTGTCCCTAACCCGCGAAACTTCGTACCCCATGGTCCTCAACCACAGGTACGACCTTCTTAGGGGCAGGTTAATCAAATTCTGCAAGCTCCGAGCATTCCACCGAAATTTCAGGCTAATCCTGTTGTAGCACCGCACTCTTATGTCCTTATTGCGAACCCTCCTCCACCGTATGATCCCATTGGACCCGCATCGTCCAATGCTATCACTATGAGGAGTGGTAAGCAGAATGTCGATCCGCCTCGACCTGATCCTGGCCCGTCTTCTTCATTGCCCTCTCATTCGGGATGCACATCGCATTCGCGAGAGGACGATACACCCAAATTGGTGCAAGAATCAGTCCCATTCCCTGAGGCTCTACTAAGGGAGCCAAAAGGCAAAAAGAAAGATATGCAGGCCTTTGATAACCTGCGTAATTTGTTCAGGGATGTAGAAATCAAGGTACCCCTGCTCGAGACTATCGACCACATACCTACTATTGCCCGATTTTTCAAAGACTACACAACACCCAGGCGACAGTCAAAGAAAACTAAGAATCCAGTGGTTCTCTCACCTCATGCGAGATGTGCTGTACTGTCAAACCTACCACCGAAGCAGAAAGATTCGGGCACACCGCTTATTTCCTGTAGCATCCAAGGCTGCAATTTTAACCGTGCCCTGCTTGATCTATGATCTTCCATAAATCTTATACTGACCATCATGCTCGAAAAATTTTCCTTGGGAAATCTGAAACCCACCCCTGTCACGTTACAGTTGGCAGATCATTTTGTCAAAATCGCGAAGGGTGTGGTGGAAGACGTGGTGGTTAGGGTCAACAGTCTCTGTTTTCCTGTTGACTTTCTTGTTTTAGATATGGAAGTTCCTAGCTCACTTTCTGATTGCCTGATCATCCTTGGTCGACCTTTCTTGGCCATAGCCCATGCCCATATCGATTGCGAGTCGAGTTGTATTGAGATTGCCGTTGGATCTGAAAAGCTCAAGCTTAACATCTTCAAGGTAGCCAAGAACTTTGATTGTGATTGCATCAAGGATGACATGTTTGACGAGGACATGGCCATCAGCGCGTGTATCGGATCAATTGGGACTTATTCTGACTGCTGCGGATTGCCTATAAACACTATCGACTGCCTGACCAACACATATTGTGACGTTCCCCCATCCCTCCCTTGTCCCGTACCTTCTCCTGGCCAGACTTCTGACGAGGTTTTCTCCACTTCCCATACCTCGTGGTCTGAGTCATTTCCGGCCTGCTCACCGCCGATCCACACTCTTGAAGACCGGATTGCAATTTCTCTCCCGCCAAATCAGGCGGATTTGCAATTCCACTCTGGGACCTTGAGCCCACATCTTACTCACTGGGGCTATTCCCTTTTGGATAAATCTATCTAAGAAGCCCATCTTCTTGGCCAATCTGAGGGCCAACTTCTTCTTCCCGACTTGTTCTCCGATCCGCCTGGGACGCTCTCATCCCAGATAATGCTAGATCTTTCACCACCCACCATCCACCCACCCTACCACCCTGCTGTATACCCTGTACCTTAGCTCTTGTTACCTGATCTTTCATCCTTTCTCTACCTTTCCTTGCATGCATATGAGGACATAGCATTGTTTGGCATGGGGGGGTGGATAGGCATCCATAGGATCTGGGTATTTTATGGTATTGATGTAAACACATTTACACTACTTAAAGTGTCTATTTATGCATGTTCTTAAGCATAGGATTGCATTTCATGATATAAATATTGCATTACATGAATCATCTTGCATTTAGAGTAGTTTGAATAAAATGGAGGTTAATTGTCTCCTTTTATGTGCTTGGACAGGGCAAATATTTTATCAGGGCCTCAAATCAAAGATCCAACTGTATGGATGTGATCAGGGCGACGATTGGAGTTCAATGACTCCAAGATCGCCCTAATCAGGCATCCGTAGCATCAGATAGTGACCCGGGAACCCTAGGAGATCAAGGGCTAGGATGGTGTAAATTCGCACTTCAAATGATAAATCCAACCGCACGGATGAATTCGGATTGATGATCGCAGCCCAACGACATAAAAATCGAGTCAATCCGACATCCGTGGCACCATCTACAACTTCCAGAAGATGGACGACCAAGATAGTGCCACATGGCGCCATCTCAGCTGCCCAAGCGACCGCTTCATCTTGTGAAGGCCCCACGCCCGATCGCTCTCCGCCATTGGATCTTAATCCAATGGCTATGGGCGCTCGCTTTTAAAAGCGTCCGCTCGACCATCCGTGCCCCATAGCGTAGTGGTCGAGCTCGCTATTGCGAGCGCCAGGCACGGGATCGAGCCGTGGAGAGGGGGTTGGAAGGCGCGGCGATTGGGCGCGGGTGGAGCGTCAGATGGAGATCGGACGGCCGCACACGCCCGATAGCGTCGACGCGCAATCGGACGCGCAATCAGATGCGCAAGGGGCGCTCAACGTAGCGGGCGCGGACGCATTTTAAGCCGTCCGATCGCACTGGACATGCGTAGACGTTGATGAGCGGGCAGCCGAGGAGGCGCGCGTGGGCGCGGAAGCTACGCCCACGTTGGGGCTTTAGTGACGGATTTATCCGTCACTAAAGACCCCTTATTTATTGTTTTGAAGTTGTAATGTCCATTTTGCCCCCACTCCTTGCAACTATAAAAGGAGACCCCCTCCATACGAAATTCTCATCCCTTCTTTCTCCTCTCTACCCCTCCAAAGCTCAAGAGAAGTTTGTCCCACACCCGGGATGCTTCTCGCGAGATAAAGTCCAATTTCGTTCCCCTTCGGAAGTAGATCCCGCGACGACGACGGCGTGCTGCTCCGTTCCCGTTCTTCTGCTTCGTCCTCCTTCGTCCTGCTTTGTTCTCTTTCATCCAGGCATCGTCCCGTCCAGCTCGTCCTCCAAGCAATCGTCGAGGAGGATAACTTCTCTCTCCCATTCTTATTTACAGCTTTTCTAGTGTAGAATTTTCCTGCTTTATAGTGTAATTGATTTTCCGCTTTTTAGTGTAACTTTTATTTAGTTTGATTATATAAACAATTGAAATATTGAATGCATGATCTCTTTCTCTCTCTCTCTCTTTCTTTTAGTCTGATAGCTCCATTGTAATTATATCACCTTGCTTATCAAAAATCCTAAAAAAAATATAGTTGCGAATATAGATCAACGTAGCCTCCCTGTGTTCGACTCGGAATTCTTTTCGGTATAAATTTTATTTGTTGAACATGAATTCTTCGCTTTCGAACTACAACAACAGGTTTTCCAAAACCAAACACGTAAGCGTAGCGTTCGTGAAATCGTTCAACATTTTGGCGCCGTTGCCGGGGAGGCAACGATTTCCGATCTTTTCTTCGCATTTCTTGCACTTTATTTGTTTTCTAACTAGGTTTCTCTTGTGTCTATTATTTTGCAGAGACCTCCATCAAGGAATCAACAAGCGGTAGACTGGAGTAAAGTGCAGTTGAAGACAACTGTAAGTGCTCCCCCATTCTTTCCCCCTCCATAGATTTCATTCGCCACATTAAATCCAAATCCCAATTAAGCTAGGTGTTTGCATAAATCCTAGGAATAGTTTGGTTGTTTGGATTTTCACTCACATTCATTCCACCTTCATTTATATAAAGAAAAAACAAAAAGATAATTCTGTGGGGCAATTTTCAACAAACACAACGTACACCCACATTCAAAGGCACTTAACCAAATTAATTTGTTTCTACTCAACCAGGTTCTGATCTGTGGAACCGGTACACATAAAGCAACACATAAAAGAGTAGAAATCATTCTAGGTTAACCATCTTTGTGTGCCTAACTTAGTGGTGCATATGTGGCCAGTTGTTTGAGTTGTTTGGGCCGCACCACTTCAATTAAAATCAACTCATCAAGTAGCTGCCAATTAGGTTCAACTCTTAGGGATTTACCAGGCACTCCACATTCTTTTTAAACTTTAAAGGAAAACATCATCACCTGTGCTTTCAAAACCTGGTGTGCTAATGAAACTTGTTTGAAAACACCTAAAGTTGAATCCTAAAAGCTACTAAGCAAGATTTGAACCTTAAAATTCACCACATCAAAAATAATCTTGCTTGAAAACCACTGGTTGTGCACGCACACACAAATTAATCAATTATTAAGGGCACAACCCATTTAAAGGGCCCATCACATTCCAAAGCACATTCAAACCTAGCCCTAAATAAAACAGAGTAGACGTTGGCCTTAAGGATTGAACTTGCTCTTCAGAACTCAGAACGAGATTATTTTCGATTAGCCTGTTTCTACTGTTCAATCTGATGTCTAGCTACGGGAGCAGAGTCAAACGATCGCGGCTGGGGGGTACACTAGGAATCGGAGGCGCAAGCCGAAGGAAGAACCTTCTCCCCAGTCCCTCCTTCTAACTGGTTGGATTGAACAAATAGAAGTAGATCAAATCGTTCCTTGATCTCAAGACGGGTTTTGGGAGTCTGTAGGTCTGTAGGCTAACCCATTTAAGGACAGGTTTGATTGTTTGTATTGCAGGGCACCTTTCTTCCTCCCGTGTCTCATGAATCCTTCCACATATTTCATGCATTCCCGCTCTTTCCCTCTTGCTGTGAATTATCCTCAACATGACGATTATCCCAACTCGTATTGTAATCAACCATCAGTCAGTTGGGATAATTCGGATTGGAGATACAATTCCGGACCCCTGTGTTTTGGGTCTAACCCTGAACACTTTGATTCTGATTTCTATCCTTCTCGGAGTTACATCGATTATAGATCGTCTTCCTTTCATGCACAACCTAATACGATCTACAATCAAGAAGGATACACCGATCCTTACCCATCCTCTGATTTCACTGCCTTTAGGTCATCACCATCTTTTCAACAATCTGAAATGATCTATTATCAGGAAGGGTATAACAAATCTCAATTTGTTAATTCCCTGCATTAATCCCAAACCCACCCAACCTTGAACCAACTCATTTGGTTCAGGTTAACCAGGTTCAAGATAAGGTTCTGGCTAACTTGAGGAATATCATACAATCTTTAGAAGTTCAGCCAATACCTTGCATTGAGAGATTGGAGCTCCTGATTGAAATGATTGATGATTTAAACAAGTCTTTGTTGGATTGGCTCCAGGATGTTAAGGATAAGAACCCGGGTGAGTTTCTACTTGGGAAATTAGCAAAATTGAGGATGAGATTCGTGGCTGCTTTGATTCAATCTTGGAATAATTCCCAGGATGAACCCTCTTCAGGAAAGCCAATGACAGAACCTGCTCAGGCACTTGTTGGGGGGGACACGTGTTACGAGGCTGACCAGATTGAATTAAAGCAATCAATTAAGGATGATCTGATTTCTTCACCTGAGATCCCTGAGCCAGGTTACTAGGAAACGTATGTCTCTGGGGAAAACAAAGTGACAACTGATTTTGGGACATACATTGATACGGATCCTAATGGTGAAGATTCAAGTTGCGAAGTCTCACGCGAGTTTTCTGAAAATGATTTCTATGAGACGATTGGGCCTGAGGAATCTGATAGATCATTTGATAGCCCAATAACTGAGGAAACTGATCTTATTAGGGCACACATTACGAATCCAGAATCGCATTTTCTGGAGGAATCAATTCAATGCCCTGATTATCAGTTACACCCTGTTGAGCTTATTGATGATTCTAATTTTGAGATAATTAGACCCAAGTCAATTTTGATTTTGCCACATCATTTAGACTTGGAGATTTCAGACGGGGTGATGAATATACAAGAGGTCCTGGAATTTGATATGCTAAATGAGGAGAATAGGAGCTTGGAAGTTCTGATTTGGGAAGTTAATTTTGGAGGAAATAGAAGATTGAGTTGAAGGGTTTCTTTTAAGCTGAAACCATCAAATCAGAACCCTTATGACATTTGTTTCGAGGATGTTCAACTCAAGCACACATTCAACGATTATCCTTTTGAGCTTCAATTCTCTGTAACCCGATTTTTTGGTCTTGGGTTGCATCCTCATAAATCACAGGCCCGACCCCGCTTACATTCTGATTTTAGGTTTTGGGTAATTTTTATCCAGAACCTAAGATATTCTTGATTATGGGGTGTGGGTCTGCACCACAATCTGGTCCACATCTGTGGACCTCTGCTGACAGGTCAGAGGATTCTTCTGTTCATTCTAATTCTGACCTACACTTGTGAATTCTTCATTTCTTTTCCTTGTATAGTGTGCCTAGCTGAAGGCACTAAACTCAGCACATATACAGTTCTTTTTAATTTTTCATCTCGGAGCGGACCTGACATTCACGCAATTCAGGTGCTTTCTTCGCTTTTCCACTCTGTTTTATGTCTTTTTAATACAATGAGGACATTGCATTAGATAGGCATGGGGGGGTGGATATTTATCTCTGAATTCATTCGTCAGCTCCGTAGATTTTTTTGTATTTTGAAAAAAAAAATCGAAATTAGGAAAGAGAATTTGGGTTTAAGAAAATTTTCAATCTTAGGAAAAACTACATTAAGATCTGAACACAAAGACCCTTCAGGTCTTTGAACTTAATCAGCCCATGTATCCACTAAAATGTGGATTTGTTTTTCGAGTTCTCACCAACTTGAATTTTATTTTAATTAGAGTAAATAAAGTTTGGGTGATAAGTACACGACTTATCAACCCGCCCTCTGATTTGAGGGAATTTTGAGTCTTAAGATCTACACACTTTCTTTGAACTGACTCGTTGTTCGGCGATTTTAACGGAAATTGGGTAGCTAATGAACCTTCTAGGGTGATATGGCTGGCAAGTTATCATGGGTAACAGCCCATAGGTAGGTTGTCCAGAGCCCAGTCACTGGACCTTTCTCTTTTTCCTGCCCTTAGGTAAATCTTAGACCAGGGAAGCTACCTATTTTTTTTTTTTTTAAAAAAAAGGAGAAAAGAACAAAAAGAAATAAGCCACACTTCGCCGCACGAGTATGGCTGGCAAGTTGTCGGTGGTAACAACTCATCGACCGGTTGTCCAGAACCCAGCTCAGAAAATGCACTAAAAATTCCCAAAACACTTAGGAAGAAGCGGAGAAGTAGAATAAATCGGGAAGATATACACTGGATTCACCCTTGTGTTGACCCCGTAAAAAAAAATAAAAGTAGGGAGAAAGCTACCGGTTGTAAAGATACACTTTTAGGTAGAATTCTGGTTAGGTCACCTAGAGGCGTAGAAATCTGAAGTCCGTTTTAATTACCGGTCAACGAGTCTATCACAATCACAATAAGATGCTTAAAGCTTAGGGTTCTCATTAAATTTTATGTGAGTTGAATGGCCGTAGAAAGCCACCACTTTGTAGCCACCATGATGCAATCAATGAAATCATCTTTTATATATCTCTATGTCTACGTGTGAAAATCACCATGAGCTGATTGCCATATTTCCTTGTGATTAAAGTTGCATGCGCAAAATTTGTATTCTCTTGCAACTAAGCATGTCGTGCATCAATATGAATTATTGTAAACGGGCATGCATTTCTAAATAAGTAGAGTGAGCTAGATTGAATTCAAATCTGTGTTTTCTAAATGCCTCCCAGAGATGAATGATCGGGACTTAAGTCTCGTTATTTTATAAATTATTTTTGACGAGTGTTTTTGGGCACTATACTATGACGAGATCTCTATTTTCAAAACATGCACGAGAATCGCCTCCTGTCAAGGGGGTGAGGTCCCTGTACATCCCTCACATGAGCCTCACCCATGACACTGCTCACACAGGTCTGGCACTCACCCGATTACCCGCCTAAACTAAGCACTCCTTGCTCACCACCCACTCTTGGTGAGCTTGATCCTGGGTACGCTCACCCGAATACCCGATAACTCAGAGTGTGGCTCTGGGAGGGCGGATCCCAGAGAGAGAAAGAGAGAAGAGCACGCGGGGGCAGGGGGTTTTGCTCTGTGGTTCAACGACTAACACTTAGCTGTTTGAGGAACCCTTCCCCTTGTTCGTGAAGAGAAAGAAGAGAGAAGGCACAGAAGAAGGAGAGAAAGCCAGAGAAGAAGAAGAAGCAGAAGGGCACTATAGCAGTGAGTGGGTTAAGCCATCTGATTAGCTGAGCAGACGTCTGAGATTCAAATCACTTATTGATAAATGCCAGTTTATCATCATTCTTATGCTTTAAAACTAACCTAGCTCTTAGGATTTTACTCCGCAAACGGGTTTTTGGGCTGCATTTAGGCATAAATTAGGATAGGCATGCATTGCATTTTTTATTGTCATTTTAATGTGTTTTTGTGAGTGTTAGGTATGTACTGATGTACAGATCCCTAAAACCCTAGCACTCAAGAAGGCAAATGGTGAAGGAGAAGCCCAGACTAGCTGGAACCCAGCTTGATCCAGCTCACCACAACTGAAACTTAGCTTACTTAAACTAGGGTTAGCTCATCCCAGCTCCATTCAGCTAATCTCAGCTGGATGGCAGCTCAAGAGAGTTCACCTTAGCTCACCCTAGCTCAAGTCGGCTTAGATCCAGCTCAACTTAGCTGAGTCTAGCTCATCTCAGCTCCCACTAGTTCACAGGGAGCTCTAGCTAGCTCAACTGAGTTAACAGGAGTTCATCCCAGCTCAGATCCAGCTACATCCAGCTCCACTCAACTCCAGCCAGCTGAAGAAGAATTCATCTCAGCTCAGGAAGCTCAAGTCCAGCTCTCGGGGACTAAGCTTAGCTCATCTCAGTTGAGCTAAGATACCTTAGCTGCCTCAACTAGCTTGATTCTCCCCGGGAGCACCAGACCTAGCTCACCTTAGCTCATTTTGGTAGAAGCTAGCTCACTTTAGCTTGTCTTAGCAACTAGCAAAGAACTAGCAAGCTAAGCCAGCTTGAGTAGCCCCATGCCAGCCTCTTCAGCAGCAGCCAGCTCCAGCTCCAGCTCCAGACTTCTCCTCAGCTCCTTCCTCCAAACCCTAGCTCCATTACCTTCTCCTCTACTCCACCTTTAGCTAAGCTAGCTTAGCTTATCTTATCTTAGCTTAGCTTAGCTAACAACTAGCTCCTTGGCCATCCATTACCTTAAAAATCAACCCTAGCTAGCTCCACCAACTCAAGCCTACCTAAGCTAGCTACCTGATGAGAGCCTCATCATGAGCCATAACTAGCTCATTTTGACCCAATAAAGAAGATAAAAGCTCCTACATAACCTAGAAGAAGGCCTAACTAAAGGAACAAGTGATCTGAGAAGAAAACATGAAATAAAGGTTAAAACTGCAATTTTACCATTGCAGTAGATAAACAGGATTTCTTAGAGGCAAAACATAGGTCAAATGGTCTAAATGAGATAAAAAGTGGGTTGAGTCAATCAGAAATGGGTTCATGTGCAATCTAAGAACTAAAAGACACTTAGTAACCCTAAAACAGACTCGCTTAAATTAACAAGGTTTCGGTCAGAACAAAAAGCAAGTAAACCCTCTACAAATCATGGAAAAACATACTCTAGGGTTTAGAACACTTAATTTGGCCTTTGGAACCTAGTTTGACCTAGATTAGGGTCCTAGCTCTTCAATTAACTTAATTTGGGTTTTTACGCAAAATATCCAGTCAAACGAGGTCAAACCTGAAATCTAACTTCTCCATTGGATTCCTTAGGTCCAAATTAGGTTTGTACCAAAATTTGGACCTAAGGAGGGGTCATCTTGACCTACTTTGCAATTTAGTACACCCAAATCACAAATTGGTCCCTATCTTTTGAATACCGTTGCAGAGAACCCCCTAGGTTCTTCGCCTCCTTTGCAAACCGGTCCTGCCGCCATTGCTAGGGCAGAACCGAGCTCCGGCGAGGTTCGGAGAGGGATTGCTCTCTAATCCCTCAGAGATTCCCTCCCAGAAATGGAAGGAGGATTCTCTGAGGAATTCCCTTCCTTATAAAGTCAATTACAATCGTTGGTGTGAACCCAATCTCTCGTGCGAACGCACGAGAGATTTGGGTATCCTAACTCCTTTCCATCTCCGGCGACCAACCTCAGGCAATTACGTGCCCTTCACGCCCTGCACACCAAATCCAGCGCCTATATAAGAACCCACAACTCCGGCCGAAGGGGCTGAGCTTGATTTGGCCGAGTTTCCCCCTTCAATTCCTCTCCTCCTGCTCGGCCAAATGCCCCAGCTAGCTCCGGCGAGCCCCCCTCCCCTCCCTCTTCGCTCTGCCACAAAACCAGTGGCAGAGTTAGCTTCCTGACCTCCCTCCGCGTCGCGCAGTACCAGCGCACGCCGCCTCAGCCCCGTCGTCACCGCCGTTCTCCCCCACTGGGCGTCATCTTCTCCGGCGACAGCAAGTACTGCTGTCCGCCTTCTGTCCCCTTTCGTCCTTACAATTAGGTTAGAACTCCTCTCCATCCTATCCTCTCTCTTTTCCCCCTGTTATCTCATCTGATTACCCCTCGACCGACGCTGACCACCCTCATCTTCCACATCACCGACCAAACTCCGGCGAGCCGCCCACACCACTCCGCCACTCCACACGGCTCGCCAACCACCTCGTGAGCTCCGCCTCACCACCAGGAACTCGCTCCACCCCACAACTGCCACTCCAGACCTCCATAACCACCCCCCGAACAACCCACCATCTCCGGCCACAGGTTGACCTAGGCGGGCACGCCTAGGCCGACCGGCAACCTGCAGCATCACCCACCGCCTTCGCCGTGCTACTGCGAAGGTTTCCAGCTATTCTAATTGGGCCAATAGGCCGTTCTGTGGAAGCTCAAGTGAACGCCCCGGCCACCATTAACAGCCGAAGCAGCAGGAAGCTTGGAGCAGCAGCAGGCGTCAGGCTTCCCAGGCGGCAGGTGCAGCAGACTCTCGCAAGTGTTGCGAGGTGACTGAGTTCAGCAAGGAGCACCAGCAGGGCCTTCAGCGTGGGCAATTGCACACGAGAGTCTGCGGGCGCACGCAAAGGAAGGGCGGAACGTTTAGTCCCACATCGTGGAATCTCAAGGCACAGGTATGGTATAAAGAGTTTTTGTGATATACGTTTACTGCCTCGAAAGCACAGGGGTGAGGTCCCTCACTGACCCCACCCGCCTCGTCCGCGGCCTGACCACGCGGACCTGGCGGATCCGACCCGACCTAGACCTACGCACTCCTCGCGCATCACACACCTGCAGGTGCGCCTGGTCCCGGGTACGATCCGACCCGATTGAGACTGTGGCTCTGGTAGAGCGGTTAGAGTGAATTGCTTGAGAGAGAGACACGCGCGGGTAGAGGGAGAAGGGTTAGGTTTTGTTCCCTGTGCAGGCAGGCTGATTGCAGGAGAAGGACGTGGCCGCTGCAGAAGAAAGGAGAAGCAAGACAGAAGAAGAAGAAAGAAAGAAGTCTTCGCAGGAGAAGGAGGAAAACAGAAAGGTTAGAAGTCTTCGCAGGAGAAGAAGAAGAAGGACAAGGGAAGATTGCAAAGAGATCCGAAAGGCAAAGCAGAAGAAGAAAAAGAGAAAGAAAGATCACATTTAAGAAGTCTGATACATAAATCAGACGTCTAATTCTATTTTTTACATCTTTCTTAAAAACTCTTTGAATCAATTATATTTGCATTTAACAGTTGTATTCTTGGGTTTTACAAAGTACTGAGTTTGCTCCCTGTGTTCGACCTCGGATACTCTAGTTGTTCGAGTAATAAAATTATTTGTTTAAACGTTTTGTCGGTTCTACTGCAACGTAATACGCCTTTAAATCCGCACGAAACGTCCCTGAACACTACCCTACTTAAGTTGGCGCCACCACCTAGCCACCCCTTCACCCCATTATCTCCACCAAAAGACACTTCAAGTTGGCGCCAAAAACCACCCCTAACCACCCCCATTTTGGCGCCAACTTTCAGCCTCTTCATCCACCATACACCTACCCATATAACACATCCTAGCCATCCACATACCCCCCTTCTAGAACCTTAACGTGACGCCACCTAATAGCCTTCTAGAAATCCCATTTTGGCGCCAACACTAAGGGGTGTCAACACCCATAACTACCCCCTTGGTGTCCCTTAAGGTGGCGCCAACTCTCCTTGGCCATGGGATCTCCAACCACCTCCATCAACTCATCTTGGCCATCCAATTCAAAGGTCACCATAGCCCCCTTCCTATTCTATAAAAAGCCACCACCTACCACCATTTTGGGGCATCCTCCCTTAGTATATTTTTCTACCTAAACCACCTATACCTACGGCCAAGAAGAAGGAGTAGAGAAGGAGATTAAAGGGGCACATTACCAGCCCCTTTGGTGCCTTCTTCTCCCCACTCTCTTCAACTTGAGTCACGCCAAGGAGGAGGACTCTTCCACTTCAAGGAGGACGGCCATGCAAAGGAGGACTTAGGGTGGACGTCCACCCTTGGAGAGAAACTTAGGGCACGCCCCCCTAGGGCTTGCCTTGGAGGACATCACCTTGGCGGAGCACTGCAAGGAAGGAGTTGAAGGACTCTTTTCAAGATTGGGAGCCACCAACCTTGGAGCAAGAAGCCCTCTTCTTCACCATCTATCTAGAGGATTTGTGTTTTCTTTTCTTATTTGCATTTTTCTAGTAGTACAAGCTTTCCTCTACTAGGCCTTTTGTAAAACACTTTATCAATTATCTAGTTGCCTTCTTTGCATTTCTTGTTTGCATTTCTATTAGCTTATTTTCAGCATTCTTCACTCCCTCTCCCTAATTATTCTAGGCCTCCACTTGCTTAGAGTGAGCTTAGGGAGAGGCTCTACTTGCCACATAGAAGTAGTATTTAAATTGAAGTGTAAATCACTTTTCCCGCCATCAGTTCGCATGTTGCCTTAGCTTAAAAACAAAAAAATGATATATTGAAAAAAAATACCAAAAAGAAAGTTGAGATTTATATTCCTAGCAAGAGAATCAATTTTGCAACCATATTGCCTCCTTGGACGACCCTAGATACTTCCCTATCTAGGATTATAAATTTAAGAGCGAAAGTGGATTTACGCGTTACAACGACCTAATTAACAAACGACGTAAAATCGCTATCACTTATCCTACGTGGCTTTAGATTGATTGTTACTATTGAAATATTTGATATAATTGTGAGGGGCAATTGGTGATTCAAATCACCATTTTACCTAATTCTTTTTGCACTATTCGACATACGCTTTCATTCATATATCATTATTGCTTGGAATTTTATTATAAATTGCTTATATTGTGTGGAATTGCAATCTTGAGAATCATTTTTGCCAATTGCTCCCTATTTTCAACCTCGGACTTATATTTGAGTAATAAATTCTAATTGTTTTCAAGTGATTTCGACCTATACTACGACTCAGCTTTTATAACCTCGATTTCGCTTGCTAACACCCGTGGTTCTCCTTCCAAATTGGGGTGTGATGAGGGGCAGCTACGATGGCACCACGTGGTGCCATCGTGGCTGTCCATCTTCTTTTCCTTGTATCTGATGATTTAGGCCTTTAATTAGGTTGATTTCTGCACCGTTGGATTACGAATGTCGATCTGGATTCATCCGCACGGTTGGATTTATCACTTGAGGTCCAGATATTCTTCAATTTCCCCTTGGCTCTTGCTTCTTCTGTGAATTCCCTAGGGTGCTATGGGAGCCTGATTGATGCACTCTTGGAAGTGTTGGACTCTTGTTGTTATTCTGAATGGATCCATAAGGTTGGATCGATCATCCGCAGCCCTAGATTACCTGCAATTAATAATACCCCTCAAATACTACTTTATTATGTATAAAACATATAAATCATCTAAGACGTAAAGTACGATGTGTATGCATGCAGATTTCCCGTGTTAAGCTTGGTTCTACCTTAATTCAAGCGAATTAGGGTTTATGATTACCGTGCAATCAATATTGTACTCATCGTATTTATGTTGAAGAGGGCTCATGACCTTCTCATGAGATGCAGAGAAGACTTAACTCGACTCTCTAGTAGGTCATGAAAAAGGAGATCATCAAGTAGCTCGATGCGAGAATCATCTACCCCATCTCTGATAGCCGTTGGGTGAGTCCCATTCAGGTTGCGCCTAAAAAAGCAGGACTCACCATGATTATTACTAAATCTGGAGAAACCATCTTCACTTGGATTGCGAACTCGTGGAGAGCCTGCATAGACTATTGGAAGTCGAATACCTCCATGAAGAAAGACCATTTCCCTCTCCCATTTTTTAACCAGATCCTTGAGAAGCTGGAGAGGAATCGATTTTTCTGCTTTTTGGATGGGTACTCTGGATATAACCAAGTGGCAATTCATCCTGAAGATTAGGAGAAGACCACCTTTACATGCCCTATGGGACTTATGCATTTCGTAGGATGCCATTTGGGCTATGCAATGTGCCTGCCACTTTTCAGCGGTGAATGCTAGCCATATTCTCCAATATGGCAGGTAAATACCTTGAAGTCTTCATAGACAACTTCTCGTTATTCGGTTAGACATTCAATGATTGCCTTCTGCACTTGTTCAGATCCTCTAGCAATGCATTGAAGTGAACCTGGTTCTCTCTTAAGAAAAGAGCCATTTTATGGTTCCTGAGGGCATCGTACTTGGACACCTCATATCTGAGAAAGGTATCCAAGTCGATCGAGCTAAGGTGAATCTGATTTCCAAACTTCCTATGCCTTCCTCGGTCAAAGACATTCGATCATTTCTGGGGTACGTCGATTTTATTAATGTTTTATATCTAATTTCTCCAACATTGCACGACCCTTGACGAATCTTCTCTCAAAGGACACTCCCTTTAAGATGACAAGTGAGTGTGTTCGCGCATTCGAAATCTTGCGTGGTCGAGTAACTCAAGCTCCAATCCTACAATCTCCTTACTGGTCTCAGCCATTAGAGATCATGTGCAATGCATTTGATTACGTAGTAGGAGCGGTACTTGGGTAAAAGATTGATGGGAAACCAGTGGTTATATATTACTCCAGCAAGACATTGGATGAGGCTCAACCTAATTATACGATTATGGAGAAAGAGCTACTAGTCGTAGTATTTGGTTTGGAGAAATTCAGATCATACCTCTTAGGATCCCATGTCATTATTTACTTGAATCACACTACTGCGAGGCACTTACTTGCGAAGAAGGATTCCAAACCAAGGCTGATTTGATGGATCTTGCTCTTGCAAGAATTTGATTTGGAGATACGCGATAAAGCAGGAAAATAGAATGTAGTTGCTAACCATTTATCTCATCTTCTTTCTTCGATCATTGACCCATCCGGACTTATTAGCGAGCATTTTCAGAATGAACATCTTTTGGTCATTAATGACTTCCCTTGTTTGCTGATATCATGAACCACTTGGTCACTAGAAAAGTCCTATCTGATTGGGCCAATACCAGTCGAGACAAGCTGATTTTCGATGCCAAGTACTATTTCTAGGAAGATCCCTATCTATTTCACATTGGTAATTAGAAGATGCATTTCTGATGATGAGGTCAATGATGTTATATCTATCTGTCACAACCAAGCCTACAGTGGTCATTTCTCCGGACATAAAACCACAGCTAAGATCCTTCAGTGTGGGTTCTTTTGGCTCACATTGTTCAAAGATGCACAAACTTATTGTAGGACATGTGCCTGTTGCTAGACTCTCGACAATATGGGCCCGCGCGATATGATGCCCTTAAATCTAAACATTCTGTGTGAAATCTTTGATATTTGGGGGATTGATTTTATGGGACCTTTTCCCGAATCCAATGGCTTTGAGTATATCTTACTTGTTGATTATGTCTCGAAATGGATCGAAGCCATCCCCACGAGAACGAATGATCATAAAGTTATTCCTGGTTTCATTTAGGAGAACATCTTTTCCAGATTTGGGGTTCTGACGAGAGACTCATCATGATCTCTAAATACCCCTAATTAACTAGTCTTCCTAGTTAATTAGCTAAGGTTATGAATATATAAGGGTTAATTATAGAGTATGGGATATTTAGTAAAGGACCTTTGAATAAGCTAAAAATGATATTTTATCATTCAATTAACATTATTAACAATTTAATTAATAATTGGACTCGAAATCTTATTAATCATTTCCTTAATTAATAAGTTAAGTAACTTAAACATGATGTATACCTAAGTATATAATAACTTAAGTAATTTTACTTAATCTAATAAATTAACCTAAAAAGGTCAAAAATGTAAATTCAAGGTGAAACGTAATATTTACCTTATTTTCTAACATATATAAAAAGTTGAAAAAGATTTAAGTTAAAATAAACCTTTAAAACCTGAGTTTACATTTTGGTTCCTAAAGTTCATTACAATCGGGTCCTTAATTTTCACTTAGGTCCTTAAGTTTCATTACATTTAGGTCCCTTTTCGTCTTCTTCTTCATCTGTTTGGACAGCTGACGACGGAGAGTAACGCCACCACACGATCACCGCCCTACCGACATCAACCTTCTTTCTCCAAGCTCTTGGAGCTTGGGCTCACCACTCCATCTTCATCCACCGGTCTGGATTAATCAGAAATCCTAATTTTTGGTGGGAGTTAACCTCATCATCGTCGGAGATGATGCCGGAGGTTAAGCTCCTCAAGCTTCTTCTTCGTCTAGACCTTGCCACTCTCTTCGTCGCCAACCACTATAAATACCCCCTCACCCCTCCGATTTCGGGCAAGTTGGCTCCCTTCCCTCTTCTAACACTGCAGCTGACTTCGATAGGCTATTCTCTCCGCAACTCCGGCGACCTTCCACACCACTCTCTGACTTTCTCCATTCATCCTGTTTAGCTGAGGAGATCCGCTGAGGTCGGCCGCATCTCTGGACACAGGTGTCGACCAAGGAGTCCTCTACTCCATCCAAATCCACCCGTCGGAGATTTTCCTCTTACACCCTCTAATTTCGTCGTCCGCTATGAACCTTCGGCGGAACCCTATTGACCCCTTCGTCCAGGTAATGGTAGACTAGGAGTAGGAGTAAGATAGCTTAGCTAGTTAGATAGTTAGAGAAGAGTTAATTGCAGAATTTCACATGTCATCTTCTCCGACTCCGGTGAGCTCCTTGAGCTCACCAGAGCCTTAATTTTGTCTTTTAAACTCATTGTCCACCTTCCTTTAACCCTCATAATCACTTCTAACCCACTTAATCACTAATTTGATCATTGAATCGCCTAATTCACCTTCACCTCCACTAACTACTGTCACTGTCCATGGCGACAGTAGCTGAGTTTAGAACCACCTTCATAGGGTTCTCCATCACTTATTCATAACCTAAGGACCCTAATTGACACTTTAATATGTAGAATTACCACATATAACTTAAGTGCCCAATTTATAATTAAGCTCTTGAGCTCGCTGTCCATGGTAACTCAGGAGTAGTTAAAATCCTTAATTATATATATATTTATGATCGTGAATATCTGTTGACTTGTTTTGACCACTCAATTGAATGGGAAAATAAGTCCTGAGAATTAACAACACAGATCCTTTGAAAAATGAATTTTACTATCAAACCTTAACTCTAATGAACAAATGGAGAATTAATTGAGTCCCTGAGGTTCCTTGCAACCTCAGGAACCTTTTTAATTAAAAAAATGGCACAATTCTCATTCTGTGCGTAGTTTGCATCTTTTTCTGGACTCACCGGAGCTTCGACGAGCTCCGGCGAGTCATTTTCGACCTTCAGCCTTTAGAACTTATTGAGAAGCTCTAGAATGGTTCAATTTTGATTCTTGATTAGTTTGAGGTCATTTATTTGAAGATTAAGTGATTGGAGTTGTAGATTGAGGTTCATCTTCTCCAACTCCGGCGGAGTTGGAGAAGTCTGACAGATAGTTTTGAGGAGCATCTAATGAACCTAGAAGCTTCAGTGTAGTGCATTGAAGCTATTCATGTCTTCAAATCCGTGAAATAATCTTTCAATTGCTCTGATGAATAGACCACATTAGGATCTTAGGCGGAAAGCTTAGAACCCTAATTTTTAGGGTTAGAACACCTATCTGAGGGTCTGAATGAATTCATGATGTTGAGGAGATGCTATTTGAGGTTTTAATTTCTTGGGAGAAGGCATTAATCGGAAAGTCAAAACTTGAAGCCTTTTAGTCAAACCTAAGTCTGATTCTTGAGTTCTGAGCTCGATTTAAGGAATTAATGAGATAAAGTTTATTCTGAGAGGTCTGTGAACAGTATTAGAGTGATTAAAATGAACTCAGATGAATGATTTGGTGAGAATTCAAACCCTGCTAGTTTGGGTTGTTTTAGAACCCAAACTGATAGCAGTGGTATTTTGATGAGTTTTGATCTTAAATCCTGCCTAAATCAATCTGTTTCAACCCTTAGAGCTAGTTGAAATCAGTTAGATATGTTCTGTGTCTGTTGCACATTTCTAAGTCTGAAATTTCATTCTCTGAAGCTTACAGAGAAGTTTCAAGCTTCTCTGTGTTCCTGAAGCCTTGAGAGCTTCAAAACCCACTTCTGTAACTACAGAATCATATATAGAAAGAATCTAGAGCCTTAGCTGAGAGAGGCAAGTCCATCTGTGGACTCTGTGAACATTAAACTCCATTTCCAGGCAATATAACCCGTAGGAACACCCTTATTTTACTCTTCAAATTGAAGAGGAAATCATCCTCTAAACTTAAAATTGACCCTGCAACCTTGTAGATCAACCTTAGAGCTTTCCATCAAGCTTTGAATCACTTGAATTGGAGCTCTGAGTAGGGAGATATCATCAATTGAAGTCGGGTCTAGAGGGGGGAACATAGTCCCACATCGGTAAGACATGAGTGCCCGCCTTGGAATAAAACTAATTTGTTAACTGGGCTATGCAGTTGTCAAGCGCTCGGCGCAATCTGAACATCTAAACATCTGAGCATTTGTGTGTGTGTGTGCGGGCGTGTGCCTGCGGGTGTGCGCCCGAGTGGGCGTGTGCGAATGTGGCCCTGGGAGGGCGAGGCCTGGGAGGCATGAGCCGATTCGGTTCAAGAGAGAGCCGGTTTGGCTCAAATGAAATAAACCAAAATCAAACCATAATGAAATCAGGCGAGGACCGAGTAGGGTCTGGTCCCACCCTGATCTCAGGGTGTTGTGTATCCTCGAAAGGACCTCGCCGCAAATAAAAATAATTTTTGGTTAAAGAGTAAAAATAAACCTGGTTCAGTTGAAGGATCAAAGGAAAAGCTAAGGAAAGATAGAGCTGAAGGTTAAGTGTTGAACTGAAGGCTAAGGTTAAAGGAAAGAAAGGAGAACAGGCACACTAAGGAGCAAAAGAAGAAGACTAAGGGAAGAGAAGAAGAAGGCAGGAGCAGAATAAGAGAGGAAAGAAAAGAGCTCAAGAGAGAGTAAAAAAATAGAGAATAAAGGAAATAAAGAGAAAGAAAGAAAGAAAGAGAGAAGAAGAGAAGAGAGGTTGAAGAATAAAAGAAATTATGAAGGATGTTTTTCTTGTTTTATTTTTAATTTCTCTTACTTTCAATTGTTGTAATAAGGCATGCCTTGATTAAATAACCCCTTTCTTGCCTTAAATCATTTGAAATAAATAGAGGATTTACATGCTTTAAACGTTGAAAATGAGTTTTCATATGGGATTTTGCATACTTCTTCAATCTAATCAATTTTTGCAAAATTCATGTTTCTAAATTAACTTAAATATACCTCCAAAACTTATAAAGAAAATAAAAGATAACTAGTGAATTTAGAATGAATTATACCTCCCAACGAATGACCTGGACTCAAACAGTAAAAAAAATTCTAAAATGTTAGGTTAATTCAACCATATACTACACAACTAACACAATTTCGAGTTAACCTAAGTTACTTTTCTCTACTCTTAATTAAGTGAAATTAACTTAATTACCGAGTTGAGTAAAGGAACGCATTAGGTTCCTAAGGCCATCATCAGCGATGGTGGGTCCCACTTCTTGAATGTGCACTTCCAGTCCCTATTAAAGAAATATGGGGTGTTGCATCTAATTTCAACTCCATATCACCTACAAACCAATGGACTGGCTGAGCTCTCTAATCGGAAGATCAAGAAAATTCTTCAGATCACTGTCAAACTTGACAGAAAAGATTGGTAGACTCGGCTTCTGAAAGCATTATGGGCTTACAGGACTGCCCATAAAACCCAGCTAGGGATGTCTCCATTCATATTAATTTATGGAAGGCAGGTCACCTTCCTATAGAGATGGAGCACAAGGCCTATTGGGTAATATGGAAGTGTAATTTTGATCTCAGGGAGGCTAGAATCCACCACCGTTTGCAAATGAGTGAGATTGATGAACTATGCAATGATGCGTACGAGAACTCACGTATCTACAAGGAGTAGATTAAAGCCCTTCATGACAGGCACATTTCACAAAAAGCTTTTTATCCTAGTCAAAAAGTGCTTTTCTTCGATGCTCAACTCAAGGACTCTTCCTAGGAAAGTTAAGATCAAAATGGATCGAACCTTTTCTAGTCTGGGATCTTTAGAAATGGAGCTGTCAAAATTAGTGAACTCAGTCACAACTCTAACCCTTTTGTAGTGAATGTCAAAGACTGAAACCATTCCTTGAGCTTACTGATTCAAATCTGGCTGCTGAATCTTTTCATCTCCACTCCTCTTGAGATGCATTGTGCCTAGCTGATGGCATTAAACTTAGCGCTTAACGAGAGGCAACCCATCTTTTGAAAACCTGAAACCCTTCTTATCCTTTCAGAACTGCATTCCTATTGCACTTTAGCGTTCATACTTTAGAATAGCTTACTCCACCTCCGATACTCGTATTAGAGCTTGAAATCATTCACAATAGCTAGCCCGACCTGATCACCCACCCTTGTGAACCTATTCTAAAATATGAACTAAGTAGAATTCAAACACACCTTATTTGCAATGAAGGCATTGTAAAACTTAGTCATGGGGGGTATTAAAGTGTAAAACGAGTGCAAATTCAAGGGGTTCTCACAAAAAAAAAAGAGGAGAGGATGAAAGGGGAGGATATCTTTTCGAGCTAAATTGAAAATATGTAGTTTGGAGGAAAAAGGGAAATGTAGGAAGGAAAAGAGTAAAGAAAAAAAAATTGTGTTAATGCTAGTAGTTGAGTATGGAACAATACCTAAGTTTTAGGCTGGAAAGATTGATGAATTAAGACCTGAAATGCTAAAGAAAAGGAGATAAGTAAGGGATACTGACTTTAGGCCTCCAGGGCTTACTTGGGCTTAAAAATTGAAGTATTTATTAAGATTTGGCCTATTCCACAAGAGGTTGAGGGAGTTGCGAAGCTGATGTATTAAGTCTAAAGCTTAGGGAGTATTCGGCCTTGTTGTCTACCCTTTGGTTTGTGGGACTTAGTAACCTAAGCATCTACATCCCACACAATGGTTTGGTTCAGTGAGCTTAATGAAGAATAATCGCCAAAAAACTGTTTGTTTTTTAAAAGGAAAATGGTTTCTCGAAGATCTGACTTAGGAGTAGCTCAAAAACACAAGTTGATTAAAGGAGTTCCCACAATTGAGAGGAGTGAATACTCCCCTTGAAGATGTGTTATAACAAATTGTCTCCTTGACACCTGTCTCCTATGATATTTAAATGTCCTACCGAAGGCATGTAAGTGCCTTGTGGTGGTTTAGGTGCCATGAGCAACATTATGCCAAAATGTCAATTGCCAGGGACTGGATTAGTTAAAGAATGCCATGGACAACACTATTACAAAGTGTCGATTGCTAGGGTTCTGGGGGTTGCCATGGGCAGTCTTATCCCGAAGCATCGATTGCTAAGGACCCTTCGAGGATTGATGATGGGGATGAGGAATCTGACACAGACCGTGCTGAAGGCTAATTAGATGTTAGATTTAGGGGAATCATAAAAAATTACAAAAAGAGAAAAATCTCAAAAAGAAAATATCTCTCTATTCTGAAAAATACACTGGCAAGTTGAACCTGGATCTTGCTGCACGAACATGCGGGTGCTTTAACCGTTGGGGTCAATGAACCTCTAGGCAAATTCTGGGGCCTTAGAAACCTTTATTGCAGACCCAAGGTTGAGGCTGGTTAGGTCTGTATCTTGGCTAGTACTTGAATACCTTAGGCCTAAAGTTGGTATTTTGAACTAATCTCTAGAGGTGTGGCATGATAAGGCATCCTGACGAAAAAACCTGGTCTAGAGATCTGGTCTGTTTCATAAGATTTTACTACGGATTAGCAAAAGTTAGGCATGAGGGTATGATGGTAACACCATCATCTACCATAACTGGCCTAATTTAGCCTAATTCCAAGGTTAAATGCTCCTTAATAATCTTTAAAAGAGCATAATTCAGTTCTGTGTTGAATTTGGGAAAAATATGAGAAATTAAGTTAATTATATTGTTTTAATGCATTATGACAAATACAGATTAACTAAGGGGTTAATCAATGCCTAATATAAGGTTAAATGAACTTAAATTCCCAAGAAGTTGGCTCGAACGGACTAAATCAGGGCTTTCTGAGAATTAAGAATTAATTTAACAATAAAACCCTATTTGTAGCCTCACTTCAATTGAATAGGTTCTGGTGGAAATAAATGTAATCTAAACCTCCTAAAAATCATTGAAAAATATTCTATCAGGTTTGGAACTTTCACTTTGACCAAATAACCCCATTTTGACCAAAAATAGAGGCCAAGATGGGAAATTGCTTTGAACTATAGTGTAAATTACCTAGTCAAACTTAGTCCAAACCCAAATTTTAGATTACCATTAGATTATTTAGGTCCAAATTAGGTAACCCCTAAATTTTGAGCCTAATCAGAGTCTAGCATGACTTAGTTTGCATTTTAGCCTGTTTGTCTTTATTTAATGCATATACCTCCTTATATTTTGATTTTTCTTACAACCAAGTCCTTTCCTTGTTCTTCTTCATCCAAAAAAGGCAACAACAGGAGCAGTTGAAGAACCCAAACCTCGTCGACTTTTGTTTGAAGGGATCTCCATCAAATCTTCTCCAAATCCCACCAAATTTGGTGGGATTGCTCATGAGATCAAGCACTTTCAATCAACGAAGATCTCAAGCTCCAAATTAGAGCCAATCACCGCTGGACAGCTCAAAATTTATGGAACCTAAATCAGCCTCGCAAGGAAATCTTGTGAATTTAAGGCCAATTGGTGCAAATTCCTCTTCTATATAAGTGCTTGGGCATTCCCAAGCATAAATTGGTCAAGAAATAACTATGTTTCACCCTCTTCTTCCTCCACGGTCGTCATGTTCTTCAACTCTGGAGATCCTCTCCATTCTCCTTCTTCCGTGCATGCACCGACCAAAAAAGCATCACCACCATTTTTCCCATCCTCCTTCGACTCTAGGCAGCCAAAGCTAAGTCGCTTGGACCCGTTCATCATCGCTAAACACCTCATCGTTGCTATCATTATCCTCGCGTCTGGCCGACCAGTGTCGGATGTAATTCCTCCTCTTTCGTCCAAATTAGGTAGTTCTTCCTCTTCCTCTCTTCTCATAAAGTAGATTAGAGTCCTTAAACCTCGGAATTAGTCTCATTTTGTCGTCGTTCTTCTCCTTCCCCACGATAGGCGAGAGCTTTGGTGATCTTGACCCTGATCTCTACGCCATCATCCACCTTGCCATTCACCACATAAGTACCATGAGGTCTTTGTGATCAAAAGCCCTCAAGAAATTGAGGCTTTTGAACCAAACCCTCCATCAAACACCATCTTCACCTAACACCGTCCTCGCGTCTAGCCGACATCTTCATGTCATTTCGCACCAAATTCTTGCCACCATCACCTTCGTCGGTCCACGACAAAGCTTCTTGCATGTTTAATTCACAGTTGGTGACAGGAGTTGCTACTTCTCCACAATTCAGTCCTTGTTGCAAAGGGTTCCAAGACACCTGAGGGCAACCTGGAGCTCCTCTAGTTGAGCTCTTCATCGCTGGAAGCTTCTAATCTCCCTTCGTCACTTAAATTCCCAATTGTGGATCCTCAAGGTCCCATTCATTTATTATATTAGGATTTTTTGCTTTCTTATATTAGATTAGATTAGTTTGGATAGTTTAAATTACAATTTCACTGTTTGATTGCTTTCAATTAGGGGTAGATTAGTATAATTGGTTCTCTATCATGATCCACCCACTCTGATTAGTTCTTATTAGAGAGGAAGATCCACTCGTTCATTTCGATTCATTGATCTTTCCCTTCATCCCATAATTGCCTTCTACTTCTTTCCTCGAGGTTTTAATCCATTATCATCCCATCCATAAGGGTCACTTTAGATCGAATGCTTACTAGCTCCCAAATCTAAAGTGCGTGAAATTCATAGGAGGGTCTTCCCATTCATTTCATATGACCACAAGGACCCTCCTTGTGCTTTGAATTGGAACCAATTTGATTGATTGAAGTTGATTTAATTTTGCCGTTGATTGAAGAATTTTGTAAGCAATTTGGTTTTAATCAATTTTAATCAATCAAATTGAGTTTGTATTAGTGTAATTGGATTGATTGCGAAGGGCTTAAGCTTCTTTGATTTGATTCTCATTGAGTAATGAGCTTATGCCCAATTTTAGACTTCAATATTGTTCTTCACCTAGGTAGTGAGTACCAAGGAAAATCCGATGCACGGATTTGAGATTCCAACGATGACCTAATGAATTCCTAAGCATTGCCTACCTTTCCTAAACACCAATTAATAGTGTATAGGAAGTATAGGTGATCAAATCACCTTGGCGATCACATATCAAAAGTCCAGATGGGCAATAATTTGATTTCACTAAAAATGATTTCAATCAGTCACTTGAGGATCTTATTACGTTTGAATGGTATCTATGTAGGTCTGAGTTTAGTTTTAAAGCAAATAGATAGCCTAATTTGGTCTCTCACCTTCACGCTGTCAATAGTGTAAGGTAGGTATCTGAATAGGGTTTCTAGAGTTCTTCGACCTTAGATCTAATTTGAGTTTGATTTTAAATCTTCCGGTGAGCATTTGCGACAATTTGTTTTGAGGTTTTAATGTTTAGAGTCAGATCTGGGATAAATCTCCAATTACCCAAGTCTGAGCTAAAATGTGGATTTAAAGAATTCAATTAATACTCTAATGTCTTGATCAAGGCTTGAAGATTGTTTGCAATGATTTTAAAATGTAACGTAGTATTTTGAATGATTTTTTGAGTATCAAATCAATTTAAGAGATGTTTTTGTCAATACATTAATAGCTACTACAATAGCTACATTAACTGAATTCAATTTGGAATTTCAATGTTTTAACCATGGTATTTGAGTGATTTTGAGTACTTTAAAGCTCACGTTTTATTTGCAAGATTTATACTGCATAGATATGATGACAATGGCTTGAGAAAGTTTTGAATTGCTTGGTTTGAATATGAAATCAGAGTTGAAGCATATTAGAACAACAATAGTAATCTCACAGTCTGTCAAGATTAAATGAAGTCTAAATTGAAGGTCCCTGACCTGTTTAAAGATCCACTTGAGTGTTCTAATGAGGTGTAATGACAAAATTTGATATAAGAAGCATTCTTGTATTGGTAATTGGCTCAAATTTGAAGTAGGAAGCTTGTATAAACCTTTGAGAATTCTTCATCAGTAGTAGGAGACCTATAAACTATCTAAAATGTATTTTAAGCCTTAATTGAATGGATGGAACATGCTTTTGTGATTAAATCTTATCCTAAATGATGTCTAGAAATTTATAATGCCTTTATCTTTCATTCCAGCAATTTTGTATGATTTTTTTAGCTTGGAATTGATTTTCTATTGCTTATAAAGCCTATTTCTAGCATTTCCATGACTAAATGTGTGAAAAATACAAAAAGAGTATAACTAAATAAACAAAATGTGTCTTGAGTTAGACTAGATTGTGTTTGAGGTGTGTGTATGGCTAGTTTTAGGTTTTGAGTCCATTTGTTGGTAGAACATACTTGCACAAGTTCGAGACTTCTCAGGTTTAGAAATAAAAAAAATCAGAAATAAAAAGCATAAAAAGAGTTCTCTTCCCTTCTTCTTAGCTTTCTCTCCTATTTCTTTATTCTCATAAAACCTAAAAACAAAATAAAAATCAGAAAAATTCCAAAAATCATAAAAATACCTTATGTATATAATGTAAATATATTTATATAATCATAATGATAATTGTATATAGTAAGTTAAATGTAAATAAAGTGTATATATATATATAACATATATATATTATTTATGTGTAGATAAGTTACAATAAGTATTTATGTTAAGCTATAAGGTATAATATTATATATATGTGTTTAGGGTATAATTAATTATAATATAAGTATATAACTTATATGTATATATGTATAACTATACATGTACACTATTATATATATGTATATTACTTAATATATTAATGATAGTATGTATTATATAAAATAATTTATTTTTGTTATATATATTTAGTTATGTATTATATATATATTTATATAAGTTAATTAAGTATATTATTAAGTTAAGCTAATGTAAATTAGTAACTTAATTAACTAATGAACTAATTTATACTGTAATCTTCAAATTATAGTTTAACTTATATTAATTATGTTTATCATCTTATTTATACACAAAATACTATGTGCATTGTATAATTATATATATATTATGAAAATCGTGTATGCAAATATGTAAATATTGAAATAAATTGGATAAAATTAATTAAAAATCTTCATTAATCATATAATTATGCAAATTAACTATATTAAACTTCAATTGTGTCATCAATTTATTAATTTATACTTTATTTAAGTAATAAACATTAATTTAAATTTGTAAATATCTCTAACTTTAATTAATTTAAAAATAGATTATATATTTAATAAACCTAAAATAATTATACCAATACGTAACTCTATATATTGGCTACAAGATTATGTAATTTAATTATATATTAGGATCTTAATTAATGGCTAATTAAGCCTCCAAAATTATAATAAATCACACATGCAGCGTTGAAATGGCACCCCAGTTTAGTGCCACATCGGGTGTTGACAAGTGCCTGATGCATATAATAGGTTTTTGTAACGAATGTGTGCCCCAGACGTCTTTTAAGACGTCTGGGAGGTGGCTCAGACGTCGGACAAGACGTCTGGGATAACAAACAGACGTCTGATAAGACATCTGGGATAGTTTAAAGACGTCTGGAAATCCGTTATTTTCGACACACGCGAGTCGCCTGCGCGCCTGAGCGCGCAGACCGCTTTTTCTCTCTTTTTCTTCTGCGGCTGCAGACGCCTGCGGCGCCTTCTCTCTCTCCTCTCCGCGCGGCGTTAAAAGGGGCGCGCCTCCCCTCCCGTCTCCACCGCCTTCTTCTTCTCCTTCCTGTGCGCGAGAGCGAGCGGACGTGAGGGCGGCAGCGGCGGCCGCAGTGAGCGCGGAGGTGCGGCGTGCGAGGGCGGAGCTCTGCCGTGGGGGCGAGCTCGCCGGAGCGGCTTGGCCGGCTGGCGGAGGGCGCAGGGGGCGCGGAGCGACGCGGAGAGGGACCTGCTGCGGGCTGAGCAGCAGACGCGCGAGGTTCGACGCGGGCGGTGTCGCGAGCGGAGGCCGAGCAGGGCCCTGATTCTGGAAAAATTTCCAGAATCAGACGTCTGGATTGATAGCCAGACGGCAAGGTCGACGTCTGTAAGATCATACAGACGTCTGAAAGGTGAGTTTTCGCCTTCTTCTTCCTTCTTGTCGACTGACTGTATTGAGGGAGGGGGGTTGGCTGTGCGTAGGTTCGCTGATTCGCCATCCTTTGCGAATCAGATGTCTGGAAGTTGTACCAGACGGCGGGAGTGACCTACAGACGTCCTGAGTGACCATCGGACATCTGGGATCTAGGAAAGACGTCCCTGCAGACTTCTGGACGTCTGGGAAATCACGCTGAACAGGTAATTCTCTGATCCACCGTTTAAGACGTCTGGAGGGAGTTCCAGACGTCTGATTTTGCACAGTATCGTCTTTTTCGACCCGTTTAGGGCCCGTTCGGGCTCTGTTTTCCGCGATCCGAGTTGCGTTCTCTTCAGAATTAATTCCTCTACTCGTCTACAGTAGCTATACACTATTTTGAGACACTCCTTGTGTTTGATCCTTGTGATAGGACCTCGTTCGGTTGCAGTCTTGCGAGTCGCGGAGGCGCGCGGGATTTCCGATCACGCCCCCATTACTCCCGTTGTACCTGGTAGAGTGGCTTAAGTTATTAATAAAATATGTTAAAGTATGAAACCATAACTAGAATCTAGGACATTGCATGAATCCTAGGAATGAGAAATGTATGGAATGATAGCTCCTAGGTGATGCATGAATCCTAGGGCTGGAAAACTAGTTGTATGCTAGATCCTAGGATGTGGCATGAATCTTAGGATGGAAAAACTAGTGGAATGTATAATACTGCAGTCTTGGAAAAATGGAAAGGAATATAAAGCTGCCTGTAATTTGAATTAACAGCTGCCTGTTATGAATAAAGAAACATGTTTGAGATCATGGATTTTGAGAACGTGAATCTGGAAAGTGAAACATATGATGTTCTGAGATAAAGAGCTGGAACCCTACGGGGAATTAGGAGTGGAACTCCTGGAAAGAAAAAGGAATGGAACTGAGATGTAGTTTGTACTGTCTCTTGGGTACGCAGTACCAAGGGAAGTACCTGTACCTGTTTAGTTCAGAGTGGGGCCAGCCGCCCCAGGGACTCGGGGTTAGGATTGGCCGCTCTGTACCGACTTGTTGGCCCTCGTGTACGTAGTACCGAGGAGAGCTAGTAGTGTTAGGAGAGTACTAGCTACCCCACGGGCCCCGGGGTTCTGCTAGCCTCCTTCACCGACTTGTTAGGCCCACTAGGGCAAACCAGGGTAGTCAGGCGAGGGTGCGCGGACTGTGGAGGGGCAAGGCCCCGGTTTGGTTACTGTGGAGGGGTTGGACCCCTGTTACTGAGAGGGCACTGCCCTGGTTCCGTGCTGTGCTTTGGGCGCACCCGATAACGGAAACGACTGACCGCGTGCCAGTGCGGGCTAGCTACCTGTGCGTTTATCGCGTGTGCCGTAGTCACCGTTACGTCTGTCAGTGACCTTGGGGTGGTTGACTGAGGGTAGGATCACCACGGGGGACTCTCCCGGCCAGGAGAGCACCACGTGCTACTTCTACTTTTGGAAAAGACTGCAATCAAGATCGTTCCCACGAGGACATTCGAGATCAAGTAAAGGATCTGAGAAATAAATGAAATAGTGAGAAAAATTGAAAGATGTGAATAAAGGAAGTAATAAAACATAACAGCTACTGTACACTCTACTGTTGCCTTTAGTTAGTTTGCCACTCTACTCAGCGTTTTGCTGACGTGTTACACTCGTTACCTTTTTCAGGACCAGGTGTTGAGCAGCCAGGGTCGGCGGCTGCAGAGGACGCTGGGCCGAGTAGGGTCCAGTAGAGTTACCACAGCCTTTTGTACCCCTTTTGTTTCTGTTCTAGTGAGTAGTTTTTGTTTCCGCTGTACCTTCTTTACCTGCAGTTCTTGTTATATGATAAATGCTGTTTTACTGTTGTGGTGGTACCTACTGTAGTAGTTTCTTTCCTTACTGCTGTACTTTCTTACTGTTAGTTATATTCATGCTGAATGTGGTTTATTTTACTGTCTTTTGGTTACTTCCTCGTTGGACGACTAGGTCTTGGGATTAGTCGAGTCGGTCCGGTTCTCGTGTCTCGTAGGGACTCGGGAACCGGGTCGTTACAGTTTTACACCTGATGCCTTATCGCTCGAGACTGAAGGAATGGGCTCCCTTAGGTGTGTGCGCTGTGCATGCCTTGATACTATTCAATCTATATATTAAAGCCAAATTAGGTTAGGACCTAATATAGGGCGGCCCACTAGGGGAGTGGTCCTGCAGGGTGGCCTCCGGGCATTAGGTGGTGATCCGTTGGGTGGGTCTAGTAGCAGCTACTCCAGTCCATGGTCGTCGAGCTGTGCGAAAAGCCCACCAATATTTTTGGTGTATGCTAAGATTAGAGAGTGTTTAACCTAAATAAAAGCTAAGTGTCTAGTGGTTTGGCTCTTACAAAAAATGATGAGGTGTTGGTTGCATGTAGTGAGTGTGTGTATACAAATAATATATATATACTTAGTATTATATATATATATAATTGTTATATGTACATATTTATGTATATAATAGGTTAAGTTATTATATATATTGTATATTATATTTATGTTAGTATTATAAATTAGTTACTTAGCTTAGTATTATATATATACATAAGTATTGTATATAGGTTATAAATGTGTTAGTATTATTTATGATTAAGTGTTATATACATATATATAATTTTTGCCTTAGTATGTACATATTTTCCTAAGGTTAAAACTAAGTAATGTTGTACATATGTATATTATGTATGAATAATGTATATGTAAATATAGATATATAACTAAGTTAGGTTAGCAAGACTATATAAATATGTATATATCAATATATATATTAAGTGATTAAGTAAATAATGTGTGTATACTTAATATTAATTGTAGTGTTAATGTTCAATTATCATTGTTTTTGTCTTGTCTTTATTCATATCTTTTTAGACAAGATTTGTGTATATTAACTTTCTCTTTTATTTGATTCATTTGTATATAGTTTAGCTTATATATTTTTTTTATGCCTTTTTAGTGCAAATATTCTTGAGGCATTGTTTACTAACATCCATTCTTTTGTAAATAATTAACATAGATTAGTTCATTCTTTGATTATATTGATTCTAACCATTCTTTTGTAAATAAACTTAACATTTTTGGAATAAAAAATGATTTTAGATAATAGAGAGTGATATATATTAATAACTGTCTCCTAGTGAATGACCTGGAATAAAACCAGTAAAAATTATATATAAATAAAATGACATCTGTCTGGATTGTGACATTATACTACTACAACAATAATTAACCCTAATTAATCTACAGTCTAGATTGTACATCAAGGAGCTTTGCGAGCGAGCCTTGGAGCATTCAAGATTCACCACATTGAGCCACACACATGTCGATGGGTTTAAGGGTTTTGCATACTCTTTGTCATTATTTTTGTAAAACTCTTGAAGTATTTTAATGATAATTATTATTTCATTTGAGATGATATGTGTTCTTGTTATATCTATGCATGGCTAATTTTTTTTTGCATGCAGGTGAGGGTTAGGATCGACATTATTTTCATCGTAGATGGATTTTTATTCTCTTTTGTATGTGAAAATGGGTTTTTAGGTCATTGTAATGCGAAAAATCACAATCAACTTTTAATATTTATAAACCTAGAAAGTGGTGGCATCTAGGGTCTCCAAGGAGGCAATATGTTAGTTGATTACTTGATTCTCTCTTTCGCTCTCTCAAAACTTCACTTTATATTTTTGGTTTTGGAATTTTTAGGAAATAATCGAGAAATCGGAATATGAAGACAAGAAAAACTCGTAACAGAAACTAAGCCTACATGACAAGAATTCTTCTCTTTTAAGCTCACCTTAGGCAAGTGTGCCTAGGGTAATTAAGAGAGAAGAATGTGGGTGCACTAAAAAAAATTGCTTGAAATAAATAAAGTGCAAATTGAAAGGCAAGAGATTCTTATAAAGAGAAACTAATAATGTCTACAAAATCTACTTGGAGAACTCACTTGTGTGAATGGTGCCACACAAGCAATCCCTAAATAAAGGAATGCTTGCTATTACAAAAATAAACTACAAACAAAATAAGGAATCTCCTATAAACATGATGGAGATGACTCTCGCTTCAAGTGCGACTGCTCTCGCACTATGATGAGGGCATCCTCCTTGTTGCTAGTGATCCTCCTCTCTTTCTCCTCCAAGGGTGGACGTCCACCACCCTAAATGCTTCTTTGCCTGGCCATCCTCCTAATTGCTCCTTGGTATGCACCAAGGAAGAAGGGGAGAGTAGGGTGCACACTAAAGAGACAAGGGGGTCTCCTTGATCACCTTTCTCTCCTTCTTCCTCTTTAAGCGTGTAGAGTGTAAGTATAGGTAGAATTATATGAATAAGGATGGGGTGGAAATGGGTGGTTAGTGGTGTTTTTATAGAGTGGATGGGAGAAGGTTGGCACCAACTATTAGTGACTAGGGTTAAGGGTGCTGTGGCTTGCTTTGATGGGTGGCTAGGATTAAGGCTTAGGATGGTGGTTAATGGATGGAGGGTAGATTACGGTTGGCACCACTTGTAGGGGTGTGTTGAGTGGTGGTTAAGGTTGGGTTGGCACCACTTTATGGGGGGTTAAAGGGAGGGGTGTTGGTGCCATTTGTTGGAGGGCTAGGATTGATTTTGGGAAGGTGGTTGTGGAATCTAGGGTTAAGGATAAATGTTGCCAAGTGTAGGGTTGCCTAGGTGGGTGGTTAAGGGTTGGAGGCCACCCTTGGTGGCCATCCATGGGGGTAGGGGTGCCTTAAACTTGGTGCCAAAGGAGGCTTCTAGAAGGGGGTTTTTGGAGGGAAAAATGGAGGGTGGTGATGGTCTTTAAGGGTGGATGGATGGTGGAGATTTGGAGGGCAAAATGGAGCCTAGATGGAGGTGGTTATGGTGAAAGGGCGTCGTAAGTTGGTGCCAACTAGGGTAGTTAGGGTAGGGTTTAGGTGGGGTTTAGGTAGGGTTAAGGTGGAAGCATATGTAGGTCGTGGTGGAGTAGGTGGATGGCCATGGTGTAAAGGAGGTGGAGCTAAGCTAAGCTAACTTAGCTAGTAAGGTAGTAGAGAAAGGAGTAGAGGAACTAGGGTTTTGGTTGCAGGAGCCATCCTGAATCTTCATGGAGTAGTAAGGTTTCTGAAGGGAGCTGCATTTAAGCTCAATAGCTAGTTTAGCTATCTAGTTCTTTGCTACCTACTAAACCAAGCTAGATTGAGCTGTCCTCTACTGATGTAAGCTGAGGTGAGCTAGATCTGGTCTTCCCTATGACTACCTAGTTAGCTATGCTAGCTAGCTTAGGTCAAGTAGCTAAGCTCAACCAAGTTGAGCTAAGTTGAGTCTTTGGGAGCTGGAGTTGAGCTAGCCTAAGCTGGTTGATGACTTCTTCAGCTAACTAGGCTTAATTAGTTGATGGTAGTAGCTAAACCTAATAAAGTAGATCTTCCATTAACTGACTAGGGCTGGGAGGAGCAGGGTTCAGCTGAGTTGGGCTACCTTGAGTTGCCATCTAGTTGTGGTGAGCTGAGATAAGCTGGTCCCAACTAGGTTGAGCTGGAATGAGCTGGAGTCCAACTGAGATGAGTTGGATTCAGCTAAGATCAAGCTGAATTGAGCTTCTCCTTCTTCTTTTGCCTTTCTCAATGGCAGGGTTTGCAGGATACTCTAAGTCTGTTCATCCCTGATGCTAAAATAAAGATGTAAAAATACAAAAACAATGTAATGCATGCCTATCCTAGGAAATCCCTAAATGCAACCTAAAACCATAATGTACTATGCAAAACCTAAGAACTAGATGTGCTTTTAGGCACAATAGTGATGATAAACTGGTGTTTATCAGTATGGCTATTAGAAAATTGAGTTGTTTCATGCGCACGTAGTCATCCATATAATAGTCCAAGCCTAGGATCTAAAATCCAAGTTGGGTTATTGATTAACGAGATTTAGTGCGCTAAAAGATTAAGTTTGAAACCTGTCGTTGTAGTTGCGTAAAAATCTGCTATCAGATAAATTTTACTGAAACTCAAAGTGAGTCTTGAGTCAAACATAGGGAGGCAAACGTTTGATTAAAAGTCGCATTTGAAATTATTTTCAGAAAGTAGCTTAGTTGGTTGAAATTCATCTACACTAGCAATTCTACTTAAAGAATAAATAATAGAAAATAGAGAGAGAGAACCAATATTTTATAACCATCTGTTCAGTACAACTAATTTCTACAACTAGAAAGATGGAAATCTATGCTAGAAAGCGGTAAAAAGAGAGGGATGAGAAAATCCTCCTCGATGGCTACTTGGAGGACGAGCCGTGTTGATGGGGCACTTGGAAGAGGGGGTGAGATGCTGGACGAGAGAGAACAAGGTTGGAGGACAAAAGATGAAATAGGGTGGTGTCGCAGCGGGATCTGCTTCCTAAATGGTAATGAGAAGACAACCACGGGATGCTCCATGAAGGGGGTGAGAAGATGGGAAAATTATTTTACTCTTGCTCTAATGGAGCATCCTGGGTATGAGACCAGCTTGTAGAGCTTTGGATAGGGTGAGAGGAGAAGAGAAGGGATGGTTAAATATGTGGGAGGGGTAGGCCAATTATAGTTGTAGGAATAGGGGCATAAATGTCATTTTCAAAGCTTAGAATTTAATATAGGACCTTAGTGACATTTATGAGTGTCGTTGTAGCGCTCATGTCGCTGAAGCTCACGTGGAATGTGAACCATCCATCGCCGATCGCACGGTTCACACGCTGCCATGTTGACACCCGCTCATCTTCAGCCATTCGAGCCTCGCATGTCGCTTCGTCTTCAACTTTCATAGTGCCTGCGTATGATGGCATGTCATTACGCACGTGTAGCACGATCAATCATCAGGTGCACAAGAAGGCACCACGTGGAAGCTTTGTGATCCCCTGATGCAGATTCAATGGTTGAATTTCGATTATTGTAGGCACTCGCGGATTTTGCCCCTTTCTACGAATCGAACATGTGTTGCGTGTCGTGCATAAGGCGCACGCCCACTACATTGCGTCGACTTCTTTGTCGAATTTATATTTTAAGGCTGTGGTGCTCTCAGCCATTGGATGGAAATCCAATGGCTAAGATTGATCATGCGGGTGAAGAGGAGGTGCTATGGGTGGTGTTGGGCAGCTGTGATGGTACCATGTGGTGCCATCATGGCTGTCCATCTTCTTTGCCTTTTAGGTGGCGCCATGGTTGTCAAATTGAACTGATTTTTGCATTGCTGGGCTACGATCGTCAATCCGATCTATGCAGTTGGATTTGTCATATGAGGTAGGGATTTACACCACCTTGATCCTTGACCTCTAATCTTTCTCTGACTGCATCTGATGCTACGGAGATCCGATTAGGGCGATCTTGGAGGCGTTGAACTCCGATTGTCACCTTGATTAGATCCGTATAGTTGGATCTTCAATCTGAAAACCCGAAATGATATTGCCCTGTCCCCTTGCCACAAAAAGGATAAATTAACCTATAATTTGTACAAACTAATCAATGTTGAATGATGCATGCCATGCAATATTTATAATGCTGAATGCAATTATACACCTAAGAACATGCATAAATAGATAGTTTATGTGACATAGATGTGTCTACATCACACCCCCATGCCTATCTTTTCCTAGTCCCTAGCAAAACTACATACTATTTATAAACGAATTAGGATCAAATTACTTGGTCACTATTTATTTCTCAATACTAAGAAATTTTTACTAAAGACCTAAACTATGGAGACTCAATAGTACCTGAGTGTCTACCAAAATGCACACCGCCCAAGCCCTCAACTTATTCAAAAGCAAATACATCTTTTTCTTTTTCTTCTTTTCTAAGTTTTTTGGATTTTTGAGTTTAGAGTTTCTGGGTAGCTTTCTACGGCTACCCAACCCACCCAAGACTCGAAAAAACCTCTAAGTTCTAAGCATCTTTTTATGTGAATGTGATAGGCTCACAGATCGGCAACTAGAATGGACTTCAGGTTTTTACGCCCCTAGGTGACCTTAAAAATAAATTCTGCCTAAAGGTGTATCTGTCTGACTGGTAGCTAGAAATTCTGCCTAAATGTGTATTTATCTGACTGGTAGCTTTCTCGCTACTTTTTATTTTTATGAGGTCAACAGAAGGGCGAACCCAGTGTATATCTCCTTGGCTTATTCTACTTCTCCGCTTCTTCCTAAGTGTTTGGAATTAAACATGCATTTCGTGAGCTGGGTTCTGGACAACCAGCTAATGGGTTATTACCACGACAACTTGCCAGCCATACCACCCTAGAAAGTTCATTAGCTATGTAATTTCTATTAAAACTATCGAAAAGTGAGTTAGTGCAAATAGTGTGCAGATGCTTAGACTATAAGTCCCCGTAAATCAGAGGGTGGGTTGATAAGTCATGTATTTATCACCCCAACTTATTTAATCAATTAGAAAAGAATTTACGAATGGTGAAAACTCGAGAAACAAGTCCACATTTTAGTGGACACTTGGGCTGATTAAGCCCGAAGACCTAAAGAATCTAAGTGTTTAGGTTGTATCATTTACTAAAGTTGAAAATTTTCTAATGCCCATGTTCTCTTTCCCTAATTCAATTTTTTTTAAAAGAAATAGAGGGAAAATAAAAAGAATCTACGGAGCTAACAAAATAATTCAGATAAGGATATCCACCCCTCATGCCTATCTAATGCAACATCCTCATTGTATTAAATGACATGAAAAAGAGCGGAGTCGAGAAGAAAGCACCTGAATTTCTTGATTAACAGGTCAGCTCCAAGATGGAAACAGACTGTATATGTGCTAAGTTTATTGCCTTTAGCTAGGCACACTATACAAACAAGGAGGAAATAAAGAATTCACAAGTGTAGGTCAAGATCAAAAGAAAAAGATTAACCTCAGGACTTGCCAACAGAAAATGTCCATAGATGTGGACCAAGTTATGATGTAGACCCATGTCCCAGGGTCGAGTGTATCTAAGGTTTTGGATGAAAATTACCTAGAACCAAAGATCATTGTGTAAGTGGGGTCGGGCCTACGGTTTATGAGGATGTAACCCAAGTCCAAAAAGTTGATCAATAGAAAAATCAATATAAAAAAGATAATCAATGAATTTGTGCTTGGGTTGCACATCCTCAGAGTCAAAAATATCGTAAGGGTCCTGATAAAACATTGGTGGTTTCAGTTCTACAGGAACCCTTAGGTCTAGAGTTATGCTTCCCTCGAAATTGGCTTCCCAAATTTTCATTTCCCTACTCCTATCCTCCACAATCATAATTTTTGAGACCTCAAAAGTGTTATCAACCTCGTCTAAAATATCCAAGTCCAAAATTTGTGACTCAATCAAAATTGACTTGGGTTTGGTAATCTCAAGAAGATAATCATCATTATGCTCAACGAGGTGTGTGTGAGGAATGGGGATATTGATTGAATCATCCATGAAGTCAGGATCTAAATCTTCTATGCTAGCCCCGATGGGATCAAAATTCTCAATTATTGGGCTATGAAATGATCCATCATATTCCTCAAGCCCATTTGTCTCACTAAAATTATCTTCCTCAAACTCAAGTGAGACTTCACATAAAGATTCTTCACCCTTAAAATCAAAGAATTCTAGATCCGCATTTATATGTCTCAAAATCATCTATCATTGCTTGGTCCATGGAGACATGCTTTTCCTCATACCTTGGTTCAGGGATCTTGGGTGAAGAAATCAGTTCTTTCTCAATTGGTTGCTCTAGACCAATCTGGTCATCCCTAGTCTCGTAAAATGTGTTCCCCTATAGGTGCTTGAGTAGGTTTTGACATTGGCTCTCATGAAGGGGTTTCATCCTGAGAATCATCCCAAAGATTGAACTAAAGCAACCATAAATTTCATCCTCAATTTCAACAACTTCCCAAGTAAAAGCTCACCCAGGCTCTTATCCTTAACATCTTGGAGCCAATCCAATAAATACTTGTTAAGCTCATCAATCATTTGAATTAGAGGCTCCAATTCTTTAGTGCAGGGTGTTGGCTGAGCTTCTAAAGATTGAATGATGTTCCTTAAGTTAGCCAACACCCTATCTTGGACTTGGTTCACCTGAACCAAATAGTTTGATTCAGGGTTGGATGGGTTTGGGTTTTATCCAGGGAAGTCAAGAAATTGAATTTCCTAGGTGCCTCTCTGGTAATAGGTTGTTTCTAATTATTCAATGTGGGGTGGTGACCTATATGCAGTGTAATCTGGGGGAGGGTAGGGATTATAATTAGCATACCCTTCTTGATTGTAGACCATATTAGGTTGTTCATAGGAGGGCGGTGATCTATAATCGATGTAGCTCAGAGAAGGATAAAAATCAAAATCATGGTGTCCAGGGTTAGACCTGAACATGGAGGTTTGGAATTGTATCCTCAATCCGAGTTATCCCAACTAGTAAATGGTTGATTACAGCACGGGTCGGGATAATAATCATCATATTAGGGATAAGATGTGTCAGGAGTGGAAATGCGAGTAGGATGTGGAAGGATCCATGGCAAAGTGGGAGGAAAAGAGAAAAGAAAGGTGCCCTGCAGTACAAACAATCAAACTTGTCCTTAGGTGGGGTAGCCTAAAGACCTACAGACTCTCAGAACTTGTCTCGAGATAAAAGAAACAATTTGGGTTACTTCTTTCCAGTCAATCCAACCAGTTAGAGGGAGGGAATGGGGAGAAGGTTCTTCCCTTGGCTTTTGCCTTAGGTTCCTTTGATACCCCCCAACCGCAGTCGTTTGACACTGCTCCCCTAGCTAGACATCAGATGAACCAGTAGAAATAGGTTAATAAAAAATGATCTCGATTTGGGCCTTGAAGAGCGAGTCAAATCCTTAAGGCCAACATCTACTTTATTTTAATTAGGCTTAGGTTTGAATCTACTTGGGAATGTGATAGGCCCTTTATTTGGGTTGTGCACTTAAAAATCAGTTTCGATGTGTGTGTGTGCACAACCAATGATTTTCAAACAAGGTTAATTGATGATTTTTCTTTTAGGGTTCAACCTTGTTTAACAGCTTTTAGGGTTCAACTTTAGGTTTATTCAATCAAGGTTCAATTGGCACACTAGATTTTGAAAGTACAGGTGAAGATGCCTTCCTTTAAAGCTTAAAAGAATGTGGAGTACCTAGTTAATTTCTAAAAGTTGAATCCTAAGGGGCAACTACTCAATGAATCAATTTTATCTTAAGTGGTGTGGCCCAAACAACTCAATCAATTGGCCTCTTTCACCACTTGATTAAGGTACCCAAACAATTTAAGCCTAATCAGTTTCTAATCACTTATTTGTATAAGTTGTGCAGGTGTACCGGGTCCTTTGGTTGGATTCCCAGTTAAGTGACTGAATCAAACAAAAGTGAGGTGCCTTAGGTGTGTGTGGGTGTATAAGGTGTGTAAATTTAAGTTAATCCCATAATTTTTTTTATATATGTGGGGGTGAGGTGGGTGAAGGTGGCAAACAAACAACTAGAACTAGCCTTAGGGTTTATGCAAGCTCTCAGGTTAATTAGGGTTTGTGTTATTACGTGGTGGAATGAAACTAGTGGGTGGGAGGTGGGGTATACTTACAAACCCTTCAACTACACTTTGCTCCAATCTATTGCTTTTGCTCACCTCAAGAGAGTACTTGCAATCACAATAAGAAAGGAGAGAAGTGAGGTAAAGGATAAGTAAGGTGGAAAACATGGGAAATCAAAGAGCATTGCCTCCCCGGCAATGACGCCAAAATGATTAGCTAGATTTTGTAGTCTAAAAGAGTGAGTTAAAAACTCGTCGTTGTAGTTGCATAAAGAACCGCTATCAGATAAATTTGACTGAAACTCAAAGTGAGTCCCGGGTCAAACACAAGAAGGCAAACGTTTGATTAAAAATCGCATTTAGAATTATTTTTGGAAAGAAGATTAGCTAGTTGAAATTAATCTACATTAGCTATTCTACTTGAAGAATAAATAATAGAAAAGAGGGAAAGAATAATATAGAGAAGAGAGAGAGAACCAATATTTTATAACCTTTATTCATTACAACTAATTTCTACAATTAGAAAGCTAGAAATCTCCACTACAAAGTGGTAAAAAGAGAGGGATGAGAAAATCCTCCTCAACGGTGCTTGGAGGACGAGTCGTGTTGATGGGGTGGTCGAAAGAGGGTGGTGAGATGATGGATGAGAGGGAACGAGTCTGGAGGACGGAGGATGAAACAAGACAACATCGCAGTGGCATCCACTTCTCGAATGGTGAAGAGAAGACAACCATAGGATGCTCCACGAAGGGGGTGAGAAGACGAGAAAATTATTTTACTCTATCTCTAGTGGAGCATCTCAGGTATGGGACCAGCTCATAGAGCTTTGGAGAGGGTGAGAGGAGAAGAGAAGGGATGGTAAAATATATGGGAGGGGTAGGCCTTTTATAGTTGTAGGAATGGGGGCATAAAGGTCATTTTCAAAGCTTAGAATTTAATATAGGACTTTAGTGACATTTATGAGTGTTACTGCAGCACGCACGTCGCTGAAGCTTGCGTGGAACATAAGCCATCCATCGCCAATTGCACAATTCACAGGCTGCCACATCGACACCCTCTTAACTTCAGCCGTTCAAGACTTTCATTACGTTCAATAGATCCTAAGAGTTCGATCGCTCGATCGGATGGCTTAGATTCATGCACGCCGCTTCGTCTTCAACTTGCATAGTGCCTATGAATGATGGTATGTCTGATGGCGCGTCATCGCATGCGAAAGGCGCGATCAATCATCTGGCACACGAGAAGGTGCCATGTGGAAGCTTATCGATTGCCTGATGCAGATCTAGCGGTTGCATTTCGATTGCCGTAGCCGCTCTCAGATTTTGGCCCTCGCCGTGAATTGAACCTGCATTGCTCGTCGTCTATAAGATGTACGACCGCTGCGCTGCGTCGACTTCTTTGTTGAATTTATGTTTTAAGGCTGCGACACTCTCAGCTGTTGGATGGAAATCCAATGGTTGAGATTGATCATGCGGGTGAAGAGGAGGTGCTGTAGGCGATGTTGGGCGGCTGTGATGGTGCCACGTGGCACCATCATGGCTGTCCATGTTCTTTACTTTGTAGGTGGCGCCACAGTTGTTGGATTGAACTGATGTTCACGTCGTTGTTCTGCGATCGTCAATTTGAACCCATCAGTGCAGTTGGATTTTTCATCTGAGGTACGGATTTACACCACCTTGACCCTTGATCTCTGAACTTTCTCGGACTGCATCTAATGCTACGAAGGTCCGATTGGGGCGATCTCGAAGGCATTGAACTCCGATCGTTATCTTGATCAGATCTGTACGGTTGGATCTTCAATCTGAGGCCCCAAAATGATATTTTCGTATCCCCTAGCCACGAAAAGGGCAAATTAACCTATAATTTGTACAAACTAATCTAAATGCAGAATGATGCATGCTATGCAATATTTATAATGCTAGATGCAATTATACACCTAAGAACATGCATAAATAGACAGTTTATGTGACATAGATGTGTCTACATCAGTTATAGCCTTAGTAGGTTTGTGTAGGTTGGGACAAGCCTAGGGGAGAGAATCCATCAACAATTTTAATTTGTCTAATTTTCTTTTAGTCATCGATTCTAATTTCAAAAACCCACTATAAAGTGTCACATTGATTGATTTCTGTTTTGCATACATATGTTTTCCCTCATTCTCACTGATTCTGACTTTAGTTTTGTAAATTTTAATTAGTCAATTCTAGAAATCGTCAAATTTTGTCTGGAGTTAGGTATTCAAGTAGGGAAAATCAATACCAAATTTCATGTCTAATTCTTTGTAGAAAAAAAGTTAAAATTCGTGCACTGGCTAGGGGTTGGATTGAAATCAGAACATAAAATTGCTGACTTGATAGATTTTTAGCAATTACATACAACTTTGATTTGCATAAAATCTATGTCTATCTCTGTTTGAGTCGCTGAATTGGGTTTTAGAAGTATTATGTTGTAGTACAGCCGAAATAGCGTTCAAAACAAATACAATTTTATTACTCGAAAAGATTTCGAGGTCGAACACAGGGAGCAAATGGAATTCACACACTAATCTCAACAATAAATGCAAATTGAACACATAATACTACTCAAAATCTAATTAGGAATGTAGAGCATGAGTATATGAAGAGTAAAAAGAAATTTAGATAAAATAATGGAGAGCATATGAAAATCAAATGTTTGATTTTCATATCAGACATCTTAAATGACTTGTGCTACAGTTCCTTGCTTCTTTTCTTCTTCTGATTTCTCTTTCTCTGATTCTTCTTCTTCTTCCCTGTCTCTATGTACTTCTCTTCCTCTCTTCTTTTTTTCCTTCTTCTTTTTCCTTCTTCGTCCTTTGCCTTTGCAAGCCTTCTACCTATGGCCTTCTCTTCTTCTTCAGCTTCTTCCTTCTTCTCTTTCTCTCCCTTGGATTCCTTCTTCTTTCTTTGTCTTTGGCCTTCTCTTCTTCTTTTGCGATCCTCTTCTCCTTCTTCTTTTCTTCCTTCTCTGGCTCTCCTTCTCTCAGAATTCGACTAAGTGTGGAGCCAAACTCCCCAAAGTAAAACCCCCCTAAACCCATGCAGTTCTCCTCTCTCCTTTTCTCTTTTCTATTTCAGAATCGTTCTCCCAGAGCCTTTAGCCGGTCGGGTAATCGGACCTAATGCATACCTGGATCTAGGTTCACCGGCGTGTGTGTTGAACGAGGAGTGTAAGGTCGGGTCAGGTAGTCGGGTCGGCTAGGTCCGCGTGTTAGGTGTCGCGGATGAGTCCATTGAAGGGGGGGAGGAGGACCTCACCCTCAGTGTTGGAGGTGAAGAGCCTACTTCACTTTTACAATTTATGCGCACGGAGGCACCTTTCCACTTCCGAGGTGGGACATTTGTCCGCGTGTTAGGTGTCGCGGATGAGTCCATTGAAGGGGGGGAGGAGGACCTCACCCTCAGTGTTGGAGGTGAAGAGCCTACTTCACTTTTACAATTTATGCGCACGGAGGCACCTTTCCACTTCCGAGGTGGGACTAAATGTCCCACCTTCCTTTTATGCACCGCAACAGTAGATGAGGCTTCCTATTGTAGCAGCTATGGAGGCACACGACTCCAATTGAGGGCCTGGATGCTTGCACAGTCAACTTTCGCATGTTCTGGAGATAATCCTAGGGTGTAGCAAGACCTGGAGCAATAGCAGCAAGCTCGAAGCTTTGGCATCAATGGCGACTGTCGTCCTACTACTTGAAATCAAGAGAACGGCCTTTCGTCCATGTCAAATCATTCAGGGAGCGTCGCTGGAGCACGACGGATGTGATGGGAGTGGTTTCGTGGCATGTGGGTGGCTGTGGTGGCGTTCCTAGGGCACACTGTGTGCGTGTGAGTGAGTGTGTTCAGTGAGGTGTTTGGGTGAGTGGCACGGTGAGTGGTGTGAGGGGAAGTGATCAGGGAGATGAGGCGGAGGTCGTAGGGTGGTCGGTGAGGTGGATGGAGGTGTGTAGCGACGGAAACACCTCGTCGGAGGTATTGCCAGAGATGGAGGAGGTGAAGGTGTTCGATGGCGTCGGTGGTTGGTTTTGGGAAATAAAGAGAGGGGGAGAAAGTGAGAGAGAGAGGGAATCTAAGACCTACCTCTAAGGGATGAAAAGAATAGGAATCCCACGCTGGTATGGTTGTCGGACATGGGGAAGACGAAGCCTCTGTAGATGAGGCGGCGACGAAAATGGGGCAGGGGCGACGTCGGCCAATATTGCGTGATGCGGAGGACTGTGGTGGAGATAACCCAGCCACTGGTATTGTGGTTGGGAGATGAGTGAGTGAGGGAAAGGCCACCGAAGCTTGCAGAGAGTTGTGGCCGGCGAGGGAGAGAGGAATGGAGGGAGAACCAACCCAATTTCAAGCTGGGAGAATGAAGTTGGATTTGGGGCTTCTTAAATAGGTCATTGGAGAGGGATTTGTGCTTGGAAGCCAAGCTTCCAAGCAAGGCAAACTCATCGGAGATGGAAGTTCTCAAGAGACCCAAATCTCTCATGCGTTCGCATGAGAGATTGGGAAACAATTAGGGCTCATTAACGAGTTCATATTGGAGGGAATTTCTCAGAGAATCTCCTTTCCAATTTTGGAGGAGATTCTCTGAGCAATCAGGGAGAACTCCCCTTTCAAAGTTCATCGGAGTAGGATTCCTCCTCAATAATGGCAGAGGGACCTATTTGTGAAGATGACAAGAAATCTAGGGGGCTATTTGTAATGGTTTTTTAAAGTTAGAGGTAAAAATATAATCAAACTGGACCTTTTTGCACATTAGGTCAAGATGAATTCCCCTTAGATCCAAATTTTGGTACAAACCTAATTTTGACCTAAGGAATTCAATGGTGAAGTTGTATTTTGGGTTTTACCAAGTTTGACTGGGAAATTTATGCAAAAACCCACATTAGGGTAAATATCTGTCTGAGACCCCATTCTAGATCAAGATGGGTTCTAATGGCCAAATTGAAGGTACTAAACCATAGATAATATTTTTCTATGATTTTTAGAGGGTTTAAGTGAATTTTATCCTGACCAAAACCTTGGTTAATTAAGTGGGTCTATTTTTAGGGTTTCAAGAAGTCATTTAATTCACAGAACACACACAAACCCTTTTCTGTCAAATCCAACCCACTTGTTATCTTATTAAGACCATTTGATCTTTGTTTAGCCCTGTAGAAAACACGTGGCCCCTTGTTTCTTGTTTCACTCTCAGAATGGTTATGAAGTGGATTATGACCTTCAGTTGGTTAGGTAGGAGCATTTATTCTCTTCATTGGGTCAAAATGAGTTAGTAGGGCTCATGATGGTGTTCCCATCAATCTCTTCCTTATCAAGTCTAGTATTAGGTATAAATTTGGCACATTTTTTTTGGGTATTTAGGTTTCGTGTTTGGTCTGATTAGTGAGAGTGGGTGAGAATAGTATTTTTGACCCACTTGGCTTAGAAAAATCCAAAAAAATCAGAAAATATTCCCAAAAAAATTCCTAGACTTATTTAACTTATCGTAAAACACATCCATATAATTTCTCTGAGGATTCGACCTGACTCACACTTTACGCAATACAATTAAGTCAATTTATGTTTTGGTGCGCAATTTTTAGGACTTGGGCATGACACACACCAAAGGTCATTTCTCGAGGAAGAAGACAATTGCTAAAGTTTTGCAAAGTGGATTCTACTGGCCATCTCTCTTCAAGGATGCCTACAACTTTGCCCAATCATGTATTAGATGCCAGACCCTTGGAAATATTATCAGGAAAGATATGATGCCCTTAAACTTGATTCTAGAAGTTGAAACATTCGATGTTTGGGGAATCAATTTCATGGGACCTTTCACAAACTCCTTTGGACACATGTACATCCTGGTGGCTATAGGCTCTATGTCCAAGTGGATAGAAGCAATCCCAACTTAGACTAATGACCACAAAGTGGTTATGGACTTTTTTAGGAAAAGCATTTCTAGTCGGTTTGAGGTTTCGCAAGCCTTAATTAGTGATGGAGGGTCCCACTTCACACACAATCAATTTAGGTCCTTACTGGCTCAATATGGGGTGACACACAACATTTCAACCCCGTATCACCCATAAACAAATGGACAAGCGGAGATTTCAAATAGAGAAATTAAGAAAGTACTTCAAAAGATGGTACGACCTGACATAAAAGATTAGTCAACAAAGTTGGATGATGCCTTATGGGCATACCAAACTACTTATAAGACCCCTATTAGAATGTCTCTGTACAAATTGGTGGATGAAAAATCGTGTCACTTGCTCGTAGAATTAGAACACAAAGCTTATCAAGCAATAAGGACCTTTAACATGGACTTTGAAAAAGCAGGTAGGCACCGAAAGCTTCAGTTGATCGAGTTAGAAGAGATCAGAAGTGATTCCTATGAAAGCGCTCGTATTTATAAGGACTAGATGAAAGCTTTTCATGATAAGTATATATCTCGAAAAAGCTTTATTCCGAACAAGAAAGTTTGTCTTTTTGACGCATGCTTGAATTTATTCCCCGAGAAACTCAGGTCAAAGTGGACCGGCCCCTTCTTAGTCATGAACACATTCCCGCATGGGACCATTGAGATTAAAGACCCTAAGACCGGCCAAATTTCAAAAGTGAATTGACAAAGGCTGAAACCATATTTAGAAAGGCCACCTCAACCATCGCTCGACCAAATGGCCTTGGTTAATTTTAATTGAGCTGAATTACATCCAGCTGAAGTCAATAAACTTAGCTCTTGCTAAGAGGCAACTCAGTGAACTCCTGTAACTGTAAATAACTTTTCTTTTTAGATTCTAGCTGACCTGGATTCACAAAGATATTTAGGTGCTATCCTTTCTCTTCACCTTTTGCATGCTTATTTAGTTTACAATGAGGACATTCATTAGATAGCCATTGAGTGAGGATATATATATCCCTTAATTAATTTTTCAGCTTCATAGAATTTTCTATTTATTTTCTTTTAAAAAAATTTGCTTTGTAAATAGCATAGTTGCATAACTCCACCTAAGATTAGTAAAGTCTAGATAACTAGAGGCTGCCAAGTTTAGGGAGTCATAAGGGAACTTAGCTCATAAGGCCCTTCAAGTTGTGGTCAACTTAATCAACTAGAGGAGTGTTCTAAGACTTGGGTTGAGGCAGAATTCTTAAAGAATTCTTTTAATTAAAGTAAAAAATCAACAAGACAGAAAGTATAGGGTTTTGTTCTCCAACCTATGGTTTGGAGGACTAAGTAACTTAAGCATCCAACTTTCACACACTTGATTTGACCTTGGGCAACCACAACCTTAAGAACAATGGGTTTCACTAAGTTTGAGATTGGGGGACCTTTACACATTAAATCAGGCCTAACTCATATCACAATTAATAAAGGCCCCTGAAGGTATGGTTGACATGTTGGTGGTGGTAACCCCATTACATGGGTGTTCAGAGCCTAGCCTAGCATCCTGAATAATCCTAATGTTTTGCCTAAGTGATGTTCGTGAACGGAGGAAGGACAGCTACTCACCTAGAAAAATGAGAGAAAACAAAAGAAGAGAAAAAAAAATAATAAAGAAGTAGAAGGAAGAGAAGAAAAGAAAAAAGTTCAAAAAAGTTGTGTTCACAATAAACCTCCCCCCTCCCCCCAGCCAAAAAAAGAAGAGTGAGGTATTAATTAGAGGCCAAAATAGCTCAAGCAGGGAGATATACCTTTGAGGTTGACCCTAGGATAGAAAAGGGTGAGGAGAAAGCTAGAAAATCCTAGTAAGGTAGAGCCTATCATGAACCTGGGAGAGTTTGGGATAGTCTCGATTTAGGAAATTTGGGTTCTCAAAACCCTAATCACCTATAAGATGAGTTACTCACACTTTTGCACAAATGCTTTAACCTCGGAGTTTAACAAACCTTTGTTCGACCTTTAAGCATCGAGAAAATTCATGCAAAGAAGAATAGCTAGGCTTTCTGGAAAGAGAAGCCCATGTTGTCATATTTTCATAGAAAAATCCATCAAATAAATTTAATCGAGACTAGGTGAGTCTTGGGTCGAACACGGGGAGACGAATGTTTGATTAAGAAAATTCACATTTAATTAATTTATTTTTAGTATTTTTGCCTTTTGTAAAATTTTTTTATGATTTTATATAAGCAGGTTAGCAGGTGAAAATGATCTAAACTAAACTAATCTACTTGCAAAATATTAAAGCGGAAGAGAGAGAAAGAAAGCACAAACTAATTCTATATATCAAAGCTTCAATAATGTTTTTACATAAATAATTGTGGCAAATTGAAATCTAAATTGGAAAGCATTAAAGAGAGAAGGGGAGAGAAGTTATCCTCGACGGCTGCTTGGAGGACAAGTTGCATAGACGGTGCTCGAACGGAGGGGAGGAGCTGGATGAAAGAGAATGAAGTCGAAGGAGGAAGATAAGAGGTAGTGTGGTGTCGAAGCATGAGTCGCTTCCTAGAATGGGGATGAGGAAATGGCCGACAAGTGCTCCATGAATGAGGGATGAGAAGGTGGAAATTTTATTTTAATTTTCTAGTGGAGCATCCCAAGGGCTTGGGAACACTAGAAGTGAGCTTATAATAAGTTCTTGAGCTCTAGGAAGGTAAGAAATGGAGTAGGAAGGGATGAAGAAGAAGGAGGGGGTGTAAAGGAGTATTTATAGGTGTTGGTCAAATGATTTGGCCTGCACCAAGCCTATATAGGGTTTCTCAGGGGTTAATCTAAGTTCTAATAAGCATTAATGACTAATAAGTGGCTCCATGCATACAGAAATAGGTTTTCATGCAATTTTAGAATTAATCCTTAACCTAAAACCCTAATTTCAGACCCGCTTAATTAACAGAGGTTCAGGTCAGGATAAATTCCATCTAAAATTTCTAAAATTCATAGAAAAATATCCTATAAGGTTTGGTAACCTTGGTTTGACCATTGGTCGCGATGTGTTCTGCGTGTTAGAAATCAGAGTTACAAGTAACTTGTCGTCGTAGTTGCAAAACACGTCGATCAGATAAAATTTATACCGAAACTCCAAGGGAGTCTCGGGTCGAACACAGGGAGGTGACGTTTACTTTACTTGAAAATCATGCTTCATTTCGTTTCTTTTTTGTATTTTAGGGTTTTGTTATTTTTTTGTATTTTTGAAATAAAAGACAAGTAGAATGAATCACAAGATAGAAATGGAACAAATATGACATATATATCAAGCCAATGTCAATTACAATGAACTATAAAAGCATAAAAAGAGAGGGGGGTGAGAGGAAATCTCCCGAATCGGCTGTTTGGTGAGACGACGGCACCTGGTGGAAGCTCGGACGAAGGAGGTGAGGAGTGGGACGACGGAGGTGAGATGCTGGAGGACGTCGGGTTGAGGAAAGCTTCGGCGTAGCTCCGGAATGGAGGTGAGAAGACGGAGGTGATCTGCTATCGGAATGGAGGTGGGAAGACAGCTCCAAGGTGACCTATGAAGGGAGATGGGAAGTTGGAGGAGTATTTGGTGGGGTAGAGGTTTGCTACACTAATAGGCACCTTGGGAGCTTGAGAATAAGCTCTAATGGAGCATTGGTAGGCTTGCTAGAGCTTGGGAGTAGGTGGGAGTAGAGCAGGTAGAGATGGCTTGGAAGGGAGGGGGTGAAGGTCCTTTTATAGTGGTGGAGAAGAGGCTAAAAATGGATTAAAGTACCTTTAGCGACCTCTAGACCGTCACTGGAAACGTTGCTGTTGATAGCTCACCTCCACCCATGCCCATAGCTGGCTTTGCTGGCTTGCAATAAAATAGCGATGGCTGTAAGCGTCGTTGTAGGTCAGCCCAGCTGTCGCTGAAAGCTGGAGCCAACCGCCCTTGCACCTGCATCGCCTGCCCCGCTCATCACGCACGCTGACTGCGCACGCCCAGCTGTGTGCACGTGGTCTATGCGCTGGTGTGCACACTTGCTATGCGCTGGCCTGCACATGCGCGTGTGCGCTACCTTGGGTTGACGCTGCCGCTGTCGCTCCACTCTAAGCGCCTGCCCAATTGTGAATTGGAGGGGCTGCAGGGAATCGAACCCGCGCCCCTCCTTTGCAAACCAGCGCCTCCACCGTTGCGGCAATCCTCCCTTTGTGTCGCGTGGAGTGTTTTGGTGCGTCGGCCTCCCAGCCGTTGGATCTTGATCCAACGGCTAGGATTGAAGGGCGCAGATGAAGAAGGAGTTGGGCGATGCTGCTGGCTGGTGTTGGGCAGCCTGGATGGCGCCACGTGGTGCCATCTGGGCTGTCCATCTTCTTCTTCTTGTAGAGGGTGCTACGGTGCTCAGATCAAGATGATTCCCACGATGTCGAACTGCGATCGTCGCTCTGGATCCATCCATACGGTCGAATCTTCCATCCAAAACCTGTATGGATGTCGCATTGCCCCCCTGGCCATATAAAATGAAGGAATTAATATATAAAATATACAACTATCCTAATTGCCATGCAATGGATGTTATGCAATATTTATAACATGATATGCAAATCTAAGCCTATGAACATGCATGAATAGGCATTTTACCCACAATAAATGTGTTTACATCAACCATCTGAACCTATTTTGACCTAGAACAGAGTCTCAGACAGAAAGTTGCCCTAATTTGGGTTTTTGCATAAATTGCTTAGTCAAACTTGGTCAAAAATGAAATCTAACTTCACCATCAGATTCCTTAGGTCTAAATTAGGTTTGTACCAAAATTTGGACCCAGTCAGAGATCATCTTGACCTAGTTTCTATTTTGGTCCAATCTGACTCTTTCTCTCTCATACATACCCCTAACTTTTGAAATATTTGCAGATAGGTCCCTAAGTTTCTCATCATTCTTTGCAAATGGGTCCATACCGCCATTGGTGTGAACACACCAAGCTCCATCGGGATTCGAGCGAGGATTTCTCACTCGATTCTCAATCAACTTGAGGAATTCTCTTCCAAATGGATCTGGCCTTGAACCCTAAGTCTTTCCCAATCTCCCATGTGAATGCAAGAAAGATTCGGGTATCCTTTGTGCACAAAGCACCCAAGGCTTGAAAGCTTCTTTCCTTGCTTGGAACCCCTCTCTAAGGCCTATAAAAAGACCTAGGACACAATTCTGCTCTTTCTTAGCTTGGTTTGATTGCATTTCTTTGCCAAAAACCTCTCCCTCTAGCCTCCTTTGACCAACTCCAGCAAGCTCTCTTCCCCGACTTCTTCGCCCTCTGCCACGTACCATAGATAGAGGGAAACACCTCTCCTCCTTCCTTCGCTTCTCGCGACACCAGTAGAAGTCCCCTACACCCTCTTCTTCCGCACTGCCATCTCACCAGAGAGTTTCTTTTCCACGGCGTTAGCCAATCACAGCCGGCACCCTCCTACCCTTTCATCCACTAAACTAGGTCTCATCTTCTCCTACTTCTTCTAAACCTCCCTATCACTTTCTTTTCCTAAATCGACTCATCGTTCGCCCTCAATCCCTCCGTCTACCCCACGTCTAGTGAAACTCCAGCGATGCCTCCTAGATGCTACACACCACCAAATACGCCCGCTCCACTTCCAAAAGATCTGCCTCACCTCATTGCACAAAACCCCTCACCTAATTCCTCGATTCACCCGCTCGAATGCTCCACCTGACATGACCGCCACCGCACCACCTTCTCGACCTTGCCCGACCACCACACACACGCTCACGCCATGAAATCACCACCATCACATTCGCCAACACTTGGCAATCCTCCTGAAGTATTTTAATGTGGCCGCGAGGCCTTACTTTACGTTTCTAGTCAACATCGCCTCCTCCGTTGCCACCCTCATCTCTGGCTCCAACTGCAGTACTCCAACGGGCTCGATGCCTGATTCCACTTCCAGAAGGTGCGGATCCCATCTACGTAGCAAGCTATAGCGTCAATTGGACTTGTGAGGCCCTCATAGCTCCAATCGTGCAGCATCTCCTCTTGTTGGCGCACACGAAGGAGCCACGAGTTTAGTACCACATCATTGGATCTCAGACAGCCCGCAATGCTTATTATGTTTTTGTGTACTCAGCTATTCGCTCAGTAACACGAGGGGTCGGGTCCGTCTTACCCCTTCACATCCGCTAAGCCACCTACTATCCACTCCTCGGTCACCACCCATGCCCTGTGACCCTGGACATTATACATGACATGACTACTCGTATCTAGATCTGACTACACTGGGTATGGGCTTTAGAGAAGAGGAGGAAGACTTGTGAGAGAGCAGGGGAGGGTTTTCCTCTCTGAGACTTGTGCCCTGTGTGACACTTAGTCACTGAGGGGAGTTGATTCCCCTGTGCTATGAAGGAGAAGAAAGGGAAGGCTTGTGAAGAAGGAAACAAGAAGAAGAAAAGAAGGGAAGCTTTGACAGGCTTAAAGAAGAAGCCTTGTGCTTGTGCTGTTAAGTCATCTAATGATAAATGCCTGTTGACTGATCTGAGTTAATTAGAGATACTATTGCATTATTTAAGTACTATAGTTAATATTGAATCCTTATTGAGTATTATTGAATAATGAGAATATGAGATGCATGCTTAATTAGAGGATTTAATTGGTGATTCAAATCACAACTTTTTATATTCTCTCTATTCTTTTTATCTCATCATTATTTGAATTACAATCTGACAAATTGTATTCATTATATATTTATTTTAATGCTCAAATAATTGTGCTCATTGATTCTGAATGAGATTAATGTTGTGGACCTGTGCTCATTAGAGGATTTAATTGCTCATTCCATATTTGCTCCCTGTGTTCGATCTTGGACTCTTCTTTAGAATCTGAGTTATAAATTTATTTATTTTGGAGCGATTGAAGCTTTACTACAATGAACGCATATTTAAATCTCCTCTTTCGTGCCTTAAACATTTTGCCTTAGAGTGCTCCTCAAGTAGATGAAGACTCTCCTTCTTGGCAAATCCTGAATAGGGGGTGCCCTAATTCCTTCAAAGGTGGAAGAATTCCACCTTAGACTATCCTCCAAGGGTGGGCATGCACCACCCTAAAGATCTCCTCCTAGATGTCCTCCTTGCTTGGCTGGACCTTTGGCTAGCGAGGGCACAAGAGAGAAGGGAAAAGGGGAAGGCACCAAGGGGACAGAGTGTCTCCTTAATCTTCTTCCTTTCCCTCTTATCTTGGCCGTGGAGTATGGTGGATGTAGGTGGAAATGTGTGACAATAATGAAGCCAAAGGTATTCGTAATGGTGGTGGTTATCGGCCTCTTTATAGAAGGGTTAAGGGGGTAGGTATGGTTAAGGAAAGGATGGCTAAGATGGCTCATAGGGGGTGGTTAGTAGATCCTAAGGGTAGGATTGATGGTGCCAAAATGAAGGGTTACTTGGTTGTTGGCACCATCCTTAGAGGTAGCTAGGGTTAAGGGGTTTGGTGTGGTGTGTTGTAGGGTTGAGATGAAGTTGTAGGGTGGAAGTTATGGGATGGAGGGTTAGGGTTTATTGGTGCCACATGAGGGGGTGTATGAGGTGGTGGTTTAGGTGTGGTTAGGTTGAGGCTGGCACCAACTCTAAGTTCTAGAAGTTGGCGCCAAAAAGGAGGGCTATGATTTGGTCATAGGGTTAGGATTATGTTGATGCTGGCACCAACTTGTAGGGATGTGGGTAGGGTATTTTAGCACCAACTTAAGGAAGGTTAGGAGGTAGTTATGGTGGTGGAAAGGTGCTTATTTTTGGCACCAAAATGATTTTCTAGAAGGGGGCTTAGGTGGATGGTGGAGATAGGTTTAAGGAAGATGGATGGCGGTGATGTGAAGGGATATTGGAGGGAAAGTTGGCGCCACTTTTGTGGTGGGTCTTGGAGGTGGTGGTGTAAAGGGGTGTATGGATAGTGGCACCAATTATAGGTGGAGGTAGGTGGTTAGCTTAGGTGGTGGACTTGGAGTAGAGTTAGGGTGGAGTTAGGTTAGAGTTTAGGTAGGTGGTGGATGACCATGTACTGAATATTTTATCTAAGATAGCTAAGCTAGCTTAGCTAGTAGGTGAGTAGAGGAGGAGGTAGGAGGAAGCTAGGGTTTTGGGAAGAGGAGTTGAGGAAGAGCTGTCTGGACTTGCGCTGGACCTGGTTACTACTGAAGAGAGCAACAAGGAGCTACCTTAGTTGGCTTAGCTTGCTAGTTCTTTGCTAGCTCCTAAGCCAAGATAAAGTGAGCTGGCTTCTGCTAAATTGAGTTGAGGAGAGCTGGGTCTGATCTTCTCGAAGATAACCTAGCTAGCTGGAGTAGCTAACTTAGTCTAGATAGCTTAGCTCAACTAAGTTGAGCTGAGTGGAGTCTCTGGGAACTGGACTTGAGCTGGCCTGAGCTAGTTGAGGTCATCTTCAGCTGACTTGAATTGAGTGGAGCTGGAAGTAGCTAGACTTGAGCTGAGGTGGTCAACTTAGTTGAGCTAGCTAGAGCTCCTAGTGAACTGATTGGCGCAAAGATGAGATAGAGTCAACTAAGTTGAGCTGGATCTAAGCTGACTTGAGCTAGTTTGAGCTAAGTTGAGCTACCCTGAGCTACATCCAACCAAGATGAGCTAGATGGAGCTTAAGAGAGTTGATCCTAACCCAAGTGAGCCAGTATCCAACTATGATGAGCTGGATTTAGCTGTGGTTTAGCTGAATTTAGCTTCTTCACCTATTGCCTTCTTGATGCTATGGTTTTAGGGATCTAACTATTTATTCATCCCTAACACTCAAATAAACCTGTCAAAAACAACAAAATTATGCAATGCATGCCTAACCTAAGTGATGCCTAAATGCATCCCAGAAACCATTTACAAAGTAAAAATCTTAAGAGTTAGGTTTGTTTTAGGGCATAAGAATGATGATAAACTTGCGTTTATCACAACCCCATGCTTATCTTTTGCTAGTCTCTTAGCAAAACTAATTTCCACAAAATAGATTCTTGGGGAAAACTAATTTGTTTACTTTTGAGAAGATTACAGGATCTTGGCTGGTTAAAACAAGAGAAGCACGAGATTTGTTATAGATAACATTGGAATTCATTTTCGGATCCAAAAATTAGATGAATTAGGATTAATGTATGTAATGACCCAATTCTCGAGTCCCTACGAGACACGAGAACCGGACCGACTCGACTAAACCCAAGACCTGGTCGTCCAACGACGAAGTAACCAAAAGAGTAGTAAAATAAACCACATTTAACATGAATATAACTAACAGCAGGAAAAATACAGCAGTAAGAAAAGAAACTACTACAGTATGTACCACCACAACAGTAGAACAACATTCATAACATAATATGAACTGCAGGTAAAGAAAAGTACAGCGGAAACAAGAACTACTCACTACAGTGGAACCAAAAAGAGGTACAAGAGAACAGTGGTAACTCTACTGGACCCTACTCGGCCCAGCGTCCTCCGCAGCCGCTGACCCTGGCTCCTCAACACCTGGTCCTGAAAGGTAACGAGTGTAACACGTCAGCAAAACGCTGAGTAGAGTGGCAGCTAAACTAAAGAAACAGTAAAGTGTACAGTAGCTGTTTTAATTTTCTTTCTTCCTTTATTTACGTCATTCTATTGTTTCACTATTTATCTATTTCTCAGATCCTTCACTTGATCTCGAATGTTCCTCATGGGAACGATCTTTATTGCAGTCTTTTCCGAACAGTAGAAGTAGCACGTGGTGCTCTCCTGGCCGGGAGAGTCCCCCGTGGTGATCCTACTCTCAGTCAACCACCCCAAGGTCACTGACAGACGTAACGGTGACTACGGCACGCGCGGTAAACGTACGGGTAGCTAACCCGCACTGGCACGCGGTCAGTCGTTTCCGTTAACGGGTGCGCCCAAAGCACAGCACGGAACCAGTACAGGGCAGAGCCCTCTCAGTAACAGGGGTCCAACCCCTCCACAGTAACCAAATAGGGGCCTTGCCCCTCCACAGTCCACGCACCCTCGCCTGACTACCCTGGTTTGCCCCAGTGGGCCTAACAAGTCGGTGTGGGAGGCTAGCAGAATCCCGGGGCCCGTGGGGTAGCTAGTACCTCCCTACACTAGTAGCTCTCCTCGGTACTACGTACACGAGGGCCAGCAAGTCGGTACAGAGTGGCCATTCCTAACCCCGGGTCCCTGGGGTGGCTGGCTCCGCTCTGCACTAAACAGGGGGGACAGTTGCTCTCCTTGGTACTCCGTTCTCAAGGGCCAGCTCACTTCCCCAATTCTATTCCATTCACTTTCCAGGAGTTCTACTCCTAATTCCCCGTAGGGTTCCAGCTCTTTTACTCAGAACATCCAGGTTTCACTTTCCAATTTCACGTTCTTACAATCCATATTCTCAATCACGTTTAGTTATTCATAACAGGAAGCTGTTAATTTAATTCACAGGCAGCTAGTATTTCCTTTCCACGTTTTCCAAGACTGCATTATTCATACATTCCACTAGTTTTCCCGTCCTAGAATTCATGCCATATCCTAGGATCTATCATACAATCTAGTTTTCCAGCCCTAGGATTCATGCAACACCCTAGGAATCTACCATTCAATCTATTTCTCATTCCTAGGATTCATGCAATGTCCTAGGTTCTATTTATGGTTTCATAATTTAACAGATTATACTTAAAGCCACTCTACCAGCTACAACGGGAGTAATGGGGGCGTGGTCGGGAATCCCGCGTGCCTCCGCGACCCCCGAGACTGTAACAGAATGGGGCCCTATCACAAGGATCAAACACAAGGAGTGTCTCAAAATAGTGTACAGCTATTGTAGACGGGTAGAGGATGTAATTCTGAAAAGAACGCAACTCGAAACACGGAAAACGGAACCTGAACGGGCCCTAAACGGGTCGAAAATGACGAAACAGTGCAAAATCAGACGTCTGGAACTTCTTCCAGACGTCTTAAAAAGTGGAACAGGGTTTACCTTGCTCTGCGTGGTCTCTCAGACGTCCAGAAGCCTGTGGGGGCGTCTGGCCTAGTTCCCAGACGTCCGATGGTCACCCCGGACGTCTAGATGTCGCTCCAGTCGTCTGGCACTGCAGCGATGTCTGATTCGCGTTGGATGCGAATCTCAAACCCTACGCGTACCCATTTCCTCTCTCTTAGTATGGTCAATCGAAGGGAAGGAAGAAGACGAAAAAACTCACCTTTCAGATGTCTGGACAGTCTTCCAGACGTCGTGCCCGTCGTCTGGCTAGAAGCACAGACGTCTGATTCTGGAAAGTTTTCCAGAACCAGGGCGCGACTCACCCTCTGCTTGCGACGCCCGGCCGCGTCACGCCTTGTGCGCCTGCTGCTCGAGCCGCAGCAGTCCCCCCCCGCGTCGCCCCGCGCCCGCTGCGCCCCCCGCCGGCCGGCCCTAGCAGCCCTGGCGAGCTCGCCCTCACGGCCGAGCGCCTCTCCCACGCATGGCACCTCCTCCCACGCTCACTGCGGCTGTCGCTGCACCCTCGCGCTTGCTCTCGCGCTCGCTCTCGCTCTCGTGCACTGGCTGAAGGAGAAGAGGAAGGAGGTGGAGGTGACGGGAGTGAGGGAGAGGCGTGGCCCTTTTAAGGCCGCATGAGGAGGAGAGAGAGAACGTGGCAGAGGCGTCTGCGGCCGCAGGAGAGAGGGAAAAAGAGGGAGAGAGAGAGAAAACATAGGTCTGCATGCTCAGGCGTGCAGACGAACAGTAGCGTGCCAAAATAATCGATCTCCAGATGTCTGGAAATGATCCCAGACGTCTGGTCCGACGTCTGTAAGTGATTCCAGACGTCTGGGCCACTTCCCAGACGTCTTAAAAGAAGTCTGGAGCACCCGTTCGTAACAATGTATCCTCCAAAAATTTGCAAGTTAACTCGTTAATTTAGATGACTCGAAATTATTTTGCAGTTAGAATTTCGCTGGCTCTCGAATCCGATTCGCAACTTGTAAAATCCTTTAAAACCTTATTCTGTACTTGTGAATGCTAACATTTATGAGGTCGTATTTTTTTTGTTTAAAACTTTTTTTTTCCTCCCCTATGCTTATTCCTAGCTTAATCCTATAACAGATGTGTCAGGATCATCATTCTTGTTACTAATCCTCGAGGGGGCTCTGGTGCCAGAACTTCGAGATAGTATTGTCCAAGACACTAATCAATGAACTACAACCAGCGTCAAACAATCATAATGAAATGTTGTCGGGTTTTTATCCCCGGCAACGATGCCAAAAATAATGATCGTTGACCTTCTATTTGCACTAAAAACGATATTTAATGTGTCGTTGCTGTAGTATGTCATAATTGCAAACCGATGTCACGTCAATTTTATTTTTTTACACTTTTTACTGGTTTGTTTCTAGGTCATTCACTGGGAGACAGTTATTGATTTATATCACTCTCTAAGTCCAAAACTATTCTTTTATTCCAAACATGTTGATTTTATTTACAAAATGAATGAATGAATCAATGAATGAAAGAATTGGTTAATTATTTACAAAAGAATTAATTAATATGTATTGCAATGCTTGAAAACATATGTACACAAATAAGCATAAAAAACTATATATAATTAAAAAACTATATATAATTACTATATATTAATTAAGTACAACTAATATATGTAATACCTAAGTATAGGTACAGAAATAACTAATAATATGTACTATACTAAATTATATTAACATACTAATATTTATAGTAACATATATTACATATACAGTAACATAAATAAGTGCCATTGTAACCTTAGTAAAATATCTACAGAATCTAAGGCAAAAAATAATAATCTATACTGACATATATTCAAATATACAATGACAGATACAACTGTCACTAAACCTCTAGTTATTTATATATATATAAGAGCTCAAACATACTATACTACTTACACTATTACATGTATATAAATATATACATATACATATTTATATTTATTTATTTACATTATTTATATACAAATATATTTTATACATATACTACATATATTATACATATATATACATATGCACGCACACACATAGGCACTCACATTGTTCAACACTTAGCCGCAAGAGCGGCTTCTTCACTCTTCTTTGTATCAACACTTAGTTGACTTTTTTAGGCCTTCATTCTCAACACACATGCACGGTATGGTTCACTTAACCAAAGATTTGGTCTTTAGTTGGCGAACCGACTTTTCGTGGGATACACAGCACCCATATGGGTGGGACTAGACCACTACTAAACCTGATTCTAGTTTATTGATTATGCATTTCATCTAGTTCGAAGCTTAATATTGGGCCCACACAGGCCTAGCATAGTGTGTGGCCCTCGGCTCACCATTGTGCATATATCAATTCATATGCTCGAAACATGCTCATAGGTAATGGTAATAGGTTTCGACGCCCGATGCTCGCAACGATTGAGTAGCTAGGCACACAAAATCAACTTACACACCATCGCAAGCTTTGCATTGCACAATGTGGTGCAATTCACAAGTGCAATCTCAACGCAAATTAGCGTTGTGCGCGTAAGAAATTAAGGATTTTGGCCCTCGATTTGAGGGCCTTATTTTAATATTACATTAAATTAAATTATACCATTAAAGAACCCTTATATAGGGTTACATAATTATGTAATTTATTTACAAAAATAAGTTATCTAGATATATAATAAAATTGGGTAAAGTTGGATGATTGTACATGTTAAATTAAGAGTTTAATTGTTAATTAAAGTATAAATTAATACCTTAATTATCAAATTGACTTTATACAGTGTTAATATACATAATACATTATTTATTATACATTATTTATTATACATTTTTATTGTATTTTAGGAACTTTATTTTAATTTAGGTACAATTAAATACATGTTTTATATAGTTTTACCTATAAATAATTTATAAATACTATACGTTATAAATACAGTATAAATATGTTCAAAATATTTAATATATCATTATACAAATATACATTATAACTTACTTCAGTATTAACTTAAATTAATAATTTATTTTATTTTAATTTAATAATTTACTTAGTTAACTTAATAACTTAATTATTTACTATAAATATATAATTTAATTAAACTACAGGTATTCTGTAGTAATAATACATATATAAATACATATATACAGTATTAGGTATAACTATGTACATATAGATAGGTTTATATAATTACTTAGTTTAATATACATTTAGTTTATATAAATTAATATCTAATAATACAATAAAGTTATATATACAATAAGTTATTCTTAATACTTAATTTATTATTTAGAATACATATATAAGTTAATTATGTACATTAGCTACATATTATACAATTTATACATGTAGCTTAGGTTTAATTTATATATACAAGTATATACATAATATACAAGGTATTTTTAGGTGTTTTTGGGGTTTTTCTAATTTTTATGGTTTTTATAGGTTTAGGGGAGGTAGGGGATGAGAGAGAAAGAATGAGATGAGAGAGAAAATTCTTTTTGGTTTGGTTCTTTTATTAAATTCTATGATATACTGAACTGTCAACTGGTATGTTCTACCAAGCCGAGGGTTTATATTACCTTAAAACTTGACACACACCTAAAAACGTACTCAATCCTACTCAAGACACCTTTATTTTATTTTTTTGGAATTTTTTCATGATTTTTATTTAGATACAAAGCAACCCAATTTTTGGCCTTAAGGAGTGTTGAACTAAGGATCCTAAGGCCTCAAATTAGTTTTATGAGTTGGTATTTCAAATAGGTAGTTTAGCTATGTTCGACACAACATGTGAAAGGTTTTGATACATTTAATCCTGATTCTTCAATCAATTTCATTCAAATTTACATATGTGGCAGCTAAACTCAATACATTAGCTGATAAAGAATTCCTAAAGAAAATTACAAGCAATTCAATTTAAATTTCAATCCATTTCAGGTACATGAATGCTTGAAACATGAAGTTCTAACAATGTAAACATGTCAACTACATTAGATCTTTTAAATCCCAGCACACATCCTCTCATTCAGACAAACTCAAGAGACCTCAAAATAGGTCTACTGCTGTCTAAATAGCAGCTACTATAATTGCTGCTGTTCAATGCACCAATTCAGCCTCTGCTGCAGCTCAATCTTGAATCAGACAACTTAATACCATGCTGCAGCCAATTCAGCAGTCAATGGATGCTTCTGAAATAGACCTAAATCAGACTTCAAGAAGTCTGATCTAACATACTTAAAGTGCCAAATCATGCTCAAATCCCATGAGAATCAGCTGGAAATCATTGCACAAAAACTTTCTGAAAAGATAGAAATGAACTTTTTGTTTCAAAATTCACTTGAATCCCATTATGACTTTCTCCTTTCATTATAGATAATGTAAAGGAATACATCATGAAAAGGGTTCCAAAAATAATTTGTAAACCACTTCAGACCTACCTTGTTAATCCCTCAAATTCACTAATAAAACCAAGTTTTCATATTGAGAGTCTTTCTGAAGTAAGAATCCATGATGCCCATGATTTGGGCTTTTACTTTAGATTGATTATTGATCACATCATCTGATCCTCTTGAACACCATTGATTGGCGTTCAAGGTGATCTAGTGATCATCTCAAAATCACTTGGGTCCTTGTTCAACCTCAAATTAGTATCACTGATTATCCTTGGTTAAACTACCCAAAATGCAACTCAATTTGGGCTTATGCTCATCTGAAAATTAAAAACCACATCAAACACCTTAGATTCATTGCATTGCACCCAATTGAGTGAATGAAAACTTGAATTGCTCAATTAAATTTATTTAAACCAAATTGACTCCAAATGGCAAAATTGAGCATGAAATCCAAATCTGAAAGAATCGAGCGAATTGATTTAATTAAAACCAGATCAGGGGGTCTTTATGAATTTATGGAGTGAATGGAAGACCCCCCAGATGACTTTTAGGCACGAATTCAAATCTAGAAGCCAAGACTTCAGATCTGAATTCAACCTCAACGAAGGGGTGAATGATGAATAAAATGCGAGGAAAATCATAGAAAATGAATTATGAGGCGTAGGGAAAGCTGTATGAGTCGATGCAAAAATGCCAGAAAACTCCTCTTTGATCTGAATTGATCAAAGTGGTCGGAGTGCATCTAACCTAGATTTAAGCTAATCTAAACTAATCCATCACAGAATTCACTATGTAATGTACTTCTACTGATTTAAATTACACTAACACTATAACTAATCTAGAAAGCAAGAAAACTAATCTACAAAAGCAGTAAATCTAGCTAACAGACGATGGTGGTGTCCATGGTCCACCGGTCGGAGGTCAATGGTGATGAAATGGAGGAGACCCTTAGTTGAAGAAGGAGGTATCCAAGAGCCAACAGCTGGCAGGTAGAGGCAATTGAAGGAGGGAGAGCAACTTGCTCTGTCACCATAGGTAGGCAATTGAAAGGGGGTGGGGAAGCTGAGGGGATGGAAGAAGGGAACCACTCAAGGGGGATGGAGCAATTAGGTGTGCGCACAAGCTCAAGGAGGAGCTTAAGTACCCAATTGTGCGAATCAAGACACCACCTTGGTGAATTTAGGCGATTAGGGCATGGGCGGTGGATGCTTGGCTTAGAGGATGGCACGAGAGTTCAAATTGAATCTTAGCCACTAGATGAGATCTGGGGAGGATGGTGAAGCTACGCGCGAGTTTGTGTAAACCTTCGATTTGGAAATGGTCATTGATCAAGAGATGCATGGGAGAGACGTCCATGATAGAACAAGTTCTTTGCGTGTCTACAGTGACTTACCGACTATAGGTATGATGGTGATTTTACATTCAAGCCCACTAAGGGTGAAATAATAGAACATTTGCACAGATGCCCATAAGTGGCTAGAACAAAAGCAGCGTAGTCTCTGATCATTTGCAAAGTAGTCCCCAACAGCTTACAAATAAGTCCCTGGAGGTTTTAAACGTAAAGAAAATTATATGACCTAAGAACCTAAATGTAATGTAATGATTGCAAGGTCCTAATGATGTCCAAATGCAACCAAGTTTTTATTTAAACTCAATCAAACATTTAGGAAGTTGAATTCACTTTCAATTTGATCTTTTGAACCCAAAAATGTGTTCAATTTGCAAATGGATCATCAATTTGTATTAATGAATAGAATATCTCATTTTGTAACCTAATTTTGCATTTTTAACACAAATTTGCTATTTAGGTCATTTTTGTTAATTCTCACACTTAACCCTTTTCATGTGTTAATTATGTAGTATTTAACCAGGTTTCTAGCTTAACTTGAGAATTTTAGCTATAATGAGCCACACCCTATCATACTGCCATGCTTAAATTTTACTAGTCCCTTAGCAAACAACTCATTAAGTGCAAAGCATTTAAGTATCAGTTAGGTAAGTGTGATGAGATATCTATTTTTCTTTTCTCAAATTGTTAAGTGTTTAGTGATGATATTTAAGCTAAAAGATTTTCTGATAGGCCAACTGTGTTTCTGTCTGAACATTGTGAGAACCTATCGCTTAGGAAGACTGACCAGAACTTAAGACTGATATGACATAGACCATCTCTTGACCAACAAGGACTCTTGATATTTAAACCTTAAGTGCAATTTCTAGGACTCTAGGGGTTTTACAAAGGACAGAAGCTAAGTACTTATGGCTGTGCTCAGTGATAGGTCAGGGCTAACCAGGTGAATTTTAAAACTCAATCCCAGGGTTTCATGTCTTTTTTAGTCTAGGTTGGTCCTAGCTTCAGCTCATGTCTTTGGATTGACTCTCAAAAAGTGAGGAAGATTCAAACCCAACTCATATTGTGTTGTGGCTCAAGGAATATTTGGTGGAAACAGGGTATTTGTATTATACCCTGAAAATATTTTTGGTGGAAAACTATTTACAGGACTTGGAGAACATACTTGACTTATTCTAAAGAATGTTTTTTCTGAAAATTCTTTTTGACTTTTTCTTATTTTTGATTTTTTTTCACAAATAAATGTTAGTATGTCTCCGACAACTTTATTTGGTAGAGCACACTTATTTGGTGGGTAAGTTCTTTGGTGGAAAGAACTTCTCCTAAATACAAGACTAAAGACTAGGACAAAGAGTCTACCTAAACCAACAGGTATGGACTTCACCTTCCCTAATGAACACTAGGGTTGAATTTCAAGTTCACAAGATTTTTCCTGTCATCGTGTAGTGTAAACCAAGGTTACTTAGACTCCTAAGCCAAAGCAAACCAGTAAATCCTATACTGGTGACTCAGGTACAAGAATACATCCTACGTTAGGAGAGATTGTGGTCTATCTTGTCAAAGCTTAAAGTGTATTAAGCCAAAGCCTGAGCGAATCAACCTACAGTGGCTCAGAAAGTCTAACCAGCAAAGGTTGAATGTCCAAGAATGCTTATTCTTTTTTTTTTTTAGCTATAAGATCATAGTTAAACACATATATTCTTTCAATGTTTTTTCTCTCCTCAATTTCTGTCTTGAAGTTCTCCCTCAACAATATAGATCAATCAGGTCCCTTATTGTATTTTTGGAATTTTTGTTTTTGTTATTTTTTTTATTTTTTTCAAAAATTTTCAAAATCTTTCATTTTTTTGGGTATTCTTGATAATACTATACTATATACACTACAAGTGTGTCTATGATTGCATTTTAGAGAAAGATTTCACCATTTACACCCCCTATGCTTAAATGATGTAATTTCCTCATTGTATGAATAGGGTGGATGCAAATGCATGCTCTGCTTTTCACTATCTTAGACTGGATGACGGAAGGAAGTTGGAATAAGGAGATAAAGATCTCTGTGCAGTCGATTTCAAGTTTGATACATGATCAAAGTGGAAAGTCAGGCTAAGAAGTGAAATGCATGACATATGTGACAATGAATGTATGCTAAAAATGAAAGGATAGACACCTAATGCAAAAAATGACAAACAAGAAAGGTGAAAATAGCTATATACAAAGGATAGGTTGCTAAGTTTAACTCCTTCAGCTAGGCGTAAACCCAATAAAAGATGTTGGAGTGAAATGGTAGATTTGACAAGTCTGAGATCATGTGGCTCAATGAAGGGTTTCAGTCTTTGTCCATTAATAGTGAAAGGATCAGATTTGTCAACCTCGGTGATTTCAACGGCTCTATTGTCAAAGATTCTTAAGAATTTGAAAGGTCCGGTTCACTTAGAGGTGAGTTTCCCTGGGAAGAGTTTAAGTTTTGAGTCAAATAGAAGGGATTTTTGACCAGTGTGAAAGGTTTTCCTACGGATGTGATGGTCCTGGAAGGCCTTTAATTTGTCCTTATAAATTCTTGAGCTCTCATAAGAGTCATTCCTTAGTTCATCTAGCTCAAAAATTTGTAGTCTTTGATGATCACCGACCTTCTCTAAGTCCAAGTTACACTTCTTGATGGCCCAATAGGCTTTGTGCTCAAGTTCTACGGGAAGATGACAGGGTTTCCCGTACACAAGTCTAAAAGGAGAAATGCCTAATGGGGTTTTGTGAGCTGTCCTATACGCCCAGAAAGGTAGGAAGACCAATCCTTTCTATCAGGTCGAATGGTAGTCTGTAAAATCTTCTTGATCTCCTTGTTGGACAATTCAGCAAGTCCATTGGTTTGAGGGTGGTAAGGTGTAGCAATCCTATGTGTCACCCCATACTTTTGTAGTAAGGACTAAAAGTGGATGTTGCTAAAGTGAGACCCTCCATCAATAATGATGGCTTTTGGTACCCCAAATCTAGAGAAGATGAAATCCTGAACAAACTTGTTTACAATCTTGTGATCATTTGTCCTTGTAGGGATGACTTCAATCCATTTAGAAACATAATCAATTGCCAATATGATATAATCAAAGACATAGGAATTTGGAAAAGGTCCCATGAAGTCAATACCCCATATATCAAAGACTTCGCATACTAAGATTGAATTCAAGGGCATCATGTCTCTGCAGCCAATACTACCAAGAGACTGACAATGTGAACATGCCCTACTATATTTATATGCATCTTTGAAAAGTGTGGGCCAGAAGAAACTGCTCTGCAAAATCTTAGCAGTGGTCTTTCTTCTAGAGAAGTGATCGCCACAGGCCTGGTCATGGCAGAACGACAGGATGCTTTCTATCTCCTTATCATGTACACACTTCCTAATGATCTGGTAGAGCAAGATTTGAATAGCCAAGGTTCTTCCCAAAAGTAATGACTATCTTTGGCTTTAAGTTTGATGATTTGGGATTTAGTCCAACCATTAAGTACTACTCTAGAAGCTAGGTAGTTGACAATGTCAACATACCAGGCAAGATCAGAATAAATGACTAGCAATTGTTCATCAGGGAAGTGGTCAGTAATTGGAAGTGAAGGAGATCTCGCTTCAGAAGGAAGTAGGGATAAGTGGTCAGCTACCACATTCTGCTTCCTCACCTTGTCACGAATCTCTAATTCAAACTCCTACAACAGCAGGATCCATCTAATTAGATGAGATTTCACATCCTTCTTGACGAGAAGATGTTGAACGGCGGTGTGGTAAGTGTAGACTATAATGTGGGAACCTAAAAGATAAGGCCTAAATTTTTCTAGTACAAATACTATTGCTAGCGGTTCCTTTTTAGTGACTATGTAATTCCTCTAAGCTTTATCTAAGGTCTTGCTAGCATAGTAGATGATTGTTGGTTTCCCATCCAGTTTTTTACCAAGGACAATCTCTACTGCATAATCAGAGGCATCACACATGATCTTAAAAGGGTGAGACCAATCCAGGGGCTGCAGTATTGGTGCCTTGGTAACCAGATCACGAAGTGTCGTATAGGCATGAACACAATTGTCAGAGATCTGGAAGTCTACATCCTTAGAGAGGAGATTGGTGAGAGGTTGGGCTATTTTCGAGAAATCCACTATAAAGCAGCAATAAAAACCAACATGCTCAAGAAAAGATCTAATTTACTTAACCGACGAAGGTAATGGCAAGTCAGAAATCAATTTTACCTTTGAACAGTCAACCTTTATTCCTCTCTTAGAAATAAGGTGATCTAAAGCTAGTCCTTTTGGTAGCAAGAAATTTGATTTCTCCTAGGAAAGTACCAGATTCACATTGATGCATCTTTGCAGGACCTTAGTCAAGTGGTCTAAGCATGCATCAAATGTGCTCTCGAAGATCGAGAAGTCATCCATGAAGACTTCTAAGCAATCACCTACTAAATCAGAAAAGATTGCAAACATTCACCACTAAAATGTAGCAGGTGCGTTGCATAATCAAAATGGCATCCTACAGAATTCAAAGGTTCCGTAGGGGCAGCTGAAAGTTATTTTCTCTTGGTCATTGGGGTGAATTACCACCTGATTGTAACTTGAGTAGCCATCCAAAAAGCAGAAAAATCAATTCCCTATCAATCTTTCGAGTATCTGATCAATGAAGGGCAATGGGAAATGATCTTTCTTCGTGGTTTGGTTGAGTTTACAGTAGTCAGTACATACTCGCCACGAACTAGCAATCCATGTAAGGATGACTTCTCCAGATTCAATGGTTATAATGGTAAGTTCAGCCTTCTTAGGCACAACCTGAATAGTACTTACCCATTGACTATCAGATATGGGGAAAATAATTCCATTGTCTAACCGCTTGATCATTTCATTTCTAACCACCTCCTGAAGTGTTGTGTTTAGTCTATGCTATGGCTGTCTAGTTGGTCTAGATCCTTCTTTAGTGAAAATCTTATGTGTATAGTAAGATGGACTAATGCATGTCAAGTCAGAGAGGCTCCATCCTATAACTTGTCGATGTGCTCTCAGGACAGATAAGAGTTGTGATTCTTGATCAGACAATAAATAGGAGTTGACAATCATAGGATAAGTCTGATATGGTCCTAAGAAGGCATATTTTAAAGAGTCAAGAAGAGTTTTAAGCTCAAAAGGTATAGGATCAGGTGAAGGAGCGGGTGTGGAGATCTCAGAAGATCCTAGAGACACTAAAGGAATAAGAGGTAAGTCTTTAGTTTCTAAGGTTGGTGTCTCAGAAAGAGTCAAGTCAGTGGCCAGAGGGTGTTGAGGTTCTAAGTTGAGTGAATCAATCAATGTATCCTTGACCAACTTATCCAGAGAATCCAAGGAACATATTTCCTTAATTAAACTACATGATGGTCCCCTTTGGGCTTGAAATATATCAATCTTCATCCTCAGATCTCTAAATTTTAACTCTATAAGGCCCTCCTCACAATTTATATTTTCTTTGGTCATAGCCAAGAAAGGTCTTCTTAGAATGATAGGAGTGTTCTGGATATCCTTAGGTACTTCCATGTCAAGGACTATAAAGTCTAAAGATAAATAGAAGTCCTTGACCCACACTATAACATCTTCCAACACTCCCTAAGGTGTCTTAACTGATCAATCAGCTAATTGCAGGGACACCTTGGTTGGCTTCAAATTGCCAACCTCAAAATGTGTCAGTAGGGAGGTTGGAATAAGATTGATGGATGCACCTAGATCAAGTAAGACTCTGTTAAATGTGGTATTTCCTATCATACATGAAAGAAGAGGGGTGCCTAGGCCTTTCTTCTTAATAGGAAGGTTTAAACTAAGGGAACTCACTTGTTCCAATAGAATAACAAGACCACCCCCTTTCTAAATTCTAGCCTTACGCTTAGGTGTGCATAGGTCTTTCAAAAACTTAGTGTAAGGTGGAATGTCACGAATTGCATCCAACAAGGGGATGTTTAAATGGACTTGCTCAAAGAGCTTAAGCAGATCCTTCTCAGGTGCCACACAAGACTTCTTCTTATCATCACTCTTCTTCTGTAAGGCCTTCAGGAAAGGTACTGAAGTGGTAGTAGGGGAATCAATCAAAGGCTCAGAAGAGTCAGGCATAGGTAAATCAGCTGTAGGAGTGGAGGTGGAAGGTCCAGGTAAAGATGTAGAAGTCAGTAATGGTGGATCAGTTGTACTTCTACCACTCCTGGTAGTGATGCCATTCAAATCAGATTGCAGCGTAGATGATGAATCAGGATCAGGTAGAATAGGTGGTTGTGGATTAGAATAAGAAATATGATCAGAATAGGAAGAATTAGTATCGGTGTAAAGCTCAGGTTCGTGCAAGGTTTGTGATATGTAGTGTGCTTGACCTTGCAAAGGAGGTCTGGGTTGTGCTTGTGATTGGGGTGAATGTGTTTGATGGGATTCCATCAAGTGTAATAGCTGGGCTCTCATCTCAACTAATGTTGCGTCTTGTCTCTACTGCATAACAATGTTCTGTTGTTGCATGTCAGCAAGAGCTTTCATGATATTTTTCAACTGATCATCTCATATAGGCCCAAGTTGAGAGTATTGGGTGGGCCTAGGTTGGGGTTGCTAGTAGGCATGCGGTGGATACCTGTGTTGTTGTGGAGGTGGTGCTTGGATTAGGTTGTGCAATTGTGGTGCAGAAGGTTGTTGAAAGGTAGATCACTGTGAATTTCCTGACCACGAGAAATTTGGATGATTACGCCATCCAGGGTTGTAGGCTTGTGAATATGGGTCATTGTGAATGGTGTGGAGCTCCTCCGAAGCTCTGAAAGGTTCAGGGAAGTCAGTGTAGGGAGGAACAAATGTTCCTCCAAATGGTGAAGGATAAGAGAATGTATAATCCGATAGTGTAGGTTGTGTCACCGATAGGTTGTTCACAGTCTCCCTCCCTGTGGGAAATGAGAAGTGTGAGGTGCAGGTGATTAAGAAGAAGAAGATGATGAAGGCTTAGATAGAAATTTCTATACTTCATCTAATTTCTTTTCTAGTAAGCCCACCTTATCCAGCTGACTAGCCACAATTTATAGATCTCTTGTGTTGGATTGGGCTTCATGTACCCCCGTGTGTGAATAGGAATGAGAGGACTTTCTATTAAAAACACTCATCGAAGCATTATTAATAGAATTTTCTACCATCCTTCAAAGAGCTTAAAAGTTGAGTCTTCGTCCTGACACAGGAAATTGCCTCCACAAGCAGCATCTATGAAGTTCCTTATGTCATCATGTAGCCCATGATAGAAGATATGGACTTGTTGCCAATGTGGGATACCATGGTGGGGACATTTTCTCAAAAGCTTGTGGAATCTCTCCCAAGCCTCATGCATCTATTCTTACAAGTTTTGTGTAAATGTGGTGATGGCATGCCTCAAAGCGTTTGTGCGGCCTATAGGAAAGTACTTCTTTAGAAACTCATGTTCCAAAGAAGCCCATGTCTCTATAGGTGTAGTCTATGCTAAAGTTCTAAACCAAAAGGTGGCTTTGTCCTTAAGTGAGAAAGAGAACATTATCATTAGTAGTGTGTTCTAATCATGACCTTGCGGACTTAAAGTTTTAGTAAGATTTTTTAGCTCCTCTAAATGCTGAAATGAGTCCTTAGAAGCAAGGCCATGGAAGTGAGGAATAAGTGCAATAATGTTTGGCTTCAATTCAGCAGTGCGACCCCTGGTGGGATAGTGTACCACAGGCATAGGAGGTGCAACTGTGAGATTATAGTAATCCTGTAGTTGAGGTCTACGAGGTTGAGGTGACTGGGGAGCTCTAGGTTGAGGTTGGGGGTTTGCTAAAAGATTCACAGCTTGAGTAAGCTATTGCACCTGTTGGGTTAGGGTATTCATTTGAAGTTGTGTCTCAAAAAGGTGTAGATTAGGTATGGGACCTCTCTTTGGTGGTGGTTGGTTACAAAAATTAGGGTATGGAGGAGGTTGGAACCTATGGTTTGGTGGTAGTGGTGGAGGATGCGTAAAAAGATGTGGAGGAAGTTCTTCAAAATTATTGAATTATGCAGAATCAATGTCATCCTTCGGATGAACGAAATGGTCAATAAGAGTTTGAGGCCTAAGAGTTATAGGGTTGGATGTGGAAGGCATTAAAGTGGAAGTAGAAACTTGGGCATCGGCACCCAAGGGAGGTACTAAGTCAGGGTTTTGGGATCTCCTACCTTCCATTGAGTTAGTTTTTGAAAAACATTTTTCAAAACAGTCACAACTCAATAAAGAAAGGTAACTCTCAATCAATCTCAATCAAACCAGAAATCCCAATCAATCTCACCAATCAAAAGACCAATTAATCAACAAAGCGAGAAATCTGAATTTTTCCTAGGGTTTGCTACAAGAAAAGTAGTAGTACGCAAACAACTGTTTCAATACAATTGTATGCATCCTACAGAGAACCTAGCGAGGTGCAGACCTCTAAAGTCCACCCGGAATTTGGATAAGACTAACGTGTGAATTGAGACCCTGTGGTTTCTCAAGGAGATGAGATAGAAACCCATGTGTTTGTGACTTAAGTGATCATGTAGCATGTACATGATAAGAAATCAACAAATGTCGGTGAAAAGCTCAGTCAGAGTCTCAAATAGTTTTAATGTCTTCTTTTGAATTTGATTCAAGTATTTAGAAAGTGTATTTTCTATGCAGCTCGTCTTGCTTTTTAATCTTTCAAACACAAGATGGTCTTTTTAATTTTAAGTCAAATGTATAGGATGGCAAGAGCTAAGGAAGGATAGAAAAATGTGTACCTGTCTCAAGCAATTCTACAAGTGATGCAATTTGTCTTGAAATGAAATCTAGAAAAAAATGTGCAACCTAAGTATGGATGCCTAGTATATGTTGTTGCTAGATAAGGGATGAAATCTTTTTTTGTACTTTTTTTGTTTTATAATTTTTTTGGATTTTCTAAATGCAACAAACAAAAACAAATAAAAAAGAAATCGATGCAGAAAACCTATGTACGGAAAAACCACGTCGATAAGAGATGAGTAGAGAGATAGAGGGAAAGTCCAAGTCATTACAAATAGTGTGTGAGAATAGGCTCTTACAACTTATGCCTAACACAATGTCTTATGAATATTCCTAAGTTTAAACTACCACTAAGCTAATCTAATAAAGTGCGAAACGCAGCTCCTTCGGGAAAAACCCTTCCACGAAGTCGGGTTTGAAGCACAACAAATATGCTAGGAAGAAGAAATCCACCTGGAAGAAGACACTACTCCTACTCCTTAAGTGTTGCAAAAAACACCAAATAATTAGTAAGGCAATTATATACAAAACAAATCAAAGAATATAATGAATAAAAGAATCTATATACATCAAAGAATATAGAATAAAAGAATGATTATTTACAAAGAAATCAAAATATATACAAATAAAGAACAAAAGAATAATTTTAGCGTATAGAGAATTACCTCCTCGGCAACAGCGCCAAAAATAATTGATGAATTGCAACCATAGTCAAACAATCACAATGAAATGCTGTTGTTGGGTTTTTTTTCCCAGCAACGATGCCAAAAATAATGGTCGTCAACTTTCGATTCGCACTAAAAATGATATTTAATGTGTTATTGTTGTAGTATAGATGTCACAAATGCAAACCAATGTTGTGTTAATTTTATTTATTTACAATTTTTACTGATTTGTTTCCAGGTTGTTCACTGGGAGGTAGTTATTGATATATATCACTCTCTAAGTTCAAAACTATTCTTTTATTCCAAAAATGTTAATTTATTTACAAAATGAATGAATGAATCAATGAATGAAAGAATTGGTTAATTATTTATATAAGAATTAATTAATATGCATTACAATACCTGAAAACATATGTACACAAACAAGTATAAAAAACTATATATCTCTATGTTAATTATTTACAACTAATATAGGTAATAACTAAGTATAGCTACTAAAATAACTAATAATATCTGCTATACTAAATTATATTAACATACTAATATTTATAGTAACATATATTACATATACAGTAACATCAATAAGTGTCGTTTGTAACCTTAGTAAAATATGTACAGAATCTAAGGAAAAAATAATAATCTATACTGACATATATTCATAAATACTAATAAACCTCTAGTTATTTATATACATATAAGAGCTTAAACATACTATAATACTTACACTATTATGTGTATATATATATACATATTTATATTTATTTATTTACATTATTTATATACATATATATTTTATTCATATACTATATATATTATACATATATATACATATGCACGAATGCATACACAGGCACTCAGATTATTCAACACTTAGCCACAGGAGTGGCTTCTTCATTCTTCTCTGTGTCAACACTTAGTCAATTTTTTTAGGCCTTCATTCTCAACACACAAGCATAGTTGGGTTCACTTAACCAAAGATTTGATTTTTAGTTGGCAAATTAGCCTTTCGTGGGATATACAGCATCCATATGGTTGGGACCAGACCACTACTAAACCCAGTTTTAGTTTATTTATTGTGCATTTCATCCGATTTCAAGCCCAATTCTGGGCCCACACAGGCCTAGCACAGTGCGTGGCCCCCGACTCACCACTGTGCACATATCAATTCATATGCTCAAAACATGCTCATGGGTAATGGTAATAGGTTTTGGCACTGAGTGCTCGTAATGACTGAGTAGCCAAGCACACAAAATCAACTTATACACCATCGCAAGCTTTGCGCTACATGATGTGGTGCAATTCACAGGTGCAATCTCAATGCAAATTAGTGTTGCACGTGTGCGAAATTAAGGATTTTGGCCCTTGATTTGAGGGCCTTATTTTAATATTATTTTAAATTAAATTATACCATTAGGGAACCCTTATATAGGGCTACATAATTATGTAATTTATTTACAAACATAAGTTATCTATATATATAATAAAATTGGGTAAAGTTGGTTGATCATACATGTTAAATTAAGAGTTTAATTGTTAATTAAAGTATAAATGAATATCTTAATTATCAAATTGACTTTATACAGTGTTAATATACATAATAAATTATTTAGTATACATTTTTATTGTATTTTAGGAACTTTATTTTAATATATGTACAATTAAATACATGTTTTATATAGTTTTACATATAAATAATTTATAAATGCTATAATACATATAAATATAGTATAAATATGTTCAAAGTGTTTAATATATCATTATACAAATATACATTATAACTTACTTCAGTATTAACTTAAATTAATAATTTATTTTATTTTAAATTAATAATTTACTCAGTTAACCTAATAACTTAATTATTTACTGTAAATATATAATTAAATTAAATTATAGTTATTATATAGTACATAATACATATATAAATACATATATACAGTATTAGGTATAACTATGTACATATAGATAGGTTTATATAATTTCATAGTTTAATATACATTTAGTTTATATAAATTAATATCTAATAATACAATAAAGTTATATATACAATAAGTTATTCTATATACTTAATTTAATATGTAGAATACTTATATAAGTTAATTATGTACATTACCTACATATTATACAATTTATACATATAGCTTATGTTTAATTTATATATACAAGTATATACAGAATATACAAGGTATTTTTAGGTGTTTTTGGGGTTTTTCTGATTTTAATGATTTTTATAGGTTTAGGGGAGGTAGGGGATGAGAGAGATAGAATTCTTTTTGGTGTTTTTCAAGTTTGGTTCGTTTATTAAATTTCAAGGTATACTGAACTATCGACTGGTATGTTCGATCAAGTCGAGGGTTTAGATTACCTTGAAACTTGACACACATCTAGAAAAATACTTAATCCCACTGAAGACACCATTATTTGATTTTTTTGGATTTTTTTTTATTTTTATTTATATATAAAGAAACCCAAGTTTAGGCCTTAATGAGTGTTGAACTAAGGATCCTATGGCCTCAAATCAGTTTTATGGGCTGGTATTTCAAATAGGTAGTTTAGCTATGTTTGGACAATATATGAAAGGTTTTGAGACATTTAAACCTGATTCTTTAGTTAATTTTGTTTAAATTTACATATGTGACAGTTAAACTCAATACATTAGCTGACAAAGAATTCCTAAAGAAAATTACAAGCAATTCTATTTAAATTTCAATCCATTTCGGGTACATGAATGCTTGAAACATGAAGTTCTAACAATGTAAACAGGTCAACTACATTAGATCTTCTAAATTCTAGCACGCATCCTCTTATTTAGACCAACTCAAGAGTCCTCAAAATAGGTATGCTGCTGTCTAAACAGAAGTTGCTACAACTGTTGTTGCTGCTGCTGTTCAATGCAGCTAATTCAACCTCTACTGTAGCTCAATCTTGAATCAGACGACTTAATACCATGTTGCAGCTACAGCTGCAGCTAATTCAGTAGTCAATGGCTACTTCTGAAATAGACCTAAATCAGACTTGAAAAAGTTTGATCTAAGGTACTTAAAGTGCTAAATCATGCTAAAATCCCATGAGAATTAGTTGGAAATCATTGGAAAAAAACTTTTGAAGGTCTGAAAAGATAGAAATGAATTTTTCGTTTCAAAATCCACTTGAATCCCATTATGACTTTCTCCTTTCATTATAGATAATGTCAAGGAATACATCATAAAAAGGGTTCCAAAAACCATTTGTAAACCACTTCAGGCTTGCCTTGTTAATCTCTCAAATTCACTGATAAAACCAAGTTTTCAGATTGAGTCTTTCTAAAGTAAGAACCCATGTCGCCCCTGATTTGGCCTTTTACTTTAGATTGATTACTGATCAGATCATATGATCCTCTTGAACACCATTGATTAGTGTTCAAGATGATTTAGTGATCATCTTAGAATCACTTGGGCCCTTGTTCAACCTTAAATCAGTATCACTGATTATCCTTGGTCAAACTACCCAAAATGCAACTCAAATTGGGCTTATGCTCATCTGAAAATTAAAAACCACATCAAACACCTTAGATTCATTGCATTGCACCCAATTGAGTGAATGAAAACTCGAATCGCTCAATTAAATCTATGTAAACCAAATTGACTCTAAATCACAAAATTAGGCATGAAATCCAAATATGAAAGAATTGAGAGAATCGATTCAATTAAAACTAGATTGGGGGGTCTTTGAATTTATGGAGTGAATGGGAGACCCCTAGGTAATTTTAGGCATGAATTCAAATCTTAAAGCCAAGACTTTAGATATGAATTCGACCTCAACGAAGGGGTGAACGATGAATAAAATGAAAGGAAATCAGAGAAAAAGAATTATGAGGCGTAGGGAAGGCTATATGAGTCGATGCGAAAATGTAGGAAACCTCCTCTCTGATCTTTATTGATCAGAGATGTTGGAGTGGATCTAACCTAGATCTAAACTAATCTAAATTAATCCATCATAGAATTCACTATCAATCTACTTCTACTGATCTAAATTACACTAACACTAAAACTAATATAGAAAGCAGGAAAACTAATCTACGAAAGCAGTAAATCTAACTACTAGACAAAGGTGGTGTCCATGGTCCACCGGTTAGAGGTCAATGGCAACTGTTAAGACACGTGACATCAAAACACTTTAAGACGTCTGGAAATTAATTTTTGCATGCGTATGATCGTGAGTCTGCGCGCGTGCCCCGCGTAGACTGAAAACCCACTACCCTCTTCTCTTTCTCTTTCCCCCTACTGACCTGCAGCACCTTTTCCCCCCCGTGCCTACTTATATCCTCCTCTCCCTCATGCCACCCACATCCATTCGTCTCCTCCTTTCTCCAGTGTGAGAGCGAGAGCGAGGGCAGCAGCTGCTGCCGGGTGCGGTGGTGGAGAGGAGAGGTGCAGCGAGAGGGAAGAGAAGAGAGCGCGCGAGCCGTGAGAGAGAGAGAGCTCGAGGCCGGCTGGCGTGCACGCGTAGGAGCGTTGTGCTAGGGAGGTTTCCCCGGTGCTGCTGCAGCTCGGGCAGCAGGCGGACAAGCGCGACTCGGTCTCATGCAGCGAGAAGAAGATGGAGGAGGTTCTGATTTTGGGAATTTTTCCCATAATCAGACATCTGGACCTCCATCCAGATGACGCGGGCGACGTCTGGAGGAAGCTCCAGATGACTGAGAGGTACGTATTTCCCTCCTTTGCTTGCTTTTGTGGATACGGCCATGCAAGCTGTTCCGCTGAAGCTCTGTTGCGTGCCTTGCTGAGGGATTTTTGCGTACGCATGCAGGTTTCGCTTCGGGAAGGCACGGGACATGCCGTCCCATGCTGTTCAGATGTCTGGGCGAGTCACCAGATGGCGGAGAGAGTCTCCAGATGTTCGAAGAGGTTGTCGGACATCTGGAACTAGGTCCAGACAGTTCAGCAGGACCCCTGGATATCTGAGGAGCAGCGCAGAGTGAGGTATGACCTGGACCCCTTTTTAAGACGTCTGAAAGATGTTCCAGACATCTGATTTGAGTCAGCGTTGTCATTTTTGACCCGTTTAGTGTTCGTTCGAGGTTCGATTTCCGTGTTTAAGATTCCATTCTTCTCAGAATAAGTTCCTCTACTTGTTTGAAATACTTTTATCTTGTTCTGAGTGGTTCCTTGTGATTGATCCTTGTGTTAGGACCTCGTTCTGTTGCGACTTTGGGGGTTGCGGAGGCACGTGGACCTGCCGATCACACCCCCATTACTCCCGATTTTGCAGGTAGAGTGGCTTCCCGTAGTTAATTACAAACATTAATGCATGTCTGAAATAAATGATAGATCCTAGGGTATGGTATGAATCCTAGGACCAGAAAAACTAGATTGAATGATAGATCCTAGGGTATGGCATGAATCCTAGGACCTGAAAGCTAGATTGAATGATAGATCCTAGGGTATGGCATGAATCCTAGGACCAGAAAAACTAGATTGAATGATAGATCCTAGGGTATGGCATGAATCCTAGGACCAGAAAAACTAGATTGAATGATAGATCCTAGGGTATGGCATGAATCCTAGGACCTGAAACTAGATTGAATGATAGATCCTAGGGTGTGACATGAATCCTAGGAACAGAAACACTGAAATGAATGTCTTGAATGCCTGAATTGCAGTCTTGGATAAGTAGATAGAATAATGATAATTGCCTGTAATTGGATAACAGCTGCCTGTGAAATGTAGAATACTGTTGCTAGTAACTGCTACATGTAATTCTTGTTGTTTGGAAACTAATTTCAAATTGCTTGTATATAAATTGGAAAAGAAAGATTAAATGTAGGAAACACGTGTTATATGCGAATAAAACTGAAATGATGAAACCTAGTATGGCTTGGCCTGGGAAATATGAGCACGAACCCTATGAGGAATTAGGAGTAGAGCTCCTGGAAAATAAATAGAATGGAACTGGGAAAGTGAATGGGGAAGTGAGCTGGCCCTTGAGTACGGAGTACCAAGGAGAGCGACTGTCCCCCCTGTTTAGTGCAGAGCGGAGCTAGCCGCCCTAGGGTTGGGACCCGGGGTTAGGACTGGCCACTTTGTACCGACTCTGTGGCCCTCGCGTACACAATACCGGAAAGAGCTACTAGTGTAGGGAGAGAGCTAGCCACCCCACAGGGCCCGGGGTTCAGCTAGCCATCCTGCACCAACTTGTTAGGCCCACTGGGTAAACCAGGGTAGTTAGGCGAGGGTGCGCGGACTGTGGAGGGGCGAGACCCCTGTTTGGTTACTGTGGAGGGGCTGGACCCCTGTTACTGAGAGGGCTCTGCCCTATACTGGCTCCGTGTCGTGCTTGGGGCACACTCGTTAACGGAAACGATTGACCACGTGCCAGTGCGGGGTAGCTACCTATGCGTTTATCGTGCGTGCCATAGTCACCATTACGTCTGTCAGCGACCTTGGGGTGGTTAACTGAGAATAGGACCACCACGAGGGACTCTCCTGGCCAGGAGAGCACCACGTGCTACTTCTACCTTTTGGAAAAGACTGCAATCAAGATTGTTCCCACGAGGAACATTCGAGATCAAGAAAAAGGACCTAATAAATAAACCAAGTGATGAAAGAAAGAATAATTAGTTATATAAAGAAAGAAATTGAAAACAACAGCTACCTGTCCACCTTTACTGCTTTTCTTAGCTACTTAGTGTTTCGCTGACATGTCATATTTACCACCTTTTTCAAGACCAGGTGTTGAGCAGCTAGAGCCTATGGCTGCGGAGGGTGCTGGGCTTAGTAGAGCCCAGTAATTGTACTTTTGTTGTACCCTTTTTCTGTAGTAGTGAGTATTCTGTTACACCTTTGTACTCTTTTATTGTAAACGTCATATTTCTGTACCTATTTTTAATTCTCTACTGTTGTGGTGGTGTGTACTGTAGTAGTTCCTTTCTTTACTGCTGCACTTTTGTTACTATTAGTTGCTTGCATGGTGAATGTTGTTTATTTTACTGCTTTTTAGCTACTTTCTCGTTGGACGACTAGGTCTTGGGATCAATTGAGTCAGTCCGATTCTCGTGTCTCGTAGGGATTTGGGAATCGGGTCGTAACAGCAATGAAATGGAGGAGACCCTTAGTTGAAGGAGGTGTCCAAGAGCCAATAGTCGGAGGCAAGAGCAACTTGCTCTATCATCACAGGTGATGAAAGGGGGTGGGGAAGCTGAGTGGATGGAAGAAGGGAACCACTCAGGGGGAGGGAGCGATTAGGTGTTCACGTGAGCTCAAGGAGGAGCTTAAGTAGCCAATTGAGTGAATCAAGACACCACCCTGGTGAATTTAGGTGATTAGGGCATGGGCGGTGGATGCTTGGCTTAGAGGAGGGCATGAGCGTTCAAATTGAATCCTAGCTGCTAGATCATATCTGGGAAGGATGGAGAAGCTATGTGCAAGTTTGCGTGAACCTTCGATTTGGAAATGGCCGTTAATAAAGGGATGCATGGGAGGGACGACCACGATGGAATAAGTTCATCAGGTGTCTGTAGTGACTTGCTGGCTGCAAGTATGATGGTGATTTTGCACTCATTCCCTCTAAGGGTGAAACGGTAGAACATTTGCATAAAAGCCCATAAGTGGCTAGAACAAAAGCAACGCAGTCCCTAATCATTTGCAAAGTAGTCCCGACGACTTACAAGTAGGTCCCTAGAGGTTTTAAACGTGAAGAAAATATACATGACCTAAGTACTTAAATGTAATGTAATGATTGCATGGTCCTAATGATGTCTAAATGCAATGAAGCTTTTATTTAAACCCAATCGAACATTTAGGAAGTTGAATTCATTTTCAATTTGATCTTTTGAACTCAAAAATGTGTTCACTTTGCAAATGGATCATCAATTTGTATTAATGAATAGAATATCTCATTTTATGACCTAATTTTGCATTTTTTAACACAAATTTTCCGTTTTAGGTCATTTATGTTAATTCTCATATTTAACCCTTTTCATGTGTTAATTATGTAGTGTTTAACCTAATTTCTAGCTTAACTTGGGAATTTTAGCTATGATGAGCCACACCTCATCAGACATCACCCAAGAGCTCACAATCCCAAAACACAATGCGGTGTAATGGGGTGCTCCAAGCAAACTCAAGTTCTTTCTCCGACGTTATGGGTAGAGCACCGTCCAAGACACTTGAGCTGCAAAATTGCACCTTAATGCTCCGTCTAAAGACATGGCATATAGATATAAAGTAGCATCGAGGGGGTAACATGTTGACATCGCATCCTTAAAGGAGGTATTTTCCTCCTTGGTGGTGGGAACTCAAACCAATGAACTACTTTGGACTTCACTAAGGCCAAACAAGGGGCATTTGTAATTTCTAAATGTCTTTTAGGTTTTGTCTTGTGTGTGAAATTTAACACAAGAATTTTGCAAGAGATGTAAGTTTTTGGATCGGAAACTAAGCTAGGTATTTCTAGGTCACAAAAAAGGAGATCAAGTCACCTGAATCATCATGAGTTTAGGTGGAATTTAAAGAAGGATACTTGATCTAGTCTAAAGATAGACCCAAAAATTATAATAATTAGATCCGTATCCTTATCCTTAGTTTGTTAAAGATTAAATCCCATTGTACCTAAAAGTGAATCTTCAACCTTAGTCCTGATTTCAAAATTCCCTGAAAAAGTTTTTAACATTTTATCTTTTTGGGTACGCAAGTAGAAAATGAAACAAGAAAATTGAATGGTTTTGGGTTTTGAAAATCTTCATTTGATCGTCAAAATTTAAAAATACCCCCCCATGTTTAAGATATGCCATGTTTGCATGCAATAGGAAAGGAAAAGAGATCACTTTAGTGAAGGAGATTCGAATTAGGATAGTCAAAACCTCTGAAAGAAAGAAAAAAAGGTAAAGTAGGAAAATGATGGGTTACCTCCCATCCAGTGCTATCTTTTATGCCATTCAGCTGGGCGTGAATTGCATCAATGATCATTATAGGGTAAGTCAGTTAAGTCAAGAGTGTCAGATGGGAGATTCAGAGTATTATCTAGATAAGGCTTTAAATGCTGGCTGTTGACTTGAAAAGTAGTATTTGTTTTTGGATCGAAAAGATCAACAATGCTATATGGATAAGTTTTAAGGACAATAAATGGGTTGATCCACTTAGATTTGAGTTTTCCTGAAAAAATTCATAATTTGGCGTCAAAAAGTCAAACGCGTTGATTGACATCAAATATTCATCATGAAATTTCTTTGTTCGATCTTTATAAATTCATACATTTTCGTAAGAGAAGTTATGCAATTCTTCCAATTTAGTTAATTGTAACTTCCTGTGGTTACTGACTTGAGATAAATCCATGTTTAATTATTTGATTGCCCAAAAAAGCCTATGTTCTAGTTCTACCAGGAGATGGCATGCCTTTCCAAAAATTAGACGAAGAGAAGAGTTTTAAAAGTCGTATGGTAGGCCCATAAAGCATTATCCAATTTAGTGGACTAGTCTTTATGATTGAGCCTAACCATCTTTTGTAAAATATTTTTTATCTCCCGAATAGAAACTTCTACCTGGCCATTTGTTTGGGGGGTGGTAAGGAGTAGAATTTTTATGATTAACCTCATATTTGGATAGAAGGTGACAGAATTGAGAATGAGTAAAATGTGATCCTCTGTCACTGATGATGGCCTTGGGAATGCCAAATCTTGAAAAGATATTTTTCTTGATAAACTCGACTACAACCTTGTGATCATTGGTGCAGGTGGGTATTGCTTCAATCCATTTTGATACATAGTCGACTGCGATGAGTATACATAAATACCCACAAGAGTTGATGAGCAGTCCCATTAAGTCGATGCCCCATACATTAAAAATTTCAACCTCTAATATCGGATTTAGGGGCATCATATCCTTCCGAGTCATGTTGCCGATGCTCTGGCAACGCACACAGGACCAAACAAAAGAATGAGAATCTTTGTGCAAGTGGGCCAAAAGAATCTAGAAGTGAGGGCCTTAGTTGCAGTTTGCTTGCCCAAGAAATGATCGTCACAGGCCATTGAGTGACAGTGTGTCAGGATATCATGAATTTCTAAGTTGGGGACACACCGTCGAATGACCTGATCAACACAGATGCGGAAAAGGTCAGGCTCCTCCCAAAAGTAATATTTGATGTCAACAAAGAACTTATCCCTTTCGATTTTTGGACAATCAGAGGGGATTCGTTTTGTTGCTAAATTATTTTCAATAGGTGCAAACCAAGGGAGGGTATTGGCAGCTAAGATAGTCTCGTCAGGGAACATATTAGGAGGGGTTAGCATGTCGTGTGTCATAAGATGAGAGAGATGGTCGGCCACTCATTTTGCAACCCTGCCTTATCCTTTATTTCCATGTCAAATTTCTGAAGTAGCAGGATCCAATGGATAAGGTGGGGTTTCACATCTTTCTTGTTCAGTAGATATTTAAGTGCTGAGTGGTTGGTGTATACAGTGACATGTGACCCTAATAGATAAGAGCAAAATTTTTCTAGGGCAAAGACAATGGCAAGAAGTTCTTTTTCAATTACTGTGTAATTTCGTCATGCATCATCAAGGGTTTTACTGGCATAGTAGATCACATTGGGCTTCTTGTCAATTCTTTGCCCTAGAACAATCTCCACAGCAAAATCAGAGGCATCTGTCATTAACTTAAAGGGAAAATTCCAGTCAGGTCCTTGTAAAATTGGTGCCTCTATGACATCCTTCTTCAACTTATTGAAACTCTCCAGGCATTGGTCATTAAAGTCGAAAGGTTGGTCTTTAGTAAGTAATTGACTTAAGGGCTTTGAGATTTGGGAAAAAATTTTAATGAAACGACGGTAGAAGCCTACGTGCCTCAAGAAGGATCGGATCTGTTTCACAGTAGCGGCCAGTGGGAGCTTAGAGATAGCATCAATTTTAGCTTGATCTACTGCAATTCCCTTTTTGGAAATGACATGGCCTAGGACGATTCCTTCCTGGACCATGAAATGACTTTTTTCCCAACTGAGGACCAAGTTAAGTTCTATGCATTTCTAGAGCATCCTTTCAAGATTTCTAAGACAAAGATTGAAGGAGTCTCCAAGTACAGAGAAGTCATCCATAAAAACTTCAAGACATTCACCTACTATGTCAGAAAAAATTGCAAGCATACACCTTTGAAAAGTTGCAGGTGTGTTGTAAAGATCGAAAGGCATCCTTTGGAAAGCGAAGGTTCTGAAGGGGCAAGTGAATGAAGTTTTGTCTTGATCCTCAGGATGGATCGCAACTTGATTATAGCTGGAATAACCATCTAGAAAATAGTAGTAATCATGTCAACTAATCGCTCCAATATTTGATCAATAAAAGGGAGTGGAAAATGGTCCTTCTTGGTGGAGATGTTTAGTTTTCGGTAATCAAAGCACATGCACCAAGAAAAAGCGATCCTAGTGGCTATATTTTCCCCATGTTCATTTCTGATAATTGTTAGTGCAGCTTTTCTAAGAACTACTTGCGTAGGACTAGCCCAGGAACTATCCTAAATGGGGTAGATGATATCAGCATGAATCCACTTAATAATCTCCTTTTTTACCACCTCTTTCATATTAGGGTTCAAGCACCTTTGTGGTTGATGGGAGGGGGAGAATATTCCTCAAGATGTATTCTATGGGTACAATAGGACAGATTTATACCCTGAAGATCAGAAAGGGTCCAACCAATAGTTTTTTGATTTTTACTTAAAACCTGGAGAAGTTTTTCCTCTTATGCCCTAGTAAGTCCAAAATTGATAATCAGGGGCATGGTTTGGTTTGGTCTAAGGAAAACATATTTAAGGTAGTCAGTCAAGGGTTTTAACTCAATTTGGGGGCCCGGCTCCGAGATGAATTCTGCTTTGTGATCCAGGGGTAAAGTGAGGAGGGAGTTAGATGAAGAGTCAGATGGAGAAGGTGTGGTTAGGGTGGGAGGGTGGATTAAATCAGATTGTTTAGGAATCGTGTTAATAGTAAAGCAAGAACCTATGTGTGAAATTTGCATTGTTTTCTTCACTAAATTTTCTATTTCAGAATCTGAGTCACCAAAGAAATATGGTTCTTGGAATCGCCTAGAAGCTTGAAAAATATTTAGGGTAATAGATTCACCACCGCACATGATTTTTATCTTTCTAGAATCGCAATCAATGTTGGCTTTGGTAGTGGCTAAGAATGTTCTTCCAAGAATTATGGGGGCATTCTTTAAAGCTTCCGGTACCTCTATATCTAGGACCAAAAAGTATACAACAAATAGATAGTTTTTGACCCGGACAATGACATCCTTAACAATCCCCTTTGGTTTGATTGTAGATCTGTCTGCTAATTGAAGTGCTACCTTGACAGGCTTTAATTCACTGATCTTGAATTCTTCAAAAATGACAGTGGGGATGAGATTAATTGAGGCACCGAGATCCAATAAGGTGCGATCAAATGAAGTGTCATTAATGACCACTTGAATCAACGGGGCGCTGGATCTTTTCCTTTTAGAGGCAGTTTGCTCTGCACAACTGAGCTTATTGTCCTTGGGAGAATCACCTTTCGCCTGCCTTTTGGGGTACACAAATCTTTTAAGAATTTAGCATAGGTAGGGATATATTTTATGGCATCTAGGAGAGGAATGCTTATTTCTACTTTCCCAAAAGGATCCATCAATTCCTTATCAGTGGGCTCGAATTTCTTTTTCTTAGTGTGTGAAGAGTGAAGGGCTCGTGGAAAAGGTATGAGATTTTCCTATTTTGCACTTTTGGGTTCCTGAATGGGGTTAGATGAAGAGGGGGAAGAGTTGATCTACTTTTCTTTGTAGCGGGTTTCTTAAGCAAGCAAGGGATCATGAGTAGTTTTCCCATTCCTGAGAGTAACTGCATTGCAGTATGGTTGTTTATAGGAGGATGGGAGGCCTGATTTTGATTAAAACCAGATGGATTCTAGGGTGCTAGGTAGATAAGTTGATTGGGATATCCACCTTGATATTGATTTAATTGATTGTTAGGGTTGGGCATGGGTTGGGATGGCAAGTTGACAACAGGTTTGTGATCAGGAGTAACCTTGACTTAATGTTGTAAATTGGTGATCATGCAGGTTACTTCAGTCATTTGAGTCTGCATTCCTTGCAAAGTCTTCATGACCTGGGTGTTGATATCTTCTTGGGATGGCCTAGGTTGATATATGTTTTGCCTATAAGTCCCAAATTGATTTTTTTTGGGAAATGGAACCTGATTTGGGGCTTTCCAGGAGGGATTCGGGTTGGTCCTCCAATTTTTATTGTAAGAATTGGAAGGATTTCTAAATTTCTCCTGGAGAGTCGAAATGTTCTCAATGGTGGGGTCAAAAAGATTTTGGTTCATAAAATCAAAAGTCCCAGTCAGTTCTTGTGAGAATTCAGATGAAAATTGCTGCCCAACAGGGGTAGCATCAATATTGTGCAGATTTTCTCTTTTGAGAAGGTGAGGAGAGTTAGGGTAAGGAGCTTGTTTTTGGGTGAGCTTTGCTTGCATTTTCTTCTGGTTGATTTGCATCTGATCTAGTCGTCGAGCAATCATGTGTATATCATATTGAGTGACTAAAACAAGTGTGGATTTGGAGTCAATTTCATTAACTCTGAGTCTTGGGTTGTTGGTCCTACCAAAAGTATCCATTGAGGCCATATTAAATGAGTTTTCACTCATTTCTTCAAAAAGGAGGAATGCACTTTCGGTATCTTTATTAAGGAAATTACCCCCGCATGAAGCATCCACGAATCATTTTAATTGATCTTTTAATCCATGATAGAAGATCTGCACTAATTGCTATCGTGGAATTTCATTGTGGGGGAAACTTCTAAGTAATTCTTCAAATCTCTCCCAAGATTCATGGAGAGGTTCACCAGATTTTTTTTGAAAGGTTGTTATTGATCATCTTAAAGTATTTGTATGACCTATCGGAAAGAATATTTTAAGAAAAGCACTTTTTAATTGGGGCCAGGTGGTGATAGGACGCCCGACCGTTCTAAACCAATGTGATGCTTTATCTTTTAGCGATAGAGGAAAAATTCTCATGAGCCACACCTCTTCTTGCACATTGCGGGAACATGTGGTTTAAGCGAGGATAGTCAGCTCCTCGAGATGGCAAAAGGGGTTCTCTCTTGGAAGATCGTGGAAATGTTTGATTAGGTTTAGAATAGCAGGTTTAATTTCAAAATCCCATTGGGTATAACCACTCCAGGTCTCTCTTCATAATTGGAAGGATCATAGAAATTCTTAAGACGTACGAGAGGTTCCCCGAGTGGTTAACCCGATCTTTGGTTGGCTAGGTTCGTGACTGTCCTAGCTAACTCTACTGGTTTTGTTGAAGTCGAACGATTGGTCGACCATAAGAGAAAAGGGGTTTGTATTTTGATTTTGAGGGCCATCTGGTTGTTCTTGGTTTTGTGGTAGCTCAAAATGTGGGAGGTTAGGGATGGGAAAGTTAACTTGTGGGTCTACTGACGGGTTTTAGGAAGTTAGGTTCCGGTTGAGAGGTGGAAGCATAATTTTTGAACAATTTTCCATGTTTTCTATGTCAAAATCAAAGGAATGATGAGAAGAAGAAGAAGAAATAAGGATCTTTTGGTGCGTGGGGAAAATCAAATGATCCCTGGAGATGTGGGTTCTGGGACCTTCACCCATGCATGCACTTGGAAGACGAGGAGGGGAGGAGAAGAGATAGATGATAGAAGGTGTGAAAAACAAACAACCAAGCCTAATTTGCCTTAAGGTTGACTCCTTAGTTAAACCTAAGATTTGGGAACCCGGTGAATAAGAAATCAATAAGTGAACCCGCTTCCTAAGGATCACCTGGCTAGACTAAAGAGGTGGATTGGGCCAAAGCATGTCCTGGGAAAATCACCAGAGGCTTGTGTAAACCCGCACCTGTTGTTTGACTTCCCTCTAAGTTTATCACCACGTTTTCAAAAGGAATTAGGAACGCTAAGTGATGAGAACCTCATCATGAGCCATAACTAGCTCATTTTGACCCAATACAAAGGATAAAAGCTCCTACATATCTCAAGGAAAGGCTTAACTCAGAGAATTCTGAGTTTGAGAAGAAAACCAGTCATAAGGGGTAAAAGTGCAATTTTACCAGTATAATCTGCATACAGGGTAATTCTGGGCCCAAACACAGGTCAAAACAGCTTAATGAGAATAAAAGTGGGATGAGATGATCTAGCAAGGGCTACAGCACTTCCAAGGAACCAAATGATAATCTGTAACCCTAAAACAACCCACTTCAATTCACAAGGTTCGAGGCAAAGTAAAAATAGAATAAACCCTCTAAAATTCATAGAAAAATAATCTCTAGGGTTTAGAACCTTCAATTTGGCCTTTAGAACCCATTTTGACCTACATTGAGAACCATGCCCAATTAATAACTTAATTTGGGTCTTTACGCAAATTGACCGGTCAAACAAGGTTTAATATGAAAATGAAATTCACCATCAGATTCCTTAGGTCCTAATTAGTCATGTATAAAATCTTGAGCCTAAGAAGAAACCTCCTTGACCGACTTTACACTTTGGTCCTCATATATTTACTCTTTGGCCCTCAACTTTTGAACCCTCGCATTTTAGCCCCTAACTCTCCTTCGTTCTTTGCAATCAGGTCCCTCCTGCAAAACCCTGCCAGCACCATGCTCCGGCGACCTTGCGCGGAGCATGGCGCCGCGCAGGGTGAGGTAGGGGACCTGGCAAGTAAACCGGGGGTGCCCTGCGTCGTCAGCCGTCGCAGGAGCACCCCCCTGGCCATTGTAGCCCCCCATACCGGCCGTGCGAACGCACGGACGGTATGGGTTCGTGTTCCGACCATTCTCCGGCGAGGGAGACACGTCGTCTCCCTCCGCCTTCCTCCCTGTTTCATCCCTATAAATACCCCCCGCTGCTCCACCGACCAGGGCAGCCTGGATCTGACGGAGAAAACCCCCAGCTTTCTTCTCTTCTTCCTCCGGCAGACGCTCACCAGCTCCGGTGGCTTCCTCCCCCTCCACCTCTTCGCTCTGCCGCAATACCAGCAGCAGAGACTTCCTCCCCTGCTCTTCCCGCGCCACGCCGCACCCAGCTGGCGCCTCTCCGGCTCTCTGCTCGCCGCCGCCCCTCTCCCTGAGCATCGTCTTCTCCGGCGACAGTCGATACGACTGTCGCCCTGTTCCTCCCCCTTCGTCCCTGCAAGTAAGTTAGACCTACTCCCCTTCTTCTCCTCTTTCTTTCCCCACTTTCAATTTAGTCAATTAAACCCTCGACCGCTCCTGTTCACCCTCACCCTCTCCGCCTCCGACCACCCTCTGGCGAGCCGCGCCCATCACCTCAGCGACCCACACGGCTCGCCGACCACCGCAGAACATCCGCCTCCTCACCCTGATCCTCTTCCGCCCCTCCACTTCCCACCAAACACCCTCTGCAGATCCACCGAACACACCCACTTCTTCGCTCACAGTTTGACCTAGGACGACCTGTTGGCTCCATCACGCCCCCTGCAGACCCCCTGACCACCTTCGCCGTGCCACGGCGAAGGTTCCCCGCCTGTCTGATTTGGCCGAGAGGCCGTTCTTCTGTGACCAGGTGACTCGCCCGCCGTCGCCATTACTGAGCAGGCAGAGCTCCTTCACCTGCAGGTGCAGGCACGCCTTCGCCCAGGTTCGACTCCCAGGTTGCGCAGGGAGTCTCCGCGAAACGTCCCAGGCTCGCAGATGGGGCGAAAGCAGCGCGTGAAGCCACGATCGCCCACTGCTCCCTCCGCGACGGGCGCTCAATTGGGGTGGGACATTTAGTCCCACCTCGGAACTTCTCGGAGGCGCGCGGACGCATAAAGGCAAAAAGTGCCTTATGCTGTCTGCCTCCTGACCACGGGGTGAGGTCCCTCTCACTCGACCCGGCCTCGTCCGTGACCACGCTCCGCGGACCTGGCCCGACCCGATTAAACCGACCTGCACTCCTCGCCCACCACGCACGCCGGTGGGCCTGGACCCGGGCCTGACCCGAACCCGATTACCCGGTAGCTCTGGGAGAGCTTTCCCAAGAGTGGTTTCAGAGAGAGAGAGACGCGGGGGGGGGAGGGTAGAGTAGGTTTTGCCTCTTGACGAAAAACTCTGAAGTGTGCAGGCCAAAGAAGAAGAAGAAGACCCGCGGAAGAAGTGCAGGCGAAGAAGAAGGAGCTGCACTGTAGCAACTGCTCAGTTAAGTCGTCGAAGCACCGGGTCAGACGACGGAAAGTCAGCAGCCAGAGCAACACAGAAGGCAGGCTGAAGAAGGAAGGAAGACTTAGTAGCTGAAGGCAGAAGCTCTGCAGCCATAAAAAAAAAGAGGTCACCACGATTGCAGAAGAAGATTATCACCGTAGCAGAAACCAAGGAAGAAGAAGAAGGAGATCTGAAGAAAGAGAAAGAAAGAAGAACATCACAACAAATTCTTTCCCTCTCTCTTTATTTTGTAAAAGAAACATGTATATCTCTAGAATACGACTTGCTCCCTGAGTTCGACCTCGGGAACTCTTTCATTTTCCGAGTAAAAAATTTATATTTGAAATGTTGGCAATAACCGGCCTTACTACAACGTTATAACAAATACAAAACCGACGTTTCATTTTGGCGCCGTTGCCGGGGAGCAACGGCTATTCTAGAGGTAAACATTCCTGTTTCTTTTAAGTTCTGATAATCTCCTCTCTTTTGTGCAGCTACAGGAAGACAAGCAACCACACAACCACTCCGAAGACAGGTAAATCTTTTCTCTCATTATTAACCCCTACACTCTAAAGAGGAAGAAAAGAAAAGAACAAGCAATATAGGGCTAACCTGTCTTCCATACTTAGTAACCGTAAAAGTTGCATGTTTTCAACTCATCACTCCTGCACACTATTAAGGGTATTTAAGGGCTAACACATTCTTGCTTGAGCCCTAATTGCCCAACAAAGAGTTAAATGGACCAAGTAGAGCCAACATAAGGTCAAACATTAGGATTTCAGTAGAGACACACCCCTTAATCAAGAATTGAGGAAATCCAAAAGAGGTGTGCCCAAGCCATTGATTGAAAATAATTAACAAGAAAAATCCTAAACAATTGGCTCTCTCTAAACACTTGAACCCTAAAAGAAAGGACCCAAAAAGCTCTAAAAGAAAACAAGAGGTAAAGTTGACCCCTTTGGGTTAACCAACCTTAAATTAGGTCACTCTTTGCACTTAAAAAGACTAAAGTTCAAGTGAAACCTTAAGCACCCTGATCTTAAAATTGGTAGACTTAAGAGGTCAAGATCCCCATTCTGGTCTACCTGGAACCGCAGTGACAAGAGAGGTCAGGTGGGGGAAACCCTGTAACCCGTGGGGACGCTCTACCGTGTAGGGGTCTTCGCGGGACTCTCCCTATCTGGCTGCCCAGGTAATTCTCAGGTGGACGATCTTTCTGATCAAGGGGTCCATCTGCCCCGCACCTCTATAGTCACCCAACACATTTTTGGGTGTCTTGATTGGGTCCAGCACCTTCTAAACTTACCTCTCCCAACTGTGCATGTACGGAAGGAGGTCTCTAAGACCACCCTTAAGACCTCCATTAGAAATTCGCTCTCGTCAAGGCCAAGCCTCGACGCCCGTATTTGTGCAGCAACACCCTCACATTATTCTCTCTTCTGATTCAGAACCAAGTTCTTCTTCTTCCCCCATCATGGCTCAGCCAGTTGAGGAAGAAAATAATCTGGAACACCAGCTCCAGCGACTCAATGACCTCTTCCAAAACTTCGTACACCCACCACAGCGTCCTATGATGCGGGACCACTACAATCCTGCTGCGGTGGCCATTGAGCCTCGAGTTAGAATCCCGATTGGAGGACCTGATTCCGAACTAAAGCCCAACATGATTCACGCTATACCTAAATTCCATGGGCTTAATTCTGAAGATCCCTTCCAGCACATCAAACAGCTAAAGCATCTGGCCCACACTTTTGGATCAGATGCGCAAAATCGGGATATTCTTCTTATGAAGATGTTCTCCTTTTCTCTTATGGACAAGGCCGCCCATTGGTATCAAACTCAGACCCGGCCGATCAACACTTGGGAAGAACTTCAATCCGAGTTCTTGAAAAAGTTCTTTCCCGTTGGTCGGACCAACGCCTTGCGCCATCAGATTACACACTTCACTCAACAATCAGGAGAACCTCTCCATGAGGCATGGGATCGTTTTCAGGATCTCATGAGGAAGTGCCCCCATCACGGAGTTCCTAAATGGGAACAAGTCCAATCTTTTTACCAGGGACTCCGTGAGGACATCCGCCTTTTCGTCAATGCAACCTGCGGAGGAAACATCATGGGTCAACATGAAGACACCGTATGGGAGATTCTCGAAAACATGTGCGAGAACTCCATCAACAATGACTCCATGGGATTATTCGACAGGACGAATACCCGCCCAGCGACGAATCTTAAGGGAGCACATGAGACGCAGGACCTGTCCGCATCAGTCGACCTGGAGTTAATGGCCAGTCGATTGGACAAGGTCTCAATCATTGAAAAGAAGGTGGATGAGCTGACTCAGCACTTGCAGCGAGCCACCTCTGCGCGTAACTCCTTTGCACAACCTCCTTCCACACAGGAGACTGTGCAAAACATCCTCCACCGATCCTCCCTTGGGATGGATCCATATCCATCCCCATCTGATTCTTGGACTGGAAGATCATCCGATCCTTTCTTCACCAGCCGGGGGAACTCCATTCCTCCTTTCCCTGATTCTCAGGAGGTTCCTCAGACCTGCGAGGACCTCAACGCCATCCAGAACGACCCATTCTCCAACACTTACAACCCTGGATGGCGAAAACATCCCAATTTTCAGTGGGCGGGAAATTCCCAAATCCAAAGACCACCTTTTCAGTCCCGCCCACAGCCCTCTCATCACTACCAGCCGCCTCAGCCTCGGCCCAACCCTACTTATCCATCAGGGCCAAATCAAGATCAAATGTCCTTAATCCTTCAGACTCTGGCTGACATTCAAAAATCGAATGCGGCCATTCAAAAACAGCACAAGGACGAGCTTACTGAAGTTAAAACTCAACTGGCCCAGTTGGCAAATTCTCGCCAGCCAGGCACACTCCCTTCCCAACCTCTTCCTAACCCAAATAACGTGCCAACCCAGAAGCGCATTATGAATCCAAATTTAGGCCACGCTCAATGGATTTATCAGGCCCCTACTGCCCCATCTCCAGACGAGATGGAAGCCTCAACTTCGCGTGCGGGATTTCAGCAGCAGCCACCCCTCCTACCAAACCCGAACCAAAATCAGGCCGGATTAAATTCTGTAACAACACGTAGTGGTAAGACAACTCAGGACCCGCATTATCCAAACCACTCCCAGCCTGATAACCATGATTCTAGGATAGCTATCCAAGGTACCGCTGTTCCAGACCCACAACCTGGACCTATCCTAGAGGAACCAACCAAGATCCCGTTTCCCGAGGCCCTGACCAAGGGAAAGAAGACCACCAAACCCGTGGCCCCTGAGGAGGACCTGGTCAAGCTCTTTGAGCAGGTCCACATAAACATCCCCTTAATGGATGCAATCCGCCACGTACCAGCTTACGCACGATTTCTAAAGAATATATGTACACCCCAGCGTAAGCCGCGAACCAAGGGAGGGAGCCCAATTGTTCTGTCAGAGCAAGCCAGCTCTGTAATCCTTAGTAGACTCCCACCCAAGGCAAAAGATCCTGGAACTCCCCTGATCTCCTGTAAGATAGGTGGTACCCAATTTGATAGAGCATTGTTAGACTTAGGTGCATCTATAAATCTGATACCCACATCCTTACTTAACCATCTGGAAGAATCTGAGCTGAAACCAACCGAGGTGACATTACAATTAGCAGATCGATCTATAAAGTCACCAAAAGGGATTCTCGAGGATGTTATCGTGAGAGTGCGGGATTTCTATTTTCCAGTGGACTTTATAGTCTTAGACATGGATGCACCTGAGAACCCTAGGGATACACCAATCATTCTAGGGAGACCTTTCTTGGCTACTGCTAGAGCCAACATCAGCTGTGAGGAGGGCCAAATAGAGCTTAAGTTTGGAGATCAAACACTGAAAATTGATATATTTAAGGCCCAACAAGGAATTAATTGCGGCGTCATCGAGCAAATTTGTGACATCAAGACTTTGGTTGATGAATCACACCTCCAGAATGACTTGAGTATGCCTCATCAACCACAGAAGGATCTTGACCCGCAAACAGAGGAGTCCAATCCAGATGTGAACAACCCAGTAACTCCCACCCTTGAACCTCACATCTATACTGAACCACCCGCTGCTGCTGAAAACCCCATCCTCGAACTGAAACCCCTTCCTGCTCATTTGAAATACATCTTTTTGGGTTCTAATCAGACCCTTCCTGTGATCATCAATTCCAACCTCAGTCCTGAACAGGAATCCCGTCTGATTGTTGTCCTCCAGCAACATCGCAGAGCCATCGGATGGACCCTCGATGATTTGACTGGAATAAGTCCCTCTTATTGTACTCATCATATCTATTCAGAAGAGGGCACACGACCTTCTCGTGAAATGCAGAGACGCTTAAACCCCAATCTGCAGGAGGTCGTGAAAAAGGAGATCATCAAGTGGTTAGATGCCGGGATCATCTACCCGATCTCCGATAGTCGTTGGGTGAGCCCAATTCAGGTCGTGCCTAAGAAGGCAGGACTCACCACTATAACGACTGAGACCGGAGAAATCATTCCTACCCGATTAGCCAACTCGTGGAGAGTCTGTATAGATTACCGTCGACTCAATTCCTCCACGAAGAAGGATCATTTCCCACTACCCTTCATTGATCAAATTCTCGAAAAACTAGCGGGAAATAGGTTCTTCTGCTTTCTTGACGGGTACTCCGGTTATAACCAGGTGGCGATCCATCCTGAGGACCAAGAAAAGACCACGTTCACCTGCCCCTTCGGAACATACGCTTTCCGAAGGATGCCTTTCGGTCTTTGCAATGCACCCGCTACTTTTCAGCGATGCATGCTTGCCATATTCTCAGATATGGTAGGTGATTATCTGGAAGTCTTCATGGATGACTTTTCAGTTTTCGGAGCATCATTCGACGATTGCCTCCAACACTTGGTCCAAATACTCAGGCGGTGCATCGACGTGAATTTGGTTCTTTCTTGGGAGAAGAGCCATTTCATGGTGCCTGAGGGAATTGTCCTGGGACACTCAATTTCGGAGAAAGGTATCCAAGTGGATCGAGCTAAGGTTAATCTGATTTCTCACCTTCCTATGCCTAGCTCGATCAGGGACATCCGATCCTTTTTAGGGCATGTCGGTTTTTATCGACGATTTATCCCTGATTTTTCAAAAATCGCACGCCCACTGACCACTCTTCTCTCCAAGGATGTTCCCTTCGAAATCTCCAAGGAATGCACTCAAGCATTTGAAATCCTGCGTGACCGAGTCACCCAAGCCCCTATCCTACAGTCCCCTGATTGGTCTCAACCCTTTGAGATCATGTGTGATGCATCTGACTTCGCTGTAGGAGCGTTTTTGGGACAGAAAAATGACAAGAAACCTGTGGTCATTTACTACGCCAGCAAAACACTTGATGAGGCTCAGCGTAACTATACAGTTACTGAGAAAGAGCTGCTAGCTGTAGTATTTGCCCTAGAGAAGTTCAGATCGTACCTTCTGGGTTCCCATGTCATCATATACTCGGATCACACGGCTGTGAGGCATCTCCTTGCAAAGAAGGACGCGAAACCTCGATTGAACCGATGGATCTTGCTGTTGCAAGAATTTGACCTCGAGATTCGTGATAAAGCGGGAAAACAAAACGTGGTAGCTGATCACTTGTCCCGTCTTCCTTCTGAAATGATAGACCCTTCCGGACCCATCACTGAGCATTTTCCCGATGAGCACCTGCTGACTATTGGTACTAGCCTTCCATGGTTTGCTAATATTGTAAATTACTTGGCATCTCATCAGACCCCGTCCGATTGGCCGAAGGCCAAGAAAGATAAATTACGCTCCGATGCCAAGTATTACATTTGGGAAGACCCGTACCTCTTCCGCATAGGTGCCGATCAGATCATCCGGAGATGTGTCCCGGAAGGGGAAGTCAACAATATCCTCTCTTTCTGCCATGACCAGGCATGCGGTGGCCATTTTGCCGGGCATAAAACCGCATCAAAAGTCCTCCAGTGCGGCTTTTACTGGCCCACACTGTTCAAAGACGCATACAGTCATTGCAAGGCATGCAGTCGTTGCCAGACTTTGGGCAACATGAGCCATCGCGACATGATGCCTATGCAACCGATTCTAGTATGCGAAATCTTTGATGTTTGGGGGATTGATTTTATGGGCCCCTTTCCTGTTTCGGATGGTTTCGAATACATTCTGTTGGCTGTGGACTACGTGTCCAAATGGATCGAAGCCATACCGACCCGAACCTGTGATCACAAAATCGTTCTCAAATTCATTCATCAACACATTTTCTCAAGGTTCGGGATTCCTCGTGCAATAATCTCTGATGGGGGAACCCATTTCACAAATGCTCAGTTTAGGTCACTGATGACCAAATATGGGGTATCTCACCGAATCTCTACTCCTTACCACCCCCAAACTAATGGTCTAGCTGAGCTGTCTAATCGGGAGATCAAGAAAATCTTGCAAGTCACTGTTCGACCTGACAGGAAGGACTGGTCGTCCCGACTTCCGGAAGCATTGTGGGCCTATAGGACCGCCCACAAGACCCAATTAGGCATGTCTCCCTTTAGACTGGTGTACGGAAAGGCATGCCACCTCCCCGTCGAACTGGAGCATAAAGCCTATTGGGCAGTACGGAACTGTAATCTGGATCTTTCTAAGGCTGGGACCCACAGAAAACTCCAAATCAGCGAGATCGATGAATTGCGCATAGACACGTACGAGAACTCGCAAATCTACAAGGAGCGGGTTAAAGCCTTCCACGACAAACACATCTCGAGAAAGATCTTTCATCCTGGTCAAAAGGTCCTACTCTTTGATGCCCGACTCAAACTCTTCCCAGGAAAACTGAGATCTAAGTGGGTCGGACCATATTTGGTCCGACAGGTTTTTGGAAATGGAGCAATCGAAATCAGTCCACTCAGCCACGATTCTGAACCTTTCATCGTGAACGGTCAGAGACTCAAGCCGTTCATTGATGTAACTTCTACTGATTTGGCTGAGGCATCTTATATCCTCCTTTCCCCTTGAGCTTATTGCGCCCAGCCGATGGCGTAAAACTCAGCGCTTAACGGGAGGCAGCCCGTCATTCTCTGTGAAAACCTGAAACTTGTTCTGACACCTTTCAGCACTCGAAGTTCACCCTTGTAGACAGCCGACCCCAACTCAGATGTTCGCATCTGAGATTTGAAATCGTCCGCAAAAATTCAACCCGACCCATTCACTCATCCAAATTTCTGTCTTAAGGAATGAACTAAGACCCCCTAGGTTACAATGAGGACATTGCAAATCTTAGGCATGGGGGGGTAGGAAAGTGCAAAAACGTGTAAGAAAAGGTTTCAAACAAAAAATTCACATATGCCAAAAAAATACCATAAAAACTAAAAAAATTCTTCGAAAAAGAATAAGAGGAGAAGAGGAGAAGGAAAATTTTGTGAAGGAGAAAAGAAACAAAATGAAAAAGGAGCACAAAATTATGAGAAAAAGTGATAGTCATTAGTAAGGAACTAAGGAATTAACCTAAGTTCTAGACCTCATTCAAGAAAATAACTGAAAAGTGCACAATAAGATTAGTAAGAATGCAAACCTTAGGCATTCTTGAATAGACTCTTAGTACCCATTAAGATCTGGACACTCCTCAAGAGGTTGAGGAAAATGAAAAGCTGAAGTATTAGGTCTAAGGCTTAGGAAGTATTCGGCCTCGTTAACTAATTTTTGGTTTACGGGACTCAGTAACCTAAGCACCCTAATCTCACACACAGCCTGGTTCAGTAAGCGTAAAAATCAGAATCACGCAGAAGCGTCGCAAAAATCTGAAAAGAACACCTAGAATAGGAATGGCCGATCAACACAAGTTGATTTGGACGAGTTCCCAGCGCGGAGAGGCGGGAAATCCCCTCGAAGATGCGTAACAAAATATCATCTCCTCGGTGCTTGTCTCTTAGGATATTTACATATCCTACGGGGGGCATGTAAGCACTCTGCTGGTTCAGATTCCATGGATGGCATTATCTCGAAGTGTCAAATGCCAGGGTCTGGATTCAGCCACGGAATACCATGGATGGGATTATCTCGAAATCTCAATAGCCAGGGTTCCGGGGGTTGCCATGGGCGGTGCTATCTCGAAGCATCGATCGCCAGGAACCCTTGAGGATTGATGATGGGAGCAAGGAATCTGATACAGACCGTGTTGAAAAGCCAATCCTAGGCTAGAACTAAAAAGAAAAAGAGAGAGAAAACTCTCCAAACAGAAAAACTTTCTATCTCTCTCTTACAAAACGCACTGCGAACTGAGCCAGGGCTAAAATCATTTCAAGCACGGGTGCTTTAACCACGAAGTCCAATAAACCTTAGGTTAGTTCTTGCGGGCCTTAAAAACCTTTGCTAAAAGACTGAGGCTAAGGCTAGACAGATTTGGATCTTGATTGGTACTAGAGTACCTTTTAGGCCTATGATCAGCATTCTAACCTAATCTATGAAGGCACTTATCTAAAACTATTGAAAACTTCATGGTCTAGAACAAGGGTTGAAACCTTAAGTTTTTGCTAAGGGACTAGCAAAAGCTAGGCATGGGGGTATGATGAGAACCTCATCATGAGCCATAACTAGCTCATTTTGACCCAATACAAAGGATAAAAGCTCCTACATATCTCAAGGAAAGGCTTAACTCAGAGAATTCTGAGTTTGAGAAGAAAACCAGTCATAAGGGGTAAAAGTGCAATTTTACCAGTATAATCTGCATACAGGGTAATTCTGGGCCCAAACACAGGTCAAAACAGCTTAATGAGAATAAAAGTGGGATGAGATGATCAAGCAAGGGCTACAGCACTTCCAAGGAACCAAATGATAATCTGTAACCCTAAAACAACCCACTTCAATTCACAAGGTTCGAGGCAAAGTAAAAATAGAATAAACCCTCTAAAATTCATAGAAAAATAATCTCTAGGGTTTAGAACCTTCAATTTGGCCTTTAGAACCCATTTTGACCTACATTGAGAACCATGCCCAATTAATAACTTAATTTGGGTCTTTACGCAAATTGACCGGTCAAACAAGGTTTAATATGAAAATGAAATTCACCATCAGATTCCTTAGGTCCTAATTAGTCATGTATAAAAACTTGAGCCTAAGAAGAAACCTCCTTGACCGACTTTACACTTTGGTCCTCATATATTTACTCTTTGGCCCTCAACTTTTGAACCCTCGCATTTTAGCCCCTAACTCTCCTTCGTTCTTTGCAATCAGGTCCCTCCTGCAAAACCCTGCCAGCACCATGCTCCGGCGACCTTGCGCGGAGCATGGCGCCGCGCAGGGTGAGGTAGGGGACCTGGCAAGTAAACCGGGGGTGCCCTGCGTCGTCAGCCGTCGCAGGAGCACCCCCCTGGCCATTGTAGCCCCCCATACCGGCCGTGCGAACGCACGGACGGTATGGGTTCGTGTTCCGACCATTCTCCGGCGAGGGAGACACGTCGTCTCCCTCCGCCTTCCTCCCTGTTTCATCCCTATAAATACCCCCCGCTGCTCCACCGACCAGGGCAGCCTGGATCTGACGGAGAAAACCCCCAGCTTTCTTCTCTTCTTCCTCCGGCAGACGCTCACCATCTCCGGCGGCTTCCTGCCCCTCCACCTCTTCGCTCTGCCGCAATACCAGCAGCAGAGACTTCCTCCCCTGCTCTTCCCGCGCCACGCCGCACCCAGCTGGCGCCTCTCCGGCTCTCTGCTCGCCGCCGCCCCTCTCCCTGAGCATCGTCTTCTCCGGCGACAGTCGATACGACTGTCGCCCTGTTCCTCCCCCTTCGTCCCTGCAAGTAAGTTAGACCTACTCCCCTTCTTCTCCTCTTTCTTTCCCCGCTTTCAATTTAGTCAATTAAACCCTCGACCGCTCCTGTTCACCCTCACCCTCTCCGCCTCCGACCACCCTCCGGCGAGCCGCGCCCATCACCTCAGCGACCCACACGGCTCGCCGACCACCGCAGAACATCCGCCTCCTCACCCTGATCCTCTTCCGCCCCTCCACTTCCCACCAAACACCCTCTGCAGATCCACCGAACACACCCACTTCTTCGCTCACAGTTTGACCTAGGACGACCTGTTGGCTCCATCACGCCCCCTGCAGACCCCCTGACCACCTTCGCCGTGCCACGGCGAAGGTTCCCCGCCTGTCTGATTTGGCCGAGAGGCCGTTCTTCTGTGACCAGGTGACTCGCCCGCCGTCGCCATTACTGAGCAGGCAGAGCTCCTTCACCTGCAGGTGCAGGCACGCCTTCGCCCAGGTTCGACTCCCAGGTTGCGCAGGGAGTCTCCGCGAAACGTCCCAGGCTCGCAGATGGGGCGAAAGCAGCGCGTGAAGCCACGATCGCCCACTGCTCCCTCCGCGACGGGCGCTCAATTGGGGTGGGACATTTAGTCCCACCTCGGAACTTCTCGGAGGCGCGCGGACGCATAAAGGCAAAAAGTGCCTTATGCTGTCTGCCTCCTGACCACGGGGTGAGGTCCCTCTCACTCGACCCGGCCTCGTCCGTGACCACGCTCCGCGGACCTGGCCCGACCCGATTAAACCGACCTGCACTCCTCGCCCACCACGCACGCCGGTGGGCCTGGACCCGGGCCTGACCCGAACCCGATTACCCGGTAGCTCTGGGAGAGCTTTCCCAAGAGTGGTTTCAGAGAGAGAGAGACGCGGGGGGGGAGGGTAGAGTAGGTTTTGCCTCTTGACGAAAAACTCTGAAGTGTGCAGGCCAAAGAAGAAGAAGAAGACCCGCGGAAGAAGTGCAGGCGAAGAAGAAGGAGCTGCACTGTAGCAACTGCTCAGTTAAGTCGTCGAAGCACCGGGTCAGACGACGGAAAGTCAGCAGCCAGAGCAACACAGAAGGCAGGCTGAAGAAGGAAGGAAGACTTAGTAGCTGAAGGCAGAAGCTCTGCAGCCATAAAAAAAAAGAGGTCACCACGATTGCAGAAGAAGATTATCACCGTAGCAGAAACCAAGGAAGAAGAAGAAGGAGATCTGAAGAAAAAGAAAGAAAGAAGAACATCACAACAAATTCTTTCCCTCTCTCTTTATTTTGTAAAAGAAACATGTATATCTCTAGAATACGACTTGCTCCCTGAGTTCGACCTCGGGAACTCTTTCATTTTCCGAGTAAAAAAATTTATATTTGAAATGTTGGCAATAACCGGCCTTACTACAACGTTATAACAAATACAAAACCGACGTTTCACTAAGTAATTCTTAGATATTGGATATCAAGCCTAAATTTTGGTGAAGTCCTTAAGTGGTCAAATGAGTACTTATTTTAACTTAGGCTTAGGTATCTAAATGTGCACGGGAATGTGGAGGGCGTTAATTGGGGTAGTGCTCTATTGAAAGTGTATCGCGCACATTTGATAGGAAAATGTCGTAGTATAGTGTGCAATACAATCAAATAAAGATATTTAATAAAAGATAATGAGACTTGAGTCCCGGTTGTTCGTCTTTGGGAGGCATTTGTTTTACTTTTGAATTTGATCTTTTATCGCTCTACTTTGTTTAAAATTGCACGCCGATTTCTAGTCTTTTGATTAAGATTTCACCACTTCTATTATGACCCTGATTATGTGCGCATGTGTTAAATAGATCAGAAAGGTGAAAGTGTGAGTTTCTATGCTCATGATTCTAGTGAGGTGGTGATTGTTTAAAGAGAATGCGTCTATTGTTAGATTTTCTATATTTTTCGGAAACAACATGCTTGTTGCAAAATAGATAAATAAGTGAAAATAGGCAACTGGAATCACGCAAAAAAGATAGCAATCAATAAGCTCATGGTGATTTCAAAACATAGAGATATATATATATAAATGTATCTTTCATTCATTCATTTGGAGAGGTTTTCAATAAGAAATGTAGAGGAAAGCTTATACAACAATGCTTAAAATGTAAATCTAGCTACCAGAAAACGATTGCATACATGAATCTACGGGAGGATTTTGCATGCATCATTGGGGAAGAATAAGGACTACACTACTAAGCAGTAAATAAAGGCAGTAAATGTAAAGAGCTAGGTACTAATCTATCATAAGTGAGGGCATTCGGAGGTGGTCTCCGATGGCCTTGGAGTGGTAGGGAGGAGAATGAGGGGCGGCCAATGGAGCTTAGGCCGACCCTTGGAGAGAGGTTGGAGGAGTGATCCAGCATCCTGGCATGGTGTCCTTCATGATAATGCTCAGCTCGTGGAGATGGAGTGGAGAGGGTGGCGGCTAGCCTAAGTGGAGGTGGATGGAGCCAAGCAAGTATGGCCAAAAAGTGGATGGGTCAAAATGGCCACCCCTTAGGTCTTTTTATAGACCTAAGGGATTCTCTCTAGAGAAGTGTGGAACTCTCTAGAGGAGCCCAAGAGTGGCCGGCGAAGAGAGGATAGAAGTGGTTCTTAGATCCACAATTTATGGATCTAAGAATTGAATGCCTCTTGGTTGCTAAATTTGGCAACCAAGAGTTGGCGCCACTTCAAGAGGGTTCTAGAGAACTCTAGATAAGTGTGGGTGCGTGAATGGGTGTGTGTGTGTGTGTGTGTGGTCATTCCCTAGGTGTCTAAGAGGTCTAGGTTAGGTCCTACGGGGTTTGGGTAGGTGTATACCTTGAATTAGGGTTGCATACCCTAATTGCTAAGGGGAAATTGCAATTAAACTTAACCTAAGTTTAATTGAATGAGTGTTAACCTAATTGAGAGTGAAATAATTCAATTATGCTGGGTTTAGGTCAATTGGACTCTCACTAAGTCCAATTGAACTTGTGTGTGTTGAAATTTGAGCTCAATTGGACTCAATGAGTCCAATTGGCTTAGGTAAAGGTAATTGACTTTGATCTAAGTCAATTGGGTTTTGTGGACCTAATTAGGTCCTTAGGTAGGTCTAGAGGTGATGTACTAGGGTTAGGACACCTTAATTTAGGTTCATATGGGGTTTGGATTAGGTCTAGGGAGCTAGAAATCAAAGATCAAGGCTTGAATCTCAAAATAGGGGCTGGAGACTAGTTCCAGGCATCCAAAAACATGATCAAACAACTTATACTCAAAAATCAGAAGTCCAGACTTCAGTTCTGGACATCCAATTTGAGTCAAGGGGAAATCTAGGTTCTGTTTTGGGTATTCCGCAGAAATTGGACGTCTGACAAAATGTCTGGACGTCCAATAACACTGCAGAAGTGGGTTTGAGGTGTGCGGGAGTTGGCTAAGGGTTCCAGATGTCCTATAACTTATCTAGACGTCCAAATAAGGGTTGGAACTAGGGTTTTAGGACTTCCTAGGGTGCTGTGACCTAATCTAAGGGTGGATTAGGCTTGGGGAAGTCTCTAGGCTATCTTAGGGCTAGGATGGACCTGAGCTCTTCACATTTTACTGCTTTATTCCTACTTAGTAGAATAGCAAACCTTAACTCTCTTACATCATTATTCCTACATCTAATCTAAGTCTTCTGCTCCAGCTCTGTTGCAACACCCATTATTTCTGATCTAGCTTCTGATCAGCTTATTGCCTACAATCGATATAATGCACTTAATCAGCACATTATAACATTATTTCATGCATAGCTAAAGTAAAGCAGTAAAGATGCAGATAATGCTTATGCATGCATGAATTACCCTACTTATGCTAAGTTCTAGCCTAATTTAGGTCAATTAAGACCTATGATTGCTGCATAATCATGCTCTGTTATTTCAAAAAAAAATTTTGTGTGTGCAAATTGGACGGAATGAGTCCAATGCCAAATCAAGTTGTCACACAATTTTTTGTTGTTTTTCTACTTTTAGGGTTTGATTTAGTTTGATGTCTTTTAGGGTTTTCTTCTTATGCTTTCAAACAAGTTTGAGTTCCACAATCAAAGAGAAATCAAGTTGTATTGGTGAATGTAGATTTCCGTTATAATGTGGGACTATAAAATGAAAAGAAAACCTTAATTGATTTGAATCCTTAAGCAGAAATATGTTACTATCAGTGAATTATTTTAGGTTTTTTTATTAAGTATTGGTTCAAACAGAGCAAACAATACCACTACTAGAAGGTAAATCAAACAAGAATTTGAAAAAATATTTTTTTATGATTTTAGGAATTCGTTTGATATTTTTTTGAGATTTTTCTTTGTGCTAGTGTCAAAGTCTATAAATGATACCCATGGATAATTTGGACTTTTCAGTACCACCACCAGCCACCAAAACTTTTTTTGATTTTATATGTAGTGTAGAATTTCACAAGAATTCCAGAAAGATAAAATTCATAGAAATTAGATAAGTAGAAAAATTCCTAAAATTCATGGATAGTAACAAAATAATGAAATCAGAGGAGATGACCCCTTTGTGGTCCATGAAATTTTCAAAATTCTCTACAACTCCAAATGCTCTAAAATTTGGAAAAGATTTTCCTGACTTGATTTGGAATCTTTGGGTAAAATTTCAAGATTTTAGGAGGTCTGTGGTGTCAGGAATTGATTTTTGAATTTTGGATAGAAGTCTGGATCTAAAAATCAGAACACCAACACTTAAGAAAGAGTGGTGTTAATTTAATCAAACAACCAAACAATTGTTTTTAAAGGTCACCACTCTACCCAATTTTAATGTTCTTGATCCTAAAAGCTTGATTTAATGTTTTTCTTGATAGTTTTTAAGAATAATTATGTGATAAGAGAATGGCACTAACCTGGAATCTATGGGAAGACAAGGACTTTAAGCTTTTGCTTCCAAAATTCCTGCCTTCTTCCTGTAATGCCTGCACATAAGAAATGAGAGAAAAGAAAAGGGGATGAGATCCGCATACCAAGCAAGAGAATTAAATGAATGCAAAGTCTTGCCTTCCTGGAAACGATGCTAAAAAGTGATGCAAAAAATGCGCAATTTGAAATTAGAGTTTTTATCATTGTAACGAGCAATTTTGATCACTTTTAAAATTTATAAAAAAAAATCGAGTACTTGGGAAACTATTTGGGTCCTCTCAAGGGAGGCAGAAATGCACTTTTAAATACTCTCACTTGAAAACTGGAAATTAACTTTCTTTTGCAATTTTTTTTTTTTGAATATAAGATTTTTTTTTTTTAGTTTTGAAACAATGGGCAACAACAAAATAATGCGAAGAAAGACTACACCTAAATTACTAAAGCTAACACCTAAGTGATAAAAGTAACTTATCTCTAATTTCACCTTAGGTACATGGAGGCCTAGGGTAATTAGAGAGAGGGAGTGAAAAGTACTAGAATAAAAACAATCAAATAAGATGCAACAAAATCATGGAAGGGAAACTTGTATAAAGGAAGAAATTTTGTTTTACAAGAATGGTATAGGAATGCTTCTACTACAAAAATTAAGAAAAGCAAGTAAAACAAAATTTCTCCCAAAGATGATGGTGAAGATGGAAGGATTCTTGCTCCAAGCTCAACTGCTCCTGGGCTTAGAAAGAATCTTCCAAGTCCTTCCTTAGAGTTCTCCTCCAGTAGATGAAGACTCTCCTTCTTGGCAAACCCTGAATAGGGGGTGCCCTAGTTCCTTCAAAGGTGGAAGAATTCCACCTTAGACTATCCTCCAAGGGTGGGCATGCACCACCCTAAAGATCTCCTCCTAGATGTCCTTGCCTGCCTGGACCTTTGGCTGGAGAGGGCATAAGAGAGAAGGGAAAAGGGGAAGGCACCAAGGGGACAGAGTGTCTCCTTAATCTTCTTCCTTTCCCTCTTATCTTGGCCGTGGAGTATGGAGGATGTAGGTGGAAATGTGTGACAATAATGAAGCCAAAGGTATTGGTAATGGTGGTGGTTATCGGCCTTTTTATAGAAGGGTTAAGGGGGTAGGTATGGTTAAGGAAAGGATGGCTAAGATGACTCATAGGGGGTGGCTAGGAGATCCTAGGGCTAGGATTGATGGCACCAAAATGTAGGGTTACTAGGTGGTTGGCACCATCCTTAGAGGTAACCAGGGTTAAGGGGTTTGGTGTGGTGTGTTGTAGGGTTGAGATGAAGTTGTAGGGTGGAAGTTATGGGATGGAGGGCTAGGGTTTATTGGTGCCACATGAGGGGGTGTGCTAGGTGGTGGTTTAGGTGTGGTTAGGTTGAGGTTAGAGCTAACTCTAAGTTCTAGAAGTTGGCGCAAAAGTGGAGGGCTATGATTTGGTCATGGGGTTAGGTGTAGGGTTAGGATTATGTTGATGTTGGTGCCAACTTGTAGGGATGTGTGATGAGCCCATATTTGTAGGTTATTTAGGTATTTGAATGCCTAGATATTAAATTATCTTTAATATTTATTTAACATGTATTAGGATGTAAATAGATTAGTTCATATTTTTGGTTTGATTGCATAATTCATGCATTGTATTCATATTTAAATACATTTAGAATTGACTTAGAATGGCACGCATTTGATTAGTTAACTAATTAGGTGCATTACATGCATGTATTTGAATTAACATTGTTTGTGAGGACTTATAGACAAGTAAGCCATCATTTCTTTTTCTTATTTTATTAATCCACTTTTCTTCTTCAACGGCTGCTGCCGCTTCCACAACGCATGGAATGAAGGCCACAGTGAAGAGGAGTGGAGAATGCAGATCTTGATGCTCCAAATTTAAGCAGTTGCAACTTCAAAAGACAGTGGGAGGCTGCCATGCTCGGGGAGACTCTGCCTTGACTCCACCATAGTAAAGGGCTTTGAGCTCACCTCCACTCCACCACTGTGTCTCCAAGGTCGAGCGCGGCCACCCCGTGGGCCGACGGGGTGACAGACCACCTCGCTAATTCAGTGAGCTCGACCACAACCATGCACGTGTACCTCTGGGCCACGCAATTATCTTTACTGTGTTAAACCCCTGTCTATAGTCATCCTCACCACTACCACCATCTTCTCCACCTTCATCTCCTTCCCATCTTTTAACTTCATCCTTCAGTGAACTCAAACAACCACCACCATAGCCCTCACAAATCCAACATTACCATCACCTGCAACAGACCTTCATGCTGCCGCAAATACCCAATACCAATATTCATCTTCTTCAAGCCATCACCAACTCAGCACCTCACCGCACCATCCACGGGCAGCCACGGTTTCGCATGCACACACACCAATAGCTTGTTGCATGCACCGCCTGCCTGAGCAGCTCACCGCGTGCAATGCTCTCCCTTTACCTTCCCGCGCACATGCACAGCCCGTGCGACTAGCACGCCTCCCGCTCACACGCACCAGTAGGACCCTCTTCTCCGTGCGCCGCACCTCCCTTACGCTGCCTCCTCTTGCACGCCTATGCACGCCCCCTCGCGTCACCTGCGGCCACTGCAAGTTGCTACTCCAACAGCGTAACAGAGCAACACCACCAGCCACCCACCACCTTCAACTCCACCGTTCAATGAGCTCCCGCCACCTCGCACCTCGCCACGACTGCCATCGAGAAACTTTCGGTCCATACATCCTTCTTTGAGCATCTCACCGCCAGCCATCATCTCTCCTCCATGCGCAAGCCATTCTAAGAGAATCCTATGTTTCCCTTTCTATTTCTTTTTACAGAATATGCCATTGCCAACTCATGTTTTTGATAAAATTATTTGAGTGAAATTTTAGGTGTTCCCCTTTGTTTTCTCATAATTGCTAAATCAGGTTTTGTTTTCATTTAAACTCATATCTAACTTAGATTTTGGCTTTGTTTCTTGGTGAAATTATTTGTAAACAATTGATTTTGACTTTTACAAGTTTGTAATAGCCATTGCCTCCTTATGTGAGTGATTATTTTAATTGTTTTGATTAGTGGTTTTCCACCACTTACATATTATTTCGATGAGTTATTTTATGTGCAAAACTACTTCCAAAGAAAAAATCATCTTGTCAAATGGCGCCGTTGTCGGGGAGGCAATGGTCCTGTTAAACTTGCATTTATTTAATTATTTATTCACACTTGATTTTGTTGAGGCTATACATTCTTTGATATATTATTTTGATTTTGGTGCATGCACATCACGAGGGAGGATTGCTGCACCTACCTTATCATCTATAGTACTGGAGATCTTTGGCCACATATTGGGGGAGGGAGCATCATAGCCGTTGTGTGCATATTGAGGTGGACCTTGAGCCATGATTCGAAGGAGACCATTTTGAGGGAGCTGCAATTGTCATCTCCTCCATTCTGAGTAGATAGAATTTAGGTTTTAGAACTTTATTTATTTATTTTTTCTTGCACATTCATTCCGTTTGAGACCCTTGTTCTAGGGTATATTCGAGGAGTTTGTTCCCCGTCATTATTTTAGGCCCCTGCGCAGGTAATTTTTTGGGAGCCTATTTCCATTTATTTAGACTTAGGTTTTTATTTTCTTTCGTGGATTGATTTTCCATTGTTTGTGCATAAGTAAAAAAAAAAATACACGAGCTACCTGCTCCTAGGTTGAATCATTTAGGATTGAATGAGCAGCATCTAGATCTAATTTCCCGTCTTGCATATTGCATGAAGAATGCTAGAATTAGGTAAGCACTTCTAACTTGGCATTTCTACCTGCCATACAAATGCATTTGGATAAATTTCAAGACCACATAATCTGTCTTGAAGCAATCTAATAAAATGGTCACATTTAATTTTCTAAAAAGGGACTAATTAAAGGAGGAACATTTAAAAATCAAGGACTTGATTTTCAAACTTGGTGTGCGATTCAAAATTTAAAATCCTTTCGTGGTGTATGCACACTTGTATGCTCTTGCACCACGGTACACATTTAGACACTCCTTAGGTTTGGAACTACTAGGACTAGAGCCACCTATGACAATACCACCTACAATTTGACTTAAAACCAAATGCCTAAATTGGTAAAGACTGAAATAGTCCTTTGATTTGTGTTTGCATTGGGAAGAATCTGACTTGGGTGTGAGTTAGAATGGACCAATTTCATCACCTCTCTTTCACCTCTTGCCCACACCCTTATCCTCATTCTACAAACTTTGATCCTATATACCAAGATGGCTGATTGCACAACAATCATAGGCCCTAATTCGCTTGAATTAAGCCAGATCTTAGCTTAACATGAACATTCTGCATGCATACGCATCGTATTCTGCAATGTAGTTGATATATGTGTTTTATGCATAAAACTGTGCTATTTGAGAGGTATCACTCATTGCAGGTAATTCGGGGCTACGGATGATCGATCCAACTGCATGGATTTGTTCAGAACTATGACGAGAGTCCAACACTTCCAATATCGCATCAATCAGACTCTCGTAGCATCCTAGGGAATCCGTAGAAGATCAAGAGCCAAGGGGAAAATTAAAGGAGATCTAGACCTCAGATGACAAATCCAACCATGCGGATGGATCCGAATTGACGTTCGCAGTCCAACGGTACAGAAATCAACTTAATCGGAGGGCTACGTTATCAGATACAAGAAGAAGATGGATAGATAGGATGGCACCACGTGGCGCCATCGCAGCCGCCCCCTCACCGCGCCCCAATTGGGAAGGAGAATCGCGGGCTGTTGGATCGTCATCCAACGGCCACGATCATGCCATCGCAGCCGCCCTCAGCCACCTCATCAGAAGAAACAAGATCTCGACCGTTGGATTCCCATCCAACGGCCGAGAATGTGCGCCAACGAAACCTAAACGCAACCAACTCTTGGGAGTAGCACGTTGTTTAACGCTCTCTCCACGAGATGAGCGATGCGGGATCGAAGCACGCTCCATGGGGATTTAGGAGAAGCAGTGCCCGCAGACAAAATTCGACCATTGGATCTCCATCGAGCTGCTTAGCGGTGAACGCGTGGTAGACGCAGAGGCATTGGATGCAGACGCGTGTGATGACACGTGAGGAAATGCGCGATAGTGCACTTTAGGATTTTAAAGGTGCGATGGAATGCACGTTTAAGCCATCCGATTTTACGATCAAACGACTGAGGTTAAAGCACTCAGAAGAGGCGAGTGGTGAAGGTGAAAATGCGAAGTGCGCACACGGACAATCTGCGGTTGTGTGATGGAGGATCGACGCTCCACGGAGCACCACGTGGCAGCATCAGAGCAAACCGAGGGAAAAAGAAGAATTTGGAAGGATTAATTAGGGCCATTGATCTCCCGATCAACAGATCTGATTAATCCAAGGCATTTGCATGGATTTAAAGGGCCAAATGCCCTCTTTGTCCCCCACCAAAGCTATAGAAAGAGGAAAAAGGGCCCCCCTTTGAAGGCATTCTCTTCATTCTCTTCTTCTTCCTCCTTCAACCTTTCTTTCTTCTTCTTCTTCCCATCTTCTCTACATCTGTCTCTGCATCTTCGTCTGAAGCATCCATTGGGCCACCTCGACGGATCGTTGCTGCTCTTCCTAACCTCTCCAAAAGGCCACCACGAACCACCCATGGTGCCCTTATTCTATTACAATAGTAGTTTGTTTATTTTATGTTTTATTCAAATGCATGTATCCAATTTATGTTCAATCTCTCCTTGTGATATAAATATTGTGATTGATTGTTCTTTTTAATTAGCCTTTATAATTGAAATAAACGCATGAAATCAAAAATTCTTTCTGCCTCCCTGTGATCGATCGGGACTCACCAGTTCTGTTAATTATTTGCTTGAGACGTATTTCGTGCTATACTACAACGTGTTTATCTTTTACACGATCTACGCTGCGAACAAATTGGCACCGTTGCTAGGGAGGCAAGGCAACTTTTGATTTTATCTCTAATACAATATTTTTGTGTGCAAAAACAACAACACGAAGCAGCTAACAAGGAAAAGCGGATGCTGCGAAAATCAGGTGCACACATTCCTATTAGAAATTTGGCCAAAAAGTATGTGCCATTTTTAAAATTCAATAACTATGTTTCTAATGCTCCAAAAATTCTTAAATTAGGATTGAAAATAGATCTTCAAATTATCTTTCCAACGCCACCTTTCTCAAAAATAAATTCTATTTGTATAATTTTTAAAAATTCGTGGAATAGATACTAGTCAGATTACTTGAAAATAGAACTTTTATGAACTTTAAAAATTAATTCTAACTAACATACATATTAGATTGACTCAAAATTTGTGGGGTGTGAAAGATAATTAAATTAGCTTTCAATGTCATATTTTACAAAATTTTTGGAGCATATTTGATATATTTTTTAATAGAAAAATCAACACAGGGTCTAAATCCTAGATTTGACCCCTGGTTAGCTAAAAAATCATAACTATGTTGGAAATAGAAAAAAAATTTCAAAAAATACTCTCTCAATAGCTTATTGAAAAAAGAATCTTTTTATCAAGTTTCAAATCATTTGAATTCCATCTCGCCTTAGAGTATACTTTGAAATTGTGGTCTATAATTTGAAAAGGAACTTAGAAGTGCATGAGCTAATAGGACCACATTAACTAACTTGGACTCTGACGAGCCCAAAAGTTACTCGGTGAGGTGAGTCACCTTGTGGACCACCAACCATCTACTACATTAAAGAAACAGGTTAAGAATTCATGAAAATACATCAAATAACTTGCATTTGGCTTGAAACTACTGGGTAGCTCCAACCTCTCTTGCAAAACTTGGTGACTAAGCCTGCGGGGCAGTGTTAAATGATCGCGGTTGCGGGATAATGGAATCGGAGGCGAAAGCTGAGGGAAGAACCTTCCTCTTAGTCCCCTCATAACCAGACTGGCCGGGTTAGCCTGAGAGGCAAGAATTCCTTACAGTCGGTCTCTAGCCGAATTTTCAATAACACCCATCGCGATCTACCAAATATGACCCATACCTACCTTTCAGTATTTCTGATCGCCCGAATGCTGGCTGAGGACTCTAACTTAGTTGTAGAGTTATTAGGACTTTAATTGAAGTGTGAATGTTATGTGAGGCCACCAAATAGTGCATTTACAAAATCGGGTGAGATTTGTGATCTTAGAAAGAAAAGAAGGAAAAGATGAGCACAAAGGAATATCAAGAGAGCACAGTTGTTTAGCATCTCTCCGAGTTGACTTGTTTAATAGTCTAAGAGATCTAGAATCTGTAGTACTAGATTACATGTAGCACCAGATGAGTGTGTGCCACCAAATACGAATCCATTCAACTTAGTATCTCTTACCTAAGCCAAAAAGCCAGGGTCAAATTTCAGATTATTTTCTGCTTTATCCTCGAGTGAAGTAGTTGCCTATCTTGATAGAAATATTTACCAAAGGATAAATATGAAATGCAAATGTAAGTTGGTTATTTTCACTTGGATCCATTCTTAGGTTACTATCAATTCACATTTGTCTGGATTTCTAAATTTTTGGAATAAGGGAAGAAGAAATCTTCTGATTACTTCTATTGTGTTTCATTTTTGCTCGGGACAAACAAAACTTAGGCATAGGGGCATTTGATAAGTCCACTTTCGTGGACCATTATTTATCCTAAGTACTATTTAAATATTTGCTCTTAGTTGTTAATTGACTAGGAGATATATGGTAATTTACCTTAGTCTGCATATAATTTTATGCGTTAATTTTACATTTAATTGCAAATGATATGATAATATAATTCATTCGATGAATGTAGGCTAGGTACATGAGTTTGGACATCCATTTCTACATCTATAAGACATCTGGAGAAAATGATGGACGTCTGAGATTGCTAGTAGGAACTTACTGATATCTACATTTTTAAGACGTTTGAAGGTTTGATCAGACGTCTGATGAAGAAGTTGCCTGATAGATTCTATTGCTCCAACCACTCACATCATTCACGGGTGGTTGGAGAAGCATTCGACGGAAGCAACAAATTATAGATAAGAAGAGCGGCTAGAGGACTCTCGCCATCCATCATCCCCTCCCACTGGCGGGGATATCTTCTCTTCTTCACCGTGCAACAGGCGTACACCGTGGACTTCAGCGAACACTGTGGATCACCGCGTGCTCCAACCTCGCCTCCATCTCCACTCATGCACGTAGTGACAGTGTGTTCATGCCCTTGCCCCTCACCTTAACTCAGCAGCCATGCACTGCACACATCTACCCTCATTGGCTTCTTCTCCATCGTCGACCTGCAGCCACATGCAGCCTCTGTGCAACTGACAGCGTGTGCACCCTCGCGTGTAGCACGCGCCATCCACCATCATCGCGTGCAGCCACCCCTCCTCAATGCATCACCTTCCATGCGTACCAGCAGCAAGCGAAGCCCGTGCTCCAGCCGCGTGCGTGTGCAGCCGAAGTGCGCACACCCGTCCACCTCCTCACAGCAAACCCCACTCTCTAGGTCATGTGCGTGTGCAGTAGACCCCGCTCTCCAACCCGCTTACGTGCTCCTCCTCTTCTTAATCTTCTTCCCACGCCTCCCCTATTTGCAGTAAAGACCCCAAAATGTAGGTTTCTTCTCCCATGCCATCCACCCTCTTCCAACCTCCTCAACTCACGCCGACATTCCCTACGCACTCACCATGCCCTCATTGTTGAAGCCTACACCTCCATGCAAGGCCTTAGCCGCCCACGAGAGATCACCGTCGCTCGTAGGACCTCCACGCTATCGAAGACCATTCCTTCGGGTGACCACCACTGGCCATCTCCTACCGTGCCTCCACCGTTATCACATAGCTGTCGTCGAGAAGTGTCTTCCCCCAGAGCAGCTTCGGTCGCCCTCCTTCCCTTGCGTGAGGAGGAGAGAGGGAAAAACCTCTGTTTCCTCTCGCATTATTAATTATAGGTTGTGACGTTGCAAAAGATACTATGCATTTATTTAATTAGTTAAAATATTGAGGTGAAATTGCATAGGCATCCTTCTACTTAATCAAAATTACTTACAGATGAATATTTCTCATGAGTGATATAATGCATGGATTATGGTGAACAAGCCATATTTTAGAAATTAATATTTACGGAGTTACCTGTATTAATATCACTATTTTACTTGGTATTTCATTGGTGGTGATTTTGCATGTACACCCTTACATTATTGATTAATTATTTAAATCAAGAAATTATGTTGAAAACACATGCACCAGTTAGTATGCATACACATTGGGATTCCTGAATAAACAAGACATGATTCGTTAGTTTAAATAGGCTAATTTCTCTTTGTGGAGACAAACTAACTATTTTAATGGTTAGATTCTGAGCATTAAAATTTTTTGAAAAGCGATTTTCTACCACGCCATTAAATACAACGACACGTCATTTCATGCTAAAGTTTTTATCGAAAATGAAGATCGCTCTTTCAATTATCAATGCTTACTTGACTCTGGATCAGGAACACCAGCTTATCTCCATTCTGCAAGCATATAAGGCTGCTATCAGGTGGGGCATTGCTGATGCCCATGGAATTCTCCCCTCATATTGCACTCACCATATCTACACTAATGAAAGGGTGAGATCGTTGAGACAACCTCAGAGATGCCTAAATCCAAATATGTTGGAGGTTGTCAAGAAGGAGATCATTAATTGGCTGGATGTGGACATTATCTATCTAATTTCCGATAGCCAGTGGGTGAGTCCCATTCAGATAGTGCCCAAAAGGCAGGACTCACTGTAATCAGAAATGAATTGGGCGAATCCATCCCAACCCGCACCATGACTTCTTGGCAGGTCTGCATTGACTACAAGAAGCTAAACTCGGCTACCAAAAAGGATAATTTTCCTTTGCCCTTTATTGATCAGATTCTAGAATGGCTAGCCAGGCATGGTTTCTTTTGCTTTCTAGATGGATACTCTGGGTACAATCAAGTTGCAATCAACCCAGAAGACCAAGACAAGATGACTTTTACATGTCCCTTTGGAACATTTGCTTTTAAGTGGATGCCTTTCGGCCTTTGCAACGCACTAGCTACTTTTCAACGATGCATGATGGCCATCTTTTTAGACATGATCGAGGACTGCGTAGAAGTATTCATGGACGACTTCTCCGTGTTTCGAGACAATTTCTCGTCTTGTCTCAATAACCTCATAGAAATTTTGAGGAGATGTATAGAGGTTAACCTAGTACTTTCATGGGAGAAAAGCCATTTTATGGTGAGGGATGGCATCGTACTAGGTCACAGGATCTCCCCTAATGGACTCAAGGTCGACCGAGCTAAGTTTGAAATCATTTTGCGATTACCTCTGCCTAGCTCAGTTAGGCAAATCAGATCATTCTTAGGGCATGTCGAATTTTATCGAAGATTCATTCGAGATTTCTCGAAAATTGCTCATCCATTAATGAATCTTCTGGTGATCGACAAGCCCTTTGAGTTCGACTCCTTGTGTCTCAATGCTTTCGAGACCTTGCGAAGCACTATCTCCAGTGCACCTATTCTCAAACCCCCCGACTGGTCACTCGACTTCGAGATGATGTGACACAAGGAGTGCCATCAATTTGTAATATACTATGCTAGCAAAACGCTGAACGAGGCTCATCGAAACTATACAATCACTGAGAAAGAATTGCTAGTCGTAGTATTCGGGTTTGAGAAATTTAGGTCATACTTACTCGGGTCCAAAGTTATCACCTACATTGAACATTCCACCCTCTAGCATTTGTTGGCAAAGAAGGATGCCAAACCCCACCTTATCAGATGGATCCTTCTTTTGCAGGAGTTTAATGTCGAAATCCACGACAAAGCCAGGGCACATAATGTTGTGGCGAACCACTTGTCTCGGCTTGATCCAGACTACATTCCGTACTCCCTACCGATATCAGACCGATTTTTGGATGAGTCTCTTCTATCTATCAACTCTGTTGAGTCTCCTTGCTATGCTGATATAGCAAACTATCTTGCTGCAGGCAGGCTACCTGCAGGATTATCCAAGGATCAAAAGCTCAAATTTATATCAGAGGCTAAATTCTATTTTTGGGATGACCCATTTCTCTTTCGCATTGGGGCTGATCAGATCATCCGTAGATGCATCCCTGATTTGGAAATCTCTAGTGTGCCATCCTTCTACCACAGCGATGCTTGTGGGGGTCATTTCTCAGGCTGAAAAACCGCTGTAAAGATTTTGCAGTCGGGATTTTTCTGGCCAACCATTTTCAAAGATACATACTAGTTTGCCAAGTGCTATAAGCGATGCCAGGTAGTCAGTTCTATGACTCAGAGAGATATGATGCCTCTCCAATCAATTCTGGTCATAGAAGTGTTCGATGTCTGGGGCATCGACTTTATGGGCCCCTTCCTAACTCGCATGGCTTTGAGTACATACTCCTCACATTAGACTATGTCTCAAAGTGGGTAGAAGCTATCCCGGCAAGACGAGCTGATCATAAGACTATTATATCCTTTGTTTGAGAATTTATTTTTACGAGATTTGGAGTTCCCCACGCCCTGATAGGTGATGGGGGAAGCCACCCATGCCCATTTCAGGTCATTATTAAAAAAATACAGGGTGTAGCACCTCATTGCTATCTCGTATCACCCACAGACCAATGGGTAGGATGAAGTATCAAACCGTCAAATCAAGCTTATCCTTCAAAAGACGGTTAGACCGGATAGGAAGGATTGGTCCAATCGATTGATTGATGCACTATGGGCATATTGGACCGTGTAGAAGGCCCTGCTCAGAATGTTGCCATATCGCATGGTGTATGGAAAGGCTTGTCACCTTCCTGTGGAGCTGGAGCACCGTGCCTTTTAGGTGGTGCAGAAGTGTAATTTTAACCTCGAGGTCGGAGGTTATGAAAGAAAGCTCTAGCTTAGTGAGTTAGAGGAGATTAGGTGGGAAGCTTATGAGAATGCAAAAATATAAAAAGACAAGACAAAAGCTTTCCATGATAGACACATTCGAAGGAAGGAGTTCGCACCTAACCAGCAGGTTTGGTTGTTTGACTCCTGACTCAAATTCTTTGTGGGAAAGCTCAAGTCCAAGTGGACTAGGCCGTTCCTGGTAGTCCACCCGTATCCTAACGGGGCGCTCCAAATTAGAGACCCAAAATCTGGGCACGTTTTTACGGTTAATGGCTAGCACCTCAAACCATTCTTTGCCTAGGAACCTCCTCCTACTGACAAAACGATACATCTTCTTGAGGACTGATAAGCTCATATTTGTGAGCTAATTAAATGTCTAAATGCTTAAACATTAAGGTAATGCATCCATTTATTTAGCATGCATTAGGATGTAAATAGATTAATTTATATTTTTGATTTAATTACATAATTCATGCATTACATTCATAATTAAAGGCATTTGGAATTGACTTAGAATGGCATGTAATTAGGTGCATTACATACATTGTTTTTATTAACATAGAACTTAAGGATTTGTGTATAAATAATCCTAATATTTTATTTTATTAATTTTCTCCTTCCGCAGGCAATTGCTCCACTTCCTCCACCTGTGCATTCACTCTTCACCAGCTGCCTACACTCAAGACCCCCATTCATGTAGGAGCGGGAGAGATGGATCTGCTTGGGGCAGCTGCAACTACAAGGGAGAGGAGGAGGCAGCTGTGCTCGGGGAGAGTCCGTCCTAACTCCACCACCGTGAAGAGCTTTGAGCTCACCTTCATAACCACCACCGTGCATCTCCAAGGTCGAGCATCGCCACACCGTGGGTTGGTAGGGTGACAGACCGCCGTGCCAATCAGGCGAGCTCAGCCATCACTATGCACGTGCCACCAACACCATCTTCTTCTTCTTCTTTCTTCTTCTTCCTCTGTTTCTTTTCACCAAAAAGAACCCAAACTGTCATCACCATCTCCACCACCTCACCGTGCGCATGCCCTTCTCTCTGCGTGCACCTGCAGAGCCACCATGTGACGGAGCCACCCTCACATCCGCACCGAAGCAAGGTCGGTGTCCCCCTCGCCAACTCACTGTGCAGCCGTGTGCACGCACGCATGCTTGTTACAAGCATAGTAGAAGCGTGGGGGCACTACTCTCCGTGCCTCCTTGCCTCAACTGCATCTGCACACCCCTTCGAGCACATCTCCACGTGTGCCGCTACCTCCTTCACCGCCTGCTCGGCCATTCTTGCGCACATGCACTGGTGGGGTTGCTACGTGTACCGACCTCCACGCTCTAGCTCCTCATTTTGTGTTACACCCTAGCCCCTAGCACATGCCCACCAGTGCCCCTCCGACGCATCTACTCGCTTCCAGACCGTGCGCATAGTGCCTTTGCGCATGCATCCTCTGCACAGACTGCGCATGCCTCCTCGCGTTGTCTCCAGCAGCAACAGCAAGAGCAAGAACTCCAAGATGCTCCTCCAGTAGCTCCACCCATGCACGTTCTCTCATTGCGCCTCCGCCTGCGCACATCTCCAACGCATAGCCCTCCTGTGCCATGTGCAGCAACCATCCCCAGCTACACGCATGTGCACCTTCTTGTGGTCCTCCATTATCGCGTGCCACCATCTCCATTCCCTCCTCTCTTCAGGCAGCAAATAAGGGTTGCAGCTGACACTCACCATCCATTCCTCCGCACTGCCGCCATCTCTAGTTGCCATTCTTCAAACCACCACCGCCATCGGAAGCGGCTCAGAGGTCTTATCCTTCACCGTGAATCTCGCCTCCAGCCGTGGCCTGTCGTGCACGTGCGCCAAGCATGAAGGGAATCCTCTGTTCCACTCTCAATTAATAATTACATTAGCTACCATTGTGAGATTTTTATTAGTATTATTTTTTGAAAGGAATTTTTATTAGTATTATATAATGCCACATTGCAAAATATATCCTGTAGATGTGCATAATTGCTATTTTAGCATTAGCTTTTCTTGTTTACTTAATCTGAAAGCGATTTTGACTTGGTTTCTTGACGAAATTTATCGTGAACATCTATTTTTAATCCTTACAAGTTTTAACAGGCCATTGCCTCCCTGTGGATATGACCCACTCTTCTCGAGTGGCTTATTTTAATTATTTAATTAGTCGATTTTCCACCACTTAGAAATACAGTGACAAATATTCTTAATCAACATTTTCGAAAGTGAAAATCGACTTGTCAAATGGCGTCATTGCCGAGGAGGCAACAGGCTTAATAAAATCGCATTCATTCATTCGTTCACATTGATTTACATTTTGAATCATATTTAACTCTGGATCTTTTTATTCTGGGGCGAGTGCAATGATCTATGTCACACATTCTATGACTCACCATCACACCAGCCATCGTGAGACGTGACCCTTGACGTCGCTAGAGGAGAAATTGTTCGAGCCACCTTGCAAGGAACCAGATTGCCAGGAGAGGAAGGACGAGGATGTGATGATCATCTCCGCACATTTACTCTTTGATTTGATTAGAGTAGACTTTAGACTTAATTTTCTTTGCACATTTTGGTTTGAGACCCTTGTTCTGGGGTATAGTTGAGGGGTTTGTTCTCTGACTTTCTTTTAGGCCCGTGTTGGGTTACTTTTCGGGAGCCTGTTCCCTTTTCTTTAGATCTAGGTTTTCTTTTATGGGTTGTTTATCCTTAATTTGTTTGTGCATAAGTAGTTAAAAAAAAAAGAAACTAGCTACCTGCCTTATGACGACCATTTAGGTGTGAATAAGCAGCCTCTAGATTTTATTTATTTGTGTGCATCTTGCATTGCTGATTGCTGGAGGGAAGGTATGTCCTCTTTCTTTACATTCTATATTGTTCACGCATGTGCATTTGGATTTAATTGCAAGACCACCTAAATGAATTGAAAAGATCTAACAAGTGGTCACACATTTTCTTGAAAAAGGACTTTATGTTAAGGAGGAACACGAAAAACCAAGGACTTGAATTGAGACATTGTGCTGCAGTTCAAAATCCAAAACTCAAAATTTTTACGGTGTATGCACACTTGTATCTCTTGCACCATGGCATGCATTTAGACACTCCTAGGTCTTGGAAATACTAGGACAAGAGCCCTCCTACCATTGGATTTTGAACTGTTCAGAACTTGAGACCAAACATTTTGTAAATCCAAAGAGAGGGATACCTGATCGTGAGGTTTTTCGCTTGTAGAAATAATGTCAGAAAAATATGTTGTCACAATATGTAATGTGGTAGAAAAAACCTCGATCAAAGTTACTAAAATACTAAAGTAATACCACACTTCAGGTTGTATCCACAGGGAGGATAGACCAATAGATTCATGACTATGGGGCCATCATGTTCATAGAAACATTCATAAAATCAATTCAATGAATATGCAGCTCAGAATGTAACTTTCAATTTCATGAGAAGTTGAGGGCTATTTACATAAATTTCACATCATAAATCAAGCTCTCAAAAATATGTAAATGATGCATGTGTAGTGGAAGAGTATGTAATTTCTAGTCGCATGCAAATCTGAATCCAATTTCAATGAGAATTGACGTGCATAATAGGAGCAAATTAAATATGAAAAGGAATAAGTATAATGTCACAATTTCACCCTAATAATTTAATCCAACAAAATATTTGAATAGTGTTCCACAATGGCATTTTGGTAAATACTAATAGAACCCAACAATAGAGTAAATCTTCCTCTTGACCTCATGAAAGGAGGAAACGACAGCGGAAGCTAAGGAGCTCGAGGAAGGTTGACCGTGACGAGGGCTTTCCAATAGTGGTGGTGGCTCTCCGAACGGCGACCGGAGTTGACGCCGGCAACGAGGAGCGGCGGCGATGGGTGGTCGCTCGCACGTGTGTGTCACGGGAGCCACAACTGAGGGCGTGGTCGCGTTGGTGGAGTCAAGGTGAGTCTGATGACATCAACGGCAAGAAGGATAACAACCCGTGGTGGTGGCTGCGTCGAGTAGGCCACGGGTGGTGATGGGTTCCTTCGGCCCTACTATGGAGAGGAAGATGAAGAAGACGAGGGCCTGCTGTGTGTGAGGGGGAAGGCTAGAGGAAGGTTGCATGAGGGCCTGCTCATGGGGCTGGTTGAACGCACACATGTACCTGCGCATGGCAGATGGGCGGCACCGGTGGGTCATCAACGCCGAGGAGAGGACTACTGCGAGGACTGGCTGTGCACGAGTGTGGTTGGCTATGCATGTGTGGGGCCGCGTGTGGCAGATGGGTGGCTTGCAGCTCTGTTGGGTGAAGGTGGTTGCTGGATTGAGGAGAGGAGAAGGACGGTTGGTTGCTTGTCGATCGGCTGGGCAAAGGCCAAGAAGAGGAGGGTGTTGTGGACGGTGGTCGCTGGCGCTGCTGTGGTTGGGTCTCACGTCAAGGAGACCAAGGGCGCGGTGGTGGACTTCCGTGCGTGGTTGTTCGTGCATCAAGGAAGAAGAGGCTCATGGTAGCGGGAACGTCGGGGTCTCGCAGTGAGGTGGTGGCTCGTGGTGGTGGTCATGGCGCAAGGTGAGGGTGTTGGCGGTGTCGATGGAGGCTCGTGGTGGCAGAGTTGTGGGCACGTGGTAGAGGTTGCTGGAGTGCGGTCGTGGGGAACTCACGGTTGTGGCAAAGGAGAAGTCATGGTGTCGACAGTAGAGGCTCGTGGTGGCGGAGAAGGCACACGGTGAAGGTGGCTGCTTGCAAGGAGGAGAGGTGGAGAAGGAGAGCTTCTTCCCCGTGGAGGGGAGATGGACTTCCTACCCCTTTCTTGCCTGTTATATAAAGAAAATGAGAGAGAGAATTAATGTCAGACCCGAATAGGTTGTTAATATGATGATTTTATCGTTGAAGTGTGTATAGTGGTTAACCTAAATCGGACCTAGCCATCTCTTTACAAAATTTTTAACCTGGCCTACTTGATTTTATCTTGGTCACTTTTAGGCCCAGGGTCGAACTCAGGGAAGTGGGGTTACAAGTTAAGTTTCTACGCCTTTCCTACAACGGATCTCTTCTATTCGTTTATTGTGTTTTTGGTGTTTTTCTATTTAGATTTTTTTTCTGGTAATCTTTGTCCTTGAGGCACACCCTCAAAATTGAGTTCTTAGCTTTAAGCCAAAACAGGGTTCCAAAATGAGTCTTGCTATTCGCAAGACAGAGTACCTGCAAGTCAAAGATTATCTTTTCTCTTTTATATATTTTTTTATCTTTTTACTAACAGGAAAACGAAATAGAAATAAAGTAAATACAGTATATATATATAGGTATATATTATGCATATAAAGGGGTGGGGGTGGAGGCGGAGATGGAGTGTACGCGGTGTCGAGTCGGTCGTCGTCTAGAAAGACGCAACCAACAGGACGAAGTGCCATGTGTAAGGTGTAGGATGGATGGTGCAAGATGAATGCGAACACGCTTTTTGTACGTGTGTATCGGGGAATATCACAAACTGGTAAATAATGTGAAAAAATATATATATGTATATAAATATATCTATATATATATATATATGATTATAAATATGTAGGCATATATATGTAGTTATATATGTATATATGTATATGTATATATATATAGGTATGTAAATATATATATAAGTATATGTATAGATAGATATATGTATAGATCTATCTATATATATAGGTATGAGTATGTGTATATAACTATATAGATGTAAATATATATATGTATGTATATGTATATAGTAATATATGTATATATAGATGTATATATAAGTAGGTGTGTATATATGTATGTATCTATACTTAGTTATATAGGTAATAATATATATATATAGATATATGTATATATGTAAGTATATATGTGTGTGTATATATATATATAAATATATGTATATATATGTATGTATAAGTATGTATATATATGTATATAGATATATGTATATATGTAAGTATATATGTGTGTATATATATATATATATAAATATATGTATATATATGTATGTATAAGTATATGTGTATATATATATATAGGTATATATATGTGTGTGTGTGTGTATAGACTAATATATAGTTATATAAGTACTAATATATGTATAGATATATGTATACTAATACTTAGTTATATAAATACTACTCTATATATAGATATAAGTATATATATATATATATGTATGTATATGTATATAAGTATATGTATATGTGTCTATATATATATGTATGTATATATATAAGTACATAGATATATATATATATTTATGTATGTATACTAATACATAAGTTTATAGGTACTACTATAAGTATAAATATAAGTATATATATATATATGTATATAAATATATGTATATATATATATCAATATATATATGTAAACGTATATATATATATATATATATATATATATATATATATATATATATATATATATATATATATATATATATGTAGATAATAGTGTATAGGTGTGTGTGTGTGTGGAAGTGTGAGTGTATGTGTGTGTAAACGTCGGTGTAAAGAGAGTGTGAGAGAGTGTTGTGAGAGAGAGAGTGAGAGAGAGAGAGAGAGATGGCAGCTACGCTGCTGGAGGCGAGTTAGGTCATCTGCAACTTCATAGCTCTGTCTGGAGGCTTCCACGCCCGCGCGCGTAGGCGCGTATGCGCGTAGAGAAGAGTGCGCTGGAGAGAGTGGCCGCACGCAGAGGAGGCCGTAGCGCACCGCGCTGCGTAGAGAGTAGGCGTTGGCACTCGCAGGTGCACGCGGTGAAGGAAGAGGGCGAAGGCAGGCGCTGGGAGAGGGCTGGTAAACGCACGGGCGGGCGCGCGCATGGGCGAGGACCGGTTGCGGCACACTGGGTGACCGGTAAAGTGAGAAGCTCATCGGTCACCCCACTGTAACCACAATGTCACGCAGACTTGCGTGAACAGTGGCTATAGTGTAAGGCCACGCCGTGCGACTGGGTACGGGCGGTTGTGTGAGTGCGGACGGCTCGACGCGTGCAGCGGAGTGGCTTCGGCTGGTGGCTTGCGGGCGGAAGGTTGCAACAGAGCGTGCGGAGAAGGCTGCTGGCGTGCGTGGTGGAGGGCGAGGGCAACGCGAGCGCTGCTGGGGTGCGTGGTGAGGGTTGGCTAGCCACTGTAGTGATGCGCGGTGGCCGGCTGCGGGAGGAAGAGAGTGCGATAGAGCGAAGAAGCGGGAGGTGGAGAGGCCTACAAGCGCGCGCTGGGTGCGAGGGCACCTGCAGGCATGCGCGGAAGGGGCTGGGACTACTGCTGCCGCTGCCAAGCTTTGAGCTTCAGACCTTGAAGCTTTTGGCAATGGCTGAAGGTGCTGGAAACGTGAAAACAGTGAAGAAGGCCACCACACCCACCGGCTCTTTGAAGAGCTGGGCGGTGGTGGTTTCACGGTGGAGGGTGCTCGCCACAGTGAAGACTCCTATCCGCCAGGTGTCTCCGAGGAGGGCCGGCGTATGGAGGGATTGGGAGGAGAGGACAATGGCCTGGAGAAGAAGAAGCTGCAGGTTTTTTTTTTTTTGGCTGGGACCAGGCTGGCTTGCAAAGGATGAGCCGTGGCTTTTTATAGAAGAAGAAAGCCATGCACAGCCATGCCTTGGCTGTGCATGGCTTGCGCATGGAGTGTCAGGGAGTGGGCTACTGCGGCTGGCAGGGAGAGGGCTACTGTAGGGAAGCATGGTGCGAGGAGAAGAAGAAGATGCATGCAGCCGCGGGAAGAAAAAGTCAAAAATCAAAAATAAAAAAGAAATAAAAAATGAAGATGGAAATTTGTGAGGCAGCACTTGAGGAAAAAAGTAATCGCGAGGCCATTTTATTTATTCTCCTCTCCTCTCAATTAAATGCATGCATGCATGTATTTTTACAAATGCGATTATAGAACCCTAATATGCATAGGTAATGCTAGGAAATAGCACAAGAAGGCACTATTGCAGGTGTATTTTTGCGGTGCAATCATACCCCCATGCCTATCTTTTGCTAGTCCCTAGCAAAATAGTATTTAGAAATGATCTTAAGCTGAAGATTTTCTTCTGAGGTGATATAGGTGTGTTTATTGTTGGATATTGTTAGAACCAATTGTAGAGAAGACTACCAGTACTATAAGTCTCACATGACATAGATCATCTCTTGACTAACCAGGACTCTTAATATTTAAACCTTAAGTACGATTTTCAGGATCCAGGAGGTTTTTGCCGTACTCGAGAGCTCAAGAGATTATGGCTTGTGCTTAGTGAAGGATCAAGACTGACCAGATGAACATTAAGACTCAAGCCTAGGGTTTCACGAATTTTTAAGTAAAGGTTGGTCCCAGTTTCAGCTCATGTCTTCGGATTGACTCTTAAGAAGATGATGGAAAACTCAACTCCCATTTTCTGACATTTGTGGCTCACAGGAGAACAAGATATTTGTAATCTGCCCTGAAGAACTTCTTGTAGGGCGAAGACTTTACAGACATTTGTGAGATATACTGACTTATTTGCAACTTTTTTTTTTTTGAAACACGTGTCAGTATATCTCTTACAACATTTTTTTGAAGGAGCACACTTTTCTTTTTGGTGGGAGAGTTTCTTTTTGGTGGATAGAGTCGCTCCTAAACACAAGTCTAAAGCCTGAGATAAAAAGTCTACCTGCGCGCACAGGTAAGGACTCCACCTTCCCTTATGAACACTAGGGTTGGATCTTATGTTCACCTGGTCTTTCCTGATATGTGTAGTGTGAACCAAGTTTACTTAAGCTCTCAAGTAGAAGCAAACCAATGAATCCTGTACTGGTGTCTCAGGTACAAGAATACGTCCTTAGTTAGGAGAGATTCTGATCTATTTTGTCAATGCTCAAGTGAATTAAGCCTGAGCCTGAGCGAATCAAGCTTTAGTGGCCTGGAAAGTCTTCAAAACAGAAGTTGAATATCCATAAACACTTATTGTATTTTTGTTTCAGCCTTTAGATCATTACTAAACACCATTTTTTTTTTTTATAAATATATATAGAAACTACATGATACCCTAAAATACCCAGATCCTAAGGATGCCTATCCACCCCCCCATGCCAAATGATGCTATGTCCTCATATGCATGCAGGGAAGGGTAGAGAAAGGACGAAAGATCGGGTAACGAGAGCTGAAGTGCAGGGTATACAGCAGGGTGGTAGGGTGGGTGGATGGTGGGTGGTGAAGTGAAAAGTGAAGTGATCATGACAGTGAAGTGAAAAGTGATGGAGGATGGTGAGTGTTGTTGGGGTGCCTCCCAATGAGCACTGAATTTAATGTCCCCAGCTGGACTTAGAATGAGGCAAAGAATTAGTTACCCTCCAGTAGGGCAACAGTTTCTCCAACGGGGGCAGGTTCATGAGTCAGATAGGGTTTCAAACGCTGCCCGTTGACTGTAAATTTATGCCCAGATTTGGGATCTTCGATCTCAACGGCCCCGTTGGGGAATGGCCTTGAGACCAGGAAAGGACCAGTCCATTTGGACTTCAATTTCCTAGGAAAGAATTTGAGTCGGGCATTATAGAGCCAAACTTGCTGAGATGGCTCAAATTCTTTCCGCCGAATACGGCTGTCGTGAAAAACCTTAGTGCGTTGTTTGAAGGTTAAAGCAGAATCATAGGCTTCACAATGGAGCTCTTCCAGCTCTTGGAGTTGGAGTTTCCTTTCTCAACCACAAAGGTCTGGGTCGAGGTTACATTGGCGAATCGCCCAATAAGCACGGTGCTCCAACTCCACGGTCAAATGATAAGGCTTCCCGTAAATGATTCTATACGGAGACATACCAAGGGGAGCCTTGAAGGTAGTCTGATATGCCCAAAGAGCATCAATCAGCTTGTCGGACCAATCCTTACGGTCAGGCCGAACTGTTTTCTGGAGAATCTGCTTGATTTGCTGGTTCGACACCTCTGCCTGGCCGTTCGTCTGAGGATGATACGGGGATGCGATACGATGGTGGACTCCGTATTTCCTCAGAAGTGCCCGAAAAGAAGCACGGGTGAAGTGGCTTCCTCCATCCGAGATAATGGCTCAAGGGATCCCAAAGCGTGCAAAGATGTGGTCTTTGACAAATCGGGTGGAAATAACATGGTCAGCACAGCGTGCGGGAATAGCCTCGATCCATTTCGAAACATAGTCAATGGCCACGAGGATGAATTCGAAGCCGTTGGACAGAGGAAAGGGATCCATGAAGTCAATTCCCGTAGATGTCGAAGATTTCCGTAGCTAGGATGGGTTGCAAGGGCATCATGTCACGATGTGACATTGACCCTAACAACTGGCACCTAGTGCAATGCTTGGCATAATTGTGTGCATCTTGGTGAAGGGAGGGCGAAAAGAAACCGCACTACAACACCTTGGCTGCAGTTTTCCTCCTAGAGAAATGGCCTCCGCTGGCCTGATCGTGGCAGAAGGATACCACACTGGGGAACTCACTGTTAGGAATACAGTGACGGATGATTTGATCAACACCTATCCGAAAAAGAAGTGGATTATCCCAGAAATAATACTTTGCTTCTTCCATGAGACGCTCACGCTGGTTTTTAGGCCAACCACGTGGAAGGGATCCAGAAGCAAGGTAATTGGCAATGTCGGCATACCACGGTCCACTTGCCACATTTATTGCCAATAGGTGCTCATTAGGAAAAATTTCATTAATCAGTAGAGTAAGTCCAATATGGTCAGGGTCCAGTATCGAAAGGTGATCAGCCACAACATTCTAGGCTCCGGCCTTATCGCGAATCTCAATGTCAAATTCCTGGAGCAGAAGGATCCAACGAATCAGTCTAGGCTTGGCATCCTTCTTATGCATGAGATGGCAAATGGCCGCGTGATCAGTGAAAACAATAACGTGAGAGCCCAGAAGGTAAGAGCGAAATTTCTCCAGCCCAAAGATGACCGCCAGTAGTTCTTTTTTAGTGGTAGTATAATTACGTTGGGCCTCGTCCAATGTCTTACTGGAGTAATACACCACGAAGGGGTGTCTATCACGTCTTTGTCCTAGAATGGCTCCGACTTCAAGGTCGGAAGCATCACACATAAGTTCAAAGTCAAGGGACCAATCAGGCAGCTGGAGAACACGGGCCTTGGTGACAGCATTACGCAGCTGCGTGAATGCTTGTATGCAGTCGGGGCCCATATCGAAGGGTACGTCGGTCGATAGGTGATGAGTTAAAGGTCGAGAAATCTTGGAGAAGTCTTTGATGAATCTCCTATAGAAACTGACGTGTCCTAGGAAGGAGCAGATTTGTTTGACAGAGCCAGGCATAGGTAAATCAGCAATGACATCGAGCTTAGCTCTGTCAACCTCGATACCCCTATCGGAGATGATATGTCCAAGAATAATTCCCTCGTGCACCATAAAATGACTTTTTCCCAGGAAAGCACAAGGTTTACATCAATACATCTCCTAATGATACGAGTCAGGTTGGCAAGACATTTGTCAAAAGATGGTTCAAAGACCGAAAAGTCATCCATGAAGACCTCGAGAAAGTTACCCACCATGTCATGAAATATCACCAGCATGCATCTCTGGAAAGTTGCTGGCGCATTGTAAAGTCTGAACGGCATCCTTCTAAATGCGAAGGTGCCGAAAGGGCAGGTACAAGTGGTTTTCTCTTGGTCTCAGGGGTCAATTGCCACCTGGTTATATCCTGAGAATCCATCCAGGAAACAGAAAAATTTATTTCCCGCTAACCACTCCAGGATTTGGTCAATGAATGGTAGTGGAAAGTGATCTTTCTTGGTTGCAGCATTGAGTTTCCTATAATCCACACACACTCTCCAAGATGTAGGAGTGCGTGTGGGGATGGATTCACCCCTGTCATTAACACGGATGGTGAGTCCTGCCTTTTTGGGCACAACGTGAATCAGACTCACCCAGGGGCTATCGCTAATCGGGTAGATTATACCTGCATCCAGCCACTTAATGATTTCTTTCTTAACGACCTCCTGCATGTTAGGGTTGAGACGTCGCTGCATCTCGCGGGAAGGTCGAGCCTCCTCCTCCATATATATACGGTGAGTGTAGTAGGAGGGGTTAATGCCAGATAAGTCTGATAAGGACCATCCAATAGCTGCCTTGTGTTCTATGAGGACCTTAGTTAGTTTGCATTCTTGCTCCCTGGTCAATTGTGAACTGATGATTACAGGGAGCATTTCATTTGGTCCCAGGAAAACATACTTAAGTGTACTAGGCAGCTCTTTCAACTCGGGAGTGGATGGTGAAAGATCTGGCATTTCTTGGGACGAGAGTGTCCCAGGCAGGTTGGAGAACAAGTCAGGAGGAAGAAATTGGCCTTCAGATTGGCCAAGAAGAGGGGCTTCTTGGATAGATGGATCCAAAAAGGAATAACCCCGGTGAGAAGTATATGGGATCAAAGTTCCAGTGTGGATTTGCAAATCCTCCTGATTTGGCAGGGAAGAAAGGGCAATCCGGTCTTCAAGAGTGTGGACCGGCGGTGAGTAGCCCGGATATGACTCAGACCACGAGGTATGGGAAGCGGAGAAAACCTTATCAAAAGTCTGGTCAGGAGAAGGTACGGGACAAGGGCGGGATGGGGGAACGTCACAATATGTGTTGGTCAGGTAGTCATCAGTGTTTATAGGTAATCCGCAGCAGTCTGAATAGGTCCCAATTAGTCCAATACACGCGCTGACGGCCATTTCCTCGTCATACGTGTCATCCTCGATGCAATCACAATCAATGTTCTTGGCTACCTTGAAGATGTTAAGCTTGATCTTTTCAGATCCAACGGCAATCTCGATACAGCCTGACTCGCAATCGATATGGGTGCGGGCTGTGGCCAAGAAAGGTCGACCAAGGATGATCGGACAATCAGAAAGTGAGCTAGGAACTTCCATATCTAAAACGAGAAAGTCAACAGGAAAACAGAGACTGTTGACCCTAACCACCACGTCTTCCACCACACCCTTCGGGATTTTGATAGAACGATCTGCCAACTGTAATGTGACAGGGGTGGGTTTTAGATTTCCCAAGGAAATTTTTTTGAGCATGATGGTCGGTATAAGATTTATGGAAGATCCTAGATCAAGCAGGGCACGGTTAAAACTGCAGCCTTGGATGCTACAGGAAATATGCAGTGTGCCCGGACCTTTCTGCTTCGGTGGTAGGTTTGATAGTATAGCACAACTCGCATGAGGCGAGAGAACCATCGGATTTTTAGTTTTCTTTGACTGTCGCCTGGGTGTTGTGTAGTCTTTGAAAAATCGGGCGATAGTAGGTATGTGATCGATAGCCTTGACCAGGGGTACCTTGATTTCTACATCCCTGAACAAATTACACAGGTTATTAAAGGCCTGCGTGTCTTTCTTCTTGCCTTTTGGCTCCCTCAGTAGAGCCTCAGGGAATGGGACTGATTCTGGCACGAATTTGGGTGTATCATCCTCTCACGAATGCGGTGCGCATCTCGAATGAGAGGGCGATGAAGAAGAAGACAGGCTAGGATCAGGTTGAGGCAGATCGACGGTCTGCTTACCACTCCTCGTAGTGATAGCATTGGATGATGTGGGTCCAGTGGGATCATACGACAGAGGAGGGTTCGCAATAGGGACATAAGAGTGCGATGCTGCAGTGGGATTAGCCGGAAATCCCGGTGGAATGCTCGGAGCTTGCAAAATTTGATTAACCTGCCCCTGAGAAGGTCGTACCTGTGGTTGAGGACCACGGGGTACGAAGTTTTGCGGGTTTGGAACAGGTTGGGTGGGAAGAGTGCCCTGAGATTGAGTTGCCATGTGTAGTTGACTGATCTCAGCATTCTGCTGCGCCAATTGGTGCTGAAGAGAGGTCATGCTCTCTTCATGGCGCTTTGACATTTCCGTCATCATTCGCATCAATTTGTCAAGAGGACTTGATGCATGTTCGGTTTGCCGTATGCAAGGGCCTGATGGTGGATTCGCCATAGGATTAGACTAGACCCTTGGGATGACGGGTGCGGACGGTCGCATTGGTCCACCAGCGGGGTTTTGGCACTGTAGGTTGTTGGACCATGCGAAATTTGGATGATTGTGCCACCCCGAGTTATACATGGTAGAGAATGGGTTATTCCTCAGGGCGTAAGCGTCTTCTATGCCAAAAGACACGTCTGCATGTAAGTACACTTCTGAGCACATGGAGGCTTGGTCGTCCATGTCAAAGTACTGGCTAGCAGAAGCCAGTTCCACTTGACTTACCAAGTCGCTTGGTGCGACACTTGGTAAGGAAGGTCTAACGGGGTTTCTCGAGAAAAGCCTGGTGTTGGAAGAATTTGGATTGTGAAGAAGTGGTGAAGTGGGGGTGTTTGCTATAGATCGAGCAGGGTTGGCCAGAAGCTTGTCCAGCTTCTTGTGCACGACAGAGACTTCATCCAGTTTTTATGCAATAAGGCTTAGATCAGTGGATGAATGGGAGGGTCCTGTGTCAACTTCGTGGACATTATGGGGCTGGTTGGTACGATTAAAGGCGATAATGGAGGCATTGTTCATTGAGTTTTCGCTCATATTTTCAAACAGTTCGAATGCTCCATTCTCATCTTTATTCATAAAATTCCCTCCGCAGGAAGTGTCTGCAATCTGCTTCAAAGTCTCATTTAGCCCATAGTAGAAAATTTGCGCTATATGCCACTTAGGCAGACCGTGGTGCGGACACTTCCTGAGGAGGTCATTATACCTCTCCCATACTTCATGAAATTGTTTGCCATTTTGCTGCGTAAAAGATGTGATAGCACGTTGAAGCACATTGGTTCGCCTAATTGGGAAGAACTTCTTGAGAAACGCTGTTCGCATCTCTTCCCAAGAGTGGATGGTTCTCCCAAGGGTGTGTAGCCACTGTGATGCTTTATCCCGCAATGAAAACAAGAACATTTTCATGAGGACTATAGGTAACCTGACATTTCTTGGTTTAACCGTTTCAGCCAGTCGGGTTAGGTCTTCCAAGTGGAGAAAAGGATCCTCACTTGCAAGACCATGGAAGTGAAAATTTATTAGGCCAATAATGTTTGGTTTCAATTCAAAGTCGTCCCAGCCCATGGGGACCCGAATTTGTCCTATGGTCTCTGTAGTAGTGGGATTTTGATAGGAGCTAAGAGACCTAGGCTCCTCCCATTCGGGAGGGTTCTGCATTTCCTCCAATGTTTCCCGAATGGCTTCAATTTTCTCATTATACATCTCCATTTGGGCTTCGAGGCAGGTTATGGGATCTAAGGCTCCACCACCTGGTGGGTTCTGACGGAGGTTTCCTCCCTCGGGATTTGGGGGTGGGCGTGTAGCCATGTTTGTGGAGGAGGAGGACAATTCGGCTCCTTTTCCAAAATTATCAGGCAATTAAAACAATTTAGGGTTTTGTAACCTCCTCCCAAACATGCACTACCGCAGGAAGAATTGGGGAGATGAGAAGGGAGAAGGGATGAGAGAAATGATGCCGCAAAGGTACACTTGATGACAAATCAATTCAATCAGATTCCTAACCTCTACAGTGTGCCCTTAGACCTAAAGATCTAAGTTACCTACTATCACGAACTACGGAACCGAATGCGAGCACTGCGGAACCACCGGGCCAGATTGAAAGGCCGTTTGCCCCAGTCTTAGACACCCAATAGCATGCGGGAATTCTCACCAGCACGTAGCCACTACACGCAGGTAATTAGACCTCCAATCCTTAAGAAGAGTCAAGTTACTACCAATTTTAGTTAGAGGCTTTGGGTCAAGTGCTTTTGGAATGTGAAGGGTGTTGTTTACGGGTAATGCCCAAGTGATTGATTTTCAAAGTGTGTAAAACAAGCATGCAACGGGGAAATCTCCCCGAATTGGAGTTTTTATTGGTGAATGGTTTTTAGAGTTCAGCCTTAAGTAGTATGAATTTTAGGATTTCGCTGAATTACCAATTCAACCAATCTCCTGGTTTTGCAAAAATACAGGTTTTCTTCTAAGCCCAACATACCCTTCTTCAATTTCAATTGGTTAATGCATGCTAAAATGCAATGGGCTACCCTAACTGGAGATTTCTATGTGTGGATGCACGAATCAGCTTTAGATTTTATGTGAAAGGGAGCCAAAGCACTTCAATTCAAGTGCTCCCAATCACCAAGAAAAATGTCCACACACAAGGCTCAACCAACAGATAAAGAAACTAAAATTGTTGGTGTTGAAATATTCGGGATCGAATCTTAGGCAAGTTGAAACGTGGGGTTGGAATCAACTTAATTCCAAGTCTCCCCACCAAAAATGTGATCCCGAATTTGCAGATAAGTGAGGCAAAGAGGGGTGCAATCAATCCTTTTATGTTTGCCTCAAGGAATACTTCCCACGGCGAGAAATTCAAGAATCAAGATTCTTGGATTTTCGCTATGCGAAGTAAGGCGGGAAATCCCAGGGCAGTGGGAGTGAAGACAATCAATCAAACAAGTGAATTTTAATCCACTTGCCCCAAGAGATCCCAAGAAGTTTTTCTAGTTTTTTTAGTTTTTAGTTTTTTTTTCTTTATTAAGGTGGCAAGTTAACCCTAGTTGCTATGAAAAGAAGGCCTACTTGTTCGGCAACGTGTACGAAGCTCCAATGTGGTGTCGGCGTCTTCACGCTCTCATTTTCGCCTTGGATCTACTCACGTCTTCGACCTTGTCTGCCTGCCTTCTCCTTGCACCAGGTTCACCTGCACACCAAAAACAGAGATACCCGTGAAGAGAGAAGAGAAAATTGAAAGGAATGGAATAGAAACTTACTTGAAGGCGCACTTCCTCGGCAATGACGCCAGAAAAGATGTGGCGTCGGACCCGAATAGGTTGTTAATATGATGATTTTATCGTTGAAGTGTGTATAGTGGTTAACCTAAATCGGACCTAACCATCTCTTTACAAAATTTTTAACCTGGCCTACTTGATTTTATCTTGGTCACTTTTAGGCCCAGGGTCGAACTCAAAGAAGTGGGGTTACAAGTTAAGTTTCTACGCCTTTCCTACAACGGATCTCTTCCATTCGTTTATTGTGTTTTTGGTGTTTTTCTATTTAGATTTTTTTCTGGTAATCTTTATCCTTGAGGCACACCCTCAAAATTGAGTTCTTGTCTTTGGGCCAAAATAGGGTTCCAAAATGGGTCTTGCTATTCGCAAGATGGAGTACCTGCAAGTCAAAGATTATCTTTTCTCTTTTATATATTTTTTTATCTTTCTACTAACAGGAAAGCGAAACAGAAATAAAGTAAATACAGTATATATATATAGGTATATATTATGTATATAAAGGGGTGAGGGTGGAGGTGGAGATGGAGTGTAGCACGGTGTCGAGTCGGTCGTCGTCTAGAAAGACGCAACCAACAGGATGAAGTGCCACGTGTAAGGTGTAGGATGGATGGTGCAAGATGAATGCGAACACGCTTTTTGTACTCGTGTATCGGGGAATATCAGCAACTGGTGCAGATATTCCCGCGATACAGCGTATGGTAAATAATGTGAAAATATATATATGTATTTAAATATATCTATATATATATATGATTATAAATATATAGGTATATATATGTAGTTATATATGTATATATGTATATGTATATATATATAGGTATGTAAATATATATATAAGTATATGTATAGATAGATATATGTATAGATCTATATATATATATAGGTATGAGTATGTGTATATAACTATATAGATGTAAATATATATATGTATGTATATGTATATAGTAATATATGTATATATAGATATATGTAGCTAGATATATATATATGTATATATAGATGTATATATAAGTATGTGTGTATATATGTATATATATATATATATATATGTATCTATACTTAGTTATATAGGTAATAATATATATATATATAGATATATGTATATATGTAAGTATATATGTGTGTATATGTATATAAGTATATATATATATGTATGTATATGTATGTATATAGTACTATATAGATGTATATATATATATGTATGTATAAGTATATGTGTATATTAATATATATATATATATATCTGTGTGTGTGTATGTATATAGACTAATACATAGTTATATAAGTACTAATATATGTATAGATATATGTATAAATATATATATATATATATATAAGTATATAGATATATGTATATAGATATATATGTATACTAATACTTAGTTATATAAATAGTACTATATATATAGATATAAGTATATATATATATGTATATGTATATAAGTATATGTATATATGTCTATATATATATATATGTATGTATATATATAAGTATATATATATATATATATATACTATATATATAGATATAAGTATATATATATATGTATATGTATATAAGTATATGTATATATGTCTATATATATATGTATGTATATATATATGTATGTATGTATATGTATGTATGTATGTATACTAATACATAAGTATATAGGTACTACTATATGTATAAATATAAGTATATATATATGTATATAAATATATGTCTATATATATCAATATATATATGTATACGTGTGTATATATATATATGTAGATAATAGTGTATAGGTGTGTGTGTGTGTGTGTGTAAACGTCGGTGTAAAGAGAGAGTGAGAGAGTGTTGTGAGAGAGAGACAAAGAGAGAGAGAGAGATGGCAGCTGCGCTGCTAGAGGCGAGTTAGGTCGTCTGCAACTTCAGAGCGTCGTCTGGAGGCTTCCACTTACGCGCGCGTAGGCGTGTATGTGCGTAGAGAAGAGTGCGTTGGAGAGAGTGGCCGCATGTAGAGGAGGCCGCAGCGCACCGCGCTGCATGGAGAGCAGGCGCTGGCGCTCGCAAGTGCATGCGGTGAAGGAAGCGGGAGAAGGCAGGCACTGGGAGAGGGATGGCAAATGCGCGGGCGAGCGCGTGCATGGGCGAGGGACGGTTGCGGCACGCTGGGTGACCGGTAAAGTGAGAAGCTCACCGGTCACCCCACTGTAGCCACAGTGTCGCGCAGACTCGCATGAATAATGGCTACAATGTAAGGCCGCACCACGCGAGTGTGTGAGTGCGGACGGCTCGGCGCGTGCGGCAGAGTGGCTTCAGCTGGTGGCTTGTGGGCGGAAAGTTAGGACAGAGCGTGCGAAGAAGGCTGCTGGCGTGTGCGGTGGAGGGCGAGGGCGACGTGGGCGCTGCTAGGGTGCGTGGTGAGGGTTGGCTAGCCACTGCAGTGATGCGCAGTGGCCGGCTGCGGGCGGAAGAGAGAGTGCGACAGAGCGAAGAAGCGGGAGGCGAAGAGGCCTGCAGGCGCGCGCTGGGTGTGAGGGAGCCTGCAGGCGCGCGTGGATGGGGCTGGGGCTGCTGCTGCCACCGAGCTTCGTGCTTTAGACCTTGAAGCTTGCGGCAATGGCTGAAGGTGCTGGAAACATGAAAACAATGAAGAAGGCCACCACGCCCACCGGCTCTTTGAAGAGCTGGGCGGTGGTGGTTTCACGGTGGTGGGTGCTCACCACAGTGAAGACTCCTGTCCGCCGGGTGTCTCCGAGGAGGGAGAGGGAGGAGAGGATAGTGACCTGGAGAAGAAGAAGCTGCAGGTTTTTTTTTTTGGCTGGGACCAGGTTGGCTTGCAAAGGATGAGCGGTGGCTTTTTATAGAAGAAGAAAGCCATGCACAGCCATGCCCTGGCTGTGCATGGCTTGTGCATGGAGTGTCAGGGAGTGGGCTGCTGCGGTTGGCAGGGAGAGGGCTGCTGCAGGGAAGTATGGTGCGAGGAGAAGAAGATGCATGTAGCCGCGGGAAGAAAAAGTCAAAAATCAAAAATAACAAAGAAATAAAAAATGAAGATGGAAATTTGTGAGGCAGCACTTGAGGAAAAAGTAATCGCGAGGCCATTTTACTTATTCTCCTCTCCTCTCAATTAAATGCATGCATGCATGTATTTTTACAAATGCGATTATAGAACCCTAATATGCATAGGTAATGCTAGGAAATAGCACAAGAAGGCACTATTGCAGGTGTATTTTTGCGGTGCAATCAAGAATTAGGGAGGGAGTCAGAGAAGGAAAGAGTCAAAGAGAGAAGGAGAGTATTTTATGTTACCAAATAAAGAGGAGAGAATTGAGGGAGAGAGATAGATTCGTGAGAGAGATATTTAAGTAAAAACAAATAAGGGAATGTGCTTGAATAATTGAGAGACATATAAGGATGCCTTTAAAATTTATTCTCTTACTATATTTTGCTAAGACAAAATCCCACATATCTCAAATCAAGCTTTGATGTGATGCCCTTACCTTTTAAAGTGAATAATTAATCCTCCCATATAAAGATTAATGCAATTAATACATGAAATGATAAATCTAAAACTCACATCATTTTATCAATACTAAACATGCTTTAGATTAAATTCTTGTCCCAATAATACTGTACTTAAGCACTAAATTAGTCCACTAAAATGGACCTATGAAATACCCCCATGCCTAAGTTTTACTAGTCCCGAGCAAAATCATATGAAATATACCAAGTCTCCAGGTCAGATTTTACCGTCAAGATGCCTTGTCATGCCACACTTTAGAAATTAGATTGAAATACCAACTATATTCCTAAAGGTGCTTAAGTACTAGCCAAGATACGGACCTGACCAGCCTCAGCCTTGGGTCTGCCACGAAGGATTTTAAGGCCTTCAAAAACTTCCCAAAGGTTCATTGACCCCAACGGTTAAAACACCTGTGCATATGTGCGGAAAGGTTAGGTTCAGTTTTGCCAGTGCATTTTTAGTAAGAGAGAGAGGGAGAAATATTATTTTGAGAGTTTTCTCTCTTTCTTTTTAAATTCCCCTAGACTTAACATTGGATTGGCCCTACAGACGATCTGTATCAGATTCCTTGTCCCCACCATCAATCCTTGTAGGGTCCCTGGCAATCAATGCTTCAAGATAGCACCGCCCATGGCAAGCCCTAGAACTTTGGCTTTCGACACTTCGGAATAGTGCCGCCCATGACGTTCTGTAGCTAAATTCAGACCCTGGCAATCGACATTTTGGGAATGCTTCCCACGGCATCTGAACTAGCACAAGATGCTTCTGTGCCCCGGATAGGATATTTAGATATCCTAAGAGACAAGCATCAAGGAGACGATATGTTATAATGCATCTTTGAGGGGCTTATTTTACATTCCTCCTCTTCGCGCCGGGAACTCATCTAGTCAACTTGTGTCTTCAAGCTACTCCTAAGTCAACTTTCTGGGAAAACATTTTCAGAATAGACACTTTTTGGAATTATTCTTTGTTATGCGCACTAAACCAGACCAGTGTGTGATTTTTGGGTGCTCAGGTTACCAAGTTACGCAAACCAAAGGGCAAGCAACGGGGCCGAATACTCCCTACGCCTTAGACTTAATACATCGGCCTCGCAACTCCCTCAACCTCTTGAGGAATAGTCTAGATCTTAACAAATACATGAGTGTTTAAGCTTTAGAACAGACCCAGGAGGCCTAAAGTCGGTATCCCTCACTTGTCTCCTTTTCTGTAGCACTTTTGGCCTTTATTTATTCATTCATTCTGGACTAGAACTTAGGTAACTTTTCCATAATCAACTGCTAGGACTAGCACAATTCTACACATTTTCTTCCAGTGTCTCTCCTTAATATATTTGAAATTTAGTTCACAAAGATTTCATCTCCTTTTTCTCTCTTCTTCTCTCTTTTCCTTTTTGTTTTTATTTTTTTCTTATATTATTATGCAAGATGGATGCCCTAATTGCATGCAAAATATGTATAAATGATATGAATAACCTCAAGTTATACCCCCCATGCCTAAATATGACAATGTCCTCATTAGAAAGCAAAAGCAAGGACAGATATTAACTGAGGTGGAGTTGGGATACCTTGCAAATCGAGCTCTAGAAGGGAAACAGAAGAAGACCCAAAGAAGATACATAACAAACCTGGCCTGGCAAGTAAGTAACCCAAGATGTTGGCAAGTTGGTGATGAATAGTGAGGCCAAATACTTGCCAGAAGCAGGTGAAAAGAGGGTACTCCTGAGCTATTTGTAGAGGTTTTACATAATGCACATGAGTAGTAACCTCCGGGAGTGTGCGATGAGGAGGCAAAGGCTCCTCAAGCAAATATGTGTGGGGTACAAAGAGTGCGACGAAACATACCCTCAGACTAATGGGCTGACATGGAAAAGCGTTTATCCAAACTCGCCACTCTACCACAGGGTGCATTAGTCTGGATATTCCCCTGTTAATCAAAAGTGTAAGCAGAGATTTCAGGAAGCTGGTTTGATAGGAGTTAAAGTCGCTCAGGTGCGGGGTAGGGAAGAGGGTTAAAGAGGGTGTGAGCAGTTCGACATTCATCCTCGATATCCATTCCAGTTCTTGAATGTTATCAAAAACAACCTTAGTTACTGCTTGCCTTTCATGCTGCATATCGTTGGTGTGCATGTCCTGGAATGGGTCCAAATGTTCATCATCCAAATTGAACCGCTCAAGGGTGTCGCTCATTTCATCATCATGTAGAAGTGGTTTGGAAGCAATAGATTGTGAGTGTCCTTAATAATGACATCCCCAGGTTCTTGTTCAATGTTAAGATCCTGCTCATGGGGTGTATAGATTCTTTCCTCAAGAGTAGTAATTGCTTCCATTATTTCGATTGTTTGAAAGGATGATCTTGATAGTTAATGATATGTAGGAATCCAGATTTGGCTAATTCAGTCAGATCGTTAGGGGGTAAGTCCTCGAACAACACATATTCTCCCCTAGATTCACTCCATACTCTAAGTCTAGTCCTTTGAAAGTCATCATCATCCCTTTCTACATTTTCTCCCTCTTGACTTTGAGATGTAGGAAAGTTTTTCACACCAAGATCAAGTGCTTCCTCCAAAATCAAATCTTCATGTCCCTGAGACCAATAGTGATCTAATTCTTCCAATTCAGCCTCAATTTTCTCATGGTCACTCTGGTTGGGGACTTGTGAATCCTCAGAATATTCAATGACAGGTGTTGGTCCCGTTGATAGAGGAGTGTGGTTATTATCACTTCCTTCTAGTATGATTTCCTCTGGAATCCAAGACTCCTGGAATTTGTTAACTTCTAAATCACAATCCTCAGGGGGCTCTAATTGAGGTGCAAGGTCCTTAGAAGCATAAAGTATATGCTTAAGATCCCTAGGATGGGATACAGATTCCACCTCAAGATTCAGACTAGGAGCAGGGTTGACTAATTGACTGCGACTCGTTTCATCAAATGTAATGAAGATGCTATCATTCGGGTCGAGTTCATCTAATGGGCCCATTTTCTCCTTCCAATTAAGATCGGGTGGATAGTCACCAAGATTGCCTTCTGGTGGGCATATCTCAAGAGGGTCATCTAAGTGATATCTACTCCTCAAAATAGGATCCCTGTTGTCATTGTTTTCCATGAAATTATCTGGTAATCGGGAATATAAGGGTAGGGATCAGAATTGATTGTAGGAGGATCGCTAAGCTGGTTAATCTCTTCAGTTAATCTTTGACTATTCCTCAAAATCTCTCTCATAGAATCCATCATCTCTTTCTGCTATTTTTGCATTTCTATCATAAAAGAGGAGAGGCTACCATCAGATTGAGTAGGATAGTCAATCTCAGGTTCAAGTTGCCTAGGAGTTTCAGTCCAACCTCGATAAGACAAATCAAGAAAGGTGGGTGGGTTGGGATGGTCATGGAAGAGCTAGGGTTGGGATACCTTTCTCCTAGGTTCTACTCATCACCATTGGGTTGGGGTTTAATCAGACCAATGTTCCTATAGTAGAAGTAGAAAGGATCCCAATGCTCATCTGAAGATGGATAACTGTAGGTATTGGGATTGGGTATTCTGGGGTGAACAGAAGTGAAGTAGTTATTATAATCCATTTGAAAACACGACTTGAAAAACACAGCCCAATCAAACACAAGGCAATGGGACTTCTCTTCTCTTTCTTAGAGTAGATTTAAGCCAACCTCCAATCGACTCCTTAAAGTTTATCAAATGGAGCCAAGTTTGCACCCGTCTGTTCCCACTTTAGTGGTATAAGAGGGAGATGTGACTTGAGATCCCTAACAAGCTCTTTAGAGAAGACAGAGGTTGTTTACATTCTCTCTTGGTGGCAAAAGAAGTTTCATAATCAATTACGTGCCTTAAGTCGACCTTCGAGTGCCTTAGGACCGATGCTTTGCTTAGATGATACTCTCAGGTGATCAAGTGAGAAGTTACTCCAAGGACAAACAAAGGGATGCAAGTAGGGCGAACCCTTCCTTTGAGGCGATGCATAAGCGGTGCCTCTTAACTACCCTTTTGTTCCTTTAAAGGGTGTCCCCCTCCGTGAAGTATCAAAACACTCGGTCAAAAGATTGTACCACCACCACAAAACAAGATAGGAGGGTCTGCACCGATAAAGAGATCGATGCCTATAGCCTTAAGGGATCAAGCCTTAGTGTAGTGCCTAATGTGTGTGCTCAGTGCCAGAAGTGTGCATCACACCGCAAATCTTTTATTATTTTGAAAATGCAGACAAGTCCCTTTGAATCAGATCAAGTATGACTTGGTTTTAAGATTGAATCTGATTATCAGTCCTAATTTCAATTAGGCGACCACTGAATTAGTTTAATTCAATCAATTTTGGTGGTCTTGAATTTTAATCCAAATGCAAATGCGTGGACAAGAGTTGGATGCAAAGTTAGAAAGGTATACCTGTCTCCAGCAATCTTCGTGCAATGATGTACACAATGCAGAGAAGAGATCTAGTATGTTGCTCAATCACACCTAAATGCGTGCACCTATGGGCATGCAACTCCTAAACAGGTAACTTGATATTTTCTTTTATTTGTTTTAGAGGCAAGCAAGCAGAAATTTAACTTTCACACACAGAAAAAAAATATAGCCCTAGCCTCTAAGGAATGTGGGGACAGACCCTAGAAAATAATCCCCAATTACTACAAGGGCGAGAAGATAGAAATAAAACTACGATGAAGGAGAATCCCCTATGAAAGTGGGATCCAGGTCTCCTGCATCTTCTCTTCATGTGGGTGTCGCTCAAGGTTGATGTCGCCTCTCTGCTACGCCTGTCTCCCCATTAGATTCCTTGCACAAAAAGATAAAGAATGTCAGATAATTGCACAACTCAGAATACTTAGAAATAATCAGGTGAATCTATTGCCTTTGTTGCCTCCCCGGCAATGGCGCATTTGATCGTGAGGCTTTTCGCTTACAGAAATAATGTCAGAAAAATATGTCGTCGCAATATGTAATGTGGTAGAAAAAACCTTGATCAAAGTTACTAAAATACTGAAATAATACCACACTTCAGGTCGTATCCACAGGGAGGACAGACCAATAGATTCTTGACTATGGGGCCATCATGTTCATAGAAACATTCATAAAATCAATTCAATGAATATGCAGCTCAAAATGTAACTTTCAATTTCATGACAAGTTGAGGGCTATTTACGTAAATTTCACATCATAAATCAAGCTCTCAAAAATATGCAAATGATGCATGTGTAGTGGCAGAGTATGTAATTTCTAGTCGCATGCAAATCTTGAATCCAATTTCAATGAGAATTGATGTGCATAACAGGAGCAAATTAAATATGAAAAGGAATAAGTATAATGTCGCAATTTCACCCTAATAATTTAATCCAACAAAATATTTGAATAGTGTTCCACAATGGCATTTTTGGTAAATACTAATAGAACCCAAAAATAGAGGAAATCTTCCTCTTGACCTCGTGCAAGGAGGAAACGACGGCGGAAGCTGAGGAGCTCGAGGAAGGTCGACCGCGACGAGGGCTTTCCAATGGTGGTGGTGGCTCTCCGAACGGCAGCCGGAGTTGACGCCGACGACGAGGAGGAGTGGCGGCGATGGGTGGTCTCTTAGGCGTGTGTGTCACGGGAGCCACAATTGAGGGCGTGGTTGCGTTGGTGGAGTTGAGGTGAGTCTGATGACGTCAACGGCACAAAGGATAACAACCTGTGGTGGTGGCTGCATCTAGTAGGCCATGGGTGGTGATGGGTTCCTTCAGCCCTGCTGCGGAGAGGAAGATGAAGAAGAAGAAGACGAGGGCCTACTGCGCGCATGGGGGAAGGATGGCGGATAGTTGCATGAGGGCTTGCCCGTGGGGCTGGTTGAACATGCTCACATACCTGCGCATGGCAGATGGGCGGTGCCGGTGGGTCATCAACACCGAGGAGAGGACTACTGCGAGGACTTGCTGTGCGTGCGTGCGGTTGGCTACACATGCGTGGGGCCGCGTGTGGCAGCTGGGTGGCTTGCAGCTTTATTGGGTGAAGGTGGTTGCTGGATTGAGGAACGGAGAAGGAGGGTTGGCTGCTCATCGATCAGTGGGGCAAAGGCCAAGAAGAGGAGGGCGTTATGGATGGTAGTCACTGGCGCTGCTGTGGCCGGGCCTCACGTCAAGGAGACCAAGGGCGTGGTGGCGGACTTCCGTGCGTGGTTGTTGGTGCATCGAGGAAGAAGGGGCTCATGGTAGCGGGAACGTTGGGGTCTCGCGGTGAGGTGGTGGCTCGTGGTGGTGGTCACGGTGCAAGGTGAGGGTGTTGGCAGTGTCGACGGAGGCTCTTGGTGGCGGAGTCGTGGGCACACGGTAGAGGTTGCTGGAGTGCGGTAGTGGGGAACTCGTGGTCGTGGCAAAGAAGTCATGGTGTCGATAGTAGAGGCTCGTGGTGGCGGAGAAGGCACACTGTGAAGGTGGCTGCTTGCAGGGAGGAGAGGTGGTGAAGGAGAGCTTCTTCCCCGTGGAGGGGAGATGGACTTCCTACCCCTTTTTTTCCTGTTATATAAAGAAAATGAGAGAGAGAATTAGGGAGGGAGTCAGAGAAGGAAAGAGTCAAAGAGAGGAGAGTATTTTATGTTACCAAATAGAGAGGAGAGAATTGAGGGAGAGAGATAGATTCATGAGAGAGATATTTAAGTAAAAACAAATAAGGGAATGTGCTTGAATAATTGAGAGATATATAAGAATGCCTTTAAAATTTATTCTCTTACTATATTTTGCTAAGACAAAATTCCACATATCTCAAATCAAGCTTTGATGTGATGCCCTTACCTTTTAAAGTGAATAATTAATCCTCCCATATAAAGATTAATGCAATTAATACATGAAATGATAAATCTAAAACTCACATCATTTTATCAATACTAAACATGCTTTAGATTAAATTCTCATCCCAATAATACTGTACTTAAGCACTAAATTAGTCCACTAAAATGGACCTATCAATACCCTATTGATGCGTGTCTTCCACTTAACTCAGTAATTAAGTTAATTTCTTGAAAAAGTTACTTAGGTTAACTCAAAATTATGTCGGTTGTGTAGTATAGGGTCGAATTAACCTAACATTTTACAAATTTTTACTGGTTAAGTCCAGGTCGTTCACTGGGAGGTATAATTTTTTCTAAATTCACCAATTATATTTTATTTCTTTTATAAGTTTAGGACGTATAACTAAGTTGATTTTAAGAGCATGAATTTTGCCAAAATATTTAGACTATAAAGAATATACAAAATTCCATATGAAAGACATATTCACTCAAATGATGTACTTTATTAATAAGTAAACATGTTAGTTTTCCAATTTTATTTTAAAAGAAATTAAGGTAAATATGAGTTGTTTTATTAAAACATGCCTTTTTACAATTAAAACAAATTCAAAAAGAAATTAAAACTTCATTTCTTCAGCCTCTCTCTTCCTCTTCTTTTTATTCTCTCTCTCTCTTTTCCTTTTATTCTCTATCTCGAGCTCTCTTTCTTACCTCTCTTCTTCTGTTATGTTCCTGCCGCCTTCTTCTCTTCCCTTAGTCTTCTTCCTTAGTGCCTTAGTAGTGCTTGTGCTCCTTTATTTAGTTGTTGCCTTCTCAACACTTAACTTTAGCTTTCAGTACTTAGCCATCAGCTTCTTTGCTTTTCTTTTCTTTTCCTTTAATTCTTCAGTTGAACTGGGTTTTTCTTTTCTTTTTAACCAAAAATTATTTTATTTACGGCAAGGTCCTTTCGAGGATACACAGCACCCTAAGACCAGGGTGGGACCAAAACCTACTCGGTCCTCGCCTGATCTCAATTAGGTTCGATTTTGGTTTATTTCATTTCGGTTCATAGTCTCGAGCCCATCTGGCTTAACCAGCCTCCCAGGCCTCGCCCTCCCAGGGCACACTCGCTCATGCCCACTCGGGCGCACACCCGCAGACACACATGCCTGCACACACATACATATGCTCAGAATAGGTTCAAAATGCTCAGATCGGTAACCGGTGCACTGAGCGCTGACAACTGGAAAGCCCATGTAACAAATTGCTTTTGTTCCCAGGTGCGTGCTCAGAAACTGACGATGTGGGACTATCTTACCCCTTCCAGACCCAACTTTAATCAATCATATCTCCCAGCTCAGAGCTCCGTTTCAAGTGATTTAAAGTTCGTTAGAAAGCTCTAAGATAGATCTACACAATTGCAGGGTCAATTTAAAGATTATAGGATGTTTTCCTCTTCAATTTGAAAGGTAAAATAAGGGGTTCTTACGGGTTATTTATTGCCTGGAAATGATTTTAACTTCACAGAGTCCTCAGATGGACTTTTCTCTCTCATTTAAAGGTTTGTACAGGTTCTAAAATTAATTCCGCATCTGCTGGAGTAGTTTCTAAGCTCTCAAGACCTTCAGGAACAGCAGAGAAGCTCTACACTTCTCTGAAAGTTTCAGAGTTCAAAATTTTCAGACTTTGATATGTACAATAGACACAAAGAATGTTACTAATTGATTTAAACTAGTTCTAAAGGTTATAATAGACTTATCTGGCCAGGATTTAAAATCAAAACTCAACGAAATAGCACTGCTGTTAGTTTGGGTTCAAAAGTAACCCAAATTGACAAAGTTCAAATTCTCACACAATAACTCATTTGAGCTTGCTTTAATCACTCTAAAACCATCCAACAGAATCTCAAAGTCAACTTAATCACATCAATTCCTCAATTTGAGCTCAGAACTCCACAATCGAACTCAATTTGACTGTGGAGGCACAAAAACTTGACTTTCTGTTCAAAGCTTCTCCACAGGAAATCAAAGCCTCGAATAGGATCTTCTCAACCTTAGAAACTCATTCAGATTCTCAGATAGGTGCTCTAACTCAAATTCCTAGGGTTTCAGGCTTGCTGCCTGAGCTTCAAAGTGACTTTGTTCATCAGAGCCATTGGAAGGTTGTTACAGTATTCTAAGAGTTTAAACAGCTTTAGTGCATTACATTGAAGCTTCTAGGATCCTTAAATGCTTCTTATATCTCTTTATCAGACTTCTCCAACTCTGCTGGAGTTGGAGAAGATGAAGTCATATCTGAAACTCCAGACACTTAATCCTCAAAGCAATCAGTGATCCATTTTATATCATTCTGGAGCTTCTCAATGAATTCTAAAGGCTGAAGCACAGATTTGACTCACCGGAGCTCGTCGGAGCTCCGGTGAGTCCAGAAAATATGTAATCTGTGTACAGATTGTGAAATTATGCCATTTTTAATCTAAAAAGGATCCTGAGCTTGCAAGGAACCTCAGAATCACATTTAATTCCTCATTATTTCATTAAAGTTAAGATTTGACAGTGAATTTGTTTCTTTAAAAATCTGATTTGAATTAAGCTCAGGACTTGTTTAACCACTTGATTGAGAGGTTAAAACAAGTCAACAAATAATAGCAGTCATAATTATATAGTTAATTAATAGTTTGAACTGCTCCTGAGCCACAGTTGACAGCGAGCTCAGGAGCTTAATTAAGATTGGGCGTTTAATTTATATGTGATATTTATATGTATTATAGTGTCGATTAGGGTCCTTAAGTGATGGATAAATGATGGAAGACCCTATGAAGGTGGAATTAGCATGACTACTATCACCATGGACAATGACAGTAGTCGGTGGAGGTGGAATGTGAATTAGACAATTAGATGATCAATTATACGATTAAATGTGCTAGAAGTGATTGTGAGGGTTAAAGGAAGGTGGACAGTGATTTCAAAAGATGAAATTAAGGCTCTGGCAAACTCAAGGAGCTCGCCGGAGTCGGAGAAGCTAAACACTGAAATTCTAAAATTACTCTAATCTAACTACCTAAACTAACTAACTAAGCTAACCTACTCCTACAACTCCTACTCCTAATCTACTGTTACCTGGACGAAGGGGTCAATAGGGTTTCGCCGAAGGTTCATAGTGGATGACGAAATCAGAGGGTGGAAGAAAGATCTCCGGCGGGCGGATTTGAGGTGGAGCAGAGGATTCCTTTGGTCGGTGCCTGTGTCAGAGACGCGGAAGACCATGGCGGATCTCCTCGGCTGATCAAAATGGATGGAGGAAGTCAGAAAGTGAAATGGAAAGTCGCTGGAGTTTTGGACGAATAGCCTATTGGGTCGGCTGCAGTGTTAGAAGAGGGAAGCCAACTTAAGTGAAATCTAAGGGGTGAGGGGGTATTTATAGTAGTTGGCGGCGAAGAGAATGGCAGGGTCTGGCCGAAGAAGGAGCTTGAGGAGGTTAACCTCTATCGTCATCTCCGACGACGGTGAGGTTATCTCCCACTGAAAAATAGGATTTCCGGTTAATCCAGACCGATGGATGAAGAGGAGGTGGTGAGCGTAAGCTGCAAGAGTTTGGACAATGAAGAGTGATGTCGGCAGGGAGGTGATCATGCGGTGGCGTGACTCTCCGTCGCCAGCCGTTCATTCGGCTGAAGAAGAAGAAGAAGGAGGAAAGGGACTTATATGTAATAAAACTTAAGGACCTGTGTGAAAAATAAGGACCCGACTGTAATGAATATTAAGAACTAAAATGTAAATCAGGTTTTGAAGATTTATTTTAACTTAGATTTTTTTCAGCTTTTTATATATGTTAGTAAATAAGGTAAATATTATGTTTTCACCTTGAATTTACATTTTTGACCTTTTTAGATTAATTTATTTAATTAAGTAAAATCACTTTAGTTGTTATATACTTAGGTATACATTAAGTTTAAGTTACTTATCTTATTAATTAAAGGAATGATTAATAGAATTTCGAGTTCAATTATTAACTAAATTATTAATCATGTTAACTGAATGATAAAATGTCATTTTTAACTTATTTTAAGGTCCTTTACTAAATATCCCTTATTCTATAATTAACCCTTATATGTTCATAACCTTAGCTAATTAACTAGGAAGACTAGTTAATTAGGGGTAATTAGAGATCATGATGAGTGTCTCATCATACCCCCGAGCCAAAGTTTTGCTAGTCCCTAGCAAAATTAACTAAGACTATGATGATTTAAAGCACTTGGGTTTAAATTATTATAAATAGTAACTATGTAAAGGAAAGTTTAGGTTAGAAATTTTTAAGGTTAAATATAAATGATTAATGTATAGAGCACATGTGAAAATTTTCTTACTTAGATTTATACTTATAACATTTTCAAAACACACTTAAAATAATTTGTTAACAAGAAATTTATTCAGAATTAGAATTTTTCAAAAATCTCTTTAATCTTTGTAACTATTCTTAACTCAAATTAGAATACAAAGTGTTTTAAGAAAACAAAACATAAGAACTGAGAATTAAATTTTAACTCAAAAACTCAAATAGATTTAAGTTAATCCCTTGTTTATGATATTTGACTTTTATCAATATAAGTTTAAGCAAATTAACCAGATACTCATTATTACTCAAACTTAGAGTAGTAAAACTCTAATTTACTAGCCTACAACACTAAAGAATAACTTCTAGACCTAGGATTCTGTCAATTCTTCTCCTTTAGGTCTCAACTTAAAATCTTCAAAACCCAATTTCTTAGGCTTCATTTCCCAATACCAAGGTTTAGTAGCTATGATTTTAAAACATCTGTGCTTAGTGAAGAGAATTGTCCTAAAGACATCCAAAGTTGTAAAAATCTAGATCTTAAGACATCAATTTCCGATCTCAATTATTCTAATTCAAGCCTTTGGCTTGGCCTTACTTAGGTTTGGTTGCTTTCTCCTCACCATTTTTCTATCTCGAGGTCAACACTTTTTGTGTATATCTCCCTGGTGGACCACTGGGTCTCTTATTCCTAATATTTTTTTCTCCATATTTTTTCTTCACATTTTCTATAGGTTAGAACACCCATTTGTAGCGAGGTGTTCTTTTTATTTGATGGAAGGAAGGGTAGCATCCATTTGTATTGAGATGCTTTTATTTATTATGAAAAAATTGCATAAGCACCCATTTTTAACGAGGCACTTAACTGTAGGGTGTTTTATTTATTTATATATATTTTTTATTTTCTTTTTCTTTTCCCCATTCTCATTTTTCTTACTAACTTTATTCTCCAAATCCTTTTTCTAGGTGAGTGGCACATCCTTCACCCTTTCAAGAACTGCCCCGCGGAAGTCCTTAGACTAAAGAGGATTCAGAATTGATCTCTTAACCTCTGTGTTTTTGCGGTCTTAGATGTCAAGAAGACAATTCTATGTGTGTGAATTTAGATGTTTAGGTTGCTTAGCTCTCAAACCAGAGCTTGGACAACAAAGCCGTACCATATCCTTGCTGTCCTCCTTTTATGGTATTGATAGGGAAGACCCTTATAGGCATATAGAGGAATTCACCAAGGTCTGTTCCACGGTGAGACTGCAGGGCGTTATTGATGACGCTCAAATGTGGACCCTCTTTCCTTTCTCCCTCAAGGACAAAGACAAGTATTAGTCTCATACCCTTGATGATATTAACACTTGGAATGCCCTGAAGGAGTTTCCGAAGAAGTACTTCCCCATGGGCAAAACAAATCACTTTAGGAGAGAAATTATGAGTTTTATTCAAAAGGGTGGGGAAGCTTTCCATGATGCGTGGGAGTGCTTTAATGACCTGTCGAGACTTTGCCCACATCACCAGGTGCCTAAGTGGCAACTGGTTGAAAGGTTCTACACCAGACTTAATGATTCGCACATGCAGACTGTGGATGGTGCCTGTGCAGGAACCTTTCTATCTATGACTGAGGATGAAGCTTAGAACCTTTTTGATACTTTGAGTGAAAATTCTATTCACTTGAATTCTGCCTACATGGATAGAAAATCCACTCTCATGTAAAGAAAGTTGGAGGCGAATGAGGCAAGGGACACCCAGAATTTAACCTATCAGATTCAATTGTTGAATCAAAACATGGCAAGGCTTATGTCGAGCCCGGGCCAATTCGTATCTAGCACCTCTACATCCCAAGCTTCTGAATGCTCCATTTACCAAGGTAATACACATGCCACTGTGGATTGCCACTTGGCCTCCCAATTCCCTAAGCTTGTACAGACGAATTTGAATGTCGCTTAAGGGTTCCGTCCTAGACCTCGTAATGACCCTCTTTCCAACAATTATAATGAGGGATGGAGGAACCACCCAAACTTTTCTTGGAGACAAGGGAATGTTTCATCAGGGAATTATAAACCACAACCCTTTCAAAATCAACAAATGAACCAACCTCAAACCTTTGCTAAACCTAAGACCTTTGAGATGGATGAATTGAAGGCAATGTTGAGAACTATGCAAGAAAGTCAAAGTGCCATCATCCAATCTCATGACAAGGCTATACATAAAATGAAATCGCAGATAGGACACCTTGTTGAGGCCGTTAGATAGAGGGAAACTGGGAAGCTTCCCAGTGCTGCTGAGGAGAATCCTAAAGGAAAAGGGATTGTCTTTAGGGAGCATGCCTAGGTGGTGACTATTCTGAGGAGTGAGAAAGAAATTTCCAAACCCGATGCTTCTATAGTCTCACCCTCTGAAAAACCATCTACCCCGACTTTCACCCCCACCGGAGAAGACTTGCCCAAATCTCCTCTGCTTGAAATCACCTCACCGGAAGAAGTTGCCCCCATTCAACCCCTTACTCGACATGACAACACTTCCACCCAGAGATCGAGAGTTCCCTTTCCAGAGTGCTTATCCACCTCTGGGTAGACTTCTGCTGGCTCATCTAGAGCCAAAGAGAAGATGGATGAGATCATGGAAACTTTCAAGCAAGTGCAGATTAACCTACCTTTGCTTGAGGCTATCAGGCAAATTTCATCTTATGCCCGCTTCTTAAAGAACCTGTGCATGAAAAAGTGGCAATCTAGGAAATAGGTCCAATCAAAAGTTGTCCTTCCTGATTCCGTTAGCTCAATAGTTCAACATGGCACACCCTCGAAACTTAAGGACCCAGAAGCCTCGTACATCTCGGTGGTTATTGGTGACTTACAGATTGATGAGGCTCTACTTGATCTGGGTGTGGGGGTGAACATCCTTCCGAGCTACGTGTATGAACAACTTGGGGGAGGCAATTTGAAGCCTAGCCCGGTAATCCTCAAACTTGCTGATCGATCACTTAAGACACCGCGGGGAATTTTGGAAGATGTCCTTATGAGAGTAGAAGATTTCTTCTTCCCTGTTGACTTCTTAGTTTTGGACATTGACCCTACCAACAAGCCAACCAAGCCCTCCATCATTTTAGGGCGCCCCTTCCTTGCAACTTCACATGCTTCAATCAATTGCAATATTGGCACATTAAAAATGGGCTTTGGGAACAGGAAAATCTGGCTTAATGTGTTTGATGCTTATAAACAAGCTAGGCTTGAGGATTGTTCTCAAGTTGAGGTGATAGATGACCTGATTGAAGAGACAACCCCTGCAATGTTATGTGATGACCCCCTTCAACATGTCATGCTAAATGAGCATTCCCATCTCTTGGAAGAATGTGAAGGGGATATACTAGAACTTGAGGAGTTGCTGGGTGTTTCTGCTGAGTCTCTTTCCCCATCATCTCTACCCAAGGTAGATCTACTACCTGAGATGGGGACATCTATTATGAAAGCCTTAACCATACAAACCCCCAACCTTGAGGTGAAACCCCTCCCAGACACTCTCAAGTACGTCTTCCTGGGTGCCAATGATATGCTCCCCATTATCATTTCAGTTATGCTATCTGAGGCATAGGAGGGAGCCCTGATTGAATGCTTGTCTAGGCACAAGGAAGCTATTGCTTGGAGCATTGCTGACATTAAGGGTATAGACTCTACACTCTGCATGCAGCACATTTATACTGATGATTCCATCAAGCCATTTAGGGACATGCAGAGACGTCTCTAATATGAGGGAGGTGGTTAAAAAGAAAATCCTTAAGTGGTTGGACATTGGGATCATATATCCCATTGCAGATAGTAAATGGATAAGTCCTATTCATGTGGTGCCAAAGAAGGCAGGCTTTATTGTGGAATTTAATGACCAAGGTGAACAAGTTGTGACTAGACCATTAAACACATTTACACTACATAAGATGTCTATTTATGCATGTTCTTAAGCATAGGATTGCATTGCATGCTATAAATATTGCATAACATGCATCATCTTGCATTTAGAGTAGTTTGAATAAAATGGAGGTTAATTATCTCTTTTTATGAGCTTGGATAGGGAAAATATTTTATCGGGGCCTCGGTTCGAAGATCCAACCGTAGGGATGTGATCAGGGTGACGATTGGAGTTCAACGACTCCAAGATCACCCTAATCAGGCATCCATAGCATCAGATAGTGACCGGGGAACCCTAGAAGATCAAGGGCCAAGATGGTATAAATCCGCACTTCAAATGACAAATCCAACCACACAGATGAATTTGGATCGACGATCACAGCCTAATGACGCAAAAATCGAGTCAATCCGACATCTGTGACACCATCTACAACACCCAGAAGATGGACGGCCAAGATGGTGCCACGTGGTGCCATCTCGGCTGCCCAAATGGCCGCATGCAATCACTGAAGTCTCTGCATCCACTCTCTCTCCACCGTTGGATCTCGATCCAATGGCTGTGGACGCATGTTCCTTAAAACGTCCGCTCGACCATCCGCGCCCCGCAGCGTAGTGGGTGAAGGCGCTCTCGCGAGCTGCAGCCGTGGGTTCGAGCCGCAGCGAAGGGGAGAAGGGTGCGGGCGAGCGTGCGTTGGATCGTGATCGGGTGGCTCAGATCTTCCAATAGCGGCCACGCGCTATTTCATGCGAGGCGGTCACGCGGCATCGTACACGCTGGGCGGGCGCGCAGCGAGCGGGTTAGGCACATCTTAAGCCGTCCGATCTCACGATCGGATGACTGTGGATGGATGAACTTGTGGTGGGCGTTGAGAGTGGGCAGCCAAGGAGGCGCACGTGGGGAGCGCCCACTACACCCACGTTGGGGCTTTAGCGACGATTTTATCCGTCACTAAAGACCCCTTATTTAATGTTTGAAAAATGTAATGACTAATTTCCCCCCACTCCTTGCAACTATAAAAGGAGACCCCCTCCACACGAAATTCTCATCCCTTCCTTCTCTTCTCTACCTCTCCAAAGCTCAAGAGAAGCTTGTCCCACACCCGGGATGCTTCTCGCGAGATAAAGTCAAATTTTCGTCCCCCTTCGGAAGTGGATCCCGCGACAATGACGGCGTGCTGCTCCGTTCCTGTTCTTCTGCTTCATCCTCCTTCATCCTGCTCCGTCCTCCTTCGTCCAGGATCGTCCCATCTGGCTCGTCCTCCAAGTGACTGTCGAGGAGGATATCTCTCTCCCTATTCTTTTTATTGCTTTCTAATATAGATTTACTGCTTTCTAGTGTAGTTCTGCTCGTCCTCCAAGCAATCGTCGAGGAGGAAATTTCTCCCTCCATTCTTTTAATGCTTTCTAGAGTAAATTTATTACTTTCTAGTGCAATTATTTTATGCTTTCTAGTTGTAATAGTAAAATGAACAATCTCCTTAATGGTAAATTCCCTGTTTATTCTACATCTCATTTTGATTTCTACGTGTAATATTCTCTCTCTCTTACTCTCTCTCTCTTCTATTTATTGTAAATAATTAGATAGTTTTAAATTGAATTACTTTGTGACAAATAAAAACAAACGCGTAGTTTTTAAATCAAACGTCTGCCTCCCTGTGTTCGACCTGGAATTTTCATTTCGGTATAAATTTTATTTGTTGAACACGAATTCTTCGCTTTCATACTGCAACGATATGTTTTCCAAAACCTAACACGTTAGCGTAGTAATTCGAGCGTTCAACTTTTTGGCGCCGTTGCCGGGGAGACGACGATCTTTGCTTTCTCTTCGCGTTTTGTAACTTACAAATCATTTACCTCACTTTTCTCCTTTCTTATTGTAATTGCAGGTACTCTTTTGAGACAGGCAAAAGCGGTAGATCGGAGAAAAGTGCTGTGGAGGGTTCTGTGAGTTATCCCCCACCTCCCACCCATTAGATTTCATTCCACAACATAATAATTCAAGCATCAATCAACCTAGGTGTTCTTATAAACTCTAAGGTTAGATTGTTTGTTGTTTGACATCCATACTCACCCTAACCCCCATATTAAAAGAAAAAAAAATTAAAAGAAAATCTCATAGAGGTACACAACCTCATCTGATTTTCAAACTCAATCGGTAAACCAATCTTTGGAGCTGGTACACACATTCAAACACATAATTGAGTAGAAATCATATTAGGTAATCATTTGTGTGCCTAATTAAGTGGTGCAACAGGCCAATTGTTTGAGTTGATTGGGCCGCACCACTTCAAATAAAATCAACTCATCAAGTAGCTGCCACTTAGGTTCAACTCTTAGGGATTTACCAGGCACTCCACATTCTTTTTAAGCTTTAAAGGAAAACATCTTCACCTGTGCTTGCAAAACCTGGTGTGCCAACGAAACTTGTTTGAAAACACCTAAAGTTGAATCCTAAAAGCTACTAAGCAAGATTTGAACCTTAAAATTCACCGCATCAAAAAACAATCTTGCTTGAAAACCACTGGTTGTGCACGCACACACAAATCAATTAATCATTAAGGGCACAACCCATTTAAAGGACCCATCACATTCCAAAGCACATTCAAACCTAGCCCTAAATAAAACAAAGTTGACGTTGGCCTTAAGGATTGGACTAGCTCTTCAGAACCCAGAACGAGATTATTTTCGATTAGTCTGTTTCTACTATTCAATCTGATGTCTAGCTAGGGGAGCAGAATCAAACGATCGCGGCTGGGGGGTACACTAGGAACCGGAGGCGCAAGCCGAAGGAAGAACCTTCTCCCCAGTCCCTCCTTCTAACTAGTTGGATTGAACAAACAGAAGTAGATCAAATCGTTCCTTTATCTCAAGACGTGTTTTGGGAGTCTGTAGGTCTGTAGGTTAACCGAATTAAGGACAGGTTTGATTATTTGTATTGCAGGATGCCTTTCTTCCTCCCATTTCTCATGAATCCTTCCACATATTACATGCATTCCCGCTCTTTCCCTCCTGTTTTGAATTATCCTCAACATGACGATTATCCCGACTCGTACTGTAACCAACCATCAGTTAGTTTAACTCGGATTGGGGATACAATTTTGGATCTCCGTGTTTAGGGTCTAACCCTGAACACTGTGATTCTAATTTCTATCCTTCTCAGAGCTACATCGATTATAGATCGTCACCCTATTATGCATAACCTAATACGATCTACAATCAAGAAGGATACACTGATCCTTACCCATCCTCTGATTACACTGCCTATAGGTCATCACCACCTTTTGAACAATCTAAAATGACCTATTTTCAGGAAGGGTATAACGAATCTCAATTCGTTAATTCCCTTGCATTGACCCTAAACTCGCCCAACCCTGAACCAATCCATTTGGTTCAGAGTAATCAGGTTCAAGATAAGGTTTTGGCTAACTTGAGGAATATTATTCAATCTTTAGAAGTTTAGCCAATCCCTTGCATTGAGAGATTGGAGCCCCTGATTGAAATGATTGATGATTTGAACAAGTCTTTGTTGGATTGGCTCCAGGATGTTAAGGATAAGAACCCGGGTGAGTTTCTACTTGGGAAATTAGCGAAATTGAGGATGAGATTCGTGGTTGCTTTGATTCAATCATGGGATGATTCCTAGGATGAACTCCCTTCAGGAAAGCTAATGACAGAACCCGTTCAAGCACCTGTTGGGGGGACACGTGTTACGAGGCTGACCAGATTGAATTAAAGCAACCAATTAAGGAAGATCTGATTTCTTCACCTGAGATCCTTGAGCCGGGGTACGAGGAAACGTATGTCTCCTTGGAACAGAAAGTGACAGATGATTTTGAGACATACATTGATACGGATCCTGATTTCTTTGATGGTGAAGATTCAAGTTGCAAAGTCTCACGCGAGTTTTCTGAACACGATTTTTGTGAGACGATTGGGCCTGAGGAATTTGAAAAATCATTTAATAGCCCAAGAACTGAGGAAACTGATCTTATTAAGGCACACATTACAGATCCAGAAACGCATTTTCTGGAGGATTCAATTCAATGCCCTGATTGTCAGTTACGCCCCGTTGAGCTTATTGATGATTCTATTTTTGAGATAATTAGACCTAAGTCAATTTTGATTCAGCCACATCATTTAGACTTGGAGATTTCAGATGGGGTGATTAACATGCAAGAGGACCTGGAATTTGAGATGCTGAATAAGGAGGATAGGAGCTGGGAAGTTCTGATTTGGGAAGCTAGTTCCGGAGGAAGTACAAGACTGTGTTGAAGGGTGCCCATTAAGCTAAAACCATCAAATCAGAACCCTTATGACATTTGTTTTGAGGATGTCAAACCCAAGCACACATTCAACGATTATCCTTTTGAGCTTCAATTCTCTGTAACCCGAATTTTTGGTCTTGGGTTACATCCTCATAAATCGTAGGCCCGACCCCGCTTGCATTCTGATTTTAGGTTTTGGATAATTTTTATCCAGAACCTAAGATATTCTCGATTATGGGGTATGAGTCTGCACCACAATCTGGTCCACATCTATGGACCTCTGCTAATAGGTCGTAGGATTCTTTTTTTTATTCTGATTCTGACCTGCACTTGTGAATTCTTCATTTCTTTTCTTTGTATAGCATGCCTAGATGAAGGCACTAAACTCAGCACATATACAGTCTTTTTAGTTTTCATCTCGGAGTGGAACTGGCATTCACGCAATTTAGGTGCTTTCTACGCTTTTCCACTCTGTTTTATGTCTTTTTAATACAACGAGGACATTGCATTAGATAGGCATGGGGAGGTGGATATTCATCTCTGAATTCATTCGCCAGCTCCGTAGATTTGTTTTATTTTATTTTATTAAAAAAAAAATTGAAATTAGGAAAGAGAACTTGGGTTTAAGAAAATTTTCAATCTTAGGAAATACTACATTATGATTTGAACACAAAGACCCTTCAGGTCTTTGGACTTAATTAGCCCGTGTATCCACTAAAATGTGGATTTGTTTTTCGAGTTCTCGCCAACCTAAATTTTATTTTAATCTTAGTAAACAAGTTTGGGTGATAAGTACACGACTTATCAACCCGCCCTCTGATTTGAGGGAATTTTGAGTTTCTAGCATCTACACACTATCTTGTCACTGACTCGTTGTTCGGTGATTTTAACAGAAATTGGATAGCTAATGAACCTTCTAGGGTGATATGGCTTGCAAGTTATCGTGGGTAACAGCCCATAGGTAGGTTGTCCATAGCCTAGTCACTGGACCTTTCTCTTTTTCCTGCCCTTAGGTAAATCTTAGACCAGGGAAGCCACCTACTTAAAAAAAAAAAGAAAAAAAGAAAAAAAAATCAAAAAGAAAAGGAGAAAAGAAAACGAAAAAAATAAATTACACTTCCTGCACAAGTATGGCTGGCAAGTTGTCGGTGGTAACAGCTTATCGACCGGTTGTCCAGAACCCAGCTCAATAAATGCACTAAAAATTCCCAAAACACTTAGGAAGAAGCGGAGAAGTAGAATAAACCAGGGAGATATACACTGGATTCACCCTTGTGTTGACCCCGTAAAAAAATAAAAGTAGGGAGAAAGCTACCGGTTGTAAAGATACACCTTTAGGCAGAATTCCTTTTGAGGTCACCTAGAGGCGTAGAAATCCGAAGTCCATTTTAATTACTGGTCAATGAGTCTATCACAATCACAACAAGATGCTTGAGACTTAGGGTTCTCATCAAATCTTGGGTGAGTTGAATGGCCGTAGAAAGCCACTCTTAAACCCTAAAATTTGAAAATCTAAAAAAATTAGAAAAGAGTAAAAAGAGAAAAAGAAAATTTTCTTTGAATAAGGCGAGGGTTTGAGGCGGCCTGCATTTTGGCAGATACTTGGGCACCATTGTGTCTAGATCCAAAGTAGATAATTTCTTAATGATTGAAAATAACTTAGGCCCAAATAATCCAACCTAATTCTTTTATAAATAGCATATAGTTTTTGCTAGGGACTAGCAAAAGATAGGCATGGAGGTACGATGTAAACACATTTACACTACTTAAGATGTCTATTTATGCATGTTCTTAAGCATAGGATTGCATTGCATGCTATAAATATTGCATAACATGCATCATCTTGCATTTAGAGTAGTTTGAACAAAATGGAGGTTAATTATCTCTTTTTATGTGCTTGGATAGGGCAAACATTTTATCGGGGCCTCGGATCGAAGATCCAACCGTAGGGATGTGATCAGGGCGACGATTGGAGTTCAACGACTCTAAGATTGCCCTATTAGGCATCCGTAGCATCAGTTAGTGATCGGGAAACCCTAGAAGATCAAGGTCTAGGATGGTGTAAATCTGCACTTCAAATGACAAATCCGACCACACGGATGAATTCGAATCGACGATCGCAGCCTAACGACACAAAAATCGAGTCAATCCGACATCCGTGGCACCATCTACAACACCTAGAAGATGGACGGCCAAGATGGCGCCACGTGGTGCCATCTCGGCCGCCCAAACGACCGCATGCAATCACTGAAGTCTCTGCATCCGCTCTCTCTCCGTTGTTGGATCTCGATCCAACGGCTGTGGACGGCTGCGCCTTAAAACGTCTGCTCGACCATTCGTGCCCCGCAGCGTAGTGGGCGAAGGCGCTCTCGCGAGCTGCAGCCGCGGGTTCGAGCCGCAGCGAAGGGGAGAAGGGCACGAGCGAGCGAGCGCGGGCATGCGTTGGATTGTGATCGGGCGGCTCAGATCTTCCAATAGCGGCCACGCACTATTTCACGCGAGGTGGTCATGCGGCATCATACGCGCTGGGCGGGTGCGTAGCGAGCAGGTCAGGCGCATTTTAAGTCGCCCGATCTTGTGATCGGACGGCTATGGATGGATGAACGTGCGGTGGGCATTGAGAGTGGGCAGCCAAGGAGGCGCGCGTGGCGAGCGCCCACTACACCCACGTTGGGGCTTTAGCAACGGTTTTATCCGTCACTAAAGATCCCTTATTTAATGTTTGAAAGATGTAATGACTAATTTGCCCCCACTCCTTGCAACTATAAAAGGAAACCCCCTCCACATGAAATTCTCATCCCTTCCTTCTCTTCTCTACCTCTCCAAAGCTCAAGAGAAGCTTGTCCCACACCCGGGATGCTTCTCGCGAGATAAAGTCCAAATTTTCGTCCCCCTTCGTAAGTGGATCCCGGGACGACGACGGCGTGCTGCTCCGTTCCTGTTCTTCTGCTTCATCCTCCTTCATCCTGCTCCATCCTCCTTCGTCCAGGCGTCGTCTCATCCGACTCATCCTCCAAGCGACCGTCGAGGAGGATATCTCTCTCCCTATTCTTTTTACTGCTTTCTAATATAGATTTACTGCTTTCTAGTGTAGTTCTGCTCGTCTTCCAAGCAATCGTCGAGGAGGACATTTCTCCCTCCATTCTTTTAATGCTTTCTAGAGTAAATTTATCGCTTTCTAGTGCAATTGTTTTATGCTTTCTAGTTGTAATAGTGAAATGAACAATCTCCTTAATGGTAAATTCCCTGTTTATTCTACATCTCATTTTGATTTCTGTGTGTAATATTCTCTCTCTCTTACTCTCTCTCTCTCTTCTATTTATTGTAAATAATTAGATAGTTTTAAATTGAATTACTTTGTGACAAATAAAAACAAACGCGTAGTTTTTAAATCAAACGTCCGCCTCCCTGTGTTCGACCTGGAATTTTCATTTCGATATAAATTTTATTTGTTGAACACGAATTCTTCGCTTTCATACTACAACGACAAGTTTTCCAAAACCTAACACGTTAGCGTAGCAATTCGAGCGTTCAGCAATCCTCAACTGGATGGAGGGTCTGTATTGATTACCGCAAGCTGAACACCACTACCCAGATGGGTCACTTTCCCTTGCCTTTCATTGATCAAGTTCTTGAGAAATTGGTGGGGAATAAGTACTATTATTTTCTCGATGGATATTCTGGGTACAACCAGGTTGCAGTCTTCTCGATGACCAAGAGAAGACGACGTTCACGAGTCCTTACAGTACCTTTGCATTCAGGCGTATGCCATTTGGATTATGTAATGCACCTGCAACCTTCCAGCGGTGTATGATGTCCATTTTCTCGGACATGATTGATGAGTGTGTTGAAGTGTTTATGGATGACTTTTCCATTTATGGTTCGTCTTTCAACCAGTGTCTCCTGCACCTAGAGAATGTGTTGAAGTGATGTAAGGAGACTGGTTTAGTCCTCAGCTAGGAGAAAAGCCACTTCATGGTACAGAAAGGAATTGTACTTAGGCATGTTGTGTCTAAGCGAGGCTTGGAAGTAGATAAAGCCAAGATTGATTCTATTTCCAAACTTCCATTGCCCATGAATGTCAAACAGATTAGATCCTTTTTGGGCCATGCCAGCTTTTATAGGCACTTTATTAAAAATTTCAGTAAAATTTCTAGGCCACTTTGTGACCTGTTGGCAAAGGAATCTTCCTTTAATTTTGATTCAAAGTGTGCCAAGGCCTTTCAAACTCTGAAGGAGGCCTTGATCTCTATGCCTATTCTTCGAGCTCCTGATTGGACACTCCCATTTGAGCTAATGTGTGATGCTTCGGATTATGCAGTGAGAGCAGTCCTTAGACAAAGGGTTGAGGGAAGACCTCATGTACTGCACTATGCCAGCAAGACTTTAACCGAACCACTGCAAAACTACACTGTCACTGAAAAGGAATTACTTGCTGTAGTTTTTGCTCTGGAGAAGTTTAGGTCTTATCTTCTTGGATCTAAGGTGGTTATTTTCATTGATCATGCAGCAGTGAAACATCTCATTGCCAAGAAGGATTCTAAGCCACATCTGATTAGGTGGATCTTGCTCCTTCAAGAATTTGATTTAGAGATGTGTGAAAAGAAAGGAGTAGAAAATGTTGTGGCTGACCACCTGTCTCGCGTTCCACTTGATGACTCTCCATCTGGGGACATCCGCGAGACATTTCTTGATGAAACCTTTATGGCGGTAACACCAACCTCACCTTAGTATGCTGATACCTTCAATTACTTGGTCACTGGAGAAACTCCTGGTTCTTGAGATGAGCAGAAAAGAAAGAGATTCATTTCCCAAGCTAGATACTTTTATTAGGAAGTGCCCGAATTATTTAGAATTAAACAAGACCAAGTATTGAGACATTGCGTTCCTGAAGAGGAGCAACAAAGTGTGCTGAGTTTTTGCCATGAACTTCATTGTGGAGGACACTTTAGTGTTAAGAAAACTGCTTTTAAGGTTCTCCAGTCCATTCTTCATTATTTAAGGATTCTCATAGTTTTGTTAAGGCCTGTATTAGATGTCAATGGACTGGAATGATTGGGAAGAGGAATGAGATGCCTCAACACCCTATTCAATCTATTGAAATTTTTGATGTTTGGGGAATTGACTTTATGGGCCCCTTCCCTTTGTCCCATGGTTATGAATATATCTTGGTGGCAGTTGATTATGTCTCTAAATGGATAGAGGCCATTCCTACATGCACAAATGACCACTCTGTGGTCTTGAAATTTGTGAAGGCCAATATCATATCTTATTTTGGCTGCCCCAAGACCATTATAAGTGATGGGGGACCTTTTTTCTGAAACCACCACTTCAATCGATTACTCAGGAGATTGGAGTGACTCACAAGGTCGCTACCCCTTACTATCCTCAAACGAGTGGCTAGGTTGAAGTGTCAAATAGTGAGATAAAGAACATTTTAGAAAAGATCGTTAGACCTGATAGGAAGGATTGGTCCCAAAATCTCGATGATGCTTTGTGGGCGTATCGAATGGCCTATAAGACCCCTTTAGGTACATCTCCCTTTCGAATTGTGTACGAGAAAGCGTGCCATTTACCCGTTGAGCTGGAACATAGGCCACTTTGGGCTATTTGAAGTGTCAACATGGATTTAGAAAAGGTGGGTAAGGCACGACTTTTGGAATTAAGTGAGCTTGAGAAGCTGAGGAATGATGGTTATGACACCTCTCAAGCTTATAAAGAGAGAACAAAGGTCTTGCATGATAAGTATATCCTTAGAAAGACCTTTAAGCCCAACCATCTGGCTTTTCAATTCCAGACTTAAGCTTTGTCCAGGGAAATTAAAATCTCATTGGGATGGGCCTTAGATAATCACTAAAGTGTTTTGGCATGGAGCTGTGAAGATTAAGAGCCCTTCCTCTTTGGTAACTCCCTTTACAGTCAACGGCCAACAGTTAAAACCATACATTACTTTGGATGGCTATCTAGTTGACGAGGTCACTCTTGAGGAGCCTTAGCTCTTGTCATTCTCTGCCTCAGGTAATATCTTCCTTTAACTGTTTTGTTTCCAATGAGGACATTGATTGAACTAGGCATGGAGGAGAGGACTTGAGGCATCTATTTATAGCATGTCTACATTTTGAATTCATTCATGCATATTGCATTTTAAAAAAAAAGAAAAAGAGAAAAACATTTTGTATTATTGAGCTTAATTAGCTAGGCCCTGCATTCTTAAGTAGACTAGAACTTTAGGTTAGACTAAGTTGATTCTAGGTGCCGAGCTTTAGAAGCTAAGTGAGATACTAGCTTTAGACCTTTAGGGTCCTTTGTGGACTTAAAACTTAAGTAGGAGTTAAGTTGTGAACCATTCCTCAAGAGGTTGAGGAAGGAAAGCTAGGGATTGAGTTAAAGGCTGGGTAATACCTGGAGTCTTGTTCTACCTTTTGGTTTATGGGTCCTCATAACCTAAGCATTCACATTTCACACACACTTAGTCTTGTGTAAATAGTGATCACCCTAATTCATTTCTTAAAGAAAAGTTGGTTCTCTTAGTTTTGACTTTGGAGAAACTTGAAAACACAATTTGATTGGAAGAGTTCCTACTGCAGGAGAGGTGGAGTATATACTCACCTTGAGGATGAGATGATAACATGTCAACTCCTCGGCGCTTGTCTCTTAGGATATCCATTCTACTAGGGGCATGTAAGCGCATTGTGCGGTTCAGGTACCATGGGCGGCCCTATCTCAAAGTTCTGATTGCCACAGGTCTGAATTTGCTTAAGAAATCCATGGGTGATACTATCTTGAAGTGTCGATTGCCAGGAGTTCTTGGGGTCACTGTGGGAGGTGCTATCTCGAAGTATCGAAAGTCAGGCACCCTTCGAGGTTTGGTGATGGGGATAATGAATCTGACACAGGCCGTGTTGATAGCTGATCCAAGGTTAGACTTAGAGGAATCAAACAAAAATATATATATTACAAAAAAAAAATCCTTCTTACTCTCTTTCTAGGTTGGCAATCATACCAACCTCAAATTACTCAGACTAATGCACATGCATGGATGCTTTAATCTTGGGGATCAATAAACCCTAGGGTAGAGTTAAAAATTAGGGAAACCTGTGCCTGCAACTAGTGTTTAGCTGAACTAGTCTGTAACTTAACAACTACTTGGGAACCTTAGGTCTAAAGTCTGAACTCAACATGTTTCTAAAGGAAGACCAATTGGGTTGGCTAGTCTACTTGGAGTGCTAGGTTATTGGTTGGATTTGCTAGGGACTAGCAAAAATTGGGCATGGGGGCATTTGATAAGCTCATATTTGTGAGCTAATTAGATGACTAAATGCTTAAACATTAAGGTAACGCATCCATTTATTTAGCATGCATTAGGATGTAAATAGATTGATTTATATTTTTGATTTAATTACATAATTCATGCATTGTATTCATAATTAAAGGCATTTGGAATTGACTTAGAATGGCATGTAATTAGGTGCATTACATACATTGTTTTCATTAACATAAAACATAAGGAGTTGTGTATAAATAATCCTAATATTTTATTTTATTAATTTTCTCCTTCCGTAGGCAACCGCTCCACTTCCTCTGCCTGTGCATTCACTCTTCGCCAGCTGCCTGCACTCAAGGCCCCCATTCATGGAGGAGCAGGAGAGATGGATCTGGTCGGGGTAGCTGCGACTATAAGGGAGAGGAGGAGGCAGCTGTGCTCGGGGAGACTCTACCTCGACTCCACCACTGCGAAGAGCTTTGAGCTCACCTCCATCACCACCACCGCACATCTCCAAGGTCAAGCATCTCCACATCGTGGGCTAGCGGGGTGACAGATCGTCGCGCCAATCCGACGAGCTTGGCCATCACTGTGCACGTGCCACCAACACCATCTTCTTCTTCTTTCTTCTTCTTCCTCTATTTCTTTTCACCAAAAAGAACCCAAACTGTTATCACCATCTCCACCACCTCACCATGCACCTGCTGAGCATACCCTTCTCTCTGCATGCACCTGCTGAGCACTACGTGATGGAGCCTGGAGTGTCGGTAAGTGTGACGACCGGGTTTTGGTTTGTTATAACGTTGTAGTATAGCCGGTTATTACCAACATTTCAAATATATAAATTTTTTACTCGGAAAATAAAAGAGTTCCCGAGGTCGAACTCAGGGAGCAAGTTGTATTCTAGAGATATACATGTTTCTTTTACAAAATAAAGAAAGAGAGAGGGAAAGAATTTGTTGTTCTCTTTGTTTTTTCCTCGTGATGCTCTTCTTTCTTTCTTTCTTCAGATCTCCTTCTTCTTCTTCTTTGTTCTGCAGCAGAGGTGATGCTCCTCTTCAGATCTTCTTCTTCTTCTTCCTTGGTTTCTGTCTTGGCCTCTCTTCTTCTTTTTCTGCAGTCTCTTCTGTGAAGGTTTCTTCTTCCTTGGCTCTGCTGCACTTCTTCTCTGCAGCCTTTCCTCTTCTTCTGCCTTGCTCAGCCTCTTCTTTAGAGTTTCTTCTTGTTTTTCCTCCCTGCGGCTAAGTGTCAGCTTCTTCTTTTCTTTTCAGCCAGGGACGTCACGCGAAGCTTTCTTCCTTAGCTGCTTCAGGCCGTCGTCTGATTTCCAAATCAGACGACTTAACTACCTGTTGCTACAGTTAGCTTCCTTCTTCTTCCGTGGGTCTTCTTCTTCGCCTGTGCCTGCACACTTCAGAGTTTTTCGTCAGAGGCAAAACCTACTCTACCCTCCCCCCCCCCCCCGCGTCTCTCTTTCTCTCTGAAACCACTCTTGGGAAAGCTCTCCCAGAGCTACCGGGTAACCGGGTTCGGGTCAGGCCCGGGTCCAGGCCCACCGGCGTGCGTGGTGGGCGAGGAGTGCAGGTCAGTCTTAAGTCGGGTCGGGTCGGTTCGGGTCAGGTCCGCGGGGCGTGAGCGCGGACGAGACCGGGTAACCGGGCGGGTGAAGGGGACCTCACCCCGTGTGCTGAGGCAGTAAGCCTTCAGCACTTTTGCATCTTATGTCGCTGCGGCTCTTCAGGCGTTTCCGAGGTGGGACTAAATGGCCCACCTCAATTGCGCGCCTGCAGCGGGGAATTCAGCAGGAGATGGCGGCGTCACGCGGAGCTTTCTTCCTTAGCTGCGAACCTGGTGTTTTGCCAAAACTCCTCGCAAGGCCTGGGAGTGAATCTGGGCTTGGCGCTGAGCGTGGCGCGCCAGTAGCTGCAGGCGGAAGCAGTTCCTCCTGCGCGTCAATGGCGGCGGAGGTCGGGTGGCCTGTTCACAAGAAAACGGCCTCTCGGCCTAATCAGAGAGTGCCAGGAGCTTCGCCAGGGTGCGACGAAGCTCGTGTGGGTGGTGGCGAGGCGCGGCGTGCGAGGGCTGCCCTAGGTCGGACTGTGGGTCGGAGGATGGGTCTGTTCGGTGGGGTTGCAGAGGGTGATGTGGGGGGAGTGGCAGGGCGGAGGTTGATCAGGATGAGGAGGCGGAGGTCCTGCGGTGGTCGGCGAGCCGTGTGGGTTGCTGAGGTGATGGGAGCGGCTCGCCGGAGGGTGGTCGGAGGCGAAGGGGGTGAAGGTGGTCAGGGTCGGTCGAGGGCTTAATTGAATAAATTGAAAGCGGGGAAAGAAAGAGGAGAAGGGGAGTAGCTCTAGCTTACTTGCAGGGACGAAGGGGGAGGAACAGGGCGACAGTCGTATCGACTGTCGCCGGAGAAGACGATGCTCAGGGGAAGGGGCGGCGGCGAGCAGAGAGCCGGAGAGGCGCCAGCTGGGTGCGGCGTGGCGCGGGAAGAGCAGGGGAGGAAGTCTCTGCTGCTGGTATTGCGGCAGAGCGAAGAGGTGGAGGGGGAGGAAACCGCCGGAGCTGGTGAGCGTCTGCCGGAGGAAGAAGAGAAGAAAGTTGGGGATTTTCTCCGTCAGATCCAGGCTGCCCTGGTCGGTGGAGCAACGGGGGGTATTTATAGGGATCAAACAGGGAGGAAGGCGGAGGGAGACGACGTGTCTCCCTCGCCGGAGGATGGTCGGAAACAAGAACCCATACCGTCCGTGCGTTCGCACGGCCGGTATGGTGGGCTACAACGACCAGGGGGGTGTCCCTGCGACGGCTGACGACGCAGGGCACCCCCGGTTTACTTGCCAGGTCCCCCACCTCACCCTGCGCGGCGCCATGCTCCGCGCAAGGTCGCCGGAGCATGGTGCTGGCAGGTTTTGCAGGAGGGACCTGATTGCAAAGAACGAAGGAGAGTTAGGGGCCAAAATGCGAGGGTTCAAAAGTTGAGGGCCAAAGAGTAAATATATGAGGACCAAAGTGTAAAGTCGGTCAAGGAGGTTTCTTCTTAGGCTCAAGTTTTTATACATGACTAATTAGGACCTAAGGAATCTGATGGTGAATTTCATTTTCATATTAAACCTTGTTTGACCGGTCAATTTGCGCAAAAACCCAAATTAAGTTATTAATTGGGCATGGTTCTCAATGTAGGTCAAAATGGGTTCTAAAGGCCAAATTGAAGGTTCTAAACCCTAGAGATTATTTTTCTATGAATTTTAGAGGGTTTATTCTATTTTTACTTTGCCTCGAACCTTGTGAATTGAAGTGGGTTGTTTTAGGGTTACAGATTTATCATTTAGTTTCTTGGAATTGCTGTAGCCCTTGCTAGATCATTTCATCCCACTTTTATTCTTATTAAGCTGCTTTGACCTATGTTTGGGCCCTGAATTACCCTGTATGCAGATTATACTGGTGAAATTGCATTTTTACCCCTTATGACTTGTTTTCTCCTTAAACTCAGAATTCTCTGAGTTAAGCCTTTCCTTGAGTTATGTAGGAGCTTTTATCCTTTGTATTGGGTCAAAATGAGCTAGTTATGGCTCATGATGAGGTTCTCATCATACCCCCATGCCTAGCTTTTGCTAGTCCCTTAGCAAAAACTTAAGGTTTCAACCCTTGTTCTAGACCATGAAGTTTTTAATAGTTTTAGATAAGTGCCTTTTTTATTTGAGCATAGATTAGGTTAGAATGCTGACCATAGGCCTAAAAGGTACTCTAGTACCAATCAAGATCCAAATCTGTCTAGCCTTAGCCTCAGTCTTTTAGCAAAGGTTTTTAAGGCCCACAAGAACTAACCTAAGGTTTATTGGACTTCGTGGTTAAAGCACCCGTGCTTGAAATGATTTTAGCCCTGGCTCAGTTCGCAGTGCGTTTTGTAAGAGAGAGATAGAAAGTTTTTCTGTTTGGAGAGTTTTCTCTCTCTTTTTCTTTTTAGTTCTAGCCTAGGATTGGCTTTTCAACACGGTCTGTATCAGATTCCTTGCTCCCATCATCAATCCTCAAGGGTTCCTGGCGATCGATGCTTCGAGATAGCACCGCCCATGGCAACCCCCGGAACCCTGGCTATTGAGATTTCGAGATAATCCCATCCATGGTATTCCGTGGCCGAATCCAGACCCTGGCAATTGACACTTCGAGATAATGCCATCCATGGAATCTGAACCAGCAGAGTGCTTACATGCCCCCAGTAGGATATGTAAATATCCTAAGAGACAAGCACCGAGGAGATGATATTTTGTTACGCATCTTCGAGGGGATTTCCCGCCTCTCTGCGCTGGGAACTCGTCCAAATCAACTTGTGTTGATCGGCCGCTCCTATTCTAGGTGTTCTTTTCAGATTTTTGCGACGCTTCTGCGTGATTCTGATTTTTACGCTTACTGGACCAGGCTGTGTGTGAGATTAGGGTGCTTAGGTTACTGAGTCCCGTAAACCAAAAATTAGTTAACGAGGCCGAATACTCCCTAAGCCTTAGACCTAATACTTCAGCTTTTCATTTTCCTCAACCTCTTGAGGAGTGTCCAGATCTTAATGGGTACTAAGAGTCTATTCAAGAATGCCTAAGGTTTGCATTCTTTACTAATCTTATTGTGCACTTTTCTTGAATGAGGTCTAGAACTTAGGTTAATTCCTTAGTTCCTTACTAATGACTATCACTTTCTCTCATAATTTTGTGCTCCTTTTTCCTTTTGTTTCTTTTCTCCTTCGTAAAATTTTCTTCTCTTTTCCTCTTATTCTTTTTCGAATTTTTTTTTTTTTTTTTATGGTGTTTTTGGCATATGTGAATTTTTTGTTTGAAACCTTTTCTTACAAGTTTTGCACTTTCATACCCCCCCATGCCTAAGATTTGCAATGCCCTCATTGTAACCTAGGGGGTCTTAGTTCATTCCTTAAGACAGAAATTTGGATGAGTGAATGGGTCGGGTTGAATTTTTGCGGACGATTTCAAATCCCAGATGCAAACATCTGAGTTGGGGTCGGCTGTCTACAAGGGTGAACTTCGAGTGCTGAAAGGTGTCAGAACAAGTTTCAGGTTTACAAAGGGAATGACGGGCTGCCTCCCGTTAAGCGCTGAGTTTTACGCCATCGGCTGGGCGCAATAAGCTCAAGGGGAAAGGAGGATATAAGATGCCTCAGCCAAATCAGTAGAAGTTACATCAATGAACGGCTTGAGTCTCTGACCGTTCACGATGAAAGGTTCAGAATCGTGGTTGAGTGGACTGATTTCGATTGCTCCATTTCCAAAAACCTGTCGGACCAAATATGGTCCGACCCACTTAGATCTCAGTTTTCCTGGGAAGAGTTTGAGTCGGGCATCAAAGAGTAGGACCTTTTGACCAGGATGAAAGATCTTTCTCGAGATGTGTTTGTCGTGGAAGGCTTTAACCCGCTCCTTGTAGATTTGCGAGTTCTCGTACGCGTCTATGCGTAATTCATCGATCTCGCTGATTTGGAGTTTTCTGTGGGTCCCAGCCTTGGAAAGATCTAGATTATAGTTCCGTACTGCCCAATAGGCTTTATGCTCCAGTTCAACGGGAAGGTGGCATGCCTTTCCGTACACCAGTCTAAAGGGAGACATGACTAATTGGGTCTTGTGGGCGGTCCTATAGGCCCACAATGCTTCCGGAAGTCGGGACGACCAGTCCTTCCTGTCAGGTCGAACAGTGACTTGCAGGATTTTCTTGATCTCCCGATTAGACAGCTCAGCTAGACCATTAGTTTGGGGGTGGTAAGGAGTAGAGATTCGGTGAGACACCCCGTATTTGGTCATCAGTGACCTAAACTGAGCATTTGTGAAATGGGTCCCCCCATCAGAGATTATTGCACGAGGAATCCCGAACCTTGAGAAAATGTGTTGATGAATGAATTTGAGAACGATTTTGTGATCACAGGTTCGGGTCGTTATGGCTTCGATCCATTTGGACACGTAGTCCACAGCCAACAGAATGTATTCGAAACCATCCGAAACAGGAAAGGGGCCCATAAAATCAATCCCCCAAACATCAAAGATTTCGCATACTAGAATCGGTTGCATAGGCATCATGTCGCGATGGCTCATGTTGCCCAAAGTCTGGCAACGACTGCATGCCTTGCAATGACTGTATGCGTCTTTGAACAGTGTGGGCCAGTAAAAGCCGCACTGGAGGACTTTTGATGCGGTTTTATGCCCGGCAAAATGGCCACCGCATGCCTGGTCATGGCAGAAAGAGAGGATATTGTTGACTTCCCCTTCCGGGACACATCTCCGGATGATCTGATCGGCACCTATGCGGAAGAGGTACGGGTCTTCCCAAATGTAATACTTGGCCTCGGAGCGTAATTTGTCTTTCTTGGCCTTCGGCCAATCGGACGGGGTCTGATGAGATGCCAAGTAATTTACAATATTAGCGAACCATGGAAGGCTAGTACCAATAGTCAGCAGGTGCTCATCGGGAAAATGCTCCGTGATGGGTCCGGAAGGGTCAATTATTTCAGAAGGAAGACGGGACAAGTGATCAGCTACCACGTTTTGTTTTCCCGCTTTGTCGCGAATCTCAAGGTCAAATTCTTGCAACAGCAAGATCCATCGGATTAATCGAGGTTTCGCGTCCTTCTTCGCAAGGAGATGCCTCACAGCTGTGTGATCCGAGTATATGATGACATGGGAACCCAGAAGGTACGATCTGAACTTCTCTAGGGCAAATACTACAGCTAGCAGCTCTTTCTCAGTAACTGTATAGTTACGCTGAGCCTCATCAAGTGTTTTGCTGGCGTAGTAAATGACCACAGGTTTCTTGTCATTTTTCTGCCCCAAAACCGCTCCTACAGCGAAGTCGGATGCATCACACATGATCTCAAAGGGTTGAGACCAATCAGGGGACTGTAGGATCGGGGCTTGGGTGACTCGGTCACGCAGGATTTCAAATGCTTGAGTGCATTCCTTGGAGATTTCGAAGGGAACATCCTTGGAGAGAAGAGTGGTCAGGGGGCGTGCGATTTTTGAAAAATCAGGGATAAATCGTCGATAAAAATCGACATGCCCTAAAAAGGATCGGATGTCCCTGATCGAGCTAGGCATAGGAAGGTGAGAAATCAGATTAACCTTAGCTCGATCCACTTGGATACCTTTTTCCGAAATTGAGTGTCCCAGGACAATTCCCTCAGGCACCATGAAATGGCTCTTTTCCCAGGAAAGAACCAAATTCACATCGATGCACCGCCTGAGTATCTGGACCAAGTGTTGGAGGCAATCGTCGAATGATGCTCCGAAAATTGAAAAGTCATCCATGAAGACTTCCAGATAATCACCTACCATATCTGAGAATATGGCAAGCATGCATCGCTGAAAAGTAGCGGGTGCATTGCAAAGACCGAAAGGCATCCTTCGGAAAGCGTATGTTCCGAAGGGGCAGGTGAACGTGGTCTTTTCTTGGTCCTCAGGATGGATTGCCACCTGGTTATAACCGGAGTACCCGTCAAGAAAGCAGAAGAACCTATTTCCCGCTAGTTTTTCGAGAATTTGATCAATGAAGGGTAGTGGGAAATGATCCTTCTTCGTGGAGGAATTGAGTCGACGGTAATCTATACAGACTCTCCACGAGTTGGCTAATCGGGTAGGAATGATTTCTCCGGCCTCAGTCGTTATAGTGGTGAGTCCTGCCTTCTTGGGCACGACCTGAATTGGGCTCACCCAACGACTATCGGAGATCGGGTAGATGATCCCGGCATCTAACCACTTGATGATCTCCTTTTTCACGACCTCCTGCAGATTGGGGTTTAAGCGTCTCTGCATTTCACGAGAAGGTCGTGTGCCCTCTTCTGAATAGATATGATGAGTACAATAAGAGGGACTTATTCCAGTCAAATCATCGAGAGTCCATCCGATGGCTCTGCGATGTTGCTGGAGGACAACAATCAGACGGGCTTCCTGTTCAGGACTGAGGTTGGAATTGATGATTACAAGAAGGGTCTGATTAGAACCCAAAAAGATGTATTTCAAGTGAGCAGGAAGGGGTTTCAGTTCGAGGATGGGGTTTTCAGCAGCAGCGGGTGGTTCAGTATAGATGTGAGGTTCAAGGGTGGGAGTTACTGGGTTGTTCATATCTGGATTCAACTCCTCTGTTTGCGGGTCAAGATCCTTCTGTGGTTGATGAGGCACAATCGAGTCACTCTGGAGGTGTGATTCATCAACCAAAGTCTTGATGTCACAAATTTGCTCGATGACGCCACAATTAACTCCTTGTTGGGCCTTAAATATATCAATTTTCAGTGTTTGATCTCCAAACTTAAGCTCTATTTGGCCCTCCTCACAGCTGATGTTGGCTCTAGCAGTAGCCAAGAAAGGTCTCCCTAGAATGATTGGTGTATCCCTAGGGTTCTCAGGTGCATCCATATCTAAGACTATGAAGTCCACTGGAAAATAGAAATCCCGCACTCTCACGATAACATCCTCGAGAATCCCTTTTGGTGACTTTATAGATCGATCTGCTAATTGTAATGTCACCTCAGTTGGTTTCAGCTCAGATTCCTCTAGATGGTCAAGTAAGGATGTGGGTATCAGGTTTATGGATGCGCCCAAGTCTAACAATGCTCTATCAAATTGGGTACCACCTATCTTACAGGAAATTAGGGGAGTTCCAGGATCTTTTGCCTTGGGTGGGAGTCTACTAAGGATTACAGAGCTGGCTTGCTCTGACAGAACAATTGGGCTCCCTCCCTTGGTTCGCGGCTTACGCTGGGGTGTACATAAATTCTTTAGAAATCGTGCGTAAGCTGGTACGTGGCGGATTGCATCCATCAAGGGGATGTTTATGTGGACCTGCTCAAAGAGCTTGACCAGGTCCTCCTCAGGGGCCACGGGTTTGGTGGTCTTCTTTCCCTTGGTCAGGGCCTCGGGAAACGGGATCTTGGTTGGTTCTTCTAGGATAGGTTCAGGTTGTGGATCTGGAACAGCGGTACCTTGGATAACTATCCTAGGGCCATGGTTATCAGGCTGGGAGTGGTGCGGGTCTTGAGTTGTCTTACCACTACGTGTTGTTACAGAATTTAATCCGGCCTGATTTTGGTTTGGGTTTGGTAGGAGGGGTGGCTGCTGCTGAAATCCTGCATAAGAAGTTGAGGCTTCCATCTCGTCTGGAGATGGAGCAGTAGGAGCCTGATAAATCCATTGGGCGTGGCCTAAATTTGGATTCATAACGCGCTTCTGGGTTGGCACGTTATTTGGGTTAGGAAGAGGTTGGGAAGGGAGTGTGCCTGGTTGGCGAGAATTTGCCAACTGGGCCAGTTGAGTTTCAACTTCAGTAAGCTCGTCCTTGTGCTGTTTTTGAATAGCCGCATTCGTTTTTTGAATGTCAGCCAGAGTCTGAAGGATTAAGGACATTTGATCTTGATTTGGCCCTGATGAACAAGTATGGTTGGGCCGAGGCTGAGGCGGCTGGTAGTGATGAGAGGGCTGTGGGCGGGACTGAAAAGGTGGTCTTTGGGTTTGGGAATTTCCCGCCCACTGAAAATTGGGATGGTTTCGCCATCCAGGGTTGTAAGTGTTGGAGAATGGGTCGTTCTAGATGGCGTTGAGGTCCTCGCAGGTCTGAGGAACCTCCTGAGAATCAGGGAAAGGAGGAATGGAGTTCCCCCGGCTGGTGTAGAAAGGATCGGATGATCTTCCAGTCCAAGAATCAGATGGGGATGGATATGGATCCATCCCAGGGGAGGATCGGTGGAGGATGTTTTGCACAGTCTCCTGTGTGGAAGGAGGTTGTGCAAAGGAGTTACGCGCAGAGGTGGCTCGCTGCAAGTGCTGAGTCAGCTCATCCACCTTCTTTTCAATGATTGAGACCTTGTCCAATCGAATGGCCATTAATTCCAGGTCGACTGATGCGGACAGGCCCTGCGTCTCATGTGCTCCCTTAAGATTCGTCGCTGCGTGGGTATTCGTCCTGTCGAATAATCCCATGGAGTCATTGTTGATGGAGTTCTCGCACATGTTTTCGAGAATCTCCCATACGGTGTCTTCATGTTGACCCATGATGTTTCCTCCGCAAGTTGCATTGACGAAAAGGCGGATGTCCTCACGGAGTCCCTGGTAAAAAGATTGGACTTGTTCCCATTTAGGAACTCCGTGATGGGGGCACTTTCTCATGAGATCCTGAAAACGATCCCATGCCTCATGGAGAGGTTCTCCTGATTGTTGAGTGAAGTGTGTAATCTGATGGCGCAAGGCGTTGGTCCGACCAACGGGAAAAAACTTTTTCAAAAATTCGGATTGAAGTTCTTCCCAAGTGTTGATCGGCCGGGTCTGAGTTTGATACCAATGGGCGGCCTTGTCCATAAGAGAAAAGGAGAACATCTTCATGAGAAGAATATCCCGATTTTGCGCATCTGATCCAAAAGTGTGGGCCAGATGCTTTAGCTGTTTGATGTGCTGGAAGGGATCTTCAGAATTAAGCCCATGGAATTTAGGTATAGCATGAATCATGTTGGGCTTTAGTTCGGAATCAGGTCCTCCAGTCGGGATTCTGACTCGAGGCTCAATGGCCACCGCAGCAGGATTGTAGTGGTCCCGCATCATAGGACGCTGTGGTGGGTGCACGAAGTTTTGGAAGAGGTCATTGAGTCGCTGGAGCTGGTGTTCCAGATTATTTTCTTCCTCAACTGGCTGAGCCATGATGGGGGAAGAAGAAGAACTTGGTTCTGAATCAGAAGAAGAGAGAATAATGTGAGGGTGTTGCTGCACACACACGGGCGTCGAGGCTTGGCCTTGACGAGAGTGAATTTCTAATGGAGGTCTTAAGGGTGGTCCTAGGGACCTCCTTCCGTACATGCACAGTTGGGAGAGGTAAGTTAGAAGGTGCTGGACCCAATCAAGACACCCAAAAATGTGTTGGGTGACTATAGAGGTGCGGGGCAGATGGACCCCTTGATCAGAAAGATCGTCCACCTGAGAATTACCTGGGCAGCCAGAGAGGGAGAGTCCCGCGAAGACCCCTACACGGTAGAGCGTCCCCACGGGTTACAGGGTTTCCCCCACCCGACCTCTCTTGTCACTGCGGTTCCAGGTAGACCAGAATGGGGATCTTGACCTCTTAAGTCTACTAATTTTAAGATCAGGGTGCTTAAGGTTTCACTTGAACTTTAGTCTTTTTAAGTGCAAAGAGTGGCCTAATTTAAGGTTGGTTAACCCAAAGGGGTCAACTTTACCTCTTGTTTTCTTTGAGAGCTTTTTGGGTCCTTTCTTTTAGGGTCCAAGTGTTTAAAGAGAGAGCCAATTGTTTAGGATTTTTCTTGTTAATTATTTTCAATCAATGGCTTGGGCACACCTCTTTTGGATTTCCTCAATTCTTGATTAAGGGGTGTGTCTCTACTGAAATCCTAATGTTTGACCTTATGTTGGCTCTACTTGGTCCATTTAACTCTTTGTTGGGCAATTAGGGCTCAAGCAAGAATGTGTTAGCCCTTAAATACCCTTAATAGTGTGCAGGAGTGATGAGTTGAAAACATGCAACTCTTTATGGTTACTAAGTATGGAAGACAGGTTAGCCCTATATTGCTTGTTCTTTTCTTTTCTTCCTCTTTAGAGTTTTAGGGGTTAATATTGAGAGGAAAAATTTACCTGTCTTCGGAGTGGTTGTCGTGTGGTTGCTTGTCTTCTTGAGTTCCTGTAGCTGCACAAAAGAGAGGAGATTATCAGAAATTAAAAGAAACAGGAATGTTTACCTCTAGAATAGCCGTTGCTCCCCGGCAACGGCGCCAAAATGGAGTCGGTTGGTGTGACGACCGGGTTTTGGTTTGTTATAACGTTGTAGTATAGCCGGTTATTACCAACATTTCAAATATATAAATTTTTTACTCGGAAAATAAAAGAGTTCCCGAGGTCGAACTCAGGGAGCAAGTTGTATTCTAGAGATATACATGTTTCTTTTACAAAATAAAGAAAGAGAGAGGGAAAGAATTTGTTGTTCTCTTTGTTTTTTCCTCGTGATGCTCTTCTTTCTTTCTTTCTTCAGATCTCCTTCTTCTTCTTCTTTGTTCTGCAGCAGAGGTGATGCTCCTCTTCAGATCTTCTTCTTCTTCTTCCTTGGTTTCTGTCTTGGCCTCTCTTCTTCTTTTTCTGCAGTCTCTTCTGTGAAGGTTTCTTCTTCCTTGGCTCTGCTGCACTTCTTCTCTGCAGCCTTTCCTCTTCTTCTGCCTTGCTCAGCCTCTTCTTTAGAGTTTCTTCTTGTTTTTCCTCCCTGCGGCTAAGTGTCAGCTTCTTCTTTTCTTTTCAGCCAGGGACGTCACGCGAAGCTTTCTTCCTTAGCTGCTTCAGGCCGTCGTCTGATTTCCAAATCAGACGACTTAACTACCTGTTGCTACAGTTAGCTTCCTTCTTCTTCCGCGGGTCTTCTTCTTCGCCTGTGCCTGCACACTTCAGAGTTTTTCATCAGAGGCAAAACCTACTCTACCCTCCCCCCCCCCGCGTCTCTCTTTCTCTCTGAAACCACTCTTGGGAAAGCTCTCCCAGAGCTACCGGGTAACCGGGTTCGGGTCAGGCCCGGGTCCAGGCCCACCGGCGTGCGTGGTGGGCGAGGAGTGCAGGTCAGTCTTAAGTCGGGTCGGGTCGGTTCGGGTCAGGTCCGCGGGGCGTGAGCGCGGACGAGACCGGGTAACTGGGCGGGTGAAGGGGACCTCACCCCGTGTGCTGAGGCAGTAAGCCTTCAGCACTTTTGCATCTTATGTCGCTGCGGCTCTTCAGGCGTTTCCGAGGTGGGACTAAATGGCCCACCTCAATTGCGCGCCCGCAGCGGGGAATTCAGCAGGAGATGGCGGCGTCACGCGGAGCTTTCTTCCTTAGCTGCGAACCTGGTGTTTTGCCAAAACTCCTCGCAAGGCCTGGGAGTGAATCTGGGCTTGGCGCTGAGCGTGGCGCGCCAGTAGCTGCAGGCGGAAGCAGTTCCTCCTGCGCGTCAATGGCGGCGGAGGTCGGGTGGCCTGTTCACAAGAAAACGGCCTCTCGGCCTAATCAGAGAGTGCCAGGAGCTTCACCAGGGTGCGGCGAAGCTCGTGTGGGTGGTGGCGAGGCGCGGGGCGGCGTGCGAGGGCTGCCCTAGGTCGGACTGTGGGTAGGAGGATGGGTCTGTTCGGTGGGGTTGCAGAGGGTGATGTGGGGGGAGTGGCAGGGCGGAGGTTGATCAGGGTGAGGAGGCGGAGGTCCTGCGGTGGTCGGCGAGCCGTGTGGGTTGCTGAGGTGATGGGAGCGGCTCGCCGGAGGGTGGTCGGAGGCGAAGGGGGTGAAGGTGGTCAGGGTCGGTCGAGGGCTTAATTGAATAAATTGAAAGCGGGGAAAGAAAGAGGAGAAGAAGGGGAGTAGCTCTAGCTTACTTGCAGGGACGAAGGGGGAGGAACAGGGCGACAGTCGTATCGACTGTCGCCGGAGAAGACGATGCTCAGGGGAAGGGGCGGCGGCGAGCAGAGAGCCGGAGAGGCGCCAGCTGGGTGCGGCGTGGCGCGGGAAGAGCAGGGGAGGAAGTCTCTGCTGCTGGTATTGCGGCAGAGCGAAGAGGTGGAGGGGGAGGAAACCGCTGGAGCTGGTGAGCGTCTGCCGGAGGAAGAAGAGAAGAAAGTTGGGGATTTTCTCCGTCAGATCTAGGCTGCCCTGGTCGGTGGAGCAACGGGGGGTATTTATAGGGATCAAACAGGGAGGAAGGCGGAGGGAGACGACGTGTCTCCCTCGCCGGAGGATGGTCGGAAACAAGAACCCATACCGTCCGTGCGTTCGCACGGCCGGTATGGTGGGCTACAACGACCAGGGGGGTGTCCCTGCGACGGCTGACGACGCAGGGCACCCCCGGTTTACTTGCCAGGTCCCCCACCTCACCCTGCGCGGCGCCATGCTCCGCGCAAGGTCGCCGGAGCATGGTGCTGGCAGGTTTTGCAGGAGGGACCTGATTGCAAAGAACGAAGGAGAGTTAGGGGCCAAAATGCGAGGGTTCAAAAGTTGAGGGCCAAAGAGTAAATATATGAGGACCAAAGTGTAAAGTCGGTCAAGGAGGTTTCTTCTTAGGCTCAAGTTTTTATACATGACTAATTAGGACCTAAGGAATCTGATGGTGAATTTCATTTTCATATTAAACCTTGTTTGACCGGTCAATTTGCGCAAAAACCCAAATTAAGTTATTAATTGGGCATGGTTCTCAATGTAGGTCAAAATGGGTTCTAAAGGCTAAATTGAAGGTTCTAAACCCTAGAGATTATTTTTCTATGAATTTTAGAGGATTTATTCTATTTTTACTTTGCCTCGAACCTTGTGAATTGAAGTGGGTTGTTTTAGGGTTACAGATTTATCATTTAGTTTCTTGGAATTGCTGTAGCCCTTGCTAGATCATTTCATCCCACTTTTATTCTTATTAAGCTGCTTTGACCTATGTTTGGGCCCTGAATTACCCTGTATGCAGATTATACTGGTGAAATTGCATTTTTACCCCTTATGACTTATTTTCTCCTTAAACTCAGAATTCTCTGAGTTAAGCCTTTCCTTGAGTTATGTAGGAGCTTTTATCCTTTGTATTGGGTCAAAATGAGCTAGTTATGGCTCATGATGAGGTTCTCATCAGAGCCACCCTCGCATCCACGCCCAAGCAGGGATGGTGTCCCCCTCCCCAACTCACTGTGCAGCCGCTTGCATGTATGCGTGCCTGCTGCGCGCAAAGCAGAAGCATGGGTGCATGAATCTTCGTGCCTCCTCGCCTCAACTGCATGCACACACCCCTTCAAGTGCATCTCCACGTGCACCGCTACCTCCTTCACTGCCTGCTTAGCCATCCGCGCGCACACGCACCAGTGGGGTTGCTGCGTGCACCGACCTCCATGCTCCAGCTCCTCGTTGTGCATTACACCCCAGCCCCTAGTGCACGCCCACCAGTGCCCCTTCGGCGCACTCACTCGCTTCTAGACCATGCGCACAGTGCCTTTGCGCATGCATCCTCTGCACAGACCACGCGTGCCTCCTCACCTTGTCTCCAGCAGAGCAGCAAGAGCTCCAAGCTGCTCCTCTAGTAGCTCCGCTCGTGCACGTCTGCTCGCTGCGCCTCTGCCTGCACACATCTCTCACGCATTGCCCTCCACGCCGTGCGCAGCAACCATCCCCAACTGCACACGCGTGCACCTTCTTGCAGTCCAACATCATCGTGTGCCACCATCTCTGTTCCCTCGTCTCCGTAGGTAGCAAACAGGGGATGCAGCTGACACCCACCATCCATTCCTTCGCGGTGCCGCCATCTCCAGCCGCCATTCTTCAAACCACCACCACCATCGGAAGCGGCTCAGAGGTCTTATCCTTCACCGTGAATCTCGCCTCCAGTCGTTGCCTGCCGTGCACTCACGCCAAGCACGAAGGGAATCCTCTATTCCACTCTCAATTAATAATTACATTAGCTACCATTGTAAGGTTTTTATTAGTATTATATTGTGCCACATTGCAAAATATATCCTTCAGATATGCATACTTGCTATTTCAGCATTAGCTTTTGTTGTTTACTTAATCTGAAAGCGATTTTGACTTGGTTTCTTGACGAAATTTATCGTGAACATCTATTTTTAATCCTTACAAGTTTTAATAAGCCATTGCCTCCCTGTGGATACGACCCACTCTTCTCGAATGGTTTATTTTAATTGTTTTGATTAGTCGATTTTCCACCACTTAGAAATACAATGACAAATCTTCTTAATCATCATTTTCGAAAGCGAAAATCGACTCGTCAAGGACGTATGATTGATGAGTTGCCCAGCTGGAGGCGTTAAACTCAGCACATATACATATATACATGGCATATTTCATTTTCGCATAATGTTTTGCATATTGTTTTGCATATTGTGTATGGCAATGCAGTAATGACATGAGCTTAATGACAACTTAGAAGCAGTTACAGGTGATTTCTATCCATATACACTCATCCTTATTTCTTTTATTCATGCATGAGGACATGCAAACACTTAGGCATGGGGGAGGGGGGGTAGTCCATAAAAACTGAAAATTTTCTACCAACAATTGGTGGATTAGGTCGCTTTATCGAGATGCTTTATTAGAGAATTATTCTTTAGTAGATTCTTAAACTTAGAATCTGGTATAATTTCATACTTGCATGTAGAATTTGCAATGGATCCACTATGAAAATAGATAGACATCTCTAGTTTGTCGAGAAGAAGCATTGCTTCTTCTCCTAAACCCTTGGACATCAATCATGGAGTTAGGTGAACCATCTTCTAGTAGATCCACCAAAACATACGTGAGATGAGAGTAGAGAGTCTACTAATGCTCTAAGGCTAGTGTAAGGAATCTTTAATCTTTAATAATTGAATAATGATACTCGGAGATGGGCATAGTTTTCACTCTCAGTTCTTGCATACTACATTTGTAAGAAATTCCATATGAGAGCCACCAAATAAGGAAAAAACACAGAGAGCGGGTTTTGATAATACGAGGACTGAGGTGGATGGTCACGACCATCCTCTACAAAATCCTCGGCTGAAGAAGGGTATTATTGTTAAGGTCAGAAATACGTCGTCTTATCCATTCCCTACCCGTTGCCAAGAGTAGGCACTTCCACCAAATAAGCCACCCAAGATCCTCTTGGTCATCCCCAAAAAAAAATCCCAAATAATGCCTCATGAATAAAAGTATATATGTTGTCTTGAATTGTTGCATTAGGTTGGTAATGGCATTGTGCTAGTAGATATATATATATATATAAAGAAAAAGAAAAAGCATACAAAAGGGATATTTGCCTGTGAAAAAAAGAAGTGTTATGTTAAGAAGTTTGAATTATGTAAGTCAAAATGTTTTGAGGCAAAAACACTTACCACCCTCACGAACCGCCAAATACAACCTAAACTTATTTTTCTGTGTTTCTGACTGCCTGAATACGAGCTGAGTCTGACTTAGTTGTAGGGTTATCAGAACCTAATTAAAGTGTAATGCCATGAGAGACCACCAAATACAGTGCAAATCTGGTAAGATGTGAACTCAGGAAGAAAAGAGAGAGAGAGAGAGAGAGAAAAGAAAAGTAAAAAAGATTAAAAAGAGCACAGTTTTCTAGCCCTTTTCTAAGTTAAGTTATTCAATAATCTAATAATCTAGATTCTAAAATACATGTCTCTATGTAGCACCAGAAGCGAGTGAGCCACCAAATACAAATCCAGTTAAATCAGACGTCTTCTACCTAAGCCAAAAGCTGGGGCTAAAATTAGAGAATATTTTATATCCCCGAGAGAGGAGGTTTGCCTATCCCAACAGAACTTTACTAGGGTTCAAGTACAAACTTTAAATGTGTGTCGACTCTTCACTTGGATCCGTTGCAGAAGCTACAACATGATATATTCATGGTTACCTGGATTCTAAATTGTTGGACGAAACAAAAAGAAATAAATCTTAAGTTTAACTCTTGATAAAATTCATTGCACTTGCTAGGGACTAGCAAGATTTAGGCATGGGGGTATGACTGCACATCAATCATAGGGCTTAATTCGCTTGAATTAAGCCAGAACTTAGCTTAACATGAACATTCTGCATGCATACGCATCGTATTCTGCATTGTAGTTGATATATGTGTTTTATGCATAAAACTATGCTATTTGAGAGGTATCACTCATTGCAGGTAATTCGAGGCTGCAGATGACCGATCCAACTGCATGGATCTATTCAGAACTACGACGGGAGTCCAACGCTTCCAAGATCGCATTAATCAGACTCCCGTAGCACCCTAGGGAATCAGCAGAAGATCAAGAGCCAAGGTATAAATTAAAGAAGATCTAGATCTCAGATGACAAATCCAACCATGTGGATGGATCTGGATCGACGTTCGCAGTCCAATGGTGTAGAAATCAACTTAATCAGAGGCCTACGTCATTAGATACAAGAAGAAGATGGACGGCCACGATGGCGCCACGTGGCACCATTGTAGCCGCCCCCTCACTGTGCTCCAATTGGGAAGGAGAACCGCAGGCCATTGGATCGTCATCCAACAACTGTGATCGCACCATCACAGCCGCCTCAACCACCTCATCAAAAGAAACGAGATCACGACTATTGGATTCCCATCCAACGACTGAGAACGTGCGCCAATGAAACCTAAATGCAACCAACTCATGGGAGTAGCGTGTTGGTTAGCGTTGTCTCCTTGAGACGAGCGACCCAGGATCAAAGCACACTTCGTGGGGATTTAGGAGAAGCGACGCCCGCAGACGAAATTTGACCGTCGAACCTCCATCGAGTGCCTTGGCGGCGAACGTGTGGTGGATGCAGAGGCATTGGATGCTGACACGTGAGATGATGCATGCGGAAACATGCGAGAGCACACTTTAGGATTTCAAATGTGCGATGGAGCGTGCGTTTAAGCCGTCCGATCTTATGATTGGACGACTGAGGTTAAAGTGCTCTAAAGAGGTGAGCAATGAAGGAGAAAAAATGAAGGGTGTGCGCGGGTGATCTGCAACTATGCGATGGAGGATCGATGCTCCACGGAGTGCCACATGGTAGCATCAGAGCGAACCAAGGGAAAAAGAAGGATTTAGAAGGATTAATCAGGGCTATTGATCTCCCAATCAACGGATCTGATTAATCCAAGGCATTTGCATGGATTTAAGGGACTAAATGCCCTCTTTGCCCCCCACCAAAGCTATAAAAAGAGGCAAAAGGGCCCCCCTTTAAAGGCATTCTCTTCATTCTCTTCTTCATCCTTCTTCAACCTTTCCTTCTTCTTCTTCTTCCCATCTTCTCTGCATCTGTCTCTGCATCTCCGTTTGAAGCATTCGTTGGGCCACCCCGACAGATCGTTGCTGCTCTTCCCAACCTCTCCAAAAGGCCTCCATGAACCACCCGTGGTGCCCTTGTTTTGTTATAATAGTAGTTTGTTTATTTTATGTTTTATTCAAATGCATGTATCAAATTTATGTTCAATCTTTCCTTGTGATATAAATATTGTGTTTGATTGTTCGTTTTACTTAGCCTTTATATTTGAAATAAATGCATGAAATCAATAGTGCTTTCTGCCTCCCTGTGATCAACCGAGACTCACCAGTTCCATTAATTATTTGCTCGAGACGTATTTCACGCTATACTACAACGCGTTCATCTTTTATGTGATCTACGCTGCGAACAATGGTCCATCCTTTGATGGACATAATGATAGTCATTGGGATCCTTTTTACTCCTACTATTGGAGTATTGGCCTGGTTAAGCCCCAAATTAGTGAGCAGAATCTAGAAGTGAGATTTGCCTTGCCCAATATCCCACACACCATAGAAATACCCAACCCACCCTCCCTGAATGATTTTAACGGTTGGATAGAAACTCCTAGGTACTATAAGCCTGAGCCTGATTTCTCTCCTAATAGTAATGATGACCTCTCCTCCATGAAGATGGAAATATAGAAAATGCAAGACGGAATGATCGAATTATTAGGAGAATCTTTGAGAGCAGGCAAACAAGGAAAAGAAGACATTAGCCACCTAACTTACACCGTTGAGGATGAATTCCATCCCTCTATGCTAGATGCATCTCTCATGGGAAAGCCACGCCCTAAGTTGGAAGGGAATTGTGGGGATTATGTAAGGGATAATAGCTACTTTTCGAGGATTAATTTTGAACCTTCCCTGCTAGATGACACTTTCTTGAGAGGTCCACGCCTTAACTGGGAGGAGGATATGAATGAAAGTAACTATGCATTGGATGAAGAAAGGTGACAACCCGAGGAAGATGATGATCAAGTTGAGTATCCACCTGAATTATATTGGAGTCAAAAGAAGGGAATGATTGTACCATTGGAAGACCTCGACCCAGATGATAGCATTTTCATGACATTTGATGAAGTGGGTTGATCGGGATTTTTCGCTTGCAGAAATAATGTATCAGAAAAATATGTCGTCACAGTAAAATCATGTGATGGAAAATCTCCAATAAAAAATTATTAAAAATATGCTGACATTGAACCACAAAATCAGGTATTATCCACGGGGAGGCATAAACCAATAAATTACCAATATTTGCAGTGGATTATTCAAATGTGTTGTACGAGTCTAAATGATGCGAAATCGATTCGGTGATAAGTTGTTGCATCAAATGAGATCAAAGATGACTTGAATGGGCATTCACACAAATTATATAGAAGCAGGAGGGTTTGAGAGCAATTACCCACAATATAAAATATTCTATCAAAAATAATAACTCTTCAACCATATTCATTTCATCTAATTCCCCCTCTCCTGTAGCAAAATAGGGGAGATGGATTTCCTTGCTTGCCTGCACATGGGGAGCAGCGATTGGTGGCGTGGCTTTTCGGAGGAGTAGGCCCGAAGGAGACGATCACTCTGGTGGTGGTGCGGCGGCCCGCAGTGGTTGGAGATATTCCTGGTGACGAGGAAGAGATGCGGCCGTAGTGGGCTGTTGTCGTTGTCGAGAGCCGCTGTAGGCGGTGTGTGGGGGGTGATGGCTGACGGTGATGAACGTAGGAGAAGGTTTAGCTATGCGTGGGCATCGTGATGGTAGTATATGCATTGAGATCGACAGCCTAAGGTGGCTGAGGTGATTTCTGGAGAATGGTGGCCAATGGGTTCTTCGTGAGTGGGAAGTAGCATGGGTGGAGGTTGTGGTGGGTTGAAGAAGAAGAAGAGAAGAAAAGAAGAGGTGCGGGGGTGGTCTGATGGTGTTGGTGGTGAGGATGGTCGTGGTAGTGATCTCTGTCACCGAGTGGTAACATGGTTTCACTCAACTCAATAATTAAGTTAATTTCACTTAATTAAGAGGAGAAGTCACTTAGGTTAACTCGAAATTGTGTCGGTTGTGTAGTATAGGGTCAAATTAACCTAACATTTTAGAAATTTTTACTGGTTGAGTCCAGGTCGTTCACTAGGAGGTATAATAATTTTCTCCAAATTCACCAATTTTCTTTTATTTCTTTATAAGTTTAGGAGGTATAAATAAGTTGAGTTTTAAAACATGAATTTTGTCAAAATATTTAAACTATAAAGAATATACAAAATTTCATATGAAAAACATATTTACTCAAAATGATGTTTGTTTTGCAATTTTATTTCAAAAGAAATTAAGGCAATTAAAAGTTATTCTATTAAAACATGCCTTTTTACAATTAAGAACAAAAAGTAATGATGTAAGAAAAATAATATCCTTCATTTATTTTCTTTAGCCTCTCATCTTCTCCTTTTCTTTTATTTTCTTCTCTATCTCGAGCTCTTTCTTACCTTTCTTCTGCTGTTCCTGCCTTCTTTTCTTCCCTTAGTATTCTCCTTTTGTTCCTTAATCTCTTTTCCTTAGTGCCTGTGCTCCTTTCTTCCTTAGCCTCCAGCTTCAACACTTAGCATTTAACAACCATCGGCTTCTCTTTTCCTTAAGTCCTTCAGCTGAACCGGGTTTTTTTTACTTTTTTTTACCAAAATTTATTTTATTTGCAGCGAGGTCCTTTCGAGGATACACAGCACCCTGAGACCAGGGTGGGACTAGACCCTACTCCATCCTCGCCTAATCTCAATTAGGTTCATTTTCGGTTTATTTCATATCGGTTCACAGTCTCGAGCCAATTTGGTTCAACCTGGCCTCCCAGGCCTCTCGCCCTCCCAGGGCACATTCGCTCACACCCCCAAGGGCGCACACCCACAGGCACACAAGCCCGCACACACACACATATGCACATGCTCAGATATGATCAGATTGGTAACCAGTGCGTCGAGCGCTGACGACTGAAGGGGCCATACAACAAATTGCTTTTATTACCATGCACGCGCTCAGAATCCGACGATGTGGGACTATCTAGCCCCTTTCAGACCCAACTTCAAATGATCATAACTTTCTACCCAGCGCTCCAAATCGAGTGATTTCAAGTTTGTTAGAAAGCTCTAAGATAGATCTATGCAATTGCAGGGTCAATTTAAGGTTTTGAAGATGTTTTCCTCTTCAATTTGAAAGATGAAATCAGGGGTTCCTACGGGTTATTTAAATGCTTGGAAATGGTTTTAATGTCACAGAGTCCTTAGATGGACTTTTCTTTCTTATTTAAAGGTCTGTACAAGTTCTGCAATTAATTCCGCATCTGTTAGAGTAGGTTTTAAGCTCTTAAGACCTTCAGACAGTGTACAAAAGGTTGAAGCTTCTCTGAAAGCTTCAGAGTTCAGATCTTCAGACTTCATTATGTGCAACAGACACTTAAGAATGCTTCTAATCAATTTAAACTAATTCTATGTGTTATAATTAACTCATCAGGGTAGGATTCAAGTTTATATTTCAACAAAATGGTACTGTTGTTGGTTTGGGTTCGAAAGTAACCCAAATTGAAAGGAACTAAAATCCTATCAAAATACATGTTTGAGCTCAGTCAAATCTCTCTAAAACAATCCAACAGAATCTCAGAATCTATTTAATCCTCTCAATTCCTCAGATTGAGCTCAGATTCAAAATATCAAACTCATGTTGACTGTAAAGGCACAAAAGTTGACTTTCTGTTCAAAGCATTCTCCCAAGAAATTAAAGCCTCAATTAGAGTCTCCTCAACATTAGAAACTTATTCAGATCTTCAGGTAAGTTTCTGACTCTTATTCCTAGGGTTTCAGGCTCGCTGCCTGAACTTGAAAAGGTGTGTGTTCGACAGAGCTAATGGAAGGTTGTTATAGTGGAATGAGGTCATGAACAGCTTCAGTGCATTGCACTGAAGCTTTTGAGTTCCTTAAATGCATTTTATATCTCTCTATCAGACTTCTCCAACTTTGCCGGAGTTGGAGAAGATGAAGTCAAATCTACAGCTTCAGTGGTTAAATCCTCAAAGAAACATTCTTAAAATAATCAGTGATCCATTTAATATCATTCTGCAGCTTCTCAACAAGTTCTAGAGGCTAAAACACAGTTTTTTCTCGCCAGAGCTAGTCGGAGCTCAGGTGAGTCCATAAAATATTTGAAATTGTGTACAGATTGTTAAAACTTACCATTTTTGATTTAGAAAAGATCCTGAGGTTACAAGGAACCTTAGTATCACATTTAATTCTTCATTTGTTTCTTTAAATGTAATATTTGACAGTGAGTTTGTTTTCTTAAAGGATCTGAGTGGTTAAAGCTCAGGACTTGTTTAACCACTCAATTGAGAGGTTACAACAAGTCAACAGATGTTTATATTCATAAATATATATTTAATTTCAGATTTGAGCCACTATGGATAGCGAGCTCAGGAACTTAATTATATTTGGGCGTTTAATTTATGTGTGGTATTTATATGTATTATAGTGTCGATTAGGGTCCATAAGTGGTGGATAGATGATGAAGAACCCAATGGAGGTGGAATTAGGTCGATTACTGTCACCCTTGACAGTGATAGTAGTCGGTGGAGGTGAAATATGAATTAGGCGATTAGGTGATTCAATTAAATGATTAAATGATTTAGAAATGATCATGGAAGTTAAAGGAAAGTGGACAGCAAATTAAAAAGACAAGATTAAAGCTTTGGCGAGCTCAAGGAACTTGCCGGAGTCGGAGAAGATGAAACTAAAATCTGACATTAACTCTAATCTAACTACCTAAACTAACTAACTAAGCTAGCCTACTCCAAATCCTACTCCTAATCTACTGTTACTTGGACGAAGAGGTCAATAGGGTTTCGTCGAAGTCTCATGGCGGACGACGAAATCAGAGGATGAAAGAAAGATCTCCAGTGGGTGGATTTGATGTCATGTGGAGGATTCCTTGGGTCGGCACCTATGTCAGAGACACGGAAGACCACGGTGGATCTCCATGGCTGATTAAGATGGATGGAGGAAGTCGGAAAGTGGAATGGGAAGTCACCGGAGTTTTGGACGAATAGCCTATTGGGTCGGCTGCAGTGTTAGAAGAGGGAAGGGAGCCAACTTGAATAAAATCAGAGGTGTGAGGGGGTATTTATAGCAGTTAGCGGTGAAGAGAATGGCAGGGTCTGGCCGAAGGAGCTTGAGGAGCTTAACCTCCATCGTCATCTCCGATAATAGTGAGGTTATCTCTCGCTGAAAAATAGGATTCGCAGTTAATCCAGACTGGTGGATGAAGTAGAGGTGGTGAGCGCAAGCTGCAAGAGCTTGGACAAGGAAAGATGATGTCGGCAGGGCAGTAATCGCGCGGTGGGGTGACTCTCTGCCGCCAGCCATTCATTCGGCTGAATTAGAAGAAGAAGACAAAGAGGGACTTAAATGAAATAAAACTTAAGGACCTGTGTGAGAAATAAGGACCCGATTGTAATGAATATTAAGGACCAAAATGTAAACCCAGGTTTTAAAGGTTTATTTTAACTTAGATCTTTTTCAACTTTTTATATATGTTAGTAAATAAGGTAAATATTATGTTTACACCTTGAATTTACATTTTTGACCTTTTTAGGTTAATTTATTAGATTAAGTAAAATCACTTAAGTTATTATATACTTAGGTTTACATTAAGTTTAAGTTACTTAACTTACTAATTAAGGGAATGATTAATAGGATTTCGAGTCCAATTATTAACTAAATTGTGAATAATGTTAATTGAATGATAAAATTCCATTTTTAACTTATTTTAAGGTCCTTGACTAAATATCCCTTATTTTAGAATTAACCCTTATATATTCATAACCTTAGCTAATTAACTAGGAAGACTAGTTAATTAGGGGTAATTAGAGATCATGATGAGTGTCTCATCATACCCCCAAGCCAAAGTTTTGTTAGTCCCTAGCAAAATTAACTAAGACTATGATGATTTAAAGCACTTGGGTTTAAATCATTATAAATAGTAACTATGTAAAGGAAAGTTTAGGTCAGAAATTTTTAAGGTTAAATATAAATGATTAATGTATAGAGCACATGTGAAAATTTTCTTACTTAGATTTATACTTATAACATTTTCAAAACACACTTAAAATAATTTTTTAACAAGAATTTTATTCAGAATTAGAATTCTTCAAAAAACTCTTTAATCTTTATAACTATTCTTAACTCAAATTAGAATACAAAGTGTTTTAAGAAAACAAAACATAAGAATTGAGAATTAAATTTTAACTCAAAAACTCAAATAGATTTAAGTTAATCCCTTGTTTATGATATTTGACTTTTATCAATATAAGTTTAAGCAAATTAACCAGATACTCATTATTAATCAAACTTAGAGAAGTAAAACTCTAATTTACTAGCCTACAACACTAAAGAATAACTTCTAGACCGAGGATTCTGTCAATTCTTCTCCTTTAGGTCTCAACTTAAAATCTTCAAAACCCAATTTCTTAGGGTTCACTGCCCAATACAAAGGTTCAATAGCTATGATTTTAAAACATCTGTGCTTAGTGAAGAGAATTTTCCTAAAGACATCCAAAGTTGCAAAAATCCAGATCTTAAGACATCACTTTCCAATCCCAATTATTCCAATTCAAGCCTTTGGCTTGGCCTTACTCAGGTTTGGTTGCTTTCTCCTCACCAGTTTTCCATCCCGAGGTCAACACTTTTTATGTATATCTCCCTGGTGGACCACAGGATCTCTTATTCCTAATATTTTTTTCTCCATATTTTTTTTTTCTTTTTCTATAGGTTAGAACACCCATTTGTAGCGAGGTATTCTTCTTATTTGATGGAAGGAAGGATAGCATCCATTTGTAACGAGATACTTTTATTTATTTGTGGAAATACTGCATAAGTATCCATTTTTAACAAGGCACTTAACTGTAGGATGTTTTATTTATTTTTTTCTTTTCTTTTTCTTTTCTTTTCCCCCTTCTCATTTTTCTTACTAACTTTATTCTCCAAATCCTTTTTCTAGGTGAGTGGCACATCCTTCACCCTTTCAAGAACTGTCCCGCAGAAATCCTTAGACTAAAGAGGATTCAGAATTGATCTCTTAACCTTTGTGTTTTCACGGTCTCAGATGTCAACAAGGCAATTCTATGTGTGTGAATTTTAGATGTTTAGGTTACTTAGCTCTCAAACCAGAGCTTGGACAACAAAGCCCTTTACTCTTAGGTTCTTCAAATTCTTAGTTTCCTCCTATAGGATTCGTCAAGACAAAATTTACCAAGTCTAGTTATTTATCTCAAGCTTGTAAGTTTTGTAAACTAAAATTCTACCAACTCTCTATTTAATTAACTTTGAATATCTAGCTTTTTACTTAACTTTATGATAAAATCAAATTTTCAAAAAGCAAAAGGATTACTTAATCTAATTGATTAAAAAGTTATAATTCAATTCCAAACTTAAGTTTAAATCTTAACACACTTAGTTTCTTAATTCCAGCAAGAATAGAAAAACAAATCTTAAAATGATTTAAAAGATTCCTAATTCAAATAAAATCTTATTTTAAAAATTTTAAAACACAAAAGTGTGTTTTTACAAAATGTTTAAGTAAAATCTAATTAAGAATTGAATGCTCTTAAATATTCTAAATATATTCTATATACATTTTAAACTTCTGACCTAAAAGAAAATTAAGCTCTTAATTATAATATATATACAACATTCTTCTTCTTTTCTTCTTTATTAAAAATGAGTATTCCCCTCTTATTATTTTTATGAATTTTCTTTTCAAATTTTTGTATTTATATATTTTTATTTTTATGTATATAAGATTTTCCAATTTTTATGATTTTTTTTCAAAAATTTCTCAAATTTTTATGAAAATTTTGAATTTTTTTAAATTTTTTTATCATTTTTAGAATTTCTATTTATTTAATTTTAGTGGATATTTAATTTTTATGTGTTTTTATTTTTTAACCCACACATAAAGTGAAAATTTCACTTCAACACACCCCCAAGCCAAAATTTTACAATGTCCTCATTGTAAGAAGGGTGAAAAATATTACACTTCATTTAGTATAGGGTGATGGAAAGAGTTATATAGAGGAGATTAAAAATCTCTGTGCGTACGATTTCGATTCTGACCGAAGGCCAGAGTGGTCAGTAGGACTAAATGGAGCTAATCAATATGATATGAAGTGAAATTTTAAAAGTAAGTGTATAAGAAAATCAAAAAGGTAAAAATAGGAAACAGCTATATACAAATGCTAAGTTTTACGCCTTTAGCTAGGCGTAAACCCTAGTAAAGAACTCCTAAAAAGAATAGGTATACGATAAAAATAGAGGAGTTATGAAAGAATTAGATCAAAGACAATAGAAAACAGATTAGAAACCACCCAATCAAAACTCGTCCAGAAATTGCCTAGAATAGATCTCGCAGATCCTAGAATCAGATTCTCATAAAAATCTCAAAATGATCAGAGTGAAAATCATGTGAAGTATAGATCTGATTTAGGTTGAGATGTAGAATGTTTAAGATTAAGGCAATTTAAAAGATGATTCCACCAAGTTTAGAAGATCAGCAAAATCAGTTTTGGCTCTCAATAGTAGGTGGGTCATTTTGACACAAAATAGGTTGCTGATGCGGGTTTGATGGGTTATTTTCAAGTAGTATGGAGGACGGGTAGTGATTAGAATCAAAGGCCTGATTAATGAAATGGACTTGGCCTTGATTTTGTCTAGGTTTTGGCAGATTCCTAGGATTCAGAATTGGCTGAGATGGAAGAGTACCTGGCTGATGAGATTCAACCAAAAGCATGATTTGATTTCGTAAATCAGCCAACTCTACCTTACATTGCCTATGGATCTCAGCGAGAGCTTCAGCATTTTGTCGCTAACTCTTTGACACAGCTCTTAAAATCTGATCTAGCTGTGTATCTCTATTAGGCCTAGAGTAATTCTACATACTCATCGGGTTAGGCCTTAAATTTGATTGCTGAGGAGGCAAAGGAGGTGGGTTAAAATGGGTCTGATTCGAATAATTTGGTCTTTGATTTTGATTTGGATCAGCCCAAGAAAAATTTGGGTGGCTTCTCCATCCATGATTATAGGTATTTGAATAAAGGTTTGGTCTTGGAATATTTTCATGGATGGCGTGTAATCCTAAAAGATATGGCATGCTTTTTGCAACAGGAAAGGGTGGGGAAAAGGGTGGGTAAGATTGTGGGACAAAGGTCCCTCCTTGGGTTGGTGAAGGAGTAGATAGAAAACCCAAGGAAGATGGATCTCTAGAATCTAGATTATTCACAAATTCCCTCCCTGTGGGAATTTGCAAAACAGGTGAATACGCGGGATTCGTAGCAAGTAGAGGCGTAAGAGTTTTCATTGTGTTTCTAACCTCGTCGAGATGCTTTGCTACGATATTGACTTTGTCCAATTTTTCTGCAATAATCTCTAAATCCTTTGAACTGGATGGATTATCGATCTCGTGAATGCCCTTATGTGGATTTTGATGATTCGTATTTGCGCCTCGCGTAAATTGTGACATTGATGCATTGTTGATCGAGTTTTCTGCCATCCCTTCAAATAATTCTAAAGCGGATTCTACGTCGCGATTTAGAAAATTCCCTCCACAAGTGGCATCGACTAGATTGCGAATGCCCTCTTGTAAACCATAATAAAAGATATGCATGAGTTGCCAACAAGGGATGTCATGATGTGGGCATTTCCTTTGCAATTCATGAAAACGTTCCCATGCTTCATGAATTGGTTCTCCTTGGTTTTGATTGAAAGTAGTAATAGCTCGCCTTAAAGCATTGGTTCGACCAATAGGAAAGAATTTCTTCAAAAATGTGGATTCGAGTTCAGCCCAAGTTGAGATTGGTCTTGCTATAGTTCTATACCAATAAGCTGCTTTATCTTTAAGGCTAAAAGAGAACATTTTCATTAGTAGGATTTCCCTATTTTGATTTCGAGGACCAAGAGTTTGAGATAGATTTTTAAGATCTTCAATATGTTGAAATGGATCCTCGGATGCAAATCCGTGAAAGTAGGGGATTAAACCTACAATATTTGGCTTTAATTCTGGATCATTCTCCCCAATAGGAATCCTAACATTAGTCTCTACTTGTGCATTGGATGGGTTATAATAATCTCTAAGTAAAGGCCTTGGATGATTGATCAGTAAATCAGGATTTTCAAAACCCACCTCAGGTTGAGGTGAAGAACGGGTTTGAAGAGTCTGTAAATTATTTAAGGCTGCTGTTAATAGATTAATTTGTCTTGTTTGCTCTAGCATTCTAAGGTTCTGGTTCAGAAGCGCCTCATGAACATCAAAAGGTGGCATCTCCCCTTTACTAGAAGAAGAAGGGATCTCGGGATTAAGATTTTGCATTTGATCCATAGAAGTAGATGGATCAAATGGGGAAACCATTGGTTACTTATTTGCAATCGGCCTAGGATCACCTATCAATGGTGGTGCAAGAGGCGGATGCAAGGATCACCTCCCGTCCATAAACAAAAAATAATGTGCAAATGCACACACACACCATCGATAAGAAAACAGTGGCACAAAAAACCCGCAAAACAGCGTAAAAGACGCAGGTTTTTCTCCTTTCAAAGGAAAGAAGAAATTCCTAAGATACGCAAAATAATTTGACGCAAACAAATAGAGTAACAGTATCAAAATACGCATCCTAATTCGTGACTATGCAGGTGCGTACCTTAAAGCTCAAAGGTCTAAGGTCTAGGATCGAGACCGCTCACTACTGGCTCCCCGGGGCTCTAGTAGTGAGACAGACTTATTGATCTTCAGCCAAAGCCCTAAGAGGTGTAAAGAGGAGAGATAGAAAAATAGACTCGTGTGATTCTAGTGATCGCGCTGTGTGCGCGATAGCATGCAACAGACGATAGCGATATAAAAACCCGCATGCATTTCTGCAATCAGATTTAAGTCACCAATTTTACTTCCTCTTTTTAATTCATCTTTTTCAAAAATATATCAACTAAACTACAATAGCTGCTTTTTATATCTTTTCAAACAAAAATATGTGGTCTTTTAAATTTCTCAAAGGACAGGGATCTACGCGGATTTTCTCGTATTTTTCCGTTGATGCAAGAAAAATAATTTAAAAATTCTCGAGTCAGATCACTCTAAAACTAGCAGAATAATGCACTCCTAAGAGTGTATGCCTATGTATATGCTGTTGCTAGTCAGATAGAGATGTATTTTTGTATTTTTTTAATTTCTAAATGCAACAAAAGAAAAGTATAAGAAATACTCACAAAAACAAAAATAGTAACATTGATTCCCGCCTTCTCTTGAGATCACCCGTAAAGGTAAACCTGAAAAGAAGACAGAAAATAAAAACAAAAATAAAACAAAACGAAATACACTAATTAGAACAAAAGTTAGTAAAAACAAAAAATATTTACAAAATAGCTCCTAATTAAACAATTAATCCGTTTAAATTTTAATGAATCAAAATATTACCTCCCCGACAACGGCGCCATTAAAATGGTAACGTGGTTTCACTCAACTTAGTAATTAAGTTAATTTCACTTAATTAAGAGTAGAAGTCACTTAGGTTAACTCAAAATTGTGTCGGTTGTGTAGTATAGGGTCTAATTAACCTAACATTTTAGAAATTTTTACTAGTTGAATCTAGGTCATTCACTGGGAGGTATAATAATTTTCTCTAAATTCACCAATTTTCTTTTATTTCTCTATAAGTTTAGGAGGTATAACTAAGTTGATTTTTAAAACATGAATTTTGTCAAAATATTTAAACTATAAAGGATATACAAAATTTCATATGAAAAACATATTTACTCAAAATGATGTTTGTTTTCCAATTTTATTTCAAAAGAAATTAAGGCAATTAAAAGTTATTCTATTAAAACATGCCTTTTTACAATTAAGAACAAAAAGTAATGATGTAAGAAAAATAATATCCTTCATTTATTTTCTTTAGCCTCTCATTTTCTTCTCCTTTTCTTTTATTTTCTTCTCTATCTCAAGCTCTTTCTTACCTTTCTTCTGTTGTTCCTACCTTCTTTTCTTCCCTTAGTATTCTCCTTTTGTTCCTTAATCTCTTTTCCTTAGTGCCTGTGCTCCTTTCTTCCTTAGCCTTCAACTTCAACACTTAGCATTTAACAACCATCGGCTTCTCTTTTCCTTAAGTCCTTCAGCTGAACTGGGTTTTTTTTACTTTTTTTTTACCAAAATTTATTTTATTTGCGGCGTGGTCCTTTCGAGGATACATAGCACCCTGAGACCATGGTGGGACTAGACCCTACTCAATCCTCGCCTAATCTCAATTAGGTTCATTTTCGATTTATTTCATATCGGTTCATAGTCTTGAGCCAATTTGTCTCAACCCGACCTCCTAGGCCTCTCGCCCTCCCAGGGCACATTCGCTCACACCCCCAAGGGCGCACACCCACAGGCACACAAGCCCGCACACACACACACATGCACATGCTCAGATAGGATCAGATCGGTAACCGGTGCGTCGAGCGCTGACGACTGAAGAGGCCATACAACAAATTGCTTTTATTACCATGCACGTGCTCAGAATCTGACGATGTGGGACTATCTAACCCCTTTCAGACCCAACTTCAAATGATCATAAGTTTCTACCCAGAGCTCCAAATCGGGTGATTTCAGGTTTGTTAGAAAGCTCTAAGATAGATCTACGCAATTGCAGGGTCAATTTAAGGTTTTGAAGATGTTTTCCTCTTCAATTTGAAAGATGAAATCAGGGGTTCCTACAGGTTATTTAAAAGCCTGGAAATGGTTTTAATGTCACAGAGTCCTCAGATGGACTTTTCTTTCTTATTTAAAGGTCTGTACAAGCTCTACAATTAATTTAGCTTCTGTTAGAGTAGGTTTTAAGCTATTAAGATTTTCAGACAGTGTATAGAAGGTTGAAGCTTCTCTAAAAGCTTCAGAGTTCAGATCTTCAAACTTCATTATGTGCAACAGACACTTAAGAATGCTTCTAATCAATTTAAACTAATTCTAAGGGTTATAATTAACTCATCTGGGTAGGATTCAAGTTTATATTTCAACAAAATGGCACTACTGTTGGTTTGGGTTCGAAAGTAACCCAAATTGACAGGAACTAAAATCCTATCAAAATACATTTTTGTGCTCAGTCAAATCTCTCTAAAACAATCCAATGGAATCTCAAAATCTATTTTATCCCCTCAATTCCTCAGATTGAGCTCAGATTCAAAATATCAAACTCATGTTGACTGTGAAGGCACAAAAGTTGACTTTCTGTTCAAAGCCTTCTCCCAAGAAATTAAAGCCTCAATTAGAGTCTCCTCAACATTAGAAACTTATTCAGATCTTCAGGTAAGTGTTCTGACTCTTATTCCTAGGGTTTTAGGCTCACTGCCTGAACTTGAAAAGGTGTGTGTTCGACAGAGCTAATGGAAGGTTGTTACAGTGGAATGAGGTCATGAACAGCTTCAGTGCATTACACTGAAGCTTCTGAGTTCCTTAAATGCATTTTATATCTCTCTATCAAACTTCTCCAACTCTATCAGAGTTGGAGAAGATGAAGTCAAATCTATAGCTCCAATGGTTAAATCCTCAAAGAAACATTCTTAAAATAATCAGTGATCCATTTAATATCATTCTGGAGCTTCTCAACAAGTTCTAGAGGCTGAAACACAGTTTTTTCTCGCTAGAGCTCGCCGAAGCTCCGGTGAGTCCAGAAAATATGTGAAATTGTGTACAGATTGTTAAAACTTACCATTTTTGATTTAGAAAAGATCCTGAGGTTACAAGGAACCTCAGTATCACATTTAATTCTTCATTTGTTTCTTTAAATGTAATATTTGACAGTGAGTTTGTTTTCTTAAAGGATCTGAGTGGTTAAAGCTCAGGACTTGTTTAGCCACTCAATTGAGAGGTTACAACAAGTCAACAGATGTTTATATTCATGAATATATATTTACTTTAAGATTTGAGTTGTTACTGAGCCACCATGGACAGCGAGCTCAGGAACTTAATTATATTTGGGTGTTTAATTTATTTGTGGTATTTAAATGTATTATAGTGTTTATTAGGGTCCATAAGTGGTGGATAGATGATGAAGAACCCAGTGGAGGTGGAATTAGGTTGATTACTATCACCATAGACAGTGATAGTAGTCGGTGAAGGTGAAATATGAATTTGGCGATTAGGTGATTCAATTAAACGATTAAATGATTTAGAAATGGTCATGGAAGTTAAAGGAAAGTGGACAGTGAATTAAAAAGACAAGATTAAAGCTCTGGTGAGCTCAAGGAACTCGCCAGAGTCGGAGAAGATGAAACTAAAATCTGACATTAACTCTAATCTAACTACCTAAACTAACTAACTAAGCTAGCCTACTCCTACTCCTACTCCTAATCTACTGTTACTTGGACGAAGGGGTTAATAGGGTTCCGCTGAACTCTCGTGGCGGACGAAGAAATCAGAGGATGAAAGAAAGATCTCTGGCGGGTGGATTTGATGTCGTGCAGAGGATTCCTTGGGTCGGCGCCTATGTCAGAGACACGGAAGACCACGGCGGATCTCCATGGCTGATTAAGATGGATGGAGGAAGTCGGAAAGTGGAATGGGAAGTCGCTAGAGTTTTTGACGAATAGCCTATTGGGTCGGCTGCAGTGTTAGAAGAGGGAAGGGTGCCAACTTGAATAAAATCAGAGGTGTGAGGGGGTATTTATAGCAGTTAGCGGTGAAGAGAATGGTGGGGTCTGGCCAAAGAAGGAGCTCGAGGAGCTTAACCTTCGTCGTCGTCTCCGAGGATGGTGAGGTTATCACCCACTGAAAAATAGGATTCCTGATAAATCCAGACTGGTAGATGAAGTGGAGGTGGTGAGCGCAAGCTGCAAGAGCTTGGACAAAGAAGGATGATGTCGGCAGGGCGGTAATCGCGCTGTGGGGTGACTCTCTGCCGCCAGCCGTTCATTCGGCTGAAGAAGAAGAAGACAAAGTGGGACTTAAATGAAATAAAACTTAAGGACCTGTGTGAGAAATAAGGAACCGATTACAATGAATATTAACGACCAAAATGTAAACCCAGGTTTTAAAGGTTTATTTTAACTTAGATCTTTTTCAACTTTTTATATATGTTAGTAAATAAGGTAAATATTATGTTTACACCTTGAATTTACATTTTTGACCTTTTTAGGTTAATTTATTAGATTAAGTAAAATCACTTAAGTTATTATATACTTAGGTTTACATTAAGTTTAAGTTACTTAACTTATTAATTAAGGGAATGATTAATAGGATTTCGAGTCCAATTATTAACTAAATTGTGAATAATGTTAATTGAATGATAAAATTCCATTTTTAACTTATTTTAAGGTCCTTAACTAAATATCCCTTATTTTAGAATTAACCCTTATATATTCATAACCTTAGCTAATTAACTAGGAAGAAGACTAGTTAATTAGGGGTAATTAGACATCATGATGAGTGTCTGATCACCGAGCACCATCGGGTGGATGTGACGTTTGAAGGAAGGAGATGGTGAGCACGGTGCACGCTATGCTCCACAGGGTAAGCTTTCAGTTTGTGGTGGAGAAGGTGGGAGATCGGGCGAGGGCCATCAAGGGAAGAGATCCTTTTATCCTTCTCAATTCCATTCCTTTAATTTGTTTTCTCCTCAAAATCTTCACCGACAACTCAAGGATTTTTTTTTAGGCGATTGGGAGGTGATCACGACTGTTGGAAGTTGTGGTGGCAGGTTCCGTTGGAGTAGCAAAGCTCGTGCGCTCTGTAGGAAATAAGAGATAAAAGAAAAGTTGGGTTATTTATAAAAATAATCCTAAATGTTGCATATAATGAATGCATGTCACTATAATATGTATGCAAGCTTTTTTTTTTTTTATAAACTAAAATATTTACATAGAAAAGTATACTATGCATGTGTAAACATTAATCTAATACTAGGCATTTATCAATTTAATCAATCCACAAATGTGGTCTCATCATGGGTCGAAATCAAGTTGTTAATCCTACCCTCCCTTCTGATCACGAGATGGAACTCAAACCCACCCTTAGGGAACCTGACCCTGAAATTCACTTATCTGAGGAGTTTGATGATACAATTAGGAACATTTTACCCCAGATAGAGTGCCCCAAGGGATCTGCGGAAATGTTGGATGAATTTAAACCTCGAGTGAATGATGAATTGACTATTGAGGAGGATGAATTACTTGAGGAACTTGCACTTAGGATTTGGAGTGACACTTAGGGTAAATATATCGTCTATGAGGAATTAGGACCCGAGGATGTCACAAATTTGATCAAATTAGGTTTCCATAGCATACCCATTAATGATATCCCTCCTCATGATAATCAAAAAATGGAAAATGCAAAAGCAACTTCTGAGATTTATGTGGATTCACATATAGACTCTGGGGAGGAATTGAGTAAAGAACAAGAACCCAGGGATGAGATTGATAAGGTAATCCTTAAATTTGTTGCATCCAATTTGCCTTCATTTGATTCGGATTCACCCTCTGATTTGCCTATGTTTGAAGGCAAAATTTTGACTCCATTCCTTGAAATGATCACTGATGAAGTGCAGGACGATACACATGACATTAGTAGGGATGTTAGGGATGCAAATGATGAATTAGAAAGATTGTTAGGGATGGATACTAAGTCAAATAAACCCAACCTAGATCTTATGGCCATCCCACAACCTCAAAACTTGGACACCCTAGACAATCTTTGGCTTAAAGACATGATCACTGCTGTTTTGACTGAGGGGCTTAACAGACCAATATTTCCTATATTGGGGTATCGGATATGGATTGATGCTTTCTATGGTCAGTTCATCACCCTGGGGGTATATTTTTGCACTATTCCTTCCCCATTCTTTTTGTAGGAACCTCCCCTACCCTCCTGGAGGTCATTTTCCCGCCTATCATTTAGAACCCCCTCTGGTGACCTGGGACGATTTCATTCCGATCCTTGTTGGCCGAGCATTTGCCATTGGTATCCATCATCAACTTGCCAACATCCTAGGTTACCTATTTTCTATGCCTATATTATTACGCTCATTTTTAGGACCTATCTTTGCATTCCTTGAACTTGACTTGTAGATTCTTTGGCTACTTGGCTGCCAACAAAATAACAGCAGCCCAACTCTGACCTAGGTAATACCCTTCTATGCAATGGGGACATTGCTGATTTTAGGCATGGGGGGGTGTACTTAGGGGATATACATAGCATTTATACATAGTGCATTCATGCATTTAGTTAAAACAATTTGCATTGCATACATTTGCATTTATTAAAAAAAAAATTACATTAAGATTAACTGGCTGGGCCCTACATTCTTAAGCATAAGACTAGGGCTTTAGGTTAGATTAAGTTGACTCTAGGTGTTTGACTTTAGAAGATAAGTTGAGCTACTAGCTTTAGACCCTTAGGGTCCTTTATGGATTTAAAAGCTCAAGTAGGAGTTAAGATGTGGACCATTCCTCAAGAAGTTGAGGAAGAAAAGCTAGGGTTTGAGTTAAGGGCTGGGTAGTACCTGGTATCTTTTTCTACCTTGTGGTTTACGGGTCCTCGTAACCTAAGCATCCACATTTCACACACATTTGGTCTTGTGTAAATAGTGATTGCCTTAATTTCTTTGAAGAAAATTTGCTTCTCCCAGTTCTGACTTAGGAGAAGTTTGAAAACATAACTTGATTGGACAAGTTCCTGCCGTATGAGAGGTGGAGTATATACTTACCTTGATGACGCGATGATAACATGTCACCTCCTCGGTGTTTGTCTCTTAGGATATCTATCTTACTTGGGGCATGTAAGTGTAATGTGCGGCTCAGGTACCATGGGTGGCCCTATCTCGAAGTGCCAATTGCCACAGTCTTGAATTCTCTTAAGAAATCCATGGGCGATACGATCTCCAAGTGTCGATTGCTAGAAGTTCTTGGGGTCACTATGGGTGGTGCTATCTCAAAGTATCGAAAGCCAGGCACCCTTTGAGGTTCGGTGATGGGGACAATGAATTCAACATAGACCGTGTTGATAGCTGATCCAAGGTTAGACTTAAAGGAATCATACAAATATATATATATTAAAAAAAATCCCTCTTACTCTCTTTCTAGGTTGGCAATCATACCAACCATAAATAAATCAAACCAATGCACATGCACGGATGCTTTAATCTCTGAGACCAATAAACCCTAGGGAAGAGCTATAAATCAAGAAAACTTGTGCCTGTAACTTGACCTTAACCGACCTAGTCTGTAATGTAGCAACTAGTTGGGAACCCTAGGTCTAAAGTCTGTAATTTAACATGTTTCTAAGGGAAGACCGATTGGGTTGGGGAGTCTACTTGAAGAGCTGGGTTATTGCTTGAGTTTGCTAAGGACTAGCAAAAACTGGGCATGGGGGCATTTGATGAACCCATATTTGTGGGCTATTTAGGTATTTGAATGCTTAGACATTAAGTTATCTTTATCATTTATTTAACATGAATTAGGGATGTAAATAGATTAATTCATATTTTTAGTTTGATTACATAATTCATGCATTGCATTCATATTTAAATGCATTTAGAATTGACTTAGAATGGCTTGCATTTGATTAGTTAACTAATTAGGTGCATTACATGCATGTATTTGAATTAACATTGTTTGTGAGGACTTAGAGATAAATAAGCCATCATTTATTTTTCTTATTTTATTAATCCACTTTTCTTAAATGGCTGTTGTAGCTTTCGCAATGCATGGAATGAAGGCCACGGTGAAGAGGAGCGGAGAATGCGGATCTTGACGCTCCAAATTCAAGTAGCTGCAACTTCAAAAGAGAGTGGGAGGCTGCCATGCTCGGGGAGACTTTGCCTCGACTCCACCACCATGAAGAGCTTCGAGTTTGCCTCCACTCCACCACTGTGCATCTCCAAGGTTGAGCACTACCACACCATGGGTCGACGGGGTGACAGACCACTGTGCCAATCTGGCGAGCTCGACCATCACCGTGTGCGTGTGCCTCTAGGCCATGCAATTATCTTTACTATGTTAAACCCCTATCTATAGTCATCCTTGATTGCATAGCAATCATGCGACCTAAATCACCTAAATTAAGCTAGATTCTAGCATAACTTAGGAACAATGTAAGCATAAGTGTCGTAATTTGTACAATAGTTAGTTTGTTAGTCATAGAGATAATATTGTCATATTATGCATGAAATGAGAGATGAAAATAATTGCAGATGTTTCGAAGCTGCAGATGATAGATTAAATCATATAGATCTGATCAGAATGATGACAGGAGTCTAACACTTCCGAAATCATTTTGATCAGACAACCAGAGCATCATGTGCAGTCCATAGAAGAATAGAGGCCACAGAGCCAAAGGATGAAGATCCAAGCCTCAGAAGAAAAATCCAACTGCATGGATGGATCTGGATCAACGATCGCAGTCAAACGACGCAAAAATTAACTCGAACGAAGGTCTACATCACCAAATACAAAGAAAAGAAGATGGACAGCCATGATGTCGCCACGTGGCACCATCACAGCTACCCCTCACCGTCGACCCATCTCTAAAGACCATCCCTCCCTCACTCTCAACCGTTGGATGGCCATCCAATGGTCCACAAGTCGCCACATCGAAGCTCCAGCTGCGCCTCATCAAAGAAGGAGAAGAACTCGACCATTGGATCTTCATCCAATAGCCAAGAAAGAGTTGCCTTAAAATGAAAATGCAACAAAGCGAAGGCACAGTGCAGCGGTTAGCACCTTTTCTCTTAAGCAGCCGGTGCCCATTCAATTTGTGCCTCGAGTGAAATTGAAGGGGTGTTCCGCGCAGGCGACATTAGGCTGTTAGATGGAGATCGAAGGGCGGAACAACGACCATGTGGCGTGATCAGAGCACACTGCGACTGCATGTGGTATCCAATGAGCATGTAATGCGCGATCTCACACGTTTCCTTTGATGCAAGGCTATGCGTGCGAGATTTAAGCCATCCGATCATATGATCGGATGACTGAGAATTGGGCACTCAAATTGAGTGAGTGGCGAGCACGGAAGAGGAGTAGGCGTGCATGGGTGAAGTAGAGTTGTGCAATCTTGATCCATGGCCCCAGAGTGTGCCACGTGTCGCCACCAGAATGCACCTGAGCGTAAAAGGTGATTTTGAAGGTGTTTTGAGGCCAAATCAGGTCATTGATCTCCCAATCGACGGATCTAATTAATATGAGGTTGTTGCATGAGATGGAGGGCCAAAATACCCTCTTTGTCCTCCATCAAAACTATAAAAGAAGACCCAGAGCCCCCCCTGTGGAGATATCTACCTCTCTTCCACCTTCTTCCATGGTCTTCTACCTCTCTCTCTGCAACTTTGACCTTCGTCCCGACGCTCTGGATTTGAGGTGCTGCCACACCTCACACAAGCATCCCACAAGTGGCGTTGTCTAACTGCATCTCTCTCTATCTCTCTCTCTCTTTCTATCTATCTGCTATCCTCTATCTATACTTTTTGTATAGAAATTTCTACTGTGAAAAAAATTCTTTATCAATGCAATAAAATTTGATCTTATGGATAACTGATGCCACTTTATACATATATACATATATAAATACTTGTTAGAACTAGTTTCCTGAAGAGCTTCTGTATAAATTATGATTGCCTCCATACGAATGACCCGGTACTCCTAGTTTTATGAATTTATTTGTTTTGTCGCGATTTGCATTGCAACAATAACATCTGACTTTTCTAACGCATCTAGTGACGAAGGAACAATCCTCACCACTACAACCATCTTCTCCACCTTCATCTCCTTCCCATCTTTTATCTTCATTCTTCAGTGAACTCAAACAACCACCACCATAGCCATTACAAACCCAACATCACCATCACCTCCAATAGACTTCCACACTACTACAAATACCGAATACCACTATTCATCTTCTTCAACCCACCAACAACTCAGCACCTCGCCGTGCCATCCATGCACGGCCACGGTTACGTACCCACACACACCAGTAGATTGCTGTACACACTACCTACCGGAGCATCTCACCGTGTGCACCACTCTCCCTGCGCGCACCGCTCTCCCCATGCCTTCTCGCGCACATGCATAGCCTGCTTGACTAGCGCGCCTGCCGCGTACACGCATCAGCAGGACCCTCTTCTCTGCACGCCACCTCCTCCCGCGTGCCAGTGCATGCCCCCTCTCACTGCCTATAGCCCCTACAAGCTGTTGCTCCGACAGCGTAACAGAGCAACACACCTGGCCACCCACCACCTTCAAATTAGTCGTTCAACGAGCTTCGGCCACCCTGCACCTCGCCGTGACCGCCATCATGAAGCTTTTGGTCCATACATCCTTCTTCAAGCATCTCACCGCCGGCCATCATCTCTCCAACATGTGCAAGCCATTCCAAGAGAATCCTCTGTTTCCCTTTCTATTTCTTTTTACAGGATATGCCATTGCTAAACTCATTTTTTGGATAAAATTATTTGAGTGAAATTTTAGGTGTTCCCCTTTATTTTCTCATAATTGCTAAATCAGGTTGCACTTTCATTTAAACTCATATCTAACTTGGATTTTGGCACTATTTCTTAGTGAAATTATTTGTAAACAATTGATTTCGACTTTTATTAGTAATAGGCATTTCCTCCCTGTGGACATGACCCGCTCCATCTACGAGTGGTTTAATTTAAATTATGTTGATTGAGAGTTTTTCACCACGCATATATAACAACATTATCATTTTATTGTGATCATCCTATTTAAGCAAAAACATCTCTTTCAATGTGGGTAGGGTATTTTGGTGCCAACTTAGGGTAGGTTAGGAGATGGTTATGGTGGTGGAAAGGTGCTTATTTTTGGCGCTAAAATGATTTTCTAGAAGGGGGGGTTAAGTGGATGGTGGAGATAGGTTTAAGGGAGATGGATGGCGGTGATGTGAAGGGATATTGGAGGGAAAGTTGGTGCCACTTTTGTGGTGGCTCTTATAGGTGGTGGTGTAAAGGGTTTATGGATAGTGGCACCAACTATAGGTGGAGGTAGGTGGTTAGCTTAGGTGGTGGACTTGGAGTAGAGTTAGGGTGGAGTTATGTTAGGGTTTAGGTAGGTGGTGGATGAAAATGTAGTGAATATTTTATAGGTGAGTAGAGGAGGAGGTAGGAGGAAGCTAGGGTTTTGGGAAGAGGAGCTGAGGAAGAGCTGTCTGGAATTGCACTAGAGCTGGTGACAGTTGAAGAGAATAGTAAGGAGCTACCTTAGTTGGCTTAGCTTGCTAGTTCTTTGCTAGTTGCTAAGCCAAGCTAAAGTGAGCTAGCTTCTATTGAATTGAGCTGAGAAAAGTTGGGTCAGATCTTCCCGGAGAGAACCTAACCTAGCTTGCTGGCGTAGATAGCTTAGCTCAACTAGGTTAAGTTGAGTGGAGTCTTCGAGAGCTGGACTTGAGCTGGCTTGAGCTAGTTGAGATCATCTTCAGCTGACTTGAGTTGAGTGGAGCTGGAAGTAGTTGGACCTGAGTTGAGGTGGACTTTTGTCAACTTAGTTGAGCTAGTTAGAGCTCCCAGTGAACTGATTTGAGCTAAGATGAGTTAGACTCAACTAAGTTGAGTTGGATCTGAGCTAACTTGAGCTAGGTTAAGTTAAGTTAAGCTACCCTGAACTACTATCCATCCAAGATAAGCTAGATGGAGCTTAAGAGGGCTGATCCTAACCCAAGTAAGCTGTATCTAGCTATGATGAGCTGGATTTAGCTGTGGTTTAGCTGAATTGAGCTTCTTCACCTGTTGCCTTCTTGAATGCTAGGGTTTTAGAGATCTGACTATCTGTTCATCCCTAACACTCAAATAAATGTGTTAAAAACAACAAAATTATGCAATGCATGCCTAACCTAAGTGATGCCTAAATGCAGCCCAAAAACTCATTTGCAAAGTAAAAATCCTAAAATTAAGGTTTGTTTTAGGGCATAAGAATGATGATAAATTGGTGAATGTGTGATGGAATTAGGCGATTAAGTGATTAGTCAAATGTGTGAGAAGGTGGAATGGAGTCATGGAGTGGTAAGGCATGTGAACAAGTGATGGGAATCATGAAACAAAGTCTAGCGAGGTTAGAATTGATCTCGCCAGAGATAGAGAAGACAACAGAAGTTCAAACTACTTACACCTACTCTTACGATTACATGCCTAATTAGTAGCTAGAACTATGCCTAAGAAGTTACTATACTTATCTGACAAAGGAGGTGAGGGATATCACTGTTGGCAGGGCGAGAATGGGATCGAAATCTAGAATTGGTGTGAGAAGAAACTCCGGTCGATCGAAGCGGGAGAATCAAAGCTGTGACGTGCTCCAACACCAGTGGTATGGCGAAGGAGAGGAACAGGGGGTGAGAGCGGCAGTGCCCCTTGGCCGTAGCACTCAAGAACGGTGGTGGGAAAATGTTGGAGCTAGGAAGATGACCTATGAGAAAATGCAGTAGGAGAAGGGGTTAGGAGATCGCTAATGGAGATCGGAGGTGATGAGCAGTATTTATAGGTGGTGGCGAAGGTAGAGGGGAAGGTTATTGGATGATTAGGTGGTTAGGTGTGTTGTAACCATCGGCGTCGTCTTCAACGTCGGTAAGCTTACTCACCTATGTTAAATAGGATTTATGGAAGATCCAATTCATTGGATGGATTGGTGGATGATAAATGACAGTTTATCATCATTCTTATGCATTAAAACAAACCTAGCTCTTAGGATTTTGCTCTGCAAATGGGTTTTTGGGTTGCATTTAGGCATCAATTAGGTTAGGCATGCATTGCATATTTTATTGTGTCTTTTAATGTGTTTGTTGGAGTGTTAGGAAAAAACAGATTGCTGGATCTTTAAAACTATAGCACTCTTGAAGGCAACTAGTGAAGGGGAAGCTCAATCAAGCTAGGACTTAGCCAATTCAACTCATCATGGCTGGATACCAGCTCCCTTAGACTAGGGTTAGCTCCATTTAGCTCCATTCAGCACATCTTAGCTGAAAGGTAGCTCAAGGCAGCTCATCTCAGCTTAACCCAGCTCAAGCTAGCTCATATCCAACTCAACTTAGTTGAGTCTAGCTCATCTCGTCTCCCATCAGTTCACTGAGAGCTCTACCCTGATCAACTGAGTTGACAGGAGTCCATCTCAGCTTAGGCCCAGCTCATTCCAGCTCCACCCAACTCATGGTAGTTGCACTCCATGCTAGTCGAGCTAGTACTTGTCAACTAGTTGCTTAGCTAGCTCTAGAGTTCTCATCAGAGGGAATTCCAACTCAACCTAGCTCCAGCTAGGTTGAGACCAGCTCAACTTAGCTCAACTACCCAAGCCTAGCTACTAGCATAAGAACTAGGTAGACTAAATAAGTAGTTGAGCTCCCCATGAAGTTGCCTTAACAGATTCAGCTCCAAGTGTGGCAGCCACTAGCTGTAGATTATTTTCTCTAGCTCTTAATTCATGAAACCCTAGCTCCACCACCTCTACTCTACTAGCTAAGCTCCCAACACCACCCAAGCTCCATGGTTGTCCACTCCTTAACCCTTAACCCTAACCTAACCTACCTAAAGTGGTGCCAACCGACACCAACCACCACCACTCATACCCCTTCATGTTGGCACCAAAAATACCTTATGCATCCCTTCATGTTGGCACCAACATGTCCCTAAATCCTAGCCCACACAACACGACATAAGGCCATCTAAGCCCCAACATGTCCCTAAATCCTAGCCCTACACAACACCACATAAGGCCATCTAAACCCTACACCTAAACCCCCTTCTAGAAGCCTTATGTGGTGCCAACCCTAAGCCACCCTAACCTACCCTTAACCACCATATACTTGGTGCCAAAACACCACCCACACCCCCACATTTTGTTGCCACCTATATCTACCCTTAATCCCATAACCACCACCACATGGAGCCATCCTAACGCCGCGAAAATTTTGGATGGAAGAACTTGAAATTCCTTGTCTTCCTGTGAAAATTCAGGTTGGTTCCTTTTTCTAGTCACACATATCCCTAAAAAATTGCCAAAAAAATTATTAAACTTGGCTTTCAGGATCCTAAGCATCTCAATTAAGTGGAGTGGTGTAAATTAAAACCCATTTGTTGCTTGTTTGCATCATTAAACACCACTTCACTTCAAGTGTTGGTAGTCTAATTTTCGGGTCCAGACTTCTATCCACACTTCAAAAATCAATTCCTAACACCACAGGATTCCTAAAATCTTGAAATTTCACCCAATGATTACAAATAAAATAAGGAACATCTATTCCAAATTTCAAAGTAATTAAATTTGTGTAAAATTTTTAAAATTCGTGGACTGTAGAGGGGTCATCTCTTCTAATTTTCCTATTTTGCTACTGTTCGTGAAATTTAGGAATTTTTATAATCATTCATTTTTTGTAAAATTTAGTATTATAGAATCCTTGTATAGTTCTACACATCACATAAAATCACAAAAATTTTCTGAGGTCTGTGGTGGTACTAAAAATTTTAGGCCTGTAGTTCCTAAAAAGGTTGGACTAACAATTGTCACCAATGAACATAGAGAAAACATAGCCACTCAGATTGCTTCTTCTTGGCACATGTGCATCGATTACAAAAAATTGAACACTGCACCAAGAAGGATAATTTTCTGCTCCCTTTATTGATCAAATCCTGGAGTGGTTAGCCAGATGTGACTTCTATTATTTTCTTCATGGTTATTCTGGCTATAATCAAGTAGCGGGACCAAAACAAAACTGCATTTACCTGCCCCTTCAGAACATTTTCCTTTCGAAGAATGCCCTTTGGTCTTTGCAACACACCTACAACTTTTCAACGATGTATGCTTGCAATCTTTTCTGACTTGGTAGGTGAATGTTTAGAAGTCTTTATGGATGACTTCTCTGTTTTTGGAGATTCTTTTGACCTTTGCCTCCGAAATCTTGAAAGAACCCTCCAAAAATGTATAGAAGTTAATCTCATCCTTAGTTGGGAAAAAGGTCATTTCATGCTCTAGGAAGGTATTGTCCTGGGCCATGTTATTTCCAAAAAAGGAATTGCGGTAGATCGAGCAAAAATTGATGCCATCTCTAAGCTCCCACAGCCCACTACTATGAAATAGATCTACTCTTTTTTAGGGCATGTGGGTTTCTATTGCTGTTTCATAAAAAACTTTTCCTAAATCTCCAAGCCCTTAAGTCAGTTACTTACTAAAGACTAGCCATTTGATTTCAATGCCCAATGCCTTGAGAGTTTTCTGAGGTTGAAGAAGGATGTTATAAAGGCACTAATTTTACAAGGACCTAACTGGAATTGTCCCTTTGAACTCATGACCAATGCCTCTGATTTTACTATGGGGCCTGTTCTAGGGTAAAGAGTTGACAAGAAGCCCATTGTGATCTGTTATGCTAGCAAAACCCTTGATGATGCACAACAGAATTACACGGTTACTGAAAAAGAACTTCTTGCCATTGTCTTTGACCTATAAAAATTTTGATCTTATCTCTTGGGATCCCATTTCACTGTTTATACCGTCCACTCAGCACTTAAATATTTGTTGACCAGAAAAGATGCGAAACCTCACCTTATCCATTTGATCCTACTGCTCCAGGAATTTGACCTGGAAATCAAGGATAAGGCAGGATAGTAGAATGTAGTGGCCGACCATCTCTCTCGTCTTATGACGAATGACATGTTTACCTCCCCTGATCAATTCCTTGATGAAAGCATCTTAGCTACCAACACCCTCCCTTGGTTTGCACCCATTGCAAACTATCTAGCAATAGAATGAATCCCCTCTGATTGGCCAAAAGCTAAAAGGGATAAGTTCTTTGCTGATATTAAATACTAATTTTGGGAGGAGCCCAACCTTTTCTGCATTTGTGCCGATCAGGTCAATAGACGATGTGTCCCTGATTCAAAAATCCATGATATTCTGACACATTGTCACTCAATGGCCTGTGGCAGACAATTTTCGGGCAAGAATACTGCCGCTAAGATACTCAATTTTGGATTCTTTTGGCCCAACCTACATAAAGATGCTCATTCTTTTGTTCGATCCTGTGTGCGTTGTCAGAGCATCGGCAACATGACTTGAAAGGATATGATACCCCTTAATCCAATATTAGAGGTTGAAATTTTTGATGTATGGGGCATCGACTTCATGGGACCGTTCATCAACTCTGGTAGGTATTTGTATATATTAGTCACTGTCGACTACGTATCTAAATGGATTGAAGCAATACCCACCTGCACCAATGATCACTGTGTGGTTGTCGAATTCATAAAGAAAAATATTTTCTTAAGATTCAGCATTCCTAAGGCCATTATCAGTGACGGAGGATCACACTTCACTCACATTTCCATCACCTTCTTTCTAAATATGGGGTTAATCACAAAATTTCCACTCATTACCCCCAAACAAATGGCCAAGCAGAAGTTTCTAACCAGGAAATAAAAAATATTTTACAAAAGAAGGTTAGGCTCAATCGTAAAGACTGGTCCAACATGTTGGACAATGCTTTATGGGCCTACTGTACTGCTTTTAAAACCTCGCTTAGCATGTCTCCCTTTCGTCTGATTTTTGGGAAGGCATGCCATCTCCCGATAGAACTTGAACATAGGGCTTTCTGTGTAATAAAGTAATTAAATATGGATTTAAATGACATCAGTATTTATAGGAAATTACAATTAATCGAACTGGAAGAATTATGTAATTTTTCATATGGAAATGCGTGGATTTACAAAGATCAAACAAAGAAATTTCGTGACAAATATATTGTTCGGAAACATTTTGATGTCAATCAACGCATTTGGCTTTTTGATGCAAGATTACGTATTTTTCCTAGCAAATTAAAATCAAAATGGACCGACCCTTTTATTATCCTTAAAACATATCCTTCCGGTGCTATTAATCTTTTCAGTCCAAAAACTAATACTAGTTTTCAAGTCAACGATCAGCGTTTAAAACCCTATTTGGATCATACCCCGAATCTTCCTTTAGATTCATTAGATTTAACTGACCCAACCATTGGTGATCACTGATGCACATTACGCCCAGCTGAATGGTGCAAAAGATAGCACTGGATGGAGGTAATCATTTGTCCTGCTTTCTTTTTCTCTTTCTTTTTCCAGGTTTTGACTATCCTGAACCCGACCGCATTTTACTAAGGTGATCCCTTCTCCCTCCTAATGCATGAGGACATTGCATATCATAGGCATGGGGGGTGTGTTTAAAATTTTGACAATCGATTTAGGATTTTAAAAACTTAAAAATATGCATTTTTCTTTTGTCATTTTGTTTTATTTTCCTACTTGTATCCCCATAAAAATAAAAATGTTAAAAACTTTTTGAGCAAAATTTTGAAATTGGGACTAAGGTTGAGAACTCACTTTGTGGTACAATGGGATTTTATCATTAACAAACTAGGGATAAGGATATGAATCTGATCATTAGAATTTTAGGGTCTACCTTTAGACTAGATCAAATATCCTTCTCTAAAATTCCACCTGAACTCATGATAGTTTAGGTGACTTGATCCTCTTTTGTAACATGGAAGTATCTGACTTAGTTTCTGATTCAAAAACTTTCATCTCGTGCAAAACTCCTTGTGTCAAATTTCACATACAAGCCAACACCTAAAAATAACTAAAAATTAGAGAAACACCCTTGTTTGGCCTTAGTAAAAGTCTGAAGCAGATCATTGGTTTGAGTTCCCACCGTCGATGAGGAAAATGCCACCTTTAAGGACGCGATGTCAACACATTATCGCCTCGATGCTGCTCCATATCTATATTTCATATCTTTAGACGGAGCATTAAAGCACTTTTTTGCAGCTCAAGTGTCTTGGACGGTGCTCTACTCGTAGAGTCGGAGCAAGAGCTTGAGTTTGCTTAGAGCACCCCTTTGCACCGCATTGTGTTTTGGGGTTGTGAGCTCTTGGGTGGTGTCATGAACAATGCTATCTTAAAGTATTAGTGCCAGAGCCCCCTCGAGGACTGGTAACAGGAATGTTGATCCCGACACATCTGTTGTAAGAGTAAGTTAAGAATAAGCATGGGGGAGAGAAAAAAAAGTTTTAAACCAAAAGCATGCCCTTATAAATATTAGCTTTTCACAAGCATAGAAATAAGGTTTTAAATGTTATTGCAAGTTGCAAATCAGATTCAAGAGCTAGAAAAATCCTAAATACAAAAATTTCGAGTCATCTGAATAAACAAAGGGTTAATCTGTGAATTTTTTTGAGGATATATTGATTCTGATTCATCTAATTTTTGGATCCGATAACAAGTCATGATGTTTATCTTTAACAAATCCTGTACCTCTTGTGTTTTGATCAACCAAGGTCCCGTAATCTCTTTCTCCTCAAAAGTCAAAAAAATTAGATTTCCCCAAAATTTCGTTTTGTAAAAATTAAAGTTTTTCTATGAGCTAGCACAAGATAAGCATGGGGGTGTGATAAACGCCAGTTTATCATCATTCTTATGCATTAAAAAAAACTTAGCTCTGAGGATTTTGCTCTGCAAATGGGTTTTTGGGTTGCATTTAGGCATCAATTAGGTTAGGCATGCATTGCATATTTTATTGTATTTTTTTATGTGTTTGTTGGAGTGTTAGGAACAAACAGATTGACAAATCTTTAAAACACTAGCACTCTTGACGGCAACTGGTGAAGGGGAAGCTCAATCAAGCTAGGACTCAGCCAATTCCAGCTCATTATGGCTGGATACTAGCTCCCTTGGACTAGGGTTAGCTCCATTCAGCTCATCTTAGCTAAATGGTAGTTCAAGGCAGCTCATCTTAGCTCAACCCAGCTCAAGCTAGCTCAGATCTAGCTCAACTTAGTTGAGTACAGCTCATCTCAGCTCCCATTAGTTCACTGAGAGCTCTAGCTAGCTCAACTGAGTTAATAAGAGTCCATCTCATCTTAGGCCCAGCTCATTCCAGCTCCACCCAACTCATGGCAGCTGAACTCCATGCTAGCCGAGCTACTACTTATCAACTAGTTTCTTAGCTAGCTTTGGAGTTATCATCAGAGGCAGTTCCAGCTCAACCTAGCTCCATCTAGGTTGAGACCAGCTCAACTTAGCTCAACTACCCAAGCCTAGCTACTAGCATAAGAACTAAGTAGCTTAGCTAAGTCGTTGAGCTCTCCATGAAGCTGCCCCAGTAGATTCAGCTCCAAGTGCAGTAGCCACTAGCTCCAGATTATTTTCTCCAGCTCCTCCTTCATGAAACCCTAGCTCCACCACCTCTACTCTACTAGCTAAGCTCCCAACACCACCCAAGCTCCATGGCCGTCCACTCCTTAACCCTTAACCCTAACTAAACCCTAGCCTAACCTACCTAAAGTGGTGCCAACCCACACCAACCACCACCACTCACACCCCTTCATGTTGGTGCCAAAACACCTTATGCATCCCTTCATGTTGGTGCCAACATGTTCCTAAATCCTAGCCTTACACACCACATAAGGCCATCTAAACCCTACACCTAAACCCCCTTCTAGAAGCCTTATGTGGTGCCAACCTTAAGCCACCCTAACATACCCTTAACCACCATATGCTTGGTGCCAAAACACCACCCACAACCCCTCATTTTGGCGCCGCCTATATCTACCCTTAATCCCATAACCACCACCACATGGAACCATCCTAACCCCTCCTAAAACCCATGCCACTTGACCCACCTCAACCCTCCTATAGTTGGCGCCAAAACACCTAACCAAGCCTCCACATATCCCTTAAGTTGGCGCCAACTAACCCTAGTCATCCATCTCCTAACTACCACCCTATGAGCTAATCCTAGCCTTACAACACATCAACCTACCCCTTAACCCTACCCTACATAGAGTTGGTGCCAACTCTTCCACCCACCATAACCACTACCTCATACACCTCTCTACCTCCACGCCAACCTTCATCCACCATCCATCAACCAACTTCTACATCCTAGCCTTCCATAATACCACCCTTCCTTTAACCCTAGTTAACTACCCTTACCCCCTACTACTCCTATATATACCCATACCTGCCACCATTAACAAGGAATGTTTGGCTACATTTCTTCTACCCTACTTCCAACTTTATAACTGGCTAAGAGTAGAAGAAGAAGAAGAAGATTAAGAGGACACTCTGTCCCCTTGGTGCCTTCCCCTCTTCTCTTCTCTCTTGAGCCCACGCTAGCCAAGGGAAGAAGCCAGGTAAAGGAAGGAGACCTAGGGTACACGCCTACCCTAGGAGGAGGATTTGAGGGCAGTACACAACCACCCTTGGAGGAGAATTTAAAGGTGGTCCACGCCACCTTTGGAGGAGTTTTTGAAGGTGGAATTCCATCCACCTTGGATGAGACCAGGCACGCCCCCCCATTGGGCTTGCCAGGAGGGGCAAACTTGGAGGAGCTATTCAAGAAGGAGCCCTTTTTAAATGCGGGAGCAGCTGCAGTTGAAGCAAGAGCCTCCTCTTCTTCACCATAACATAAGGAGGATACTCTTCTTCACCATAACATTAGGAGGATATTGTGTTTTACTATTTTTGTAGTTTAGCTTTTAAGTAGAAGCATTCCTCTACTTGTAAAAACATATCTTCCTTTAGTTAAAAAGTTGCCTTCCTTAATTTCTTGTAACTTTTTGTGTTAATTTGCTTTGTCTTTAATGTATTTTCACTCCTTTATAATTACCCTAGGCCTCCACGTGCCTAGGGTGAGCTTAGAAAGACATTTTTGTCACTTAGAGTTTAGCCTATTAGGTGTAGTTTGCTTTTCCACCAACAACTTCGCATATTTCCCCGTTATTTTAAAACCTATAAAAATTATATATTTAAAAACACAAAAAGAAAAGTGATTTTTAGTTTTCAAGTAAGAGACGTATTGGGCAAACATTTGGCCTCCTTGGACAACCCTAGATACTTCCCTATCTAACTTTAAAAAAATTTAAAAGCGAATTGATTTTTGCATGTTACAACGATTTTAAAATCCCTAATTACAAATCACGCAAAAAGCTCGATCAGTGGAAATGAGTGAAGTAACAGTGGCAATGGTAGTGGCTTTTGGTTGTGAGATCAACGCTGATCGAGTGGTTTGAAGATCGGAGATTCTCAGCTGTCAAAAGTGAAGAAGTGGAAGAAGAAGACTTGTATGTAGGGGTATTTTTGCAAATAAAGGACCAGATTGAAATAGAAATGACTCAATTAAAATAAAATCTATGGGTAGAAATGTAAACATTGAGTTTTAAGGCTTATTTTAATTTATTTCTTTTTTAACTTTTTAGATATAATCATAAATAATGTACATAACATATTTATGCATTGAAATTATATTTTTACCCTTTTGAGCTATATTTACTTAAATGATAATACTAATTAGGTTAATTAAGTACTTAGGGCTTTAAATAAATCAAATTAACTTAAATATTTCACATATAGTCAAATGATTGTGAATTGAATCCAAGTTATTAATTAAACTTATATTAATATTAATTGAATTTTAATTATGTATTTTTAACTTATTTTGTAGGTCCTTACTATTTTACCCTTATATTATAATTAACCTGTAATTAGTGTATTCTTAGGTAATTAGCTAAGTAAACTAGCTAATTAATGTAATTAGGAGCCATGATGAGTCTCTCATCATACCCCCAAGCCAAAGTTTTGCTAGTCCCTAGCAAAATTAACCAAGAATATGATGATTTAAGCACTAAGGTGATTAAATAATTATAAATAATTCTAAAGTAGAGAAATGCTTAGGTCAGAATGTTTTTAATATTTGTTTATATATATAGATATATTTGTGTTTTAAATAAATATCCATAAATAATCAGAGCATTAGCAGGAATCCTTTTACTATGTACTCAAAACCTTAAATACCTTTTAGAAATACGTATTCATAAAAATAGAATCTTGATGGGAATTTCTTTCGAATCAGAACATCGAAAACCCATTTATTCTCTGTATCCACTCTAAACTCAAAAAATCAAAGTCAAGATGAATAAGGTAACAAGACTCAAAGATTAGAAGTTAAATTCTAACTCAAAAATTCAATAGACACAAGTTAGTCCTTAAGCTTATGAAATCTGATTTTTACAAACCTAAGCTTTTGTAATTCAACTAAACACCCTTTATTAACCATCTTTAGAGAAGAGTAAAATCCATAAACCAACCAGTCCACAGCATCAAAGACGGACTTCTAGACCTAGGGCCTTGTCAATATGTCTCCTTTAGGCCTCAACCACTAGTCTCCAAAATCGATTTCTCAGGCTTCACTACCCACTGCAAGGTTTAGTAGCTAGGAGTTTAAAGCATCCATGCTCATGCATAGACTCGTCCTATAGGCATCCAAAGTTGCAAAAGTCTAGATTTTAAGACATCAACTTCCAATCTAGGTTATTCTAATTCAAGCCTTTGGCTTGGCCTTACTTAGATTTGGTTGCTTTCTGCTCACTTGTTTTTTATCCGAGGTCAACACTCTAGGCATATATTTCCCCAGTCGACCACTGGGTCACTTATTCCTATATTTTATCTCCATATTTTTCCAATCCATTTTCTATAAGTTAAAAAACCCATATGTAGTTAGGTGTTTTTATTGATGGACGAAGGGGTAGCATCCATATGTAGCGAGATGCTTTATTTGGTGGATAAAAACTACATAAGCATCCATTTGTAGTGAGATGCTTAACTGTAGGGTGTATATAATAATTTTTTTAAATAAATTTATTTTTTCCCTCCTCCTTTTTCTTACTAAAAGTAATACTCCAAGTCTTTTTTTTTAGGGAGTGGCACATCCTTCACCCTTTCAAGAGCCGCCCAGTGGAAATCCTTGGACTAAAGATGATTTAGAATCAATCTCTTAACCTCATTGTTTTTACGGTCTTAGATGTTGACAAGACAATTCTAATGTATGTGAAGTTTGGAAACTTAGGTTACTTAGCTCACAAACTAGAACGTGGACAACAAAGTCTTTCACTCTTAGGTCCCTTAAACCATTAGTATCAACCTGTAGGATCTGTCAAGATGCAACTCACCAAGTCTAGCCGAACGTCCTCGATTGATTAAGCTAAGCATAGCCTGTTAGACTTATGGTTAAGGATTCTAATAACTCTTCACTTAATCAACTCTACGTATTTAGTCTCTTTACTCAACTTGGTAGTAAAAGTAGATATTAAAAAATTAGAAGGAACTAACCTAGTCTTATTGACCAAGAAAGTTATAATTTAGTTCCAAAATTTAAGTCTTGTATAAAGTTTAATGACATCCTAGTTACTTTGTTTCAAGATAAAGAGCGAGAAAAATAAATCATATTAGGGTTTTAGACTCTTAGCTCAAGAAAATTCCCGTTCAAAATTCGTAAACAAATACGTGTTTTGAAAAGATATTTAAGAGAAAGTCCAAAGTAGGGATTCAATGCCCTTATTTAATGTACACTATTTAACATATACATAAGTATATATATTTTTATTTTTGACCTTAGGAAATTTAACTCTTAATTTATTAAATGTAAATATTTAAATAAGGTATTTATAATTTCTTCTTCAATTGTTCTTATGAATGAATTAATCTCCCTATTTTTGTTATTTTTATTTATATATATATTTCTTACACTTGATCAATTTTTCAAATTTTTATGTGTTTTCAAAAGTTTTTAAATTTATATGAATTTTTACATTATCTCATTTTTCTTTTCTTTTGTCTACCATTACACTTAGAGTATTAAGGATTCACTTCACACCCCTAAGCCAAAATTTTACAATGTTCTTGTTGGGTCGAAAATCGTCGTAGTTCAAGAAAATGCGTCGTAGTATAGCGACAAGAATCGAATTAATATTTAAATTTGTAAAGCTTGAAAATCATGAGTTCTAAGGTCATTTGTAGGGGGCAAGTATTGTAATTCAATCACCGATCAAATAATATGGTAATGAGCAGAATAATCAATCAAAACTCAATAAAATATATTCAATGTATGCTAGGAGCTATAGAACAATAATAACATAGATAGAGAGAGAAAAAGCAAAAAGAATGGTGCTTAGAACCATAAATTTATCACTTAAGTTCAACTCTAATCAGATATCAGCCTAAGCCTCAATTAAATGGTCAATTTAAACCACACAAATGGCTTAATTGATTAATTCCAAAGCCACAGACGGCTTAATGCTTAGCTCATAGCCTCTCAAATTTGCCTAAGTGTTTAGACACGAATCTTAGGGCAAAACCCCCTTTCTCTCTCTTCCTTATCGGACCCTAATAAGATCCAGACCAAGGACCAAACATATGCGACGTGAGCGTAAGTGAGGAGTGCGTGAGGTGTGAGAGGGACCCAACCCCTCATGATCTTGTGCAGTAGAGTAGGATGCGTGAAATGTTATGAAGCCAATTCTAATTTATCCTTTTCTGATGTGGGAGTAAAGTCCCTGTGTTTCCTTCGTGCTTACTGCGTGAAGAAGCTCCTTCCAATTGTAGCCTTAGTTGGGGCTGGTTCTTCAAATTAAAGGCCAGGAAGTTTCATGATGCTCGTTTGCGCTCAAGAGAGGTAGTGGCAGCGTTGATTGATGGTCGGAGGTCGTTGGATGACATCAAAGAAGAGGAGCTCATCGACGATCACCTGAAATACAAAACATGGGCTTTTGGCCCCAATTAAAGCATTCAAAAGCTTCGCCATGAGGAGTGGAATGTGGTGGTAGTGGTAATTTGGAGAGTGGTGGCTAGAGGCGACGTGCCAGACTTGGAGAAGGTGGCAGTCGAGGGTGGTGTCCGGTGAAGCGAGGGAGGCGTCAAAACCCTCAATAAGTTGAAGGCTTTTGTTCGCAGAGTTGAGGCGGAGGTTGTGGTGTAGGTTGCGTACTGTTTGGTGGGGTGGAGCGTCGGCACAAGCTTGCCGAAGCTCACGTTGGAGGTGGAGAAGACAGAGATGGATCGGTGTTGGTAATGGGTGAATCTAAGCACTAAGGGCGAAGAAAGACTCTAGAGGAAGAGAGGAAAAGGTTAGGGAAATTAGGGGGAAGAGAGGAGGCGAGATGCATCCGACGTTGACCGGCTGGACATGAGGAAGGTGATGAGGTTTGATGGAGGAATCAACAACAAGGAAGGAGTTGGAACTACTTGAGCTTTGGTTGGTGAGGAGCACGAGGAAGAGAGTGAAGGTTCCCTTCTAGGAGGGGTGACGTAAAAATATGCGGAAATGAAAATATAAAGCAATCTCACAAAAATCAATCAATCAATGTACACAGGTATTTTTAGGTGGAAACCCAAACCGGGTGAAAACCACCACCTAACCCTCTCGAGTTAGGATTTTCCGATCAACCAAGTTGATCAAAATCCACTAAACGAATCACTTTGAACGAGGGTGATTCAACCTCAATACAACCACGCTACAAGTACGAGGGTAGCGTTCCTCAACCCCTTCTCTCCACGAGAAGGATTTTGTCCCACGAAGGAGACGGGAATTCGCAAAGCGAATACCCAACCAAAATACAAAGATAAAATAAAACAACAGTCCTATAGAGCCAACAAAATTAAACCTAGCTTCTATAGGAAATAGGAAACTCCCCTTTGCAAGGAGTGCGTCGACGATGACGCGGTGCGTGTGCCACGCGATGGCGCAACTTCGCTCTCGTAGACAACGGCGGGAGAGCGGGTGCGCAACGGTTGGATGCTCTCAAGATGTAGAACTTGAGCTTAGAGAGCAAGAGCTTCTTGGACACAAGAGAGTGGAAGTATGTTGCTTAAGTGTGTCTTGTGTTTTTCTAAGTGTATATCTTGTGTTTGTGTTACAAAGGTTCCCCTCTATTTATAGAGGCCTTAGGAAGGCTTTGGAAGGCTTGGAAAAGCTTCCATAGCCGTTGGGTGCAAAGCCCAAGAGAATCAAGCCGAAATCAGGACAATGATTGCATTTGACAGGGTTATCAGACGTCTAACTCTGGAATCAGACGTCTGGAAGGCCACTTTAAGACGTCTGATTCCAATGTCAGACGTCTGATTCTATGCGGGTTTCTCCCTGACTTGAATCAGATCTAAACAGGGTTTTTGTGCAAGTCCATCAGACGACATACAAGACGTCTGGCACTAAGTCTGGACGTCTGGAAACCTACTTTTACTGTGGGAATTGATTTCCAAACGTTGCAACGGCTAGAAAATCTCTGAGAAGAGATTTTGGGTCAGCCGAGGCAAAACGGTCATTTATCAGACGTCTGTAAAGTCCTATGGACGTCTGATAAGGCTCTAACGGTCATATCCTTGAGTGTCTTCTAAGCCAGCCAACGGTCCACTAACTGGACGTCTGGCAAAGTCATCAGACGTCTCCTAAGACGTCTGGTCTAAGGTCTGGACGTCTGATTTCATCAGACAGAAATAACTATGTCCAGCCTAATAGTTTTCAGACGTCTGAAACAACAAATCAGACGTCTGGAAGTGCTGTTTGAACCCTATATTGGTTTTCTAAGTATTCTACAGAAAACCTAAGTATCCTAGGGTTGTGCAGGTGTTCCTAGGACTACTTTTAGGGTACTTTGAGGCTCTTTAACATAATGTTCTAAGGAATCAAAAAGAGCAAGAAAATAAATACAAGAGATACATGAAAGGATAAAAAAGAATCTATCCTATTCTTCTTGTCTTCCATCTCCAATCTTTCGCTCCACGCGAACCTCCTGTGTTTTCCGTCAAGCTCCTCCAATCCGTCCTGGATGCGAGCTTGAACTCCGTCTAAACACGTCCACATTTGCAATTGACCTGAAATCTAGGACTCAAATTGCAAATGTTAAATAACACGTGTTTTGTTATCATCAAAACAAATGATCGTGGTGCTCTAGCACCAACAGAGAGGAGTTGAGCCTCCCAAGTTGATGATTGGTTGGCCGAAAGAGGGGGCTTGGAGAAGCTTGCCGGAGCCGACGGTGGTGTTGGCCAGAGGTGAAGAATTAGAGGAGATTCCGGTCAAGGAATTCGTGGAAATGTCCCAGGGTTTATATAGCGACAATTCTTCTCCTCAATGAATCAATTTATGCAAGTTTTGACTTGCTTCTAAGTCATTTTTGGAGCTTGAGGTCTCGAGTTCGTTGGTGACATTTCTAGCCTTGATCGAGCTCGAGACAAAGCTTAAACGATCAGGAGAATCCTTAAGATCAATCTCACCGAATTTGGTGAGATTTGGCCTCAATTTGGTCAGTCAACTTGGCGATCAAATCTCAGCTTCCTTGTGTTGAAGCTTCTGTTCATACCACAAAGAAGGAAAGGAGGAGAGAGAATGTGGGAGGGACCTCTCTACGAAAGTGAGGAAAAGCTTGGGGCTTATTTGTAAGAAAGTGTAGACCTAGGGGAATAATTGAAAAGAATAGAGATCGACGGCTCAAAATGCAAACTAGGTCAAGATGGATTCTGATTGGGCCCAAATTGTGGTGTTAACCTAATTTGGACCGAGGGAATCTAATGGTGAACTTAGATTTGGGTTTTGACCACATTTGACTTGGTAAATTGCGCAGAAGCCAAATCAGGGCAAATTCCCATCTGAATCTCTATTTTTGGTCAAAATGGGTTCAGATTGTCAAAGTGAAGGTACCAAACCTCTTAGAATATTTTTTAATGATTTGTAGGAGATTTAGTTTGAATTTATCTCTACCAAAACCCTTTCAATTTAAGTGAGGATAATAATTAGGATTTTTAGTGATATTTTAATCCTTAGAATGCGTGAAACCCTGATTCAATCAATATAAGCCCACTTCTTGGACATTTAAGTTCATTTAACCTTGAATTAATCTCTGATTAACCTGTTGGTCAATTTACATTTGTGATGAGATGGTAAAATGATAGAATTAACCCTATTTTCCTGTCTTCTTCTCAAATCAGTTTAGTTTGGAATTGTAATCCTCAGACGATCATTTATGAGCATTTATCACTTGATTTTGACTGATTGAGTTAGTTATGATAAATGATGGTGTTGCCATAATACCCCCATGCCTAACTTTTGATAGACCCTAGCAAAAATCCTATGGACCAAACCTGATCTCTAAGCCAAATTTTAATCATCAGGATGCTTTACTGATCCTTATCTCTAAAAATTATATCATAATACCAACAATAGGCCTAGAGGTACTCACGTACCAGCCAAGATCTAGACCTGACCAGCCTCAGCCTTGGGTCCACTACGAAGGTCTCTAAGGCCTGCAAAAATTGCCCAGAGGTTTGTTAACCCCAATGGTTAAAGCACCCATGCATATTCGTAGCAAGTCCAGGTTCAGTTTACCAATGCATTTCTTATAAGAGAGATAGAGAGGGATATTGATTTTTGAGAGCTTTCTCTCTTTTCTTTTTACATTCCCCTAAATCCAATCTCAGATTGGCCCTAAACACAGTTTGTATCGGATTCCTTATCTCTACCATCAATCCTCATAGGGTCCCTGGCTTTTGATGCTTCGGGATAGCATCGCCCATGGAAAACCCCAGAACTTTGGCTTTCGACACTTCAGAATAGTGTCACCCATGGTGCTCTATAGCTAAATTTATTCCCTAGCAATCGACATTTCTTAGTTAATTAAGGTTATTAGGCTTAATTAATCATGTAAAGAATAGACTTAGGTTAACTTGACTGGTTAAATTATCATGTTTAATCGTAGTATAGGGTCAAGCTAACTTACATTTTAGATTTCAAATTCTTTTAACTGGTTGAGTCTAGGTCGTTCACTAGGAGGCATTTAAACTTAATCAATTCACCAATTTTATTCTAAGTTAACAATTAACTAATTGCTATCTTAATTAAATCTATAATTACAATACAAGTTAAGCTCATGAACAATTGCATACAAAATTTGAACTTGAAATATGGAAATTATTCCATTAAAAGAATGAAGTGTACATGAAAGATTTACAATGAATAGCAAAAGAATTGTTTACAATTATTACAACAAATGTGTACAAAAGATACTGGCATAAAAGAAAATTACATTACAAAATAAGTGCCTCGTTATTACAATAAAACCATCACTTAATCAATTTCATTAACTCTCCTCTCTCATCTCTCTTTGATCCTTAACTCAAAGTCTTCAGCCTTCATTTCATCTACATTCAGACATCTCTCTTAATATTTAGACTTCTTAAACACTTAGCCATTCTTAGACCTCTCAAAGCCCTTTTCTCTTTACACTTAACCAAAATTTGGTTTAATGGGCGGACTGGGTTTTTTCGCGAAATCTACGGTCCATCTCTGGATTGAATCGACCACTACTCAAACCTAGTCCTAATTTTATTTAATTGTGGATTTTAGTGCATTATTAGTCCCAAATCAGGCCCACCAAACCACACACACACCCATGACTCGGCCCACGTGCATGCATGCACACCAAATAGTCAGATCTACTTAGGTGTGCCCAACACTTGACGACTGAAGTGCTTACCAACAAGTTTGGCTTTTTTCAGCTCACAGAGTCCAATTTCCAAGGTGGGATTATCTTCAACAAAACTCCTTCAAAAACTTGCTTTTCGGTTAGAGACTTCGAATGTCAATTTCTTTGAGTTGAGGTCACCAATCAGGGTGATTCAAAGCTCAATCAAGAGCTTAGGAACCAGCTATCCAATTTCGGCATCAATTTGGTGATTGGATCAAAAGTGATGCACAGATTAGAGGGAAAGAACATGGCTCTATTGCCATGTATAATACATGCTTTAGAGAAGGATTTTCAGGTCAAAGGAACTTTAGATCAAGGAAATATCCTCAGTTACGGGTATGAGTGGATTCAAGAGATCATTCTACATATAGTAAGATAGAAATAGAGGTGAGAAATGGTTTCAAAAGCTCTTGAAGCTTTTGTGCTTCAGTTCGAAGCTCAGAACATGAATTTAAGATTCAATCTATCTAATTAGTAGATGAAAGCTTATAGAATGCAACTGAATCAATTTAGAAGAAGGAACATGATTGGTCTAGGTGAGATTTGTGTTTGAAACTTGTCAAGAACTCGAAGAACAGTATTGGATTTTAGGTTGAACCCAAAATGTGCAATAGTATGGATCTCAATGAAATCCCAACAAATCTTCATCAATTCAGTTCAAAAATACTCACAAGCATCTCAGAAATTTAACAAACCTCATCAACCAAAGATTCAAGTCATTAATCCTTGAATTGAATTCAAGGTTGACTTATAAAGGTTGAAAATTGTCTTTGAGAATTAAGTCATCTCTATTGCAATTAAAGATCCCAATAGACTAAATCAGACCTCAGAAACTTATTTTGCATCTCAAGTCAGAGTTTTGAACACTTAAATGCAACCTTGAGCTCATCGTCAGAGATGAGATCGGAAGTTGCTCATCAAAACAAACAAGAGATTTTCAGACCCAAGTAAAGCTTAGATTAGGATCTAGAAGATCTACACTTGCTTATTGAGTTAATCCTAGATTCTAGTCATCAAAAAACTCATCTAACTAGCTCCATCGGAGTTGGAGAAGATGAATATCAACATAGAGATTTTCACATCAAAACACAAGACTAATAGGTGGGTTTTAATCCTCTGGTCAAGATATGTCATTCTAGAGCTTTGCATGAAGTTTTGAAGGTTGTGGTTCATGTTTTGACTCGTTGGAACTCACCAGAGCTCCAGTTCGGCGAGCTCCGGTGAACAACGTTTTAGCACACTGGAGATGAAATCTCCATAAAACACATAAAGAACTATGTAAATAGGTTTCTGAGGTTTCAAGGAACTTCAAGAACTCCACAATTTGGTCAATTATTAATTACAAAGAAAGATTAACCAATTATGCCCAAAGAATCAAGTCTGAGTTTGTTGGAACTCGGTGAAATGAATCTCACTCGATTGAGTGAGGGAAAGTAGTCAAGGATGTATGTGTGTCGAATTCGGTGAATAAACCTCTTTTGAGTCACCATTGACAGTAAGCTTAGAAGGTGAGTGTGAAATTAGGCATTTCATTTATAATGAGTTATTTATAATTGAGAAGTGGAACAGGGCCCTTGTGATGAAGCTGTGATGTAGGGCCCCAATTGAAGGTGCCTTAGGTTTGAGACCTTCACCATAGACAACGGAGGTACTCTAGTGAATGTGTGATGGAATTGGGCGATTAGGTGATTAATCAAATGTGTGAGGTGGAATGGAGTCACGTAGAGGTAAGGAGTGTGAACAAGTGATTGGAATCATGAAATGAAGTCCAGCGAGGTTGGAATTGACCTCATCAGAGACAAAGAAGACAACAAAAGTTCAAACTACTTACACCAACTCCTACGATTACATGCCTAATTAGTAGCTAGAACTACGCTTAAGAAGCTACTCTACTTACTTGATGAAGGAGGTGAGGGATCTCACCATTGGCAGGGTGAGAATGGGATCGAAATCTAGAATTGGTGAGAAGAAACTCCGGCCGATCGAAGCAGGAGAATCAAAGTCGCAGCGTGCTCCAACACCAGTGGTAGGGTCAAGGAGAGGAAGAGGGGGTGAGAGCGGCAGCGCTCGTCGACAGTAACGCTCGAGAATGGTGGTGAGAAGACGCTGGAGCTAGGAAGAAGACTTATTAGCAACCACAGTAGGAGAAAGGGGTAGGGGGTTGCTAACGGAGATCGGAGGTGATGGGTAGTATTTATAGGCGAAGGTAGAGGGGGAGGTTCTTGGAGGGTTAGGTGTGTTGTAACCATCGTTGTTGTCTCCGACACCAGTGAGCTTACTCACCTAGGTTAAATAGGATTTATGGAAGATCCGATCCATTGGATGGATTGGCGAAAGTGAGAGAAGTAACAATGGCAACAACGATGGCTTTTGGTTGTGAGATTGGCGGTGATCGAGGGGTATGAAGACCGAAGATTCTCAGCCATCAAAAATAAAGAAGAGGAAGAAGAAGACTTGTATGTAGGGGTATTTTTGCAAATAAAGAAGGACCAGATTGAAATAGAAATGACTTAATTGAAATAAAATCTAATGGCAGAAATGTAAACATTGAATTTTAAGGCTTATTTTAATTTATTTGTTTTTCAATTTTTTACATATAATCATAAATAACGTAAATAACATATTTATGCCTTGAAATTATATTTTTACCCTTTTTATCTATATTTAATTAAATGATAATATTAATTAGGTTAATTAAGTACTTAAGTCTTTAATTAAATTAAGTTAACTTAAATACTTCTTATATAGCCAATTGATTGTGAATTAATCCAAATTACTAATTAAACTTATATTAATATTAATTGAACTTTAATTATGTATTTTTAACTTATTTGTAGGTCCTTACTATCTTACCCCTATATTATAATTAACCCTGTATTTAGTGTATTCTTAGGTAATTATCTAAGTAAACTAGCTAATTAGTATTAATTAGGAGCCATGATGAGTCTCTTGCTAATAGCTTTCTCCCTACTTTTGTTTTTATAGGGTCAACACAAGGGAGAACCTAGTGTGTATCTCCCCGAGTTATTCTACTTCCCTGTTTCTTCCTAAGTTTGGGATTATTTGTGTTTTTGTAACCTAGGCTCTGGACAAACAATAATGGAGGGTTACCCACAGTAACTTGCCAACCATATTCATGCGATGAAGTGTGGCTTATTTATTTATTTTTCTCCTTGTTCTATTTTTCACTTATTTATTTATTTTTGGGTATTTTCTTTTCTTTTTCCTTTTTTTTTTAAGCAGGTGGCTTCCCTGATCTAAGATTTACCTAAAGGCAATGGTCAATGAGATTAAGTCACATGGCTGGGCTCTGGACACTGGCTATGATCTATTACTCACATCAATATGCCAGCCATACCACCTTAGTGTGTGATGCAAACACATTTATTGAGGGTAAAATGCCTATTCATGCATGTTCCTAGGCTTAGATTTGCATTTCATGTTATAAATATTGCATAGCACGCATCATTCTACATTTAGATTAGTTGTATATAATTTAGGTTAATTGCATCCTTTTGTGGTTAGGAGAGAAGGATATTTATTTTGGAGCCTCGGATTGACGATCTGACCGTACAGATCTAATCAAGACGACGGTCGGAGTCCAACGCCTCTAAAATCGCCTTGATCGGAGTCCCGTAGCACAATATGCAGTCCGAGGAAGATCAACGGCCAAGGGACAAGGAGACATAATTTGGAGCTTCAAATGATAAATCCGACCACGCGGATGGATTCGGGTCGACGATTGCAGCCTAACGGCATGAAAATCGACTCAATTTGACCTCTGTAGCAGCCCCTACAACAAGAAGAAGATGGACGGCCCAAACTACGCCACGTGGCGTAGCCCAGGCCGCCAGCACACGCACGCAACACCGCATGTGCACAACAGTGCAGGTGCGCGCGCGGGCGCACAGGCGGGCATGGGCGTGTGGCAAGGTAGGAGCGGCGTCAACGCAGCGTGAGGTAGACTATAGCGACGCATGAGCTTGACTTACAGCGATGCTTGCAGCCATCGGTAATTCATTGCATGCTAGCAAAGCCAGCTATGGGTGCCAGCGGGCATGAGCTGCCTACAGCAACATGTCCAGTGACGGCCTGGATGTCACTAATGGTCCCATACCGAATTTTGCCTCTTCTCCACCACTATAAAAGGACCTTCACCCCCTCCCTTCCAAGCCATCTCTACCTATTTTGCTCCCACCTACTCCTAAGCTCTAGCAAGCCTACCAACTCTCCATTAGAGCTTGTTCTCAAGCTCCCAAGGTGCCTATTAGTGTAGCGAACCTCTGTCCCACCAAATACTCCTCCAACTTCCCATCTCCCTTCATAGGTCACCTTGGAGGCGTCCTCCTACCTCCATTCTGGTAGCAGATCAACTCCATCTTCTCACCTCCATTCCAGAGCTATGTCGAAGCTTTCCTCAACTCGATGTCCTCCAGCATCGTACCTCCATCATCCTGCTCCTCACCTCCTTCGTCTGAGCTTCCACCAGGCACCGTCGTCTCACCGAACAGCCGATTCGGGAGATTTCCTCTCACCTCCCTCTCTTTTATGCTTTCATGGTAGATTGTAATAAACATTAGATTGATATATATACCACTTTCGTTCCTCATCTGTGCTTCATTTGCTTGTCTTTTATTTCAAAAACACAAAAAAATAACAAAACCCTAAAATACCAAAAAGAAACGAATCGAAGCGTGGTTTTCACGTAAGGTAAACGTTGCCTCCCTGTGTTCGACCTGGGACTCCCTTGGAGTTTTGATATAAATTTTATCTGATTGATGTGTTTTGCAACTACGATGACAGGTTACTTGTAACCCAGATTTCTAACACGCAAAATACGCCTGACCATTTTGGCGTCGTTGTCGGGGAGGCAACGGAATTTACTTTATTGTTTATTGCATTTCTTTGCATTTACATAGCATTAACCCTACTTGTCTTTGATCTATTGTCTTGCAGGTGCCCTAGCATGGAGATCCAAGTGCGGTAGACCAGAGTAAAGTGCGGGTAGAGTGTTTTATAAGTGTCCCCCACACCACCCCCACCTTAGTTTTCATTCCATAACCGAATAACTCAAACCCAAATCAACTTAGGTTCTTTTTATGAATCCTAGGATAGATTTGGTTGTTTGTTTGCCACCTCCATTCACCTCGCCATCCACAAATAAAAATAAAAAATAAAAAAAAGTGTTATCTGATTGTGGGATTTTCTGTAAGCTACACACTTAACACCCACAACTTCTCACCCTAAGGCGCACAATCACATTGATTCTACCACTTAAGTGGGATCTGACCTTTGGACCCGGTACACTTAATTCAACACACAAATAAGTGAGTAGAAATCTTAATAGGTCAAAAATTTCTGTGTGCCTTAACTTAGTGGTGCAATAGGCCAATTGATTGAACTGTTTGGGCCGCACCACTTAAGATAAAAGCGATTCATCAAGTAGCTTGCCAGTTAGGGTTGATTCTTAGGGCTGAACCAGGCACTCCACTTTTTTTTCTTTGATTTCTAAAGGAATATATCATCACCAGTGCTTGCAAAACTTGGAGTGTTTTCCTAAACTTGATTGAATATACTTAAGATTAAACCCTAAAAGCTACTAAACAAGGTTGAACTCTAAAAGACACATCATCAAATAACCTTGTTTGCAAACCCTGGTTGTGCACACACACACATTTTAACTAATCATTAAGGGCACAACCCATCTAAAGGGCCCATCACATTCCTAAAGCACCATTGTCCCAAGCCTAACTAAAATTGATTAGACGTTGGCCCTAAGGACTGGTTCGCTCGTCGGGATCCAGATAGAGATTGTTCATGATTAACCTACTTATACTAGTCAATCTGATGTCTAGCTAAAGGAGTAGCGTCAAACGACCGCGGCTGGGGGGTACACTAGGAACCGGAGGCACAAGCCAAAGGAAGAACCTTCTCCCCAGTCCCTCATAACTGGTTGGATTGCTTGGACATAAGTAGAGTAAGTTGTCTATAATCTTAGGACGGATTCTGAGAGTCTGTAGACCTTTAGGCTACCCAAACTAAGGACAGGATTGTATTTTTGTATTGCAGGGCTCTTTTCTCTTCTGATTTCCCTCCTTCACCATGTACCCTTCCACATCCTACACACATTTCACATCCTATCCTCCTACCACCACTTATCCCCAAGATGATACTATCCCGACTTGACTTGCAATTACCCATCCACTAGCCGGGATGACTTTGATTGGGGATATGAATCTGGACGTCAAGGTCCAAGGCCTAACCCTGGACGACAAGACTATGATTATTATCCTTCCCAAAGCTATAATGATTATTGATCTCCATCCTTTGATGACCAAACCAACACAATCTACAATCAGGAAGGATATCATGATTATAACACCTATCCTCCCCAGTATTCCATTGAATATAGGTCGCCACCATCCTTTGAACAACCTAGAATGACCTAATTTCAGGGAGGGACCCGAGAGCCTCGACATCTTGACTCCCCTAGATTTAACCTGAACCAAACCAGTCAATTCAGGTGAACCAGATCCAGGATAGGGTGTTGGTTAATTTGAGGAACACTATACAAACTTTAGAAGCTCAGCCAACACCATGCACTGAAGCACTAGACCCTATGATCAAAATGATTGATGAACTTAATAGTTCTCTATTGGATTTGCTCAAAAGTGTTAGGGATAGGGACTTGGGTGAGTTTCTTTTTGGGAAATTGTCGAGGTTGAGGATGAAATTTATGGTTGCACTAGTCAAATCTTGAGATGATTCTCAAGATGAACCCCTTCAGGAGAGCCAATGTCTGAACCCGCTCAGGCGCTTGTCGGGGGGGATACATATTCTGAGACTGGGGATGACCAGGATGGGCTAGAGCAACCATTTGAGGATGAACCGATTGATTCACCCGAGATCCCCGAGCCAGGGAGCGAGGAAAAATATGTCTCCACATACCATGAAATGACATATGATTTTGAGACATATATAAATGAGGATCATGGATTCTTTGACTTTGAGGGTGAAGAATCTTTTGGTGAAGTCTCACTTGAACTTAAGGAAGAGGATTTTAGTGAGACAAATGGGCTTGAGGAATCTGACAAACCAGTTGATAGCCCAATTATTGAAGATTTGGATTCGGTTGGGGTTAACTTGGAGGATCCGAATCTTGATGATTCAATCAGTGACCCCAGTCCTCATCTGCACCCCGAAGAGCTGACTTTTGAGATCTTTGTGCCCAAGTCAATCTTGATTCAGCCACGATTTCTGGACTTGGGAGAATCATATGGGGTAAATAATATGGTAGAGGTCCCGAATCCTGATCCCTTAATGTTGGAGGATAGAATTTTTGAAATAAAGATTTGGGAGGCTAATTCTGAGGGAAGTTTGATTTTGGATCTAAGGATACCTATTGACCTAAAACCACCTACTTTCTACCAGGACCCTTACGATATCTCTCATGTGCAACCCAAGCTCGAAATAACTAATTTTTTTTTCTGAGTTAGATGTTAAGTGGACAACCGCACCTATTGAACCATCTTTACCTGTTGTCCGACACTTTGGTCTTGGGTTGCACACCACTAAACCGTAGGCTCGGCCCTCAAACGCAACAACCTTTGATTCTGGGTGATTTTCATCCAGAACCTGAGAACCACTCGACCCTGGGGCATGGGTCTGCACCATAATCTCATCCACGTCTGTGGACATCTTCTGCAGACGGGTTTCAAGATCAACCTTTTTATTTTGATTCTGACCCGCACTTGTGAATTCTCAATTTCTTCTTTGTAAGTATGTTATGATTAGCTGAAGGCATTAAACTTAGCATGTGTGTATACACTCTTCTCTCTGCAGAGTTGACCGGATTTTCACGACACTCAGGAGATGTTCTATTTACTCTACCCTTTTCATGCCTTTATTTTTACAATAAGGACATTGCATCATTTAGGCATGGGGGGGTGGATAATTAATTCCTGAAATCATTATGTTAACTCCGTAGAATTTCTTTTAGTTTCTTATAAAATTAAAAAAAAAATGAAAATTTGAAAAAAAGATAAAAAAAAGAAATTAGGAAAAGAGAACTTAGGCATTTAGAAGTTATTAACTTTAGGAAATGATACGAGAGGACCTAAACACCTAGACTCTTCAGGTCTTCGAGCTTAATTAGCCCAGGTGTCCACTCGAAGGTGGATTTAGTTTTGAGTCCTTGCCAATTAAAATTCATTTTAATTTGGTAAATAAATTGGGATGATAAGTATGCGACTTATCAACCCGCCCTCTAATTTGGGGGGACTTTAAGCTTAAGCATCTACACACATGTATTTGCACTGACTCACTTTTTGACGATTTTTACGGAAATTGGGTAGCTAAGGGACTGACTTGGGTGGTATGGCTGGTAAGTTGTCGGTGGTAACAGCTCATTGGTCGGTTGTCCAGAGCCCAGCCACAAGACCATTTTCGTTGTACTGCCTTTAGGTAAATCTTAGATCAAGGAAGCCACCTACTTAGAAAAAAAAATGAAATACTCAAAAAAAAAAAGAAAGAGGAGAAAATAAAAAAAATAAATAAAACCACACTTCATCGCATGAGTATGGCTGGCAAGTTGTCAGTGGTAACAACTCATTGGCTGGTTATCCAGAACCTAGCTCACACAAAAGAAAAGAATGCACAATAATTTCCAAAACACTTAGGGAAGAAGCGAAGAAGTAGAATAAACCGGGGAGATATACACTGGGTTCACCCTTGTGTTGACCCCATAAATAAAAGAAGTAGGGAGAAAGCTATCGATCGTAAAGATAAACCTTTAGGCAAGGTCACCTAGGGTCGTAGAAACCCAAAGTCCATCTTAACGGTTGTTTTGTGAGTTTATCACTTTTTCACAAAGATGCTTAGTACTTAGAGCCCTTTTCGAGTCTTAGGCAAGTTGGGTAGCCGAAAAAAGTTATCCCGGAACTCTCAAACTCCAGAAGTACAAAAAAATTAGAAAAGAAGAAAAATAAAAAAATATATATCTTCCCTTCTCAAATAATGTAAGAACTTGGGCGGTCTGCATTCTGGTAGACACTCGGGTACTGTTGAGTTTTCGTAGTTTAGGACCTTAGTTAAAATTTTCTATTGTTAATAAACGACTTAGGCCTAAGTGATCTAATCCTAATTCTACTTTTATACAAAGCATATAGTTTAATTTTGCTAGGGACTAGAAAAAGATAGGCATGGGGGTATGATGCAAACACATTTATTGAGGGTAAAATGCCTATTCATGCATGTTCCTAGGCTTAGATTTGCATTTCATGTTATAAATATTACATAGCATGCATCATTCTGCATTTAGATTAGTTGTATATAATTTAGGTTAATTGCGTCCTTTTGTGGTTAGGAGAGAAGGATATTTATTTTGGAGCCTCGGATTAATGATCCGACCGTATGGATCTGATCAAGATGACAATCGGAGTCTAACGCCTCTGAAATCTCCTCGATCTGAATCCTGTAGCACCATATGCAGTCCGAGGAAGATTAACGGCCAAGGGACTAGGAGACATAATTTAGAGCTTCAAATGATAAATCCGACCATGCGGATGGATTCGGGTCGACGATTGCAGCCAACGGCGTGAAAATCAACTCAATCTGACCTCTGTAGCAGCCCCTACAACAAGAAGAAGATGGACGGCCCAGACTGCGCCACGTGGCGCAGGCCAGGCCGCCAGCACACGCACTCAACGCCGCATGCACACTGCAGCACGGGTGTGTGTGCGGGCGCACAAGCACGCATGCGCGCGACAAGGGAGCAGTGGCACCAGCGCAGCGTGAGGTGGACTACAGCGATGCATGAGCTGGGCTTACATGGATGCTTACAGCCATCGGTAATTCATCGCATGCCAACAAAGCCAGCTGTGGACGCCAGCGAACATGAGCTACCTAATGGTCCCATACTGATTTTTGCCTCTTCTCTACCACTATAAAAGGACCTTCACCCCTCCCCTTCCAAGCCATCTCTACCTACTCTAGTCCCACCTACTCCCAAGCTCTAGCAAGCCTACCAATGCTCCATTGGAGCTTGTTCTCAACTTCCCAAGGTGCCTATTAGTGTAGCGAACCTCTGCCCCACCAAATACTCGTCTAACTTCCCATCTCCCTTCATAGGTCACCTTGGAGCTGTCCTCCCACCTCCATTCCGGTAGCAGATCAACTCTGTCTTCTCACCTCCATTCCAGAGCTATGCCGAAGCTTTCCTCAACCCGACGTCCTCCAGCATCTCACCTCCATCATCCCGCTCCTCACCTCCTTCGTCGGAGCTTCCGCCAGACGCCGTCATCTCGCCGAACAACCGATTAAGGAGATTTCCTCTCACCTCCCTCTCTTTTTATGCTTTCATAGTAGATTGTAATAAACATTGGATTGATATATATACCATTTTCATTCCTCATCTCTATCTTGTGCTTCATTTGCTTGTCTTTTATTTGAAAAACACAAAAAAATAACAAAACCCTAAAATGCCAAAAAGAAACAAATCGAAGCGTGGTTTTCATGTAAAGTAAACGTCGCCTCCTTGTGTTCGACTCGAGACTCCCTTGGAGTTTCGGTATAAATTTTATCTGATCGACGTGTTTTGCAACTATGATGATGGGTTACTTGTAACATTGATTTCTATCACGCGAAACACGCCTGACCAGTATGTTTATTTGATACCTAATTTCTGTTAAGATTGCTTGAGAAATGAGTCAGTGAAAATAGTGTGTAGGTGCTTAGGCTTAAAGTCCCCTCAAATAAGAGGCAGGTTGATGAGTCATGTACTTATCACCCTAACTTATTCCATCAATTAAAACTTAATTCAAACTTGGCAAGGACTAAAGAAATAAGTCCACATTTTGGTGGACACCTAGGTTAATTAAGCCTGTAGTCTTGAAGAGTTAAGTGTTTAGGCCCTATTGGATTATTTCTTAAAGTTGACAAACTCCTAATGCCTAAGTTCTCTTTTCCTAATTCTTAAATTTTTTTTCGTCTTTTTGATTTTTTTTTAGAGAAATAAATGGAAAATTTTATAGAATTAACAAAAATTAATTAAAAAATAAATCTGCCCCCTGCTTAGCTTATGCAATGCCCTCATTGTAAATGAAGGCATGAAAAGGGTAGACTAGAGAAGATAGTACCTAAATTCAATGTAAATCTGGTCAGCTCAAAATATATACATATTGTACAAGGTTGCTAAGTTTGGTGCCGGTAGCTAGGTGAAGTCCAGCCAAAGGAGTTAGGCCAAGGTTTGAGCAACCTTGTTTGATATGAGTTCGGGAATCATGCGGTCAACATAAGGTTTTAGTTGTTGTCCACTGACCTTAAAGGAGTTACCCATCTTTGGGTCAAAAATTTCAATGGTTCCATTTGAAAAAATCTAATCAATAATGAACGGGTCATTCCACTTAGGCCTAAGCTTAGCGAGAAAGAGCTTAAGTTGGGAGTTGAAAAGCCAGACCTTTTGGTTTGGCTCAAAGCTTTTTACAGGAGATCATCTGATCATGTAAAGCTTTGGACATTGCCTTATAGATCTTAGCATTTTCATACATGTCATTTTTAAGCTCCTCCAACTCAGATAGTTGGACTTTCCTGGCCTTCCCAGCTAAGTCTAGGTCAAAATTACATCTTTTAATTGCCTAAAATGCCCAGTGTTCAATTTCTATGAGTAAGTGACACGCCTTACCAAACACCAAATGAAATGAAGACATGCTGATAGGTATCTCGTACGCAATACTGTAGGTCTAAAGAGCATTGTAAAGCTTTTGAGTCTAGTCTTTTCTATTGGGCCTAACCATCTTCTGAAGGATATTCTTGATCTCCCGATTGGAGACCTTGGCTTGTTCGTTCGTCTAGGGGTAGTAAGGTGTGGAAATCTGATGATTCACCCTATATTTTTCCAATAATTCATGAACTAGCCATTGGTGAAGTGAGTGTCACCATCACTGATGATGGCTCTCGGGATCCCAAATCGATTGACAATATTCTTCTTAACAAAGTCGATGACAACCTTGAGGTCATTGGTTTGGGTAGGAATAGCCTCGATCCATTTGGACACATAATCAATAGCAACCAGAATATACTGATGATCAAATGAAGGGAGGAAAGGTCCCATGAAGTCGATGCCCTAAATGTCAAAGATTTCGGCGAGAAGGATCGAGTTTAGGGGCATCATATCTCTCTTGGCTATGATCCTAAGTGCCTGGCATCGGGAACATGACCTCGAGAAATCCTTACCATGTTTGAACAAAGATGGCCAATAAAGCCGAAATTGAAGCATTTTTGTAGCTGTCTTCTTTCCGAAAAAATGTCTACCACATGCAGATGTGTGGCAAAATTTGAGTATACTCTAAAGCTCATTTTTCAGAACACATCGATGAATAATCTGGACACTGCCGATGCAGTATAGCTCGAGATCATCCCAAAAATAGTATTTGCCCTCGGATATAAGTCTATCTCATTGTTACTTGGTCCAGTCCTGGGGAACTTGACCAAAAGCCAAATAATTGATGATGTTCGCAAACCAAGGGGTTTGGACACCCAAGACTATAAGGATAGTCTCATATGAAAATGTTTCAATAATCGGAATATCCGGACGAGGAGAATCTGTCAAGATTCTCAACAGATGATCCGCCATTACATTTTGTGCCCCAACTTTATCTTTAATTTCAAGATCAAATTCTTGAAGTAAAAGAATCCATCTAATGAGCTAGGGCTTGGCATCCTTTTTGGCCAAGAGATGTTTCAAGGCCGAGTGGTTGGTGTAGATTATGACTTGAGAACCTAACAAATAAGCCCTAAACTTTTCTAAAGCAAAGACTATGGCTAGGAATTCTCTTAGTGATAGTATAATTCCTCTAGGCCTCATCCAAAGTCTTGCTAGCGTAGTAGATAACAGAGGGCTTCTTATCTACCATTTGACCCAAGATAGCCTCGATCGCATAATCAGAAGCATCGATCATAATCACAAATGGGGCTATCCAGATCGATGGTTGCAACACCAAGGCACAGATGACTACCATTTTTAATAAATCGAATGCCTTGTGGCACGATTCAAGAACTCAAATGGCTTATCTTTGGCCAGAAGATTGCTCAAGGGTCGAGCAACCTTCGAGAAGTCCTTGATGAGCCTCCGATACAAACCCACATGACCAAGGAATGAACAGATTTGTTTAACAGATGTGGGTGGGGGAAGTTTAGAGATAGCATCAACCTTAGCTTTATCAACTTCAATGCTCCAGTTAGAGACCACATGATCCAAGATAATGCCTTCTTGTGTCATAAAGTGACTCTTTTCCCAATTAAGGACCAACCGAATTTTAATGCATCTCTTAAGGATCAATTCTAGATTAGCTAGATAGGACTCAAAAGAATCCTCAAAAATGAAGAAATCATCCATGAATACCTCAAGACAATCTCCCACCATATCAGAGAAGATGGCTAACATGCACCTTTGAAAAGTCACAGGTGCATTGCAAAGCCAAGAAGGCATCCTACAGAATGCAAAGGATCTGTAGGGACATGTGAAAGTTGTTTTTTCTTGGTCTTCAGGATAGAATGCAACTTGGTTATATCCTGAATAACCATTCAGGAAACAAAAATACTTCTGTTCGACTAACTTTTCAAGGATCTGATCAATGAAGGGTAGAGGGAAATGATCCTTTTTGGTGGTTGTGTTCAGCTTCCTGTAATCAATGCAGACTCTCCAAGGGGAAGCTGAACGGGTCGTAATGGATTCCCCTTTCTCGTTAGTCACCATAGTTATCCCTGCCTTCTTAGGAACAATCTACACAAGGCTAACCCAGGGACTATTCGAGATCAGGTAAATGATTCCTGCATCGAAACAGTTAATAATTTCATTTTTAACCACTTCTCGCTTATTAAGATTTAGCTCCTCTGTATCTCATGAGAAGGGTAGGATCCATCTTCCATATAAATACAGTAATTGCAATATGATAGCTCGATCCCTCTATGATCATGGATGGTTCAACCAATTGCCTTTTTATTTGTCTTAAGGACCCTAATCAATTTCAACTCTTGCTCCTTAGTCAATTTAGTTCTAATAATCACAGGGAGAATCTTTTTGGGTCCCAAAAACTTGTACTTTAAATTCTTAGGCAATGGTTTCAGTTCAAGCTGGGGTAGGTTTAGGATAGAGGTTAAGGAGGAAGTTGATGAAGATTCATTAGGAAAATCAAGAAGAAGAGGTTGGGAGTGAATAAAATCAACAACCTCTTCAGGGTGTGGCGAGTCTGCCATGAAGGGTTGTGGGTTAGGCTCGTCTGTTCTAGTAAAATCTGCGAGAACATCGATAGCCATGCAGGTCTTAATATTTAATCTATATCCTCAAGTTCCTCAATATATAAACAATCCTCAAACTTATTAATCACCTTAAAAATATCAAGTGTTAACTTCCTATCTCCAAAGGCAATCGCCCTACTACCACTTTCATAGTTTATATTGGCCTTACCAGTAGCCAGGAATGAATGCCCCAAAATGATGAATGTCTTGCTTAAGTCTTCAGGTACATCCATGTCAAGGACGAGGAAGTCTACAGGAAAATAGAAATCCTTGACCTTAATGATAGCATCCTCAATAATGCCGTTGGGGGTGGTGATCGAGTGGTTTGCTAACTGCAACGTTACTGAGGTCGGCCTGAATTCACCTAACTAGAACTTTTCATATAGGGAAGTGGAGATTTGGTTAATGATGCACCTAGATCCAACAGTGCCCAATCAAAAGTGTAATCCCCGATAACACATGAAATCAAGGAGGCATCTGGATTTCTCTTCTCCCGAGGAAGGTGATGTAGGATAACAAAACTAGCCTGCTTGGAGAGTATCACCTTCCTGGAGGTAGGTTTTGTCAGCTTACGCTTTTGAGTACATAAATCTTTCAAGAACTTAGCGTAAGCTGGGATATGCTTAATAGCATCGAGAAGTAGGATGTTGATCTCTACACTTTTGAATATATTCAAAAGCTCCTTGATTATCCCATATTTGTGGGCTATTTAAGTATTTAAGTGCCTAGACATTAAGTTAATTCTAACATTTATTTAGCATAAATTAGGATGTAAATAGGTTAATTCATATTTCTAATTTAATTACATAATTCATGCATTACATTCATATTTAAATGAATTTAGAATTAACTTAGAATTGAATTCATTTAATTAGTTAACCAATTAGGTGCATTGCATGCATTAATTTAAGTTAACATAAAAGTTGAGGGTTTGTATATAAATAATCATAATATTTTATCATTATTTTTTATTCTTCTTCTACGTGCAACGGTTGCATTTCTTCCTCCATCTGTCACAGTGAAGAACCCAATCAAGGAGGAGCGGATGTGTTGGATCTGGTCGGGGCAGCTGATTTCAAAAGAGAGGAGGAGGCAGCCGAGCTCGTGAGGCCGCCACCCCGGACCCACCACTGTGCCGAGAGTTCGTCTCTCTTCCATTCCACCACCGCCGGCCTCAACCGTGGCGACGAGCCTCCACCACTGTGGGCGTGTGGTGTGACAAGCCACACCGCCATCTGGAGCTCGTTCGCATTACCATAAGCACCTTAGGATGCACCACCCTCGCCGTCATCACCAACAACCACCGCTGCAGCCACTGCATTTTCATCTCCTCAGTCAGTTAAGACGTTCGGGAAATTTCCCAGATGTCTGAAGCTTCAACCCCACACTCCAACAGCAATCGGCCGCTCACTTCACGCCCGTGCCCCTCCGATTGCATACTTGCGCCACACCTCCTTCAACATCCATGATGCAAGCCCTTGCTGCACAAGACTTCCTTCACACCTGCTACACCGCACTCCCCTTCCATCCTCAAGCGCCATCCCCAGTCTGCACGTGCATCCGGCTGTACATGCCCGCCAGCGTTCGTGCCAGCCTGCAGCACTTCTCCAACGTGCCTATAGACTGCGTACTGCCTGCAGCAGCAACCACCTCCACGCACGCACCCTGCAGCACCGGTCACCAACTCCTCACCTGTGCATGTACGCACCGCCTCCAGCAAGCCCACGTTCTTCTCTTCGCGTGCACCACCTACAGCGCCAAGCCCGCCAGCACCTCAGCACGCCAACTCCAGCGCACTCGCCTTCAACCCTTAGGGCACCCGCCTCACCTCCTGTAGCAGAGCCTTCCGCCTACCCGCCGTGTGCCTTCCTTGCAGCGTGCGGCCAGTAGCTCCAACACCTACAGCCAATGCGCCTCCAGCAGTGCGTGCGGCTCATTGCCCGCAACAATAGCCTCTGCGTGCACCTCCTACAGCAGCCTCCGTGTGTGCCCATCCACACCTCCTCCAGCAGGTGCAGCCACCGTCGAAACCCACCTTCACCGGAGCTCCGTCCAGTCGGCTCCGGCCACCTCGTGACTCACCGCCACCACCACTACGAATCCCTCGATCCAAAAAACTTCCTCCGAGCTTCACTCCTCCGGTCGTTCCTTCCTCTTCGCGCACGGCCAAGGGGAAGAAATCCCTTGTTTTGCTACAGTAAAAGGCCTATTAATATTTACATTCTCTGCCATTGCCAACTTTTATTGATATTTTATTAAATCTACATTGCAAAAAATATCCATTAGTTGTTCAAAATTGCCATTTCAGCATGTTCTGTTGATACTATCTTAATCTGAAGGCAGATTTGGCTCGATTCTCGTCGAAACTAACTACCAGCGGACGTTTTTAACCGGTGCGAATTTAAATGTCATTGCCTCCTTGTGGACACGACCCGCTCTTCTACTAGTGGTTACTTTAATTATTGATTAGTCGATTTTTCCACCACATAAAACTAGAAACGACGCGTTATTTCATTTACGAATCTTAATCGAAAGTGGAGAATCGACTCGTCAAATGGCACCATTGCTGGGGAGGCAACAGATGCAATAATTTCACCTATTTTTCTTTTTATTTCTGATTATTTCTCATTGCACAGTGATTTAACCAATTATTATTTTTTCTATGCGAGAAATTTGTGCGAGGAATCAGCCATCGTGAGAGGCGACCCTTGACGTCGTCAGAGGAGGAATTGGTTGAGCTACCTTGCAAGGGAGGGGAAGGACGAGGACGTGACGGTCATGTAGTCGCTAATTTAATTAGAGTAGGATTAAGACTTTAGACTTAATTTTTCATTGCACATTTGATTTGAAACCCTTGTTCTAGGGTAGATTTTGAGGGGTTTGTTCCCTGATTTTGTTTTAGGCCCATGTTGGGTAATTTTTGGGAGCCTGTTCCCTTTTCTTTAGATTTAGGTTTTTTTCTAATTTTTTTTGTGGATTGTTTACTTTTATTTGCTTGTGCATAAGTAGTTTAAAAAATAAAAAAAATGAGCTGCCTGCCCTAGGACGAACCATTTAGGTCAGTATGAGCAGCTTCTAGATTTACTTCTTTGCATTGCATGCATTCTCGCATCGTTGATTGCTGGAAGCAAGGTACGCATTCTCTTACTTTGCATCCTATTCTTGATCACGCATTGCATTTGGACTTAATGCGAAGACCACCTAATCTGTATTGAATAAATCTAACAACTGGTCACATATTTTCTAGAAAAAGGAGTAATTAAAGGAGGGACATTTTAAAAACCAAGGATTTGATTTTCAAACTTGGCGTGAGATTCAAAATCTTTTGCGGTGTATGCACACTTATTTTGCTTGCACCATAGCACGTTTTTAGACACTCCTTAGGTTTGGAAATACTAGGACAAGAGCCCTCCTATCGTTGGATTCTGAAGTGTTCGGAACTTGAGATCAAAAGTTTTGTAAATCCAAAGAGGGGGATACCCTATCATGGATTTTTGGGGGTAGTTGAGAAGCACCGTGAATGCATAGCTTCAAAGGAAGGCTTAGGCCTACTTGTGTCCCTCGATCTTCCGTCTTTGGAGTTGCTTTACCATTTGAGATGTAGGGAAGAACACCTAAGCTCCAACTAGGTCTTCTTAGGCGAGTCGTAGGTTGACAATAAGTGCGTAAATTGACTGAACAAATTGTATTGTCACCTACAATCTGACTTAAATAAAAAGCCTAAATTGGGAAAGACCTAAAAAGTCCTTTTTGAATTGTGTTTTGCTTGGGGAATTCTGATTGAGGTGTGAGTTAGAATGGACCACATTGATTTTCATCCTTTCATATCTTGCCCACACCCTCACCCCCACTCTGCATTCTTCGATCCCATATGCTGAGATGGTCCATCCTTTGATGGACATAATGACAATCATTGGGATCCGTTTTACTCCTATTATAGGAGTATTGGCCTGGTTAAGCCCCAAATCAATGAGTAGAACCTAGGAGTGGGATTTGCTTTACCCAATATCCCACACACCATGGAAATACCCAACCCACCCTCCCTGAAAAATTATAATGGTTGGACAGACACTCTTGCGTACTATAAGCCTAAGCCTGACTTCTCTCATGATAGAAATGACCTCTCCTCCTTGAAGATGGAAATACAGAAAATGCAAAACGAAATGATTGAATTGTTAGGAGAATCTTCGAGAGCAGGCCAGCAAGAAAGAGATGAAATTAGCCACCTAATCTACCCCATTGAGGATGGCACACACCCCTCTACAATAGATGCATCTCCCGTGGGAGAGCTACACTTTAAGTTGGAGGGAAATTTTGGCGATTATATAAGGGAGAATAGCTACTTTTCGAGGATCAATTTTGAAACCTCCCCATTAGATGACACTTCCTTGAGAGATCCATGCCTTAAGTGGGAGGAAGATACATATGAAAGTAGCTATGCATTGGATGAAGAAAGGTGGCAACCCAAGGAAGATGATGATAAGGTTGAGTATCCACCTGAATTATATTGGAGTCAAAAGAAGGGAATGATGGTACCATTGGAAGACCTCGACCCAGATGATAGTATTTTCGTGACATTTGATGAAGTGGGTCGAAGTCAAGTTGTTAATCTTACCCTCCCTTCTGATCATGGGATGGAACTCAAGCCCACCCTTAGGGAACCTAACCCTCAAGAATTTGACCTATCTGGGGAGTCTGATGTTACCAGTGTAAACCATTTACCTCAGATAGAGTACCCTAGGGGATCTGCTGAGATATTAAATGATTCTAGACCTCGGGTATATGATGAATCATATGATGAGGAGAAAGATGAATTATATGAGGAACCTACATTCAAGATTTGGAGTGACACTAAGAGTGATTATGTCTTAATTGAAGAATTAGCCCCTGAGGATGTCACAAATTTGACCAAATTAGGTTTCCTTAGCACACCCATTGATGATATTTCTCCTTATATTGAAATGATGGAAAATTTGGAAGCAACTTCTAAGATTTATGTGGATTCACATATAGACTCTGGGGAAGATTTGAGTAAAGAACAAAAACCCAGGGATGACATTGATAGGATAATCCCTAGATCTGTTGCTTCCAACCTGCCTTCATTTATTTCTAAGTCACCCTCTGATTTACTTATGTCTGAAGGCGAAATTGTGACTCCTGATGAAGGGCAGGAAGATACATGTGATGGTGCAAGGAATGCTAGGGATGCAACTGAGGATTTGGAAAGAGTGTTAGGGATGGACACCGAGCTGATTAAACCCAACCTAGATCTTATGGCCATCCTGCAACCTCGAAACTTGGACACCCTAGATGATCCTTGCCTTAGAGAATTGCTCACTTTTGTTCTGACCGGGGGGCTTAACAAACCAATATTTCCCGTAATGGAGTATCGGGTATGGATTGATGATTTCTTTAGTAAGTCCATTGCCTTGGGGGTTTATTTCTGCACCATTCCTTCCCCATTCTTTTTGGAGGATCCTTATCATCCTCCCCCTATCCCTTTGGAGGTTGTTATGCCTGTTTATCCTTTAGAACCTGCTCTAGTGACCTGGGAAGATTTCATTCCCATCTTAGTTGGGTGAGCATTTGCTATCGGGATTCATCATCAGCTCGCCAACATCCTAGGTTACCTATTTTCTATGCCAACATTGCTTTGCTCATTTTTAGGGCCTATTTCTGCAATCCTTGAACCTGATTTGCAGGTTCTTTGGCTATTCAGCCTAGCTCTGACCCAGGTAATATCCTTTTATGCAATGAGGACATTGCAGATTTTAGTCATGGGGGGTGTACTTGGGGATATACATAGCATAGTGCATTCATTGCATACATTTGCATTAAAAAAAGAAAACAAAAAGTTTTGAGCTTAATTGGCTAGGTTCGGCATTCTTAAGCAAATCAGAACTCTAGGTTAGACTAAGTTAATTCTAGGGTCAAACTTTAGAAGCTAAATGAGCTACTAGCTTTAGACATTTAGGGTCCTTTGTGGACTTAAAAACTTAAGTAGGAGTTAAGTTGCGGACCATTCCTCAAGAGGTTGAGGAAGGAAAGCTAGGGCTTGAGTTAAAGGGTGGGGTAGTACCTGGAGTCTTGTTCTACCTTTTAGTTTACGGGTCCTTGTAATCCAAGCATCCAAATTTCACACACTTGGTCTGGTAATCAACTTAATTTTTTTCTTCCTTAAAAGAGATTTGGCTCTCTTAGTTTTGACTTAGGAGAGGCTTGAAAACACAATTTGATTGGAAGAGTTCCCGCCATAGGAGAGGTGGAGTATATACTCACCTTGAGGATGCGATGATAACATATTACCTCCTCAATGCTTGTCTCTTAGGATATCCATCCTACTGGGGGCATGTAAGCACATTGTGCGGTTTAGGTACCATGGGCGGCCCTATCTCGAAGTGCCGATTGCCATAGGCTTGAATTCGCTTAAGAGATCCATGGGCGATACTATCTCAAAGTGTCAATTGCCAGGAGTTCTTTGGGTCGCTATGGGCAGTGCTATCTCGAAGCATTGAAAGCCAGGCACCCTTCGAGGTATGGTAATGGGGACAATGAATCCGACATAGACCTTGTTGATAGCTGATTCGAGGTTAGACTTAGGGGAATCAAACAAAAGTAAAAAAAAAAAAAAATATATATATATATTAAAAAAAAATCCTTTTTCCTTTAACTCAAATAACTCAGACCAATGCACATGCACGGATGTTTTAATCTCAGGGATCAACAAACCTTAAGGTAGAGTCAGAAATCAGGGAAACTCGTGCCTGCAACTTGTCTTTAGCCGACCTAGTCTGTAACTTAGCAACTACTTGGGAACCTTAGGTCTAGAATATAAACTTAATATGTTTCTAAAGGAAGACCGATTGGGTTGACTTGTCTACTTGGAGTGCTAGGTTTTGCTTGGATTTGCTAGGGACTAGCAAAAACTAGGCATGGGGGCATTTGATTAGCCCATATTTGTGGTCTATTTAAGTATTTAAGTACCTAGATATTAAGTTAATTCTAGCATTTATTTAGCATAAATTAGGATGTAAATAGGTTAATTCATATTTCTAATTTAATTACATAATTCATGCATTACATTCATATTTAAATGCATTTAGAATTAACTTAGAATTGCATTCATTTAATTAGTTAACCAATTAGGTGCATTGCATGCATTAATTTTAGTTAACATAAAAGTTGAGGGTTTGTATATAAATAACCATAATATTTTATCATTATTTTTTATTCTTCTTCTACGTGCAACGACTGCATTTCTTCCTCTAGCTGCCGCAGTGAAGAACCCAATCAAGGAGGAGCGGGTGTGTTGGATTTGGTCGGGGCAGCTGATTTCAAAAGAGAGGAGGAGGCAGCTGAGCTCGTGAAGCCACCACCTCGGACCCACCACTGTGTAGAGAGTTCGTCTCTCTTCCATTCCACCACTGCCGGCCTCAACCGTGGCGACGAGCCTCCACCACTGTGGGCGTGTGGTGTGACAGGCTACACCGCCATCCGGAGCTCGTCCACAGTACTGTGAGCACCTCAGCGTGCACCACCCTCGCCGTCATCACCAACAACCACCACCGCGACAACTGCATTTTCATCTCCTCAGTCAGTTAAGACGTCCGGGAAATTTCCCGGACATCTGAAGCTTCGACCCCACACTCCAACAGCAACCGGCCGCTCACTTCACACCCGCGCCCCTCCGGTTGCACACTTGCGCCGAACCTCCTTCAGCATCCATGACGCAAGCCCTTGCTGCACAAGACCGCCTTCACGCCCACTACACTGCACTCCCCTTCCATCCTCCAGCGCCATCCCCAGTCTGCGCACGCATCCGGCTGCACACGCCTACTAGCATTTGCACCAGCCTGCAGCACTTCTCCAATGCGCCTGCAGACCGTCTACCACCTGCAACAGCAACCACCTCCACGTGCGCACCTTGCAGCACTGGCCACCAACTCCTCACATGCACGCGTACGCATCGCCTCCAGTAGGCACGCATTCTTCTCTGAGCGCGCACCACCTGCAGTGCCAATCCCGCTAGCACCTCAGCGTGCCCACTCCAGCGTGCCCGCCTTCAGCCCTTAGCGCACCCACCTCACCTCCTGCAGCAGAGCCTTCTGCCTACTCGCTATGCGCCTTCCTTGCAGCGTGCGGCCAGCAGCTCCAGCACCTGCAGCCAACGCGCCTCTAGCAGTGCGTGCGGGCTCATTGCCTGCAGCAATAGCCTCCGTGCATGACCATCCACGCCTCCTCCAGCAGGTGTAGCCACCGTCGAAACCCACCTTCACCAGAGCTCCATCCGGTCGGCTCCGGCCACCTCGCGACTTGCCTCCACCACCGCTGCGAAGCCCTCGGTCCAAAGAACTTCCTTCGAGCTTCATGCCTCTGGCCGTTCCTTCCTCTTCGCGCATGGCCAAGGGGAAGAAATCCCCTGTTTTGCTACAGTAAAAGGCCTATTAATATTTACATTCTCTGCCATTGACATCTTTTATTAATATTTTATTAAATCTACGTTGCAAAAAATATCTGTTAGTTGTTCAAAATTGCCATTTCAGCATGTTCTGTTGATACTATCTTAATCTGAAGGCAGATTTGGCTCGATTCTCGTCGAAACTAACTACAAACAGACGTTTTTAACCTGTGCGAATTTAAATACATCATTACCTCCCTGTGGACATGACTTGCTCTTCTACGAGTGGTTATTTTAATTATTGATTAGTCAATTTTTCCACCACATAAAACTACAAACGACGCGTTATTTCATTTACAAATCTTAATCGAAAGCGGAGAATCGACTCATCACTCCTCGTTGCTATTTATGGGTTTTTTCTTCCTAGATTTCAATAAGGCATCAAGGAAAGGGATATGGGTATTGTCATCAGTTTTAGGTTCCTAAGCCATATTCTCTTCTTTAGCTTGCTTCATTTCTTCATCAAGCTTGCTAGGCTTTTGTTTACTAGAAGAAGGTAGTCCAGGGTCCTGGGTTTGCTTCCTACTCCTTAAGGTAACAAAGTTTGTAGATGCATACGGGTTCGGGTCTTGGGGAGGGTTGGGAAAGATAGGAGGGGCTTGGTTAGACAGATAACTAGGATTAGAACAAGAAGAAGAAGAAGGACCCTACTTAACCGCCTGAGCATGTGCATGTGGCTCCTTCTTATTCCCGTACCCTTGGGCTCTATTACCCTGATTTTGTATATTTTGTGGGTTGGGTACGGGTTCAGATGGTAAAGATCTAGGCTGTCAGGTATTAGCAATGAGGTCGGATTCAAGTTTTGTACCGATGCTTTCATTTATTGCATAAGCTAAAGCATGGATCCTTGCTTCTCCACCATTTGTCGATTCAAATCAGCCTGCCTTGTGGGTTGTTGGGCATTCCAAGATGGCTGATTGAGCTATCTTGGGGGCAACTAGTTGTTTATTTGACCTTGACCAATAGATCTCTGAGGTGCATAGTGTTGGTGCAAGAACACCTCGATCATTGATCTTGATGATAACAAAACACTTGTTATTTAATATTTGCATTTGAGTTATAGTTTTAGGATAAATGCAAATAGAATCAAGTGTTAAGGAGTTCAAGCTCACCATGTACGATTTCCACATCATTTTGTCTCCAAATAATCTTGAGAAGAGATCTCGCTCTCCAAATCTTTGTCTACATCTTGAGATCCTCATCCTAGCTGTGCACCCACTCTCCTGCCTACGAATACAAGAGCATTGTCATGCCATTGTGTGGCTCACGAACTCCACGTTGCTAGCCAACACACTTCTATTAAAGGGAAGTTTCTTTTTCCTATAGAAGCTAGGTTTATTACAAACTTTGTGGCTCCATAGGATACTTTGTATACTGTCTTTGTTTGGCCATTCGCTTTACTAATTCTTGTCTCCCTCGTGAGACAAAATACTTCTCGTGAAGAGGAAGGGTTGAGGTACTGATGTGTATACATCTAATTGGCCTAAAATGTCTATTTATGCATGTTCCTAGTGTCATAAAAGCATCATGCATTATAAATATTGCATAACATTCATCATCATGTATTTAGGTCAAATTGTATAAATTATATAGTAATTTCCCTTTTTGTGGCTAGGGAGTAGGGCAATATCATTTCGGGGCCTCGAATTGAAGATCCAATTGTATGGATCTAATCAGAACAATGATTGGAGTTCAACGACTCCGAGATTGCCCTGATTGGACTTTCGTAGCATCAGATGCAATCCGAGGAAGATCAGAGACCAAGGGGCAAGGCGGTGAAAAATCAGACTTCATACGACAAATCCAACCACACGGATGGGTTTAGATCGACGATCGTAGCCCAATGGCACGAAATCAGTCTAATCTGATATGTATGGCACCATCTACAAGTTAAAGAAGATGGACAGCCAGGATGGTGCCACGAGGAGCCATCCCAGCCACCCAAAATGGCCCAAGCTTCCTGCAGTACTTCTTTACGCAATGATCGACTCATCTCAACCATTAGATCATCAATCCAACGGCTGAGATTCACGTGTGCCAGGCATTCAGCTTCAAAGGAGGAGATGGAGATGAGATCTCGACCGTTGGATTGAGATCCAACGGTCGAGAGCATGTGTGCACAAATCAGACCGTACGATAATCTGCGATCTTGGCGTAGTGGTTGCGAGCGATGTTCGCAACCCGTGGGTGTGAGTTTGAGCAGCGGTGAGGGGCGAAATTGAGCGAGCGTGCAGGCACGTCAAAATTCGATTATTCGATCGACGATGAGCGGCACTGACAGCGACTACGTGGTGACGTGTGGCACGCTAGATGTGAGTGCCATGATCACGGGCATGATCATGCAAGATCGTATGCGGAAGCGTTGCTCAATTTGAAGTAGAAGCGGCGTGCAATGTGGGTCGTTGATCAGCGATCCAATGGCCAAGGAGCAATGCATCTTCAATGCTCATAATGGATGTGTGAAATGATGCATGATACGCACTGAGCGATCAGGATCGGATGCTCCTCCTCTCTCCGTGTACCTTCACTGACATTTATCTTTGGCGACATATGCATGTGTCACTAAAGAGTTATATTTAATTTTCAAAATGTGAAGTGCCCCTTTTGCCCCCATGTATACAACTATATAAAGTCCCTACACCCTCCACTTCTTCATCCCTTCCTTCATCTCTCTCCCTCTCTAAGAGCTAAAAAGTCAAGTTCTAAAGCTCGCTCAAGTGCTCCTAAGATATGGGAAGCTTCGCTAGAGGTAAAAATCAAAATTTTCCACTTCTCACCCCCTTCGCTAACTTATCACTAGTCATCCTCTCACCCCTGTTTCGGAAGTGGATCTCGTGATGACGATGCCTTGCCTCATCCACGGTTCTTCCAAATTCACCCTCTGTCCTACGTCTTTGTTCTCCTTCTTCCAGGCGTTGTCCATTTGACTCGTCCTCCAAGCAATCGTCGAGGAGGATAACTTCTCATCCCCTTATCTTTTTATCACTTTCTAGAGTAGATTTCCTGCTTTCTAGTTATAGAAATTAGTTGTAATGACATTATCTTTATTATAAAATGTTATTTTCTCTCTCTAGCTCTATTGTTTATATTACAAGTAGATTAATTATTTATAATCATTGTGAATATCCCCTTTATAAACAAAATTAAAAAATATATATAATTGTGGATTTAGAATTGACGTAGCCTCCCCATGTTCTACCTAGGGCTCACTTTGAGTTTCGGTAAAATTATTTGATTAATGGATTTTTATGCACTACAACGATGTGTTTCAAACCAAATCTTTTTGCATACGAAATTTCGTTAATCAGGTACGCTACCCTCATACATAGTAGCATGGTTGTAAGTGGTTAAGTCACCCTCGTTTAGGTGACTTGGTTAGTGGATTTGATCGACTAGGTCGATCGAGAAATCCTAAACCGAGAGGTTTAGGTGATGGTTTTTACCAGGTTTGTGTTTCCACCTAAAAATCCTTTGTGTACTTGTGAGATTGGTTATTTTGTGATTGTGATATTTTATTCCACATTATTTCATTTATCACGCTCGATCTCACCCCCCTCCATAGGGAATTACAATTGGTATTAGAGTAGGTTTCACATCATCGGCATCACACACTGGTGAACAATCATGGAGGGGAGCAACTTTGCCACGAGACATTCGGAAGGGCAGTTTACCGTCCAACCGCCCTACTTTGATGGGAGCAATTACGCATATTGGAAATTGCATATGAAGATGTGGCTTCAAGCCACCGACTTCGCGTTATGGGGATGATACGAAACCCCATACGAAGTCCTGGCTAGACCCGAAGGAGGCTACTCAAAGCAACAAACTTGAGAACTTTCCCTCAACGCAAAAGCAATGAACATGTTGTACTACACATTAAACTCAGAGGAGTTCAACTGGATATCTCAATGAGCCATCGCATACAAGTTATGACACACTCTAAAGGTAACCCATGAAGGTAACTCCAAGGTAAAATCTTCTAAAATTAGCATTCTTTATTAAGATTTTGAATCTTTCTCTATGAATACTAATGAATCTTTGAGTGAGATACACACTAGGTTCACTCTTATAGTGAATAATCTTAAAGCCTTAGGTAAGACCTTCATAAAGGGGGAGCTTCAAGGAAATCATCTTCGTTCCCTTGGATCGAAATCAGAACAAAAGGTTACTGCCATTGAAGAGGTGAACGAAGAAGAGCTTGACATGGAGGACCTCTTAGGCAATCTCATGGCCTATAAGATGAGGATGAAATAAAAAAATGGCACACTAGAGCTAAAGCCAAGGAAGACCCTCACCTTTAAAGTCGCTTCGAATAGCAAGTTCCGATGATGAGGAACTTAGAATATTATTTAAAAAATTTTCTATGTTTTGTAGGGCCTCAAAGAAGGAAAAGAAGGAAAAGGAGGAGAAGGAGGAAGAATCACCAACTTGTTGCTATCATTGCAACAAGAAAGGGCATATTCGACCTGATTGCCCTCTTAAAGAAAGAAAAGAAGAAGTATAAGAAGAAAGCATTCCAAGCTACTTGGGCTGGTTCAACCTCGGAGGAGGAAGAAGAAGATCCTAAAGTGAAGAATGAAGTCGCTTGCATGGGTTTCATGGCAATTGCAAGTGATGGTGAGAATGGAGATGACAACAAAGAGGTAAACACTTTTAATGAATTGCAAGAAGCATTTGAGGAGTTGTATGATCTTAGTAAATTACTAAAAGTTGAAAATAAAAACATAAAAAAGAATCTTAGCTTTCTTAAAGCTGAAAATGAAAGGTTAGAGATTCAACTTAAGGATCTAAAAATTAGTTCTAGTCCTAACATTTCTGGAAATGATAACTTGTTGTTAGAGAATAATAACCTAATCAATGAAAATAGTAAATTGAGTGAGGAGAATACTTGCTTAAGGATTGAAATCTCTAGTTTAAAAACCAAGATGCATGTTATGGAAAAAGAACGTGCATGTCTTATGGAAAATTCTAATAACTTGATGAATAAATGAGACAATTTCTCTAATGAAGGAGTTAACACTAGTCATAAGGTTGAGAAAGGATCTCCATCAAGGAGACCAACTAACAAATCAGGATCCAAATTGACTTGGATACCGAAGAGAGAATTAGAATCATGTTTTGTAGGTCAAAAAGAAGATTTCAATATCAAGGATTGGACTTACAAGATAAAGGATGGACTACTCCAATTGAGAGGACCAAGGAGTAGACCAAAGAAGAAAATGAGAAAATCGATGAGAAGATCGGTGGGTGATCGAACCGCCTTGTGTCAACCATGTGATTGAAGTCTGGGTCTAATGCCTAAACCTCAAAGCTTTGGATGGGAGCCCCATCCATTTTGGCATCAACCTCCATTCGAGCCATGCTATTGGCCTTGGTAAGTGAGGTAATTTCCTTACCCTATCCTTTTATCAATAGCATCTAGATAGCGAGAGTTAATAAAGTTGATAACTTTTTGTTAATCATTAAGGGGGCGAAAGATTTCCTTCATATAGATAGGGGGAGATCTTAAACAAATATCTATATTTCCATTAGAAAGGGGAAGTTAATTATATATCTATATTGTTATAACAAAAATATGTAGAATGTTATTCATGCTTTCTTATGTCAAAAAGGGGGTTTTAATCCAAATTAAAAGAGCATGTATTAAGGTGGAGTATAGGATAATGATTAGAATTAATTAAACCTTTTCATAATATCAAAATGGGGGAGAATTTTTTGGATTATTATGTGTGGTTTTGTCATCATCAAAAAGGGGGAGATTGTTGGTGCAAGAGCATCTCAATCGTTGATTTTGATGATAACAAAACACTTGTTATTTAATATTTGCATTTGAGTTATAGTTTTAGGATAAATGCAAATGGAATCAAGTGTGAAGGAGTTCAAAATCGCATCCACGGTGGATTGGAGGAGCTTGATGGAGAAGAGAAGAGAAGAGGAGAAAATGGAGCTTGATAAGAAGAATAGATGTCTTTTTATTTTGTACTTTGTATTTGTTTATGTTCTTTTCTTTTTTATTTCCTAGATGATTGTTAACGAGCTCCAAAGTAACGTACCATAGTCCTAGGATCACTTACACAACCCTAAAATATTTAGACAATCTTAGACAAACTTAGAAAATCAATATAGAAATCTGTTAGCCTGATCAAATGTCCAATCTGGACACCAGACATTTGACCTTTTGTCCAGACATCCAAAACACTTAGGTTAGTAACCTACTCTTTGTATGCCACCTTCAGACGTCCAGCCCATAGTCCAGATGTCTCACAAGACATCTGAAGACCTTGCCAGACGTCCAGCAATAGGACCGTTGGATTGTCAGACGTTTATCTTAGGGGATTAAGTGTTAATCAGATTTACATCTACTTTCGGACATCCGTAGAACATCCTAGACATTTGATAAATAGACGTTAGGCTAATATTTGACCCAAATCACCTTTTGTCAGACTTAATAGATATTTAAGCCTCGGGAAATCAATTCCCATAGAGGATTGCCTTTCTAGATGTCTAAATGGCTTGCTAGATGCCCGACCTGTTTAGATATGGTGAAAATAGGAGCATGTCTAGAATTAGACATCTGATTCTTATCCTAGACTTCTTAAAAGTAACTCTTAGACGTCCATCTTGATCCAACTCAATTCAGATCATCAACCCTTCTAAATCAGACGATCAAATCTTAGATCAGACAATGACCCAGATGTCTGACCAAAAAAAATAGATGTCTGATAGCCTTGTCAGAATCATAAATGACCTTGCTTTCAGTGGGATTTTTGGACCACACTCTTGAGCCATGTTCCCAATGGCTACAAGAGGCTTCCAAGGCCTTCTAAAGCCTTCTTAGGACCACTATAAATAGAGGAGCACACTTCCTAAGCAAAACTGATGGGAACACTATCATGAACCATAACTAGCTCAATTTGGTCTAACAAGGTTGATAAAAGCTCCTACTTATTTATCAGAATGTCCTAAGGGCACAATATCCTGTTTTGAAAAGAAGAGATTACATGGTTATTTCTGCAAAATTAATAGCACTTCATAAATACAGAATAACCACGGGGTATTTCAAGGGTTTATTAAAGGTCAAATGGTCATAAATGTCTAAAAAGAGGGTCCATGGAGAAAGAAATAGGTTTTCATTCATTTCAAGAATTAATGGACATCTAAAACCCTAAAAATAGACCTACTTAATTAAAAGAGATTCTGGCTTAATTCTACTTAATTAAAAATAGACCTCCTCTAAGATGCTATTTTCCTTCGTCTCTCCCTCTACATCACCTCCCCCTCACCTGCACTCCAAATCGACCACGCTAGTGCCCTTAAGCCCTTCATCTCCCTCCGCTCTGGCAAAGCTCCGGCAATGCCTCCAGCTTGCTCCACCGCACGAAACTCCCTGTAGCCACCTCCATTAACTCCGCCACGACTCCCACATCAAAAGCCCTCAACAAATTCCTCGTCACGACCACTCACCCACTCCACCGACCAACCCACCTTCGCAACACCTTCTCGGTCACCAACAAGCACCCTTCAACCTCCGCACACCCTCCAAGCATCGCCATTGCATTCGCCAACCTCCGGTGAACCTTCTGAGCATTTTAACTGGGGCATTTAGCCAGTGTTCATGCTTTCAGGTGCCTCATCAGACCTCCGTCGCCGCCTCGATTCCTTCGACGTCATACATAGTGCTTCGACCACAAAACTTCCAGGAAACACTCCCAGTAGCTGCGGAAGACCTCCACGAAGGCTCCTAGTTCATCAATCAGGACACGCATCATCAGCCACAACTACAATTGCTCGAGGAAGACTTTGCTGCAGCCTTTCCAAAGTCGGGTGATATGCATACATCTAAATAGCCAAAAATATCTATTAATGCATGTTCTTAGTGTCATATTAGCATCATGCAATTTAAATAATGCATAACATGCATAATCATGCATTTAGGTCAAATTGTACAAATTGTATAGTAATCATCTCCTTTTATGGCTAAGAATAAGGTGACTTTTAATCAGGACTTCAGATCGAGGATCCAATCGTACAGATCTGATCAGGGCGATGATGGGAGTCTAATGACTCCAAGATCGCCCAGATCGAACATCCGTAGCACCAGATATAGTCCGAGGAAGCTAAGAGATCAAGGGCCAAGATGGTGTCAATCAGCACTTTAGATGACAAATTTGACTGCACGGATGGGTTCAGAGTGACGATCGCATCGTCTACAACACATAGAAGATGGACGGCCACGATGGCACCATGTGGTGCCATCCTAGCTGCCCAATCATCCCAAGGAACCGTCGCTGCCTTTTCTCTCCTCAACAAATCGATCAATCTCATCCATTGGATCTTGATCCAATGGCTGAGATCAACACCCGCTACTCTCTATCCTCGCGTGCCCTCTCTTTCTCTCCTCGCACACACGATTCGATCTGGGTCATTGGATCTTGATCCAACGGTAGTGAGCATGCGCGCTTCGGTGAGAAATGTGACAAACCGCACGCATAGCGCAGCGGGCGTGCGTCTCTCCGCGAGGCATAGGGCACGCGTTCAAAATGCAGCGTGCCCCAAATCAGCCGAGGATGCGAGTGCGGGCTCAATTGAGTCGTTGGATGGCGAGCGGGCAGTACAGATGCGGGAGATGTGGCAACACCAGAGCGCACGAATCACCTACGCACGATCTAACTCATGTCCGAACACTCCAATCGCATGCACGAAAATGCGGTTACATGAAGCTGAAGCAGGCGAGGAGCGATCTGAACCGTCCGATCTCGCAATTGGACTGTGATGAGAGCCTCATCATGAGCCATAACTAGCTCATTTTGACCCAATAAAGAAGATAAAAGCTCCTACATAACCTAGAAGAAGGCCTAACTGAAGGAACAAGTGCTCTGAGAAGAAAACATGAAATAAAGGTTAAAACTGCAATTTTACCATTGCAGTAGATAAACAGGATTTCTTAGAGGCAAAACATAGGTCAAATGGTCTAAATGAGATAAAAAGTGGGTTGAGTCAATCAGAAATGGGTTCATGTGCAATCTAAGAACTAAAAGACACTTGGTAACCCTAAAACAGACCCGCTTAAATTAACAAGGTTCCGGTCAGAACAAAAAGCAAGTAAACCCTCTACAAATCATGGAAAAACATACTCGAGGGTTTAGAACACTTAATTTGGCCTTTGGAACCTAGTTTGACCTAGATTAGGGTCCTAGCTCTTTAATTAACCTAATTTGGGTTTTTACGCAAAATATCCAGTCAAACGAGGTCAAACCTGAAATCTAACTTCTCCATTGGATTCCTTAGGTCCAAATTAGGTTTATACCAAAATTTGGACCTAAGGAGAGGTCATCTTGACCTACTTTGCAATTTAGTACACCCAAATCACAAATTGGTCCCTATCTTTTGAATACCGTTGCAGAGAACCCCCTAGGTTCTTCGCCTCCTTTGCAAACCGGTCCTGCCGCCATTGCTAGGGCAGAACCGAGCTCCGGCGAGGTTCGGAGAGGGATTGCTCTCTAATCCCTCAGAGATTCCCTCCCAGAAATGGAAGGAGAATTCTCTGAAGAATTGCCTTCCATTTAAGACCGATATCGATCCCTGGTGTGAACCCAATCTCTCGTGCGAACGCACGAGAGATTTGGGTATCCTAACTCCTTTCCATCTCCGGCAACCAACCTTAGGCAATCACGTGCCCTTCACGCCCTGCACACCAAGTCCAGCGCCTATATAAGAACCCACAACTCCGGCCGAAGAGGCTAAGCTTGATTTTGACGGAGATCCCCTCCAAATTTCTTCTCTCCTATCTCCGGCCAAACGACCCACAAGCTCTGGCGACCGCTTTCCCTCCTTCTCGTCACTCTGCTGCCATACCAGCAGCAGAGTCCTCTCCGCCTCTTCCTCCCGCGGCGCGCTGTACCCTGCGCGCAAGCTCCTGACCTCATCTTCGTCGCCGCTTCCTCCCCCAGGGTCATTCTTCCCCGACGACGGCAGTCACGAGCCGTCCTCTCCACTGCCTCCCTTCACTCCAGACAACCCCAGATACGTTCTCCATCCTCTCCTCTCTCTTTTCCCCCTGTTATCTCCCTTGATCGACCCTCGACAGACGCTAACCACCTCCATCGTCTTCGCCTCCGACCGCACTCCGGCGAGCCGCCCACACCACTCCAGCCCTCCACACGGCTCGCCAACCACCTCGAAAGCTCCGCCTCACCTCCAGGAACACACTCCACCCTCCCACTGCCACTCCAGCCCTCCACAACCACCCCCCGACCAACCCACCATCTCCGGCCACAGGTTGACCTAGGCACGCACGCCTAGGCCGACCTGCGGCCTGCTGCACTGCCCACCGCCTTCGCCGTGCCACGGCGAAGGTCTCTATCTATTCTGATTTGGCCGAGAGGCGCGTTTTGTGTACGACAGGATTCGAGCTGCTGCCGCCATGGACGACCTCTGATGAAGCTCCCGCGAAGCTCCAGGCACCCGGTCTTCCAAACTACAGGTGCTGCATACTAACGCAAGTGTCGCGAGGTGAACGAATCCAGCCGAGGAGCGCTAGCAGAGCCAGCAGCTGCGGGGCAATCGCACGACGAGGTTTCTGCAGGCGCGCATGAAGGCGAGACCAGATAGTCCCACATCGTGGGATTGCAACCGGCAGGTACCGTATAAGTTGTTTTTACGCTTTATTCTTATCGCCTCAGTAAGCACAGGGGTGAGGTCCCTCACTGACCCCACCCGCCTCGTCCGCGGCCTGACCACGCGGACCTGGCGGATCCGACCCGACCTAGACCTACGCACTCCTCGCGCACCACACACCTGCAGGTGCGCCTGGTCCCGGGTACGATCCAACCCGATTGAGACTATGGCTCTGGTAGAGCGGTTAGAGTGAATTGCTTGAGAGAGAGACACGCGCGGGTAGAGGGAGAAGGGTTAGGTTTTGTTCCCTGTGCAGGCAGGCTAATTGCAGGAGAAGGACTTGGCCGCTGCAGAAGAAGGAGAAGCAAGACAGAAGAAGAAGAAAGAAAGAAGTCTTCGCAGGAGAAGAAGGAAAACAGAAAGGTTAGAAGTCTTCGCAGGAGAAGAAGAAGAAGGACAAGGGAAGATTGCAAAGAGATCCGAAAGGCAAAGCAGAAGAAGAAAAAGAGAAAGAAAGATCACATTTAAGATGTCTGATACATAAATCAGACGTCTAATTCTATTTTTTTTACATCTTTCTTAAAAACTCTTTGAATCAATTATATTTGCATTTAACAGTTGTATTCTTGGGTTTTACAAAGTACTGAGTTTGCTCCCTGTGTTCGACCTCGGATACTCTAGTTGTTCGAGTAATAAAATTATTTGTTTAAACGTTTTGTCGGTTCTACTGCAACGTAATACGCCTTTAAATCCGCACAGAAACATTGACAACATTTTGGCGCCGTTGCCGGGGAGCAACGGGCACTTGTAAAGCTTTTGAGTACAACTTTTCTATTTAATATCTGACTTAACTTCTCTTTTGTTGTGTTCAATCAGGGAAAGCAAAACAAAAAAGAAAGAATAGCAACTGCACAACAGACTGGAGCAGGTAATCTCCATAAGCCCTCCCCCTTAACCCTCTCACAATGTAAAAAAAAAAAAAAAAAAAGGGGAGAAGTCAACTTAGGGCTACCTGTCTTATATTTAGTAACTCATCAAGTTGCCTGATTTTCATTTCAACATATTTTTGTCTGTCATCCAACTAAGGCAACTAGGGCTAAAACTTTCTTGATTGAGCCCTAGGTGCTAAATTCTAAGGCAACTAAATTGGACCCATTAGAGCCAAGTTAGGATTGCAAAGCTAGGGTTTTTAGAGACACATCTTCTCTAAAACAAAGAAACAAACTTTCCAAAAAGAAGTGTGCCTAAACCGTGTTTGAAAATATTTATACAAGAGGAACCCTAAGCAAATCAGGCTGATAATCCATTTGAATCATAAAAGGAAGGACCTAAAAGCTCTCAAAGGAACAAGAGGTGAAGTTGATCCCTCGAGTCAACCAACCTTAATATTAGGTCACTTTTTGCACTCAAAATACTTAAAAGTTCAAGTGGAACATTAAGCACCTTGATCTTAAAATAAAAAAAAAAGGTAGACTTAAGAGGTCAAGATCCCCATTCTGGTCTACCTGGAACCGCAGTGACAAGAGAGGTCGGGTGGGGGAAACCCTGTAACCCGTGGGGACGCTCTACCGTGTAGGGGTCTTTGCGGGACTCTCCCTCTCTGGCTGCCCAGGTATTTCTCAGGTGGACGATCTTCTGATCCAGGGGTCCATCTGCCCCGAACCTCTATAGTCACCCAACAATTCTTGGGTGTCTTGATTGGGTCCAGCACCTTCTAATCTCATCACATCTTCCGGTGCATGTTTGGTAGGAGGTCCTTAAGACCACCTTTAAGACCTCCTCTAGAAATTCATTCTCGCCGAGGCCAAGCCTCGACGCCCTTGTTTGTGCAGCAACCCCACCACATAAATCTTTCATCTGATTCAGACCCTGATTCTCCTTCTTCTCCCATCATGGCACAACCCATTGAAGAGGAGAATAACCTTGAACACCAACTTCAACGCTTGAACGATCTCTTTCAGAACTTTGTAAACCCACCACAGCGACCTATGATGCGAGATCACTATAATCCCGCTGCGGTGGCAATTGAACCCCGAGTACGAATCCCAATTGGAGGACCCGATTCTGATCTAAAGCCCAATATGATTCATGCCATACCAAAGTTCCATGGGCTTAACTCTGAGGATCCATTCCAACACATTAAACAACTCAAGCATCTGGCCCAGACTTTCGGGTCAGATGTACAAAACCGGGATATCCTACTCATGAAAATGTTTTCGTTCTCCCTCTTGGACAAGGCCGCGCACTGGTATCAGACTCAGACCCGCCCGATCAACACTTGGGAGGAATTACAGTCCGAATTTTTGAAAAAATTCTTCCCTGTTGGCCGGACGAATGCCTTGCGCCACCAGATCACTCATTTCACTCAACAACAGGGAGAACCTCTTCACGAAGCTTGGTATCGATTCCTAGATCTCATGCGAAAGTGTCCCCATCACGGAGTTCCTAAGTGGGAACAAGTCCAGTCTTTTTACCAGGGACTCCGTGAGGATATTCGTCTAATCGTCAATGCAACATGTGGAGGAAACATCATGGGCCAACACGAGGACACGGTGTGGGAGATTCTCGAAAACATGTGCGAGAACTCCATAAACAATGACTCCTTGGGCTTATTCGACAGGACGAATGCCCGCGCATCGACGAATCTAAGAGGGACACATGAGACGCAGGACCTGTCCACTTCTGTTGACCTGGAATTGATGGCCAGTCGGTTGGACAAGGTCTCTATCATAGAAAAGAAGGTGGACGAGCTAACTCGACATTTGCAGCAAGCCACCTCTGCACAAAACTCTTTTGCACGACCTCCTCTGGCAAGGGAAACAGTGCAAAACATCTATCACCAACCTGCCAAGGGGATGGGCCCCTATCCACCCCCGTCTACCTCCCAGACCGGAGTGACCTCCGATCCCGTCTACTCGAGTTGGGGGAACTCTGAACCCTCGTATTCTGACTTTCCTGAGGTTTCTCAGAACTGCGAGGACCTCAACGCCATCCAGAACGACCCATACTCCAATACCTACAACCCTGGATGGCGAAATCATCCTAACTTTCAGTGGGCGGGAAACTCTCAAAAACCACCATATCAACCCCGCCCACAAGCTCCTCGTCCATATCAGCCGCCTCAGCCTCGGCCCAATCCCACCTACCAATCTGGGCAAAATCAGGATCAACTGACTCTTATCCTTCAAACGCTGGCTGACATTCAAAAAATGAATGCGGCAATGCAAAAACAGCACAAGGACGAGATCACAGAGGTTCGCAACCAACTGGCCCAGATGGCAAATTCTCGCCAACCTGGCACCCTTCCTTCGCAACCTCTGCCCAACCCAAATAATGTGCCGACCCAGAGGCGCATTATGAATCCAAATCCAGGCCACGCACATTTGATTTATCAGGCCCCTGCTACTCCATCACCAGACAGGATGGAGGCTTCTACATCTTATGCAGAATTTCAGCAGCAGCCACCTCTCCTACCTAACCCAAACCAAAGTCAGGCTGGATTAAACTCTGTAACAACACGTAGTGGTAAAACAACACAAGACCCACATTATCTGAACCACTCCAAGCCTGATAATCGCCAAGACCCTAGGGTAGTCATCCAAGATACTACTGTCCCAGATCAAGAACCTGGACCTATCCTAGAGGAACCAGCTAGGATCCCATTTCCTGAGGCCTTGACCAAAGGAAAAAGGACAACCAAACCTGTGGCTCCTGAGGAGGATCTGGTCAAGCTCTTTGAACAGGTCCAGATAAACATCCCGTTGATGGATGCAATCCGCCACATACCGGCTTACGCAAGATTCTTGAAAGACATATGTACACCTAAACGTAAGCCGCGAACCAAGGATGGGAATCCGATTGTACTGTCAGAGCAAGCCAGCTCTGTCATCCTGAGCAAACTCCCACCCAAGGCTAAAGACCCAGGAACCCCCTTGATTTCTTGTAAAATTGGTGAAACCCAACTTGATAGAGCCCTACTAGACCTAGGTGCCTCCATAAATTTAATACCTACATCCCTCCTTGACCACCTTGAAGAATCTGAACTTAAACCCACTGAGGTGACATTGCAGTTAGCCGATCGATCCATCAAGTCACCCAAAGGAATACTCGAGGATGTCATTGTTAGGGTACGAGATTTTTATTTCCCAGTGGACTTCATAGTACTGGACATGGATGCACCTAAGAACCCAAGGGACACACCAATCATATTAGGGAGACCCTTTCTGGCCACTGCTAGGGCCAATATAAACTACGAAGAGGGCCAGATAGAATTAAAATTTGGGAATCAAAATCTGAAGATCGACATTTTCAAAGCCCAACAAGGGATTAATTGCGGGGTTATAGAGGAAATTTGTGATGTCAAAGCCGTGGTTGATGAACTGCACATAGAGGACAACCTGATTATTTCTGATCAACCACTAGAAAATCAAAAACCGCTAACAGAGGAGTGCGAACACAATCTAGACACACCTATGACTCCTACCATTGCTCCCGATACAAACCCTGAACCACCCGCTGCTGCTGACAATCCTGTCATGGAACTCAAGCCCCTTCCTGAACATCTAAAATATGTCTTTTTGGATTCAAATCAAACGTTTCCTGTGATTATCAATTCTCGACTCACACCTGACCAGGAACTCTGTTTGATTTCTGTTCTCCAGCAACATCGTAGAGCCATTGGATGGACTCTAGATGATTTGACTAGTATAAGCCCTTCATACTGCACGCATCGAATCTATACAGAAGAAGGCTCACGACCTTCAAGAGAAATGCAAAGGCGACTAAACCCTAACCTACAGGAGGTCGTGAAAAAGGAGATCATTAAGTGGTTAGATGCAGGGATCATCTACCCGATCTCCGACAGTCGTTGGGTGAGTCCAACACAAGTGGTGCCTAAGAAGGCAGGACTTACCATCATCACGACAGAAACCGGGGAAGTCATTCCTACCCGAATAGCTAATTCGTGGAGAGTCTGCATTGATTACAGAAGACTAAATTCCTCCATGAAGAAGGATCATTTCCCACTACCGTTTATTGATCAGATCCTCGAGAAACTAGCGGGAAATAGATTCTTCTGCTTTCTTGATGGGTACTCCGGTTACAATCAGGTGGCAATCCATCCAGAGGACCAAGAAAAGACCACATTCACCTGCCCCTTCGGGACGTACGTGTTTCGAAGGATGCCGTTCAGTCTCTGCAATGCACCTGCAACTTTTCAGCGGTGCATGCTTGCCATATTCTCAGATATGGTAGGTGACTATCTGGAAGTCTTCATGGATGACTTTTCAGTTTTTGGACAATCATTTGACGATTGCCTCCAACACTTGGTCCATATACTCAGGCGGTGCATCGAGGTGAATTTGGTTCTTTCCTGGGAAAAGAGCCATTTCATGGTGCCTGAGGGAATTGTCCTGGGACATTTAATCTCAGAGAAAGGCATCCAAGTGGATCGAGCTAAGGTTAACCTGATTTCGAAGCTCCCTATGCCTAGCTCGATTAAGGACATCCGATCTTTTTTGGGGCACGTCGGTTTCTACCGTCGATTCATCCCTGATTTCTCCAAAATCGCGCGCCCCCTGACCAATCTGCTTTCCAAGGATGTGCCTTTCGGAATTTCCAAGGAATGCACTCAAGCATTTGAGATCTTACGTGACCGAGTCACCCAAGCCCCAATCCTACAGTCCCCTGATTGGTCTCAACCCTTTGAGATCATGTGCGATGCATCTGACTTCGCTGTAGGAGCGGTTTTGGGGCAGAAAATTGACGGGAAACCTGTGGTCATTTACTACGCCAGCAAAACACTGGATGAGGCTCAGCGTAACTATACGGTTACTGAGAAAGAGCTGCTGGCCGTAGTATTTGCCCTGGAAAAATTCAGATCATACCTTCTGGGTTCCCGTGTTATCATATACTCGGATCACACAGCTGTGAGGCATCTCCTAGCCAAGAAGGACGCGAAACCTCGATTAATCCGCTGGATCTTGCTGTTGCAAGAATTTGACATCGAGATTCGCGACAAGGCGGGAAAGCACAATGTGGTAGCTGATCATTTATCCCGCCTTCCTCCTGAAATTATTGATCCGTCCGGACCTATTACAGAACATTTTCCTGATGAGCACCTCCTGACTATCAGTACAAGTCTTCCATGGTTCGCCGATATTGTTAATTACCTGGCATCACATCAGATTCCGCCCGATTGGTCGAAGGCCAAAAAGGACAAATTGCGTTCCGATGCCAAGTATTACCTATGGGAAGACCCGTATCTCTTCCGCATTGGTGCTGATCAGATAATCCGACGATGCGTCACGGAAGTGGAAATCAAACACATACTCTCATTTTGCCATGACCAGGCATGCGGTGGACATTTTTCAGGACATAAAACCGCATCGAAAGTCCTCCAGTGTGGTTTCTACTGGCCCACAATTTTCAAAGATGCATACAATCACTGTAAGGCATGTTCCCGTTGCCAGACTCTAGGCAACATGAGCCATAGAGACATGATGCCTCTACAGCCGATCTTGGTATGCGAAATTTTTGATATTTGGGGGATTGATTTCATGGGACCCTTTCCTACCTCGGATGGCTTCGAATACATTTTACTCGCAGTTGATTATGTTTCCAAGTGGATAGAAGCCATTCCGACCCGAACCAACAATCATAAAGTCGTTAAAAAATTCCTTCATCAAAACATTTTCTCAAGGTTCGGGATTCCGCGTGCTATAATTTCCGACGGAGGGACCCATTTTACAAACGCTCAGTTCAGGTCACTGATGATCAAATACGGGGTGTCACACCGAGTCTCTACTCCTTACCACCCCCAAACTAATGGTCTAGCTGAGCTATCTAACCGAGAGATCAAGAAGATCCTTCAGGTTACTGTTCGACCTGATAGAAAAGATTGGTCTTCTCGGCTTCCGGAAGCATTGTGGGCCTATAGGACCGCCCACAAGACCCAATTAGGAATGTCTCCCTTCAGACTAGTGTACGGGAAGGCATGTCACCTCCCCGTCGAATTGGAGCATAAAGCCTATTGGGCAGTACGGACCTGTAATCTCGACCTTTCTAAGGCTGGAACCCACAGAAGATTTCAAATGAGCGAGATCGATGAATTACGCCACGACGCATATGAGAACTCGCGAATTTACAAAGAACGGGTTAAAGCTTTTCACGACAAACACATTTCTAGAAAGGTCTTTCATCCTGGTCAAAAAGTTTTACTCTTTGATGCTCGACTCAAACTATTCCCAGGAAAGCTAAGATCCAAGTGGGTCGGACCCTACCTAGTCCGCCAAATCTTCGGAAATGGAGCTATTGAAATCAGCCCACTCAGCCACGATTCTGAACCATTTGTCGTGAATGGGCAGAGACTCAAGCCGTTCATTGACATGACCGATATAGATTTGACTGAGTCATCCTTTACCCTCCTTTCCTCTTGAGCTCATTACGCCCAGCCGATGGCGTAAAACTCAGCGCTTAACGGGAGGCAACCCGTCATTCTTTGAAAAACCTGAAACCGTTTCTGACATCGCTATGCGGAACTCATATTGCACTTTAGGGTTCAGCCATTAGAACAGCCGACTTCACCTCAGGTATACCTACCCGAGATTAGAAATCGTTTGCAACAAGTCGCTTCGACCCATTCACTCACCACACACCTGTCCTAACACATGAACTAAGCTGAATTCGAACCCACCTAATTTACAATGGGGACATTGCAAATCTTAGGCATGGGGGGGTATGAAAGTGCAAAATGTCAGAAAATTCATATCAAGAAAGGGTTTCATTCAAAAAAAAAAAAAAAAAAAAAAGGACTTGATAGAGGGGAGGAACAATTCAGGGTCATACAAATGAGAGGAGGAAAAGAAAGAAAAATGACAAAAAGAGCAAAAATAAAGAAAGGAGCACAAAAGGAAAAGAAAAAGAAAAAGTCATTAGTAAAAGATTAAGGGGTTAACTGAAGTTCTAGACCGAGTCAAGAAAAAGAAAAGAAAAATGCTACAGAGATATAACAAGAGATTAGCAGGAACGCTGGTCTTAGGCCTCTTGGGCTAGATTTTTTGCTTAAAAATTCACGTATCCGTTAAAATCTGGACAATCCTCAAGAGGTTGAGGAAAATGCAAAGCTTAAGTATTAGGTCTAAGGCTTAGGAAGTATTCGGCCTCGTTAACTGACCTCCGATTTGCGGGATTCGGTAACCTAAGCACCCAAATTCACACACAGTCTGGTTCAGTGCGCATAAATATTCAAAACACGCAAGAGCGTTTAATATTCTGAAAAAGTCACCTAGATTAGGAGCGGCCAATCAACACAAGTTGATTTGGACAAGTTCCCAGCGCGGAGAGGCGGGAAATTCCCCTCGAAGATGCGTAACAACATATCGTCTCCTCGGTGCTTGTCTCTTAGGATATTTAAATATCCTACTGGGGGCATGTGAGCACTCTGCTGGTTCAGATACCATGGGTGGCATTATCACGAAATGTCGATCGCCAGGGTCTGAATTCGGCCACGGAACGCCATGGGTGGGATTATCTCGAAATCTCGAAAGCCAGGGTTCCGGGGGTTGCCATGGGCGGGATTATCTCGAAATCTCGAAAGCCAGGGACCTTTGAGGATTGATGATGGGGACGAGGAATCCGATACAGACCGTGTTGAGAAGCTAATCCGAAGCTAGAAATAAAAAAAGAAAAGAGAGAGAAAAGCTCTCCAAACAAATAAATCTTCTATCTCTCTCTTACAAAAAAACGCACTGCAAACTGAACTTAGGCTAAAAATATCTCAAGCACGGGTGCTTTAACCGCGGAGTCCAACAAACCCTAGGTTAGGTTCTGTGGGCCGTAGAAACCTTTGCAGAAGACTGAGGCTAAAGCGGAACAGGTCCGGATTTTGGTTGGTACTTGAGTACCTCTAGGCCTATTGTCGGCATTCCCACCTAATCACAAAAGAAAAAGGGTAAGCACTTATCATTATTGACAACATTCAGTGTCTAGAACGGAAGTTAAAACTTTGAAATTTTGCTAAGGGACTAGCAAAAGCTAGGCATGGGGGTATGATGAGAGCCTCATCATGAGCCATAACTAGCTCATTTTGACCCAATAAAGAAGATAAAAGCTCCTACATAACCTAGAAGAAGGCCTAACTGAAGGAACAAGTGCTCTGAGAAGAAAACATGAAATAAAGGTTAAAACTGCAATTTTACCATTGCAGTAGATAAACAGGATTTCTTAGAGGCAAAACATAGGTCAAATGGTCTAAATGAGATAAAAAGTGGGTTGAGTCAATCAGAAATGGGTTCATGTGCAATCTAAGAACTAAAAGACACTTGGTAACCCTAAAACAGACCCGCTTAAATTAACAAGGTTCCGGTCAGAACAAAAAGCAAGTAAACCCTCTACAAATCATGGAAAAACATACTCGAGGGTTTAGAACACTTAATTTGGCCTTTGGAACCTAGTTTGACCTAGATTAGGGTCCTAGCTCTTTAATTAACCTAATTTGGGTTTTTACGCAAAATATCCAGTCAAACGAGGTCAAACCTGAAATCTAACTTCTCCATTGGATTCCTTAGGTCCAAATTAGGTTTATACCAAAATTTGGACCTAAGGAGAGGTCATCTTGACCTACTTTGCAATTTAGTACACCCAAATCACAAATTGGTCCCTATCTTTTGAATACCGTTGCAGAGAACCCCCTAGGTTCTTCGCCTCCTTTGCAAACCGGTCCTGCCGCCATTGCTAGGGCAGAACCGAGCTCCGGCGAGGTTCGGAGAGGGATTGCTCTCTAATCCCTCAGAGATTCCCTCCCAGAAATGGAAGGAGAATTCTCTGAAGAATTGCCTTCCATTTAAGACCGATATCGATCCCTGGTGTGAACCCAATCTCTCGTGCAAACGCACGAGAGATTTGGGTATCCTAACTCCTTTCCATCTCCGGCAACCAACCTCAGGCAATCACGTGCCCTTCACGCCTTGCACACCAAGTCCAGCGCCTATATAAGAACCCACAACTCCGGCCGAAGAGGCTAAGCTTGATTTTGACGGAGATCCCCTCCAAATTTCTTCTCTCCTATCTCCGGCCAAACGACCCACAAGCTCCGGCGACCGCTTTCCCTCCTTCTCGTCACTCTGCTGCCATACCAGCAGCAGAGTCCTCTCCGCCTCTTCCTCCCGCGGCGCGCTGTACCCTGCGCGCAAGCTCCTGACCTCATCTTCGTCGCCGCTTCCTCCCCCAGGGTCATTCTTCCCCGACGACGGCAGTCACGAGCCGTCCTCTCCACTGCCTCCCTTCACTCCAGACAACCCCAGATACGTTCTCCATCCTCTCCTCTCTCTTTTCCCCCTGTTATCTCCCTTGATCGACCCTCGACAGACGCTAACCACCTCCATCGTCTTCGCCTCCGACCGCACTCCGGCGAGCCGCCCACACCACTCCAGCCCTCCACACGGCTCGCCAACCACCTCGAAAGCTCCGCCTCACCTCCAGGAACACACTCCACCCTCCCACTGCCACTCCAGCCCTCCACAACCACCCCCCGACCAACCCACCATCTCCGGCCACAGGTTGACCTAGGCACGCACGCCTAGGCCGACCTGCGGCCTGCTGTACTACCCACCGCCTTCGCCGTGCCACGGCGAAGGTCTCTATCTATTCTGATTTGGCCGAGAGGCGCGTTTTGTGTACGACAGGATTCGAGCTGCTGCCGCCATGGACGACCTCTGATGAAGCTCCCGCGAAGCTCCAGGCACCCGGTCTTCCAGACTACAGGTGCTGCATACTAACGCAAGTGTCGCGAGGTGAACGAATCCAGCCGAGGAGCGCTAGCAGAGCCAGCAGCTGCGGGGCAATCGCACGACGAGGTTTCTGCAGGCGCGCGTGAAGGCGAGACCAGATAGTCCCACATCGTGGGATTGCAACCGGCAGGTACCGTATAAGTTGTTTTTACGCTTTATTCTTATCGCCTCAGTAAGCACAGGGGTGAGGTCCCTCACTGACCCCACCCGCCTCGTCCGCGGCTTGACCACGCGGACCTGGCGGATCCGACCCGACCTAGACCTACGCACTCCTCGCGCACCACACACCTGCAGGTGCGCCTGGTCCCGGGTACGATCCGACCCGATTGAGACTGTGGCTCTGGTAGAGCGGTTAGAGTGAATTGCTTGAGAGAGAGACACGCGCGGGTAGAGGGAGAAGGGTTAGGTTTTGTTCCCTGTGCAGGCAGGCTGATTGCAGGAGAAGGACTTGGCCGCTGCAGAAGAAGGAGAAGCAAGACAGAAGAAGAAGAAAGAAAGAAGTCTTCGCAGGAGAAGAAGGAAAACAGAAAGGTTAGAAGTCTTCGCAGGAGAAGAAGAAGAAGGACAAGGGAAGATTGCAAAGAGATCCGAAAGGCAAAGCAGAAGAAGAAAAAGAGAAAGAAAGATCACATTTAAGACGTCTGATACATAAATCAGACGTCTAATTCTATTTTTTTTACATCTTTCTTAAAAACTCTTTGAATCAATTATATTTGCATTTAACAGTTGTATTCTTGGGTTTTACAAAGTACTGAGTTTGCTCCCTGTGTTCGACCTCGGATACTCTAGTTGTTCGAGTAATAAAATTATTTGTTTAAACGTTTTGTCGGTTCTACTGCAACGTAATACGCCTTTAAATCCGCACAGAAACGTTGACAACAGACTGCTAAAATTGCTTGGACATGCACTTGCATTAGGCATGTGGGAGAGGAGGAGGCATGTGCAGCGCGTGCACACGTCGCCCACAACAGGTCTTTAGTGATGAATAAATCTGTCACTAAAGACCTGATTTTAATGTTTTTGAATTTGGAATGACCAAAAATCCCCCAATCCTTGCAATTATAAAAGGAGACCCCTATGTTACGAAATTCCCAACCCTTCATCTCTCTCCCTCTCCAAAGCTCTAGAGAAGCTTGTCCCACACCCTGGATTCTCCTTTAGAGCCAAATCCAAAGTTTTCTCGTCGCCATTCTGGAAGTGAATCCTGCGATGACGATGACGTTCTGCCTCATTTCTTCTTCTTCTTGCTTCGTCCTCCTTCTTCTCGCCTCATCCTCTATCTTCCAGGCGTCGCTCCGTCCAGCTCATCCTCCAAGCAGTCGTTGCGGAGGATAACATCTCTCTCCCTTCTTTTTATCGCTTTGTACAATAGAATTTCCTGCTTTCTAGCTTAATCATTTCCTACTTTCTAGTTGTAAATATAGTATTATTATATCAAGTGATTGTTCTCTCTCTCTTAGTGTTAATATCAATTCCATTGTAATTATCTTGCTTTTAAACAAAAATACCAAAAAAATATATAATTGCGGATTTTAGATCGATGTAGCTTTCCGGTGTTCGACCTGAAATTTCTTTATGAATTTTGGTAAAATTATATCTGTTGACAGGTGGCTTAGCAAATCGAACTACAACGATAGATTTTTCAAATCCAACTTTGATCGTGTAGTTTTCTGCTATAGAACATTTTGCATCGTTGCCAGGGAGGCAACGATTTTTGATTTTCTTTCCGCATTTCACGCACTTAATTATTTTCTAACTTGCTTTATTTCTCATCTATTGTTTTGCAGGTACCTCAACAGGGAATCCTCAAGTGGTAGATCGGAGTAAAGTGTAGTTGAAGAAGACTGTAAGTGCTCCCCATTCTTCCCCCTCCATAGATTTCATTTTAGAACATTAATTCAAACCCCAATTAACCTAAGTGTTTGCATAAATCCTAGGATTAGTTTAATTGCTTGGATTTCCACTCACATTCATCTTACCCTCATAAAAAAAAAAATCAACAAAAAGATTCTTCTTGTGGGATAAATCAAACATACACACTACATACACCCACATTTAAGGCACATAACGTAATTGATTTTTATCTACTCAACTGAATTCTGATCTGTGTAACCGGTACATGCAAATCAACATATAAAAGAGTAGAAATCAGTATAGGTCAATCATTTTGTGTGCCTAACTTTGTGGTGCAATTTTGGCCAATTGTTTGAGTTGTTTGGGCCGCACCACTTAATCAAAAATCAACTCACCAAGTAGCTTCCCCTTAGGGGTTTCAATTTAGGTCAATACCAGGCACTTCACTTTACTTTTGATTTCAAAAGGAAAAAGATCTTCACCCGTGCTTGAAAATCTGGTTTGCCTCGAAACTTGATTGAATTAACCTAATTCCAAACCCTAAAAGCTATTTAAGCAAGATTTGAACCTTAAAATCCACTCATCAAAAATAATCTTGCTTGAAAATCCTGGTTGTGCACACACTCACACATATTCAATCAATCATTAAGGGCACAACCCATCTTAAGGGCCCACCACATTCCATAAGCACTACAATCCCAGGCTTAAATAAAATCAAGTTGACATCGGCCTTAAGGACAGATTCACTCTTCGGGTCCTAGTTTGAGATTGTTTATGATTAACCTGCTTGTACTAATCAATCTGATGTCTAGCTAAGGGAGTAGTGTCAAACGACTGTGGCTAGGGGGTACACTAGGAACCAGAGGTGCAAGACGAAGAAAGAACCTTCTCCCCAGTCCCTCCTTCTAACTGGTTGGATTGATTAGACGGAAGTAGAGTAAATCATCTATAATCTTAAGATGGATTTTGAGAGTCTGTAGATCTTTAGGCTACCCCACTTAAGAACATGCTTATTTTATTGTACTGTAGGGTTCTTATCCCTAGTCCTTCAGACCTCTTCCTAGTTTATGCTAGGAAGGAGGTCATTGAATCCTCGATTGGAAGGACCACTAGAGTATTCTAGGAGGCGTAGATTGGATTTTGGACAAATTGATCCCATAGCCGATCAACAACCTCCTCTACCTTAGAATCCACAGGAGATGTTTCAAAGGTAGCTGCAACAAATGCAGAGAATGCAAGAATGGTTCCAAAGAATGCTGGGCATCAACCCTTGAAGGATTTTTATGATCCTTCAAATTACGAGGAACATCTCGGCTTCCAGATTCCTATCAGCGACGTAGAAATCAAGCTCCAGGTGTTAAGCCTGACCAAACATTTCCATGGGCTTGGCTCTGAAGACCTGTTTCAGCATTTGGAGGACTTGACCACTTTGGTCTAGACCACCAATGTGTGAAACGTGAGTGAAGAGCAGATGATCATGAGGCTCTTTCTCCACTCTCATAGGGATAAATCCGCTCATTGGTACAGGACCATAGGAAGGCCATTCGCAACATAGAATGATATGAAATCGGCTTTCCTGAAGAAATTCTTCCCTGTTGGACGCACCAATGCTCTGAGATGGGCAATTACTACCTTCACCCATCGGCTAGGGGAGCAGTTTCACATTGCCTGGGAGCGATTCTAGGACTTATTGCAGAAGCGTCCTCACCACGAGGTGCCGAAATGGAATCTCGTGCAGATCTTCTACCACGGGTTGATTGAGCAACTCGGCAATCACATGGACCCTTCTTGCGGAGGCAATTTCCTCAACAAAGACGTAGATAGAATGCACGATTTGTTTGAGGAGATGAGTGAAAATTCAATCAATCATGCCTCCATGGATACTTTTAACCAATCCCAACAACCCAGATCTAATGTTAATGAAGTCCACGACTCTCATTCATTCGATATGGAATTGATTTGCAATAAACTACATAAGGTGGACTTGGTTACTAAAAGGATGGAGGAGTGGATGCTTGGAAACTCAATGAACAATTCTCGTTGAACTCAATCCCAGAATTTAGGATTCCATTCGATGCAAGCTCCTTCTAGACGGGAGTTCGTGAATCAACTTGATGCGGCTCAACCTGTAAGCCAGTGTTGAGTGTGGAAAACTACGCGATTGAAGTTGGTTTCAAGAAACCCATCATTGCAATTCGATTTGCGAAGAAATCCATCAATAGATAAATTTATACCAAAATTCTAAGAATTTCGGGTCTAACACAAGGAAGCTACATCGATCTAAAATCCACGATTATATTTTTTTGTATTTTTGTTTGAAAATGAGATAATTACAATGGAATTGATATAAACAATATATATATATATATAGAGGGAGAGAGAGAACAATCACTTGATATAATCAGAATGTTTTTACAACTAGAAAGCGAGAAATGATTACAACTAGAAAGCAGAAAATTCTATTCTAGAAAGCAATTAAAAAGAAGGGAAAGAGATGTTATCCTCCTCGACGAATGCTTGGAGGACGAGCCGGATGGAGCAATGCCTGGAAGATGGAGGATGGAGCGGGAAGAAGGAGGACGATGCAGGAAGAAACAAGAATGGGACAACACGTCGTCATCATCATCGCGGGATCCACTTCCACAATTGGGGCGAGAAAATTGGATTTAACTTTAGAATAGCATCCCGGATGTGAGACAAGCTTCTCTTGAGCTTTGGAGAGGGAGAGAAGTGAAGGAAGGGATGGAGAAGAAGTAGAGGTTGGGTCTCCTTTTATAGTTGTAGGAATTGAGGGCAAAATTTTCATTTCAAGCTAAAAGCATTAAAATCAGGTCTTTAGTGACGGATTTATCTGTCATTAAAGGTTTGATCGTGGGCAACATGTGCATGCCACGCACGCCTCCTCCTCTACCGTTCACATAACACATGGCCACGTTCTCGAAATCTCAGCCGTCTAATCGCGAGATCGGATGGCTCAGATTACTCCTCACATGCCCCTTCATCTACACTTAACAGCATGCCCGCATGCGATCGAGCATGCATGCTGTGTGTTTGATCGCGCGTGCGGGCGATTGGATGATCTGAGCCGCTCACAGCCGATTGCGCTGTTGAGATTAATTGCTCGCACGCTGTAGATGGTGAGTCCAATGCACGAACCACGCTCGCGCAACGTCGCTCTACCGCTGTGCTAGCGACGCTACTTTGTCGCGCTTACGATTTAAGAGCGTGTGCTTCACGGCCATTGGATCAAGATCCAACGGCCTTGCTCTCGCCTTGCCGTGCCTTCAGAAGATGGGGAGCGGTGCTGCAGTCGATTTGGGCAGCTATGATGGCACCACTGGCACCATCATGGCCGCCCATCTTCTGTGACATGTAGAAGGTGCCACGGATGTCGGATTGAGTCGATTTTTGAGTTGTTAGGCTGCGATCATTGATCCAAACCCATCCGTGCGATCGAATTTGTCATCTGAAGTATAGATTGGCATCATCTTGGCCCTTGATCTTTAGGCTTCCTCGATCTCTATCTGGTGTTACGGATGTTTGATCAGGGCAATCTTGGAGTTGTTGAATTCCAATCGTTGCCTTGATCAGATCCATACGGTTGGATCTTCGATCCAAAGCCTTGATTAAAAGTTGCCCTGTCCCTAACCATAAAAGGAGACAATTACTATACAATTTATACAATTTGTCCTATATGCGTAATTATGCATATTATGCAATATTTACAATGCATGATGCTATTATGACATTAAGAACATGCATTAATAGACATTTTTAGCTATTTAGATGTATGCACATCACACCCCTTTGCCTATCTTTTGCTAGTCCCTAGCAAAAACTACATGCTATTTATAAAAGAATTAGGGTTGGATTACTCAGGCAAAAGTCATTTTCAACATTAAAAAATTTTTACTTAGGACCTAAACTTTCAAAGAAACAATAGCGCTTGGGTATCTGCCAAAATGTAGACCACCTCAAGCCCTCACCTTATTCAAAGAAAGATCTCTTTTCCTCCTTTTTCTTCTTTTCTAATTTTTTTGGATTTTCGAGTTTAGGGTTACAGAGTGGCTTTCTACGGCCACTCAACCCACCTAAGACTTGATGAGAATCCTAAATTCTAAGCATCTTTTTGTGAATGTGATAGACTCGTTGATCGACAATCAGAACAAACTTCGTGTTTCTATGCCCCTAGGTGACCTTAAAAAGAATTCTGCCTAAAGGTGTATCTATACAACTGATAGCTTTCTCACAACTTTTCTTTTTATGGCGTCAACACAAGGGTGAATCTAGTGTATATCTCCTTGGATTATTCTACTTCTCTGCTTCTTCCTCTATGTTTTAGGAATTCAACATGCATTTCTTGAGCTGGGTTCTGGACAACCTACCAATGGGCTGTTACCTACGATAACTTGCCAGCCATACTCGTGCGGTGAAGTGTGGTTTATTTCTTTTATTTTCTTTTTCTCCTTTTCTTTTTCTTTTTCTTTTTCTTTTCCCTTTTTGGACTTTCTTTATTTTTTTTTAGTTAGGTGGCTTCTCTAGTTTGAGATTTACCTAAAGGCAGTAGGAAAAGAATGGTCCAGTGGCTGGGCTCTGGACAACCTACCTATGGGTTGTTACCCACGATAACTTGTCAGCCATACCACCCTAGAAGGTTCATTAGCTACCCAATTTTCATTAAAATCGTCGAACAACGAGTCAGTGACGAATAGTGTGTAGATGCTTAGACTTAAAGTTCCCTCAAATAAGAGGGCGAGTTGATTAGTCATGTACTTATCACCCAAACTTATTTAATTAAATTGAAATAGAATTCAGGATGGTGAGGACTCAATAAACAAATCCACATTTTAGTGGATATCCGGGCTGATTAAGCCCAAAGACTTGAAGGGTCTTAGTGTTCAGATCCTACTGTAATATTTCCTAAGATTGAAAAGTCCTAATACCCAAGTATTCTTTCCTAATTCAATTTTTTTTATGTATATATAAGAAAATAAGTAGAATTTACAAGAATTCCACAGGGCTGACAAATTGATTCAGAAATGAATCCATCTCCCCATGCCTAGCTGATGCAATGTCCGCATTGAGAATAAAAGACATGAAAGGAAGGTAGAATGTTGAAGATATCACCTGAATATGATGCTCGGGTCAGCTTTGAGTTCGACTATACAATTGCTAAATTTAATGCCATTAGCTAGGCGAAGTCCAGCCAAAGAAATCACAACATGATGAGAGCAACCTTGTCTAAGACGGGTTCTGGAACAATATGGTCAATAAAATGCTTCAGACATTGACCGTTGACTTTAAATGAATTACCTATCTTTGGGTCAGAAATCTGAACGGCCCCATTTGGAAAAATCTGAACGATGATGAACGGGTCATTCCATTTTGACCTAAGTTTGCCGGGAAAGAGCTTACATTGAGAGTCAAAGAGCCAGACCTTTTAGTTCGGCTCAAAACTCTTGTGGGATATCAATTGGTCATGAAGAGCTTTGGTCCGAGCCTTATAGATCTTGGCATTGTCGTATGCGTCATTTCTAAGCTCCTCCAACTCGGATAGTTGGAGTTTCCTGGTCTTTCCAGCTAAACTCAAATCCAGATTGCACTGCTTAATTGCCCAGAATGCCCAATGTTCAATTTCTATGGGTAAATGACATGCCTTTCCGTACACCAGACGAAATGGTGACATGTCGATAGGCATTTTGTATGCCATACGGTAGGTAAAGAGCATCCTCAAGCTTGAGTCTAGTCTTTATGATCAGGCCTAACCATCTTCTGAAGAATATTCTTGATGTCCCGATTGGAGATCTCGGCCCATCCATTCGTTTGGGGATGGCAAGGTGTGGAGATTCTGTGATTTACCTTGTATTTTGCCAGTAAATTACAAAATTGGGCATTAGTGAAGTGAGAACCACCATCGCTAATGCTGGTCCTCGAAATCCCGAACCGACTGAAGATGTTCTTCTTGACGAAATTGATGACCACCTTGTGGTCATTGGTTCGAGTGGGAATGGCCTCGATCCACTTGGACACATAATCAATAGTGACAAGAATGTATTGGTATCCAAATGAAGGGAGGAAGGGTCCAATGAAATCGATGCCCCCAAACATCGAAGATTTCGATGGGAAGAATCAGGTTTAGGGGCATCATTTCTCTTTTTGTTATGCTCCCAAGTGCCTGGCATCGGGAATACGACCTTGAGAATTCCTGGGCATCCTTGAATAAAGATAGCCAAAAGAATCCAGATTGCAAAATTTTTGCAGTTGTCTTTTTCCCGGAGAAATATCCACCACATGCAGGTGCATGGCAGAAGTCGAGTATACTTTTGAATTCAATCTCCAGAGCACATTGGCAAATAATCTGATCAGAGCCGATGCGATACAGTTTAGGGTCCTCCCAGAAGTAATATTTGGCCTCAGATTTGAGTCTATCTCATTGTTGCTTGGTTCAATCCTGAGGGATTTGTCCAACGGCCAAATAGTTTATAATGTCAACAAACCACGGGGTTTGGACACCTGAAACTGTAAGGATAGTCTCGTTTGCAAAAGTATCAACAATCGGAATATTTGGACAAGAAGAATCACTTAGAAGTCTCGAAAGATGATCCACCACCACATTCTGTGCCCCAGATTTATCCTTGATTTCAAGATCAATTTCTTGAAGAAGAATCCATCGAATAAGCTGGGGTTTGGCATCCTTTTTGGCTAAGAGATGTCTTAAGGCCGAGCGGTCGGTATATATGATGACATGAGACCCTAAGAGATAAGCCCTGAATTTCTCCAAAGTAAATACTATACAGCTAGGAATTCCTTCTCAGTAATAGTGTAATTCCTCTGGGCCTCGTCTAGAGTTTTACTAGCACAGTAGATGACAGAGGGCTTCCTATCAATCTTCTGACCCAAAACTGCCCCAACCGCATAATCAGAAGCGTCGGTCATAATCTCAAACGGGGCTGTCCAAACCAGTGGTTGCAACACTGGAGCACAAGTGACCGCCATTTTAAGAAAATCAAATGCCTTACGCCATGATTCGTTAAAATCAAACGATGCATCTTTGGTGAGAAGATTGCTCAGAGGGTGAGCAAGCTTAGAAAAGTCCTTGATGAACTTCCTATAGAATCCCACATGACCAAGAAATGATCGAATTTGTTTGACAGATGTGGGAGGAGGAAGTTTAGAGATAGCATCAACCTTAGCTTTGTCAACTTCGATTCCTCGTTCAGAGATAACATGACCCAAGACGATGCCTTCTTGTGTCATGAAATGACTCTTTTCCCAGCTAATGACCAGTCTTGTTTTGATGCATCTTTTAAGAATCATTTCAAGATTAGTCAGGCAAGAATCAAATGATTCTCCAAAAATAGAGAAATCGTCCATGAAGACTTCCACCATGTCAGAGAATATGGCTAGCATACACCTTTGAAAAGTCATGGGTGCATTGCATAAGTCGAAAGGCATCCTACGAAAAGCAAAGGTTCTGTAAGGGACAGGTGAAAGTCATTTTCTCCTGATCCTCAGGATGGATAGGGACTTGATTGTATCTCGAGTAACTGTCTAGGAAATAGAAGTACTTCTGCCCGGTTAGTCTTTCAAGGATTTGATCAATAAAGGACAAAGGCATATTATCCTTTTTGGTGGCTGTATTCAGCTTCCTGTAATCAATACAAACCCTCCAAGAGGAAGCTGAACGAGTTGTGACAGATTCTCCTTTCTCGTTAGTCACAACGGTAATCCCGACTTTCTTGGGAACAATTTGCACGGGACTTACCCAAGGACTATCAGAGATCGGATAAATGATTCCTGCATCGAGCCAATTGATAATTTCCTTCTTGACCACTTCTCGCATATTAGGATTTAATCTCCTCTGCATTTGGCAAGAAGGATGGTATTCATCTTCCAAAAATATTCTGTGATTGCAGTAAGATGGCTCAATCCCCCTTAGGTCATGAATGGTCCAACCAATTGCCTCCTTGTGTTCCTTTAGAAACTTGATCAGTTTAATCTCTTGCTCCCTAGTTAATCTGGCACTGATAATCATAGGGAGCATCTTTTGAGGTCCCAAAAATAGATATTTCAAATTCTTAGGCAATGGTTTCAGTTCAAGCTAGGGTGGGTTTAAGATTGAAGGTAAGGATGATACTGATGAAGATTCATCAAGAGGAAGAGGTTGAAAGTGAACGAAATCAATAACCTCTTCAAAATGTGGCGGGTTTGCCATAGAGGGTTGTGGGTTAGTGATAGCGAAAATACGCAGTTTGTTAATTAGGCAATTTAGTGTTGTTGCAATGCGTAAATCCGCTTTCGCTTTTAAATTTGTAAGACCTAGACAGTGGGGTATCTAGGGTCGTCCAAGGAGGCAAGTTTGCAAAAATTAGATTTCTTGCTTTGAAAATAAATCTTAACTTTTTTTTGGCCGTTTCACCTATATCATTTTTTTTTTTGGTTTTGAAATAACGAGATAAAACGTGAGTTGTTGGCGAAAAAGTAAATAACAACTACGATTACTAAGCTAACAACTAAGTGACAAGTAATTCTTCTTCCTAAGCTCACTCTAGGCACGTGGAGGCCTAGAGTAATTAGGGAGAGGGAGTGAAGAGTGCTCGAATCACAGTTATTAAAATGCAACTAAAAGAAATTGCAAAAAAAGCAACTAGATTAATGAGAAAGTGTTTTACAGAAAAACCTAGTAGATGAATGCATCTACTTCTAGAGAATTGCAATAAATAAAATAAAACACAAATCCTCTAGATAGATGGTGAAGAAGAGGGCTTCTTGCTCCAAGCTTGGTAGCTCCCGAGCTTGAAAAGAGTCCTCCAACTTCTTCCTTGCTATGCTCCGCCCAGGGAAAACCCCAGGTGCTTGTACAAACCTGCGCCTGGTCGTTTGACATGGCCCCTCAACTTGAACACCAGATATAGCTGACAAAATTGGTATTAACTAAAAAAAACTTAAGACCTATATAGTGAGCCTAAATTGATGAAGCCTTAGGGGTCAAGTTGCTACAGATTTTAGTTAGGTCTAGGATACTATAGTGCACACGGAATGTGGAGGGCGTTAATTGGGTTGTTGCCCTGCTATTTCAAATTTTTTTTGTATGTGTGCAAGAATTGGAAAGTGGTTTCCAATGCAAATCAAGTTGTCACACAATTTTTTTGTATTTATGTCTTTTAGGATTCAATTTAATTGAATGTGTTTTAGGGTTTCTCTTGTTAAATTTTCAAACAAGTTTGAAATTCCATAATCAAAGGAAAAACAAGTTGTATGAGTGATTGTATATTTCCTTTAAATTGTGGGACTAGAAAAAAGCAAGAAAGAAACCTTAATTGGAGTTGAATCCTAATACAAAAAATGACTACCAATGAATTTTTTTTAGGCTTCCTGAATAGGTAGTGGTCCAAACAATGCAACCAACACTACTACCTTATGTGAAATCAAACAAGGATTCCCGAAAAGATTTTTGTAAGATTTTAGAAATTTGTTTGATAATTGTTTTGAATTTTTAATTGTACTCATGTCAAAGTCCAAAAATGATAACGTGGGTATTTTGGACTTTTCAGTATTACCACAGACCTCAGAAAATTTTGGTGATTTTATATGATGTGTAAAATTTTACAAGGATTCCAGAAATCTAAATTTCACAAAAATTGGATGAGTATAAAAATTCTAAAAATTCACAGACAGTAGCAAAATAGGAAGATTAGAGGGTGTGACCCCTCTGTAGTCCACGAATTTTTAAAAATTAAATACAAAGCCAATTGATCTAAAATTTAGAATAGATGTTCCTAACGCAATTTGGAATCACTGTATAAATTTTATTATTTTAGGAGGCCTGTGGTGTTAGGAATCGATTTTTCAAGTCCGGACAGAAATCTAGACTCGAAAAATAGAACACCAATACTTGCAATGGAGTGGTGTTAAAGAAACATTAAAGCAAACAATGGATTTTAAAATGCACCACTCCACTTAATTAAGTTATTTAAGGTCCTCAAAGCCAAGTTTAGTGTATTTTGGTAGTTTTTTTGGTTAAATGTGACAAGAAATGGGGAACCAACCTAAAATCCAAAGGAAGAAAAGGAACTTTAAGCTTCCACTTCCAAATTCTCGCTTTCCCACTGTAATTCCTGCACATACGAAAGAAAGAAAGAGAAGGGGATGAGATCCACTTCAAGCAAGAGAAAATTGACTAATGCAAAGCCGTGCCTCCCCGGCAACGGCACCAAAAAGTGATAGCGAAAATACATGGTTTGTTAATTAGGCAATTTAGTGTTGTTGCAACGCATAAATCTGCTTTCGGTTTTAAATTTGTAAGACCTAGACAGTGGGGTATCTAGGGTCATCCAAGGAGGCAAGTTTGCAAAAATTAAACCTCTTGCTTTGAAAATAAATCTTAACTTTATTTTTGGTCTTTTCAGCTATATCATTTTTTTTTGTTTTGAAATAATGAGAGAAAACATGAGTTGTTGGAGAAAAAGTAAATAACAACTACGATTACTAAGCTAACACCTAAGTGACAAGTAATTCTTCTTCCTAAGCTCACTCTAGGCACATGGAGGCCTAGAGTAATTAGGGAGAGGGAGTGAAGAGTGCTCGAATCAAAGTTATTAAAATGCAACTAAAAGAAATTGCAAAAGAAGCAACTAGATTAATGAGAAAGTGTTTTACAGAAAAACCTAGTAGATGAATGCATCTACTTCTAGAGAATTGCAATAAATAAAATAAAACACAAATCCTCTAGATAGATGGTGAAGAAGAGGGCTTCTTGCTCCAAGCTTGGTAGCTCCCGAGCTTGAAAAGAGTCCTCCAACTTCTTCCTTGCTATGCTCCGCCAAGGTGATGTCCTCCAAAGCAAGCCCTAAGGGGGCATGCCCTAAGCTTTTCTCCAAGGGTGGACGTCCACCCTAGATTCTTCTCCTTTGTCTGGCTGTCCTCCTTGAAGTAGAAAAGTCCTCCTCCTTGGCGTGGCCCAAGTTGAAGAGAGTGGGGAGAAGAAGGCACCAAAGGGGCTGGTGATGTGCCCCGTTAATCTTCTTCTCTACTCCTCCTTGGCCGTAGGTATAGGTGGATGTAGGTGGAATAATGCACTAATGGAGGATGGGAATTATGTGGTGGTAGGGTAGGGTATTTATAGGATGGGAAGGGGGGTGGTTATGGTGTTTCTTTGGAGGGAAATGAAGGGGTGCTTGGATAATTTTGGTGGGAAAAATGGGAGGGAAATGAAGAGGTGCCTTGGTTTTCCCTCCAAAAATACCTTCTAGAAGGCAATTTTGGAGGGAAGAAATTAGGGTGGAGATGGGTTTTGATGGTGGATGTAGGGTGGTGATGGAAGGGATAGTTGGCACCAAAATAAAGTAGGAGTAGGTGGTCCTTTTGCTGGAGCTTAGGTAGTAGGGTGGTAGTTTTTGGTGCCATGGAGGTGGACTAGCTAAGTTAAGCAGCTTAGCTAGCTTAGCTAGTAGGGAGTAGAGTTGGAGGCATTTGGAGATAGGGTTTTCAGGGAGAAGAGCTGGAGGTAGTCATCTTGAGCTGCACCAGAGCTGGTGGCTACTGAAGAGAGCTGCAAGGAACTACCTTAGCTGGCTTGGCTTGCTAGTTCTTTGCTAGCTACTAAGCCAAGCTAAAGCAAGCTGGCTTCTGCTGAAAGGAGCTGAGGTGAGTTGGGTCTAATGCTCCCGGGGAGGATCAAGCTGGGTGAGGCAGCTAAGGTAGCTTAGCTCAACTGAGTTGAGCTAAGCTGAGTCCCCAGGAGCTGGACTTGAGCTTCCTAAGCTGGAATGAAGTCATCTTCAGCTGGCCGGAGTTGAGTGTAGCTAGATGTAGTTGGACCTGAGCTGGGGTGAACTCCAGTCAACTCAGCTGAGCTAGCTAGAGCTCCCTGTGGACTAATGGGAGCTAAGATGAGCTAGACTCAGCTAAGTTGAGCTGGATTTGAGTTGACTTGAGCTAGGGCGAGCTAAGATGAGCTCTCTTGAGCTGCTATTCAGCTGAGGTAAGCTAAATGGAGCTAAGATGAGCTAACCCTAGTTCAAGTGAGTTGGAATCCAGTTATGGTGAGCTGGATCAAGCTGAGTTCCAATTAGTCTGAGCTTCTTCTTCACCAGTTGCCTTCCTGAGTGCTAGGGTTTTGGAGTTCTGACAATCTGTATATCCCTAACACTCACAAAAACACATTAAAAAGGCAATAAAAAGTGCAATGCATGCCTAACCTAATTGATGCCTAAATGCAGCCCAAAAACTCATTTGCGGAGCAAAATCCTAAGAGCTAGGTTTGTTTTAATGCATAAAAATGATGATAAACTGGCATTTATCAGTTAGATCCATCACAATAGGAGGAACTTTCAATTGCAGAAACCGCCATATAAGTTTCAATATTCAAGTTATCATCCTCAAGTTCTATAAATCCACAATCCTTGAATTTGTTAATCACCTTAAAAATATCCAATTTCAATTTCTGATCCCAAAAGGCGATTCCCATGCTACCACTTCCACAGTTGATATTGGCCTTAGCAGTTGCTAGGAACGGATGCCCCAGAATGATGGGCGTGTTCCTTAAATTTTGAGGTACATCCATGTCAAGGATAAGGAAATCTACAGGAAAATAGAAATCCTTAACCTTAATAATAACATCTTCAGTAACGCCTTGTGGATTTGTGACTGAATGGTTTGCTAATTGCAGTGTTACTGAAGTCGGCTGAAGTTCACCTAATCTGAACTTCTCATAAAGAGAAGTCAGAATTAGGTAAATAGATGCACCTAGATCCAGAAGTGCTCTATCAAAAGTGTAATCTTCAATGACACAAGAAATCAAAGGAGCACCTGGATCTCTCTTTTTCTAAGGAAGGTGATGCAGGATAACAAAACTAGCCTGCTCGAAGAGTACTGATGGTCGGCCCGGATAGGCTGTTAATATGATATTTTTATCGTTGAAATGTGTATAGTGGTTAACCTAATTCAGACCTAACCATCTCTTTACAAAATTTTTAACCTGGCCTAATTGATTTTATCTTGTCACTTTTAGGCCCAGGGTCGAACTCAGGGAAGTGGGGTTCAAGTCGAGTTTCTACGTTTTCCTTAAAACGCGTCTCTTCCGTTCGTTTATTCTGTTTTTGGTATTTTTCTTATTTAGGTTTTTTATGGTAATCCTTGTTCTTGAGGCACACCCTCAAAATTGTGTCCTTGGCTTTTAGCCAAACAGAGTCCCAAAACAAGTCTTGCTACTCGCAAGACGGGGGTACCTGCAAATCAAAGATTATCTTTTCACTTTTATACCTTTTTTTTATATTTTTACTAAGAAGGAAGATAACAGATAGAAAGTAAATATAGTAGCTATAGATATATATTTATATGTAGTATATATATAAAGGGGTGGGGGTGGAGGTGACGATGGAGTGTAGCACTATGTCGAGTCAGTTGACGTCTAGAGAGACGCAACCAACACGACTATGTGCCGCGTGGAGTGTGGATGGAGGATGGATGATGTATGGGACCACGCTTTTTTTGTACGCGTGTATCAGGGAATATCAGCAACTGGTGCAGATATCCCCGCGATACAGCGTATAATAAATAACATGAAAGTATATGTACATATGTATGTATATAAGTAAATATATCTATATATATATATAAATGTATAGGTATATATGTATAGATATATATATATATATAGATATATATATGTGTATATATATGTATATAAGTATATATATATATTACTATATATATGTATATATATATATATATATATGTATACAAGTATATATGTATCTAGATATATATATATGTGTGTATATATATAAGTATATAGATATGTATATATATATATGTATATAAGTATATATGTATATATATATAAGTATATGTATAAGTATATAGATATATATATACGTGTATATATATATATATAGAGATATATTATATATATATATATGTATACATAACTATATAGATATACTATGTATATAAGTATATATATATAATAGATATATGTATGGATATATATATATATGTATGTATATATATGTTACTATATATAACTATACGTATAGTGTAAGTGTGTGTGTGGGTGTGTGTGTGTGTCGGTGAAGATGTGTGTGTGTTGGTGTAGTGTGTGTCTGTGAGTGAGTGAAAAAGAGAGAGAGAGAGAGAGAGAGCGGGAGAGAGAGAGAGAGAGATAGAAAGCGCCAGAGAGAGAAAGAGCGGGCGGGAGAGATCGCGAGCGCGGACGATGGTAGCGAGTTAAGATCGGCAGAGAGAGAGGGAGATCGCGGACGCGCGAGTTAAGACGTCTGCAAGAGGTGGCGGACGTCTGACGCCGCGTCGTCTGAAGGCGAAGGCGGACGTCTGACCGTCGCGGTGCACCGCGCCTTCGCGCAGGGTTCCTGCAGGCATGCGCGAAGGCGACGGAAGGGCGAAGGCGTGGAGGAGCGAGCGTGGAGGAGGTCTGCAGGTGGTCGAGGAGGGTCACGGAGGAGGGCAGGGGGCGGCGCGAGGCCGTAGCCGGCCGCTGCAGTGCGCGCGGCGGACGGCTACAGGTGCAACTGCGAGGCAGACAGAACGGAGACGAAGGCAGGGAACGCCCTGCAGACGCGCGCGGAGGGGCGGGAGGACCTGCTGCTACTGCTGCTGGGCTGCTGCTGGGCTGCTGCTGCCGTGGCTTCAAGCTTCGAAGCTTGGAGCGGCGGCAATGGCGTTAAAGAGAAAAAACGAAGCGAGGGAATGCACCACGCCCACCGGCTCATCGAAGAGCTGGGCGGTGGTGCTCCCACTGTGGTGGTGTGCACCACAGTGGGTTCTCCTGCTCGCCGGGTGCCTCCTCGACGGAGGGCCGACGTATGGGAGGGGAAAGCGGTGGAGAAGATGGCTGCGGGTTTTTGTTGCTGCAGCAGCTGCGTCGCGAGGATGAAGCTGCAGCTACTTATAGAGGAGGGGAGAGTGGCGTGCCGGCTGCAGCAGGGAGAGGGTGTGCGAGTTGCAGCTATAGGGAGCGGCGTTGGCAGGGAGAAGTGACAGGAAGAAGTGCTGCGGGCTGCTGCATGCAGCTGCGGGAAGAGTGCAGCCGCGGGAAGGGTGCAGCTGCGGGAAGGAGAGAAAAGAAGAAATCAAGAGGAAAAATAAAAAGAGGGTGATTTTGCAAGGAGGCACTTGAAGAAAAATGTAACTATGCAGGCGATTGTTTCACTCCTCTTCCTCTCTTGATTAAATGCATGCATGCAAGTGTTTTTACAAATGCGATTACAGGATCCTATTATGCAATGTTAATGCTAGAAAATAGCACAAGAAGGCGTTATTACAGGCGTGTTTTGAGGTGCAAACATATACCCCCATTCCTATCTTTTGCTAGTCCCTAGCAAAATAGTATTTAGAAATGATCTTAAGTTGAAGATTTTCTTCTGAGGTGATACAGGTGTGTTTACTATGGAATATTGTGAGAACCAATTGTAAAGAAGACTACCAGTACTTTAAGTCTCACATGACATAGATCATCTCTCAACTAACCAGGACTCTTGATATTTAAACCTTAAGTACGATTTCCAGGACCCAGGAGGTTTTTGCCGTACTCGAGAGCTCAAGAGGTTATGGTTTGTGCATAGTGAAGGATCAAGACTGACCAGATGAACCTTAAGACTCACTCCCAGGGTTTCACGAATTTTTAAGTACAGGTTGGTCCCAGTTTCAGCTCGTGTTTTTGGATTGACCCTTAAGATGATTACGGAAAACTCAACTCCAATTTTCTGATATTTTTTTGTGGCTCACCGAAAAACAAAGTATGCAGACATTTATGAGATATACTGACTCTTTTAAAACATCTCTCTTTTTTTTCTTTTTTTTTTCTTTTCTTTTTTCTTTTTTTCTTTTTCTTTTCTTTTTTTTTTTTTTTTTGAAACACGTGTCAGTATATCTCTTACAACACATTTTGAAGGAGCACACTTATTTTTCTTTTTGGTGGGAGAGTTTCTTTTTGGTGGAAAGAGTCACTCCTAAACACAAGACTAAATGCTGGGATAAAAAGTTTACCTGCACGCACAGGTAAGGACTCCACCTTCCCTAATGAACACTAGGGTTGGATCTTATGTTCACCTGGTCTTTCCTGATATGTGTAGTGTGAACCAAATTTACTTAAGCTCTCAAGAAAAAGCAAACCAACGGATCCTGTACTGGTGTCTCAGGTACAAGAATACGTCCTTAGTTAAGAGAGATTTTGATCTATTTCGTCAATACTTTAAGTGAATTAAGTCGAGCCTGAGCGAATCAAGCTTCTGTGGCCTGGAAATTCTTCAAAACAGAGGTTGAATATCCATAAACACTTATTGAATTTTTTTGTTTCAGCTTTCAAATCATTACTAAACACCATTTATTATTAATATATATATATATATATATTTTTTTTTTCTTTTTCTTTTTCTTTTTCTTGCATATTTATAAATAGGCGGTAATTGTCTGATACCATAAAATACCCGGATCCTATGGATGCCTATCCACCCCCCCATGCCAAACAATGCTATGTCCTCATATGCATGCAGGGAAAGGCAGAGAACGGACGACAGATCGGGTAACAGGAGCTGAGGTTCAGGGTATAAATCAGGGTGGAAGGGTGGGTGGATGGTGGGTGGTGAAGAGAAAAGCGAAGTAATCGCGATAGAGGCGTGAAAAGTAATGGTGGATGGTGAGAGATTTGGCATTTTCTGGGACGAGAGTGTCCCAGGCGGATCAGAAAACAGATCAGGAAGAGGAAGTTGGCCCTTAGATTGGCCAAGAAGGGGGGCTTTTTGGATAGATGGGTCCAAAAGGGTATAGCCCCGGTGAGTAAGATGTGGGCTCGTGTGGATTTGCAAATCCTCCTGATTTAGCGGGAAAGAAAGGGCAATCCGGTCTTCTATAGTGTAGACCAGCGGTGAGCAGCCCGGCGATGACTCAGACCATGAGGTATGGGAAGCGGAGAAAACCTCGTCAGAAGTCTGGTCAGGAGATGATACAGGAATAGGGAGGGATTGGGGAACGTCACAGTTTGTATAGGTCAGGCAGTCATCAGGTAATTTGCAGCAGTCTGAACTGGCTCCAATAAGTTCGATACACGTACTGACAGTCATGTCCTCGTCAGACGTGTCATCCTTGATGTAATCGCTATCAGCATGAGAGTGCGATGCTGCAGCGGGATTAACCTGAAATCCCGGAGGAATACTCGGAGCTTGCAGAATTTGATGAACCTGTTCCTGAGAAGGTTGTACCTGTGGTTGCGGACCATAGGGTACAAAGTTTTGCGGGTTTGGAACAGGTTGGGTAGGAAAAGTGCCCTGAGATCGAGTCACCATGCTTAGTTGACTGATCTCAGCATTCTGCTGCGCCAAATGCTGAAGAGAGGTCATGTTCTCTTTATGGCGCTTTGACATTTCCGTCATCATTCGCATCAATTTATCAAGAGGTTTTGATGCGTGTTTGGTTTTCTGTACGCAAGGGCCTAATGGCGGATTTGCCATAGGATTAGATTGGGCCCTTGGGATGACGGGTGCGGACGATCGCCTTGGTCCACCAGCGGGGTTTTGGCGCTGCAGGTTGTTAGACCATGCGAAATTTGGATGATCGTGCCACCCTGGGTTATACGTGGCAGAAAACGGGTTGTTCCCCAGAGTGCAGGCATCTTCTATGCCAGAAGACATGTCCGCATATGTGTCCGAGTACACAGAGGCTTGGTCCTCCGTGTTGAAATACTGGCTCGCAGAAGCCAATTCCACATGACTTACCGAGTCGCTTGGCGCGACACTCGATAAGGAAGGTCTTGCAGGGTTTCTCGGGATAAGCCTGGTGTTGAAAGAATTGAAATTGTGACGAAGTGGTGAGGTGGGGGTGTGTGCCATGTTTGTGGAGGAGGATGATTCGGCTCTTTTTTTAGATTTAGCAGTCAATTCAAACAGTTCAGGGTTTTGTGGCCTCCTCCAAAACATGCACTACGCAGGAAGAATTGGGGGGGGATAAGAGGGGAAAAGCGATGAGAGAAATGACGCCGCAAAGGTACACTTGATTACAAATCAATACAGTCAAGTTCCTAACCTCTACAGTGTGCCCTTAGACCTAAAGATCTAAGTTACCTACTATCACGAACTACGGAACCGAATGCGAGCACCGCGGAACCACCAGGCCAGATTGAAAGGCCGTTTGCCCCAGTCTTAGACACCCGATAGCACGCGGGAACTCTCACCAGCACGTAGTCGCTACACACAGGTAGTTAGACCTCCAATCCTTAGTAAGGGTCAAGTTACTACCAGTTTTAATTAGAGGCTTAGGGTCAAGTGCTTTTGGAATGTGAAGGGCGTTGTTTACGGGTAATGCCCAAGTGATTGATTTTAAGAGTGTGTAAGAACAAGCATGCAACGGGGAAATCTCCCCGAATTGAAGTTTTTATTGGCGAATGGTTTTTAGAGTTCAGCCTTAGGTAGTATGAATTTTAGGGTTTTGCTGAATTACCAATTCAACCAATCTCCGGGTTTTTGCAAAAATACAGGTTTTCCTTCTAAAACCCAAGAAACCCTTCTTCAATTATCAGTTAGTTAATGCATGCTAAAATGCAATGGGCTACCCTAAATGGAGATTTCTAAGTGTGGATGCACGAATCAGTTTTATATCAATGTGACAGGGAGCCAAAGCACTTCAATTCAAGTGCTCCCAATCACCAGAAATGATTTCCACACACAAGGCTTCAACCAAAAGATAAAAAAAATAAAATTGTTGGGGTTGAAGTATTCAGGATCGAATCACAGGCAAGTTTGAAAAGTCGTGGTGGGGTTTGAATCAACTGAATTCCAAGTCTCCCCACCAAAAATGTGATCCTGAATTAAAGATAAGTGAGGCAAAAGAGGGATACAAGCAATCTTTTTCTTTGCCTCAAAGAATACTTCCCACGGCGAAAAATCTAAGAATCAAGATTCTCGAATTTTCGCTATGCGAAGTAAGGCGGGAAATCCCGGGGCAGTGGGAGTGAAGACAACCAATCAATCAAGTTAATTTTAATCCACTTGCCCTCAAGAAATCCCAAGAAGTTTTTCTAGTTTTTAGTTTTAAATTTTTTTTTTTTTATTGTGGTGACAAGTTAACCCTAATTTGATGAGAAAAGAAAACCTACTTGTTCGGCAACGTGTGCGAAGCTCCAATGCGATGTCGACGTCTTCACGCTCTCGTTCCCGCCTTGGATCTGCTCACGTCCTCGACTTCGTCAGCCTTCTTCTCCTTCCACCAGGTTCACCTGCACACCAAAAACAACAATACCCGTGAAGAGAGAAGAGACAAATTTAAAGGAATTGGATAGAAACTTACTCGAAAGCGCACCTCCCTGGCAACGGCGCCAGAAAAGTCATGATGGTCGGCCCGGATAGGTTGTTAATATGATATTTTTATCGTTGAAATGTGTATAGTGGTTAACCTAATTCAGACCTAACCATCTCTTTACAAAATTTTTAACCTGGCCTAATTGATTTTATCTTGTCACTTTTAGGCCCAAGGTCGAACTCAGGGAAGTGGGGTTCAAGTCGAGTTTCTACGTTTTCCTTAAAACGCGTCTCTTCCGTTCGTTTATTCTGTTTTTGGTGTTTTTCTTATTTAGGTTTTTTATGGTAATCCTTGTTCTTGAGGCACACCCTCAAAATTGTGTCCTTGGCTTTTAGCCAAACAGAGTCCCAAAACAAGTCTTGCTACTCGCAAGACGGGGGTACCTGCAAATCAAAGATTATCTTTTCACTTTTATACCTTTTTTTTATCTTTTTACTAAGAAGGAAGATAACAGATAGAAAGTAAATATAGTAGCTATAGATATATATTTATATGTAGTATATATATAAAGGGGTGGGGGTGGAGGTGACGATGGAGTGTAGCACTATGTCGAGTCAGTTGACGTCTAGAGAGACGCAACCAACACGACTATGTGCCGCGTGGAGTGTGGATGGAGGATGGATGATGTATGGGACCACGCCTTTTTTGTACGCGTGTATCAGGGAATATCAGCAACTGGTGCAGATATCCCCGCGATACAGCGTATAATAAATAACATGAAAGTATATGTACATATGTATGTATATAAGTAAATATATCTATATATATATATAAATGTATAGTTATATATGTATAGATATATATATATATAGATATATATATATGTGTATATATATGTATATAAGTATATATATATATTACTATATATATGTATATATATATATGTATACAAGTATATATGTATCTAGATATATATATATGTGTGTATATATATAAGTATATAGATATGTATATATATATATGTATATATATATAAGTATATGTATAAGTATATAGATATATATATACGTGTATATATATATATATAGAGATATATTATATATATATGTATGTATACATAACTATATAGATATACTATGTATATAAGTATATATATAGAATAGATATATGTATGTATGTATATATATGTTACTATATATAACTATACGTATAGTGTAAGTGTGTGTGTGGGTGTGTGTGTGTGTCGGTGAAGATGTGTGTGTGTTGGTGTAGTGTGTGTCTGTGAGTGAGTGAAAAAGAGAGAGAGAGAGAGAGAGAGAGAGCGGGAGAGAGAGAGAGAGATAGAGAGCACCAGAGAGAGAAAGAGCGGGCGGGAGAGATCGCGAGTGCGGACGATGGCAGCGAGTTAAGATCGGCAGAGAGAGAGGGAGATCGCAGACGCACGAGTTAAGACGTCTGCAAGAGGTGGCGGACGTCTGACGCCGCGTCATCTGAAGGCGAAGGCGGACGTCTGACCGTCGCGGTGCACCGCACCTTCGCGCAGGGTTCCTGCAGGCGTGCGCGAAGGCGACGGGCGGGCGAAGGCGTGGAGGAGCGAGCGTGGAGGAGGTCTGCAAGTGGTCGAGGAGGGTCGCGGAGGAGGGCAGGGGGCGACGCGAGGCCGTAGCCGGCCGCTGCAGTGCGCGCGGCGGACGGCTACAGGTGCAACTGCGAGGCGGACAGAACGGAGACGGAGGCGGGGAACGCCCTGCAGACGCGCGCGGAGGCGGTGAGCGACTGCGGGGACGGTCGCGGAGGGGCGGGAGGACCTGCTGCTGCTGCTGCCGTGGCTTCAAGCTTCGAAGCTTGGAGCGGCGGCAATGGCGTTAAAGAGAAAAAACGAAGCGAGGGAATGCACCACGCCCACCGGCTCGTCGAAGAGCTGGGCGGTGGTGCTCCCACTGTGGTGGTGTGCACCACAGTGGGTTCTCCTGCTCGCCGGGTGCCTCCTCGACGGAGGGCCGACGTATGGGAGGGGAAAGCGGTGGAGAAGATGGATGCGGGTTTTTGTTGCTGCAGCAGCTGCGTCGCGAGGATGAAGCTGCAGCTACTTATAGAGGAGGGGAGAGTGGCGTGCCGGCTGCAGCAGGGAGAGGGTGTGCGAGTTGCAGCTATAGGGAGCGGCGTTGGCAGGGAGAAGTGACGGGAAGAAGTGCTGCGGGCTGCTGCATGCAGCTGCGGGAAGAGTGCAGCCGCGGGAAGGGTGCAGCTGCGGGAAGGAGAGAAAAGAAGAAATCAAGAGGAAAAATAAAAAGAGGGTGATTTTGCAAGGAGGCACTTGAAGAAAAATGTAACTATGCAGGCGATTGTTTCACTCCTCTTCCTCTCTTGATTAAATGCATGCATGCAAGTGTTTTTACAAATGCGATTACAGGATCCTATTATGCAATGTTAATGCTAGAAAATAGCACAAGAAGGCGTTATTACAGGCGTGTTTTGAGGTGCAAACAAGTACCACCTTCCTCGGAATAGATTCCCTTGACTTACGCTTCTGTGTGCATAAATCCTTCAAAAATTTAGCGTAAGCTGGTATGTGTTTGATAGCGTCGAGGCGCGGAATATTGATCTCAACATTCTTGAATATATTCAAGAGCTCATCATTACTATCAACAGTCTTCTTTTTCCTAGGGTTAATCAAGGCCTTAGGAAAAGGAACATTAGTCAGATCTTCGGAATCAGGTTCCTGAGCATTGATTTCTTCTTCGGAGTTCTCCTTTCTATCCTCAGGCTTTCCAGGATTGGTAGATCAGAACAGTGCGGTTGTAGATCCTGAGTTTGTTTTCCACTCCTTAAAGTAACTAAATTAGCAGATGCATACGGGTTTAGGTCTTGGGGAGGGTTAGGAAAGATTCAGGGGCTTCTTTAGCCAAAAACCGTTGATTTGAAGAAGCAGAAGAGGAAGGACCCTACTCAACCACCTGAGCATGTGCGTGTGGGTCCCTCTAATTCCGGTACCCTTGGGCTTGATTGCCCAGATTCTAGATATTACGTGGGTTGGGTACAGGTTAAGATGGCAGAGATCCTGGTTGACGAGAATTAGTAATGAACCTAGTTTGCAAGTTGTCCAGCAAGGTTTTCATTTGCTGCATAAGCTAGAGCATAGATCCTTGCATTTCTACTATCTGTCAGTTCAAATCAGCCTGCCCTACAGGTTGACAAGCATTCGAAGATGGCTGATTGACCTGATTAGGGGGCAGCTGATTGTAAACATGACCTTGACCCATTGGTCTTTGTGGAGCATAGTTGTTGGGTTGGAATTTGGTCTGCTGCCCCAGGTTTTTCCAAGAGAAGTTAGGGTGGTTGGCGAAATGGTGGCAGCAACTAGCTTTTCTTAAGTCGTTGTAGTACAGATAGTTATTGCCATCATTTGCTAATATATAATTTTTTTACTCGGAAAATGAAGAGTTCCCGAGGTCGAACTCAGGGAGCAAGTTGTATTCTAGAGATATACATGTTCTATTACAAAAATAAAGAGAGAGAGAGATGAAAGTTTGGCTTCTTCTTTTCTTCTTTCTTTCTCTTTGTCTTCTCTTTAGCTTTTGTTCTTCCTGTTCTTCTTTTCTTGCTTCAGATCTCCCTTCCGTTCTCTTCTTCTTCTTCTTTTCTTCTTGCTTCTCTTCTTCTTTTGCTTGGCTGCTCCGTCTCTCTTCTTTTCTTCTTTCTTCACCTGTCTTCAGGACGTCGTCTAATTTTCCAATCAGACGACTTAACCCGTGGATGCTACAGTGTTGCTTCAGTTCTTCTTCCTCAGTCCTCCGCTTCGGGTAGCCCTGGCTGCTCTTTCTTTCTTCAGTCTTCTTCTCCTTCTCTATTCAGCGGGCGTCTTTCTTCTTCTTCTCTGCCTACACACTTGCACGACTTGATCAGAGGGGCAAAACCTAATTCTACCCTCTCCCCCACATTTCTCTCTCACAGAAGCCGCTCTTAGGAAAGCTCTCCCAGAGCTGCCGGGTATTCGGGTACGGGTCGTGCCCGGGTCCAGGCCCACCGGCGTGCGTGGTGGGTGAGGAGTGCAGGTCGGGCTTAGTCGGGTCGGGCCTGGTCCGCGGGGCGTGGTCGCGGACGAGGCCGGGTCGAGCGGGTAAGTGAGAGGGACCTCACCCCGTGCTCAGGAGGCAACTTACCTAAGGCACTTTTTGCCTTTATGCGGGCGCGCCCCTCTGAAAAGTTCCGAGGTGGGACTAAATGTCCCACCCAAATTGGGCGCCTGCAGCTGAAGATGCTGCAGGAGTTCGCGGTTGCATGCGAGGCCTTTGCCCCAGCTGCAAGCCTGGGACGCTTCGCGGAGATGCCCCGTGCAGCCTGGGAGTCGAACCTGGGCGAATCGCACCTGGAGCTGCAGGTTGAAGGTGCTCCTTCCACGCAGCAATGGCGACGGCGGTCGAGGTACCTGTCCACAGAGGAACGGCCTCTCGGCCTAATCAGATACGCGGAGAGCCTTCGCCGTGGCACGGCGAAGGTGGTGGGGGGTCTGGCAGGTGGCGGGGCGGAGCGTGAGGGTCGCCCTAGGTCAAACTGCGGGCGGAGAAGTGGGTTTGTTCGGGGGGTCTGCAGAGGGCGAGTGGCGGGAAGTGGAAGGGCGGAGGTTGATCAGGGTGAGGAGGCAGAGGTTCGGTGAGGGTCCGCGAGGCGTATGGGGCTGTGGAGTGACGGGGGTGTCTCGCCGGAGTTTGGCCGGAGACAAAGGGGGTGACGGTGGACAGGAGCAGTCGAGGGTTTAATCAAATAAAAGACAGTGAGGAAAAGAAAGAGGGGGAGATGGGGAGAAGTTCTGACCTAGCTACGGAGACGAAAGGGGCGGGAGCAAGGCGGCAGTCGTATCGACTGTCGCCGGAGAAGAAGATGCCCAGGGGAAGGGGCGGCGGCGAGGAGAGGGCCGGAGAGGCGCCAGCTGGGTGCGGCGTGGCGCAGGAAGAGCGAGGGAGGGCAACCCTGCAGCTGGTAGTGCGGCAGAGCGACGAGGAGGAAGAGGAGAGGCCGTCGGAGCTGGAGGGCTTCCTGTCGGAGTGGGAAGAGAGGAAGTGGGGGTCTTTCTCCGTCAGGACCGAGCTGCTCAGAACGGCGGAGCGACGGGGGTATTTATAGAGGCGGAATCAGAGAGGAGGGCGGAGGGAGACGACGTGTCTCCCTCGCCGGAGGACGCCGGAGATGGAGACCAATACCGTCCGTGCGTTCGCACAGCCGGTATGGTGGGTTGCAGCGACCAGGGGGGTGTTCCTGCGACGGCTGACGACGTAGGGCACCCCCGGTTGTCTTGCCAGACCCTCCCCCTTACCCTGCACGGCGCCATGCTCCGCGCAAGGTCGCCGGAGCATGGTGCTGGTCAGGTTTTGGCAGGAGGGACCTGAATGAAAAGAACGAAGGAGAGTTAGGGGCAGAAATGTGAGGGTTCGAAAGTTGAGGGCCAACAAGTAAATATATGAGGACCAAAATGTAAAGTTGGTCAAGAAGGTTTCTTCTTAGGCTCAAGTTTTTATACATGACTAATTAGGACCTAAGGAATCTGATGGTAAATTTTATTTCTAGATTAAACCTTGTTTAACCGGTCAATTTACGCAAAAGCCCAAATTAAGTTATTAATTGGGCATGGTTCTCAATGTAGGTCAAAAAGGGTTTCGAAGGCCAAATTGAAGGTTCTAAACCCTAGAGATTATTTTTCTATGAATTTTAGAGGGTTTATTCTATTTTTACTTTGCCTCAAACCTCACGAATTGAAGTAGATTTGTTTTAAGGTTACAGATTATCATTTAGTTCCTTGGAATTGCTGTAGCCCTTATCAGATCATCCCACTTTCCTTCTTATTCGGTTTGTTTGACCTATGTTTGGACCCTGAATTACCCTGTATGCAGATTATACTGGTAAAATTGCATTTTTACCCCTTATGACTTGTTTTCTCCTTAAACTCAGAATTCTCTGAGTTAAGCCTTTCCTTGAGTTATGTAGGAGCTTTTATCCTTTGTATTAGGTCAAAATGAGCTAGTTATGGCTCATGATGAGGTTCTCATCATACCCCCATGCCTAGCTTTTGCTAGTCCCTTAGCAAAAACTTAAGGTTTCAACCCTTGTTCTAGACCATGAAGTTCTTAATAGCTTCAGATAAGTGTTTTTTCATTTAAACCTAGATTAGGTTAGAATGCTGACCATAGGCCTAAAAGGTACTCTAGTACCAATCAAGATCCAAATCTGTCTAGCCTTAGCCTCAGTCTTTAGCAAAGGTTTTTAAGGCCCACAAGAACTAACCTAAGGTTTATTGGACTTTGTGGTTAAAGCACCCGTGCTTGAAATGATTTTAGCCCTGGCTCAGTTCGCAGTGCGTTTTGTAAGAGAGAGAGATAGAAAATTTTTCTGTTTGGAGAGTTTTCTCTCTTTTTCTTTTTAATTCTAGCTTAGGATTGGCTTTTCAACACGGTTTGTATCAGATTCCTTGCTCCCATCATCAATCCTCAAGGGTTCCTGGCAGTCGATGCTTCTAGATAGCACCGCCCATGGCAACCCCCGGAACCCTGGCTATTGAGATTTCGAGATAATCCCATCCATGGTGTTCCGTGGTCGAATCCAGACCCTGGCAATTGACACTTCGAGATAATGCCATCCATGGAATCTGAACCAGCAGAGTGCTTACATGCCCCCAGTAAGATATGTGAATATCCTAAGAGACAAGCACCGAGGAGATGATATTTTGTTACCCATCTTTGAGGGGATTTCCCGCCTCTCCGCGCTGGGAACTCGTCCAAATCAACTTGTGTTGATCGGCCGCTCCTACTCTAGGTGTTCTTTTCAGAATTTTGCGACGCTTCTGCGTGATTTTGATTTTTACGCTTACTGAACCAGGCTGTGTGTGAGGTTAGGGTGCTTAGGTTACTGAGTCCCGTAAACCAAAAATTAGTTAATGAGGCCAAATACTCCCTAAGCCTTAGACCTAATACTTCAGCTTTTCATTTTCCTCAACCTCTTGAGGAGTGTCCAGATCTTAATGGGTACTAAGAGTCTATTCAAGAATGCCTAAGGTTTGCGTTCTTACTAATCTCATTATGCACTTTTCAGTTATTTTCTTGAATGAGGTCTAGAACTTAAGTTAATTCCTTAGTTCCTTACTAATGACTATCACCTTTTCTCATAATTTTGTGCTCCTTTTCCATTTTGTTTCTTTTTTCCTTCTCCTTCACAAAATTTCCTTCTCTTTTCCTCTTATTCTTTTTCGAAAATTTTTAATTTTTATAGTGTTTTTGGCATATGTGAATTTTTTTGTTTGAAATCTTTTCTTACAAGTTTTGCACTTTCATACCCCCCCATGCCTAAGATTTGCAATGTCCTCATTGTAACCTAGGGGGCTTTTATTTAACTTAGTTCATTCCTTAAGACAGAAATTTGGATGAGTGAATGGGTCGGGTTGAATTTTGCAGGCGATTTCTAATCCCAGATGCAAGCATCTGAGGTGGGGTCGGCTGTCTACAAGGGTGAACCTTAAGTGCAAAAAGGTGTCAGAAAAAGGTTTTGGATTTTTAGGAAAATGACGGGTTGCCTCCCGTTAAGTGCTGAGTTTTACGCCATCGGCTGGGCGCAATAAGCTCAAGGGGAATGGAGGATATAAGATGCTTCAGCCAAATCAGTAGAAGTCACATCAATGAACGGCTTGAGTCTCTGACCGTTCACGATGAAAGGTTCAGAATCGTGGCTGAGTGGACTGATTTCGATTGCTCCATTTCCAAAAACCTGTCGGACCAAATATGGTCCGACCCACTTGGATCTCAGTTTTCCTGGGAAGAGTTTTAGTCGGGCATCAAAGAGTAGGACCTTTTGACCAGGATGAAAGATCTTTCTTGAGATATGCTTGTCATGGAAGGCTTTAACCTACTCCTTGTAGATTCGCGAGTTCTCATACGCGTCTAAGCGTAATTCATCGATCTCGCTGATTTGGAGTTTTCTGTGGGGTCCAGCCTTGGAAAGATCTAGATTACAGTTCCGTACTGCCCAATAGGCTTTATGCTCTAGTTCGACGGGAAGGTGACACGCCTTTCCGTACACCAGTCTAAAGGGAGACATGCCTAATTGAGTTTTGTGGGCGGTCCTATAGGCCCACAATGCTTCCGGAAGTCGGGACGACCAGTCCTTCCTGTCAGGCCGAACAGTGACTTGCAGGATTTTCTTGATCTCCCGATTAGACAGCTCAGCTAGACCATTAGTTTGGGGGTGATAAGGAGTAGAGATTCGGTGAGACACCCCATATTTGGTCATCAGTGACCTAAACTGAGCATTTGTGAAATGGGTCCCCCCATCAGAGATTATTGCACGAGGAATCCCGAATCTTGAGAAAATGTTTTGATGAATGAATTTGAGAACGACTTTGTAATCACAGGTTCGGGTCGGTATGGCTTCGATCCATTTGGACACGTAGTCCACAGCCAACAGAATGTATTCGAAACCATCCGAAACAGGAAAGGGGCCCATAAAATCAATCCCCCAAACATCAAAGATTTCGCATACTAGAATCGGTTGCATAGGCATCATGTCGCGATGGCTCATGTTGCCCAAAGTCTGGCAACGACTGCATGCCTTGCAGTGACTGTACGCGTCTTTGAATAGTGTGGGCCAGTAAAAGCCGCAGTGGAGGACTTTTGATGCGGTTTTATTCCCGGCGAAATGGCCACCGCATGCCTGGTCATGGCAGAAAGAGAGGACATTGCTGATTTCCTCTTCCGGGACACATCTCCGAATGATCTGATCAGCACCTATGCGGAAGAGGTACGGGTCTTCCCAAATGTAATACTTGGCATCGGAGCGTAATTTGTCCTTCTTGGCCTTCAGCCAATCGGACGGGATCTGATGAGATGCCAAGTAATTTACTACATTAGCAAACCATGGAAGGCTAGTACTGATAGTCAGCAGGTGCTCATCGGGAAAATGCTCAGTGATGGGTCCGGAAGGGTCAATTAATTCAGAAGGAAGGTGGGACAAGTGATCAGCTACCACATTTTGCTTTCCCGCTTTGTCGCGAATCTCAAGGTCAAATTCTTCCAACAGCAAGATCCATCGGATTAATCGAGGTTTCGCGTCCTTCTTTGCAAGGAGATGACTCACAGCTGTGTGATTCGAGTATATGATGACACGGGAACCCAGAAGGTACGATCTGAATTTTTCTACGGCAAATACTACAGCTAGTAGCTCTTTCTCAGTAACGTATAGTTACGCTGAGCCTCATCGAGTGTTTTGCTGGCGTAGTAAATGACCACAGGTTTCCCGTCAATTTTCTGCCCCAAAATCGCTCCTACAGCGAAGTCGGATGCATCGCACATGATCTCAAAGGGTTGAGACCAATCAGGGGACTGTAGGATCGGGGCTTGGGTGACTCGGTCACGCAGGATTTCAAATGCTTGAGTGCATTCCTTGGAAATTTTGAAAGGTACATCCTTGGAGAGAAGAGTGGTCAGGGGGCGTGCTATTTTTGAAAAATCAGGGATAAATCGTCGATAAAAACCGACATGCCCCAAAAAAGATCGGATGTCCTTGATCGAGCTAGGCATAGGAAGGTGAGAAATTAGAGCAACCTTAGCTCGATCCACCTGGATGCCTTTTTCCGAAATTGAGTGTCCCAGGACAATTCCCTCAGGCACCATGAAATGGCTCTTTTCCCAGGAAAGAACCAAATTCACATCGATGCACCGCCTGAGTATCTGGACCAAGTGTTGGAGGCAATCGTCGAATGATGCTCCGAAAACTGAAAAGTCATCCATGAAGACTTCCAGATAATCACCTACCATATCTGAGAATATGGCAAGCATGCATCGCTGAAAAGTAGCGGGTGCATTGCAAAGACCGAAAGGCATCCTTCGGAAAGCGTATGTTCCGAAGGGGCAGGTGAACGTGGTCTTTTCTTGGTCCTCAGGATGGATTGCCACCTGGTTATAACCGGAGTACCCGTCAAGAAAGCAGAAGAACCTATTTCCCGCAAGTTTTTCGAGAATTTGATCAATGAAGGGCAGTGGGAAATGATCCTTCTTCGTGGAGGAATTGAGTCGGCAATAATCTATACAGACTCTCCACGAGTTGGCTAGTCGGGTAGGAATGATTTCTCTGGTCTCAGTCGTTATAGTGGTGAGTCCTGCCTTCTTGGGCACGACCTGAATTGGGCTCACCCAACGACTATCGGAGATCGGGTAGATAATTCCGGCATCTAACCACTTGATGATCTCCTTTTTCACGACCTCCTGCAGATTGGGGTTTAAGCGTCTCTGCATTTCACGAGAAGGTCGTGTTCCCTCTTCTGAATAGATATGATGAGTACAATAGGAGGGACTTATTCCAGTCAAATCATCGAGAGTCCACCCGATGGCTCTGCGATGTTGCTGGAGAACAGTAATCAGACGGGATTCCTGTTCAGGATTTAGGTTGGAATTGATAATCACAGGAAGGGTCTGATCAGAACCCAAAAAGATGTATTTCAAGTGAACAGGAAGAGGCTTTAACTCGAGGACAGGGTTTTCAGCAGCAGCGGGTGGTTCAATGTAGATGTGAGGTTCAAGGGTGGGAGTTACTGGGTTGTGTATGTCTGGATTCGACTCCTCTGTTTGCGGGTCAAGATCCTTCTGTGGTTGATGAGGCATAATCGAGTCATTCTGGAAGTGTGATTCATCAACCAAAGTCCTGACGTCACAAATTTGTTCGATGACACCGCAATTAATTCCTTGTTGGGCCTTAAATATATCAATTTTTAGGGTTTGATCTCCAAACTTAAGCTCTATTTGGCCCTCCTCACAGCTGATGTTGGCTCTAGCAGTAGCCAAGAAAGGTCTCCCTAGAATGATTGGTGTATCCCTAGGGTTCTCAGGTGCATCCATATCTAAGACTATAAAGTCCACTGGGAAATAGAAATCCCGCACTCTTACGATAACATCCTCGAGAATCCCTTTTGGTGACTTTATAGATCAATCTGCTAATTGTAATGTCACCTCAGTTGGTTTTAGCTCAGATTCTTCTAGATGGTCAAGTAAGGATGTGGGTATCAGGTTTATGGATGCACCCAAGTCTAGCAATGCTCTATTAAATTGGGTACCACCTATCTTGCAGGAAATCAGGGGAGTACCAGGATCTTTTGCCTTGGGTGGGAGTCTACTGAGGATTACAGAGCTGGCTTGCTCTGACAGAACAATTGGGCTCCCTCCCTTGGTTCGCGGCTTACGCTGGGGTGTACATATATTCTTTAGAAATCGTGCGTAAGCTGGTACGTGGTGGATTGCATCCATCAAGGGGATGTTTATGTGGACCTGTTCAAAGAGCTTGACCAGGTCCTCCTCAGGGGCCACGGGTTTGGTAGTCTTCTTTCCCTTGGTCAAGGCCTCGGGAAACGGGACCTTAGGTGGTTCTTCTAGGATAGGTCCAGGTTGTGGATCTGAGACAAGGGTGGGGACGTCCTGGATTACTGTCCTAGGCTTGGGATCAATACCCGGCTTGGAGTGGTTCGGATGAGGTGGGTCTTGGGTTTCCTTACCACTACGGGTCGTTACGGAATTAAGTCCTGCCTGGTTTTGGTTGGGATTGGGTAAGATAGCTTGCTGCTGGTAACCTGCAAAAGAAGTGGAGGCCTCTATCCCGTCAAGTGAAGGAACAGAGGGGGCTTGATAAATCATATGGGCATGGCCCGGGTTTGGGTTCATAACGCGCCGCTGGGTTGGCACGTTATTAGGATTAGGCAGAGGTTGGGAGGGAAGAGTACCTGGCTGGCGAGAGTTTGCCAACTGGGTCAATTGCTTACGGACCTCTGTAAGTTCATCCTTGTGTTATTTTTGGATAGCCGCATTCGTTCTTTGAATGTCAGCCAGGGTCTGAAGGATAAGGGATATTTGATCCTGATTCGGCCCGGATGGGTAAGTAGGGTTGGGCCGAGGCTGAGGCGGCTGGTAAGGACGAGGAGGTTGTGGGCGGGGTTGGAAGGATGATCTTTGGGTTTGGGAATTTCCCGCCCACTGAAAGTTAGGATGGTTTCGCCATCCAGGGTTATAGGTGTTGGAGAATGGGTCGTTTTGGATAGCGTGGAGGTTCTCGCAGGTCTGAGGAACCTCCAGAGAGAAAGAGGGAATGGAATTCCCCTGGTAGGTGTAGAAGGAATCGGAAGGACCACCGGGCAAAGATTCGGATGATGGGTCCATCCTAGGAGAAGGTCGATGGAGAATGTTTTGCTGTGCGAAAGGGTTATGCGTAGAGGTGGCTCGCTGCAAATGCTGAGTCAGCTCGTCCACCTTCTTTTCGATAATTGAGACCTTGTCCAATCGACTGGCCATTAATTCCAGGTCGACTGATGCGGACAGGCCTTGCGTCTCATGTGCTCCCCTAAGATTCGTCGATGCGCGGGTATTCGTCCTGTCGAATAATCCCATGGAGTCATTGTTGATGGAGTTCTCGCACATGTTTTCGAGAATCTCCCACACGGTGTCTTCATGTTGACCCATGATATTTCCTCCGCAGGTTGCATTAACGAAAAGACGGATGTCCTCACAGAGTCCCTGGTAAAAAGACTGGACTTGTTCCCATTTAGGAACTCCGTGATGGGGGCACTTTCTCATGAGATCCTGGAAACGATCCCATGCCTCATGGAGAGGTTCTCCTGATTGTTGAGTGAAGTGCGTAATCTGATGGCGCAAGGCGTTGGTCCGACCAACGGGAAAAAACTTCTTCAAAAACTCGGATTGAAGTTCTTCCCAAGTGTTAATCGGCCGGGTCTGAGTTTGATACCAATGGGCGGCCTTGTCCATGAGAGAAAGGGAGAACATCTTCATGAGAAGAATATCCCGATTTTGCGCATCTGACCCAAAAGTTTGGGCCAGATGCTTTAGCTGTTTGATGTGTTGGAAGGGATCTTCGGAATTAAGCCCATGGAAATTAGGTATAGCATGAATCATGTTGGGCTTCAATTCGGAATCAGGTCCTCCAATCGGGATTCTGACTCGAGGCTCAATAGCCACCGCAGCAGGATTGTAGTGGTCCCACATCATAGGACGCTGTGGTGGGTGCACGAAGTTTTGGAAGAGGTCATTGAGTCGCTGGAGCTGGTGCTCCATATTGTTTTCTTCCTCAGCTGGCTGAGCCATGATGGGGGAAGAAGAAGAACTTGGTTCTGAATCAGAAGAGAGAATAATGTGAGGGGGTTGCTGCACAAACACGGGCGTCGACGCTTGGCCTTGACGAGAGTGAATTTCTAAAGGAGGTCTTAAGGGTGGTCTTAAGGACCTCCTACCGTACATGCACTGTTGGAAAAGATGAGTTTAGAAGGTGCTGGACCCAATCAAGACACCCAAAAATGTGTTGGGTGACTATAGAGGTGCGGGGCAGATGGACCCCTTGATCAGAAAGATCGTCCACCTGAGAATTACCTGGGCAGCCAGAGAGGGAGAGTCCCGCAAAGACCCCTACACGGTAGAGCGTCCCCACAGGTTACAGGGTTTCCCCCAGCCGACCTCTCTTGTCACTGCGGTTCCAGGTAGACTAGAATGGGGATCTTGACCTCTTAAGTCTACCAATTTTAAGTTAAGATTAGAGTGCTTAAAGTTACACTTGAACTTTAGTTCTTTGAGTGCAAAGAGTGACCTAATTTAAGGTTGGTTGACCCAAGGGGGCAACTTTACCTCTTGTTTCCTTTGAGAGTTTTTGGGTCTTGTCTTTTAGGGTTCAAGTGTTTAGAGAGCCAATTGTTTTAGGTTTTCTTTGAATAGGTATTTTCAGACAAGGGCTTGGGCACACTTCATTTGGTTTTCTCAATTCTTGCTTAAGGAGTGTGTCTCTAAATCCCTAGTGTTGGATCCTAGGTTGGCTCTACTTGGTCCAGTTAGCTCTTTGTTGGGTAATTAGGGCTCAAGCAAGAATGTGTTAGCCCTTAAATACCCTTAATAGTGTGCAGTAATAATGGGTTGAAAACATGCAACTTTTGATGGTTTACTGAGTATAGAAGACAGGTTAGCCCTATATTGCTTGTTCTTTTCTTTTCTTCCTCTTTAGAGTTTAGGGGTTAATAGCGAGAGGAAGAAAAATTACCTATCCTCGGAGTGGTTGTTGTGCGGTTGCTTGTCTTCTTAATTTCCTGTAGCTGCACAAAAGAGAGGAGATTATCAGAAACTAAAAGAAACAGGAATGTTTACCTCTAGAATAGCCGTTGCTCCCCGGCAACGGCGCCAACTGGCGAAACGGTGGCAGCAACTAGCTTTTCTTAAGTCGTTGTAGTACAGATAGTTATTGCCATCATTTGCTAATATATAATTTTTTTACTCGGAAAATGAAGAGTTCCCGAGGTCGAACTCAGGGAGCAAGTTGTATTCTAGAGATATACATGTTCTATTACAAAAATAAAGAGAGAGAAAGATGAAAGTTTGGCTTCTTCTTCTTTTCTTCTTTCTTTCTCTTTGTCTTCTCTTTAGCTTTTGTTCTTCCTGTTCTTCTTTTCTTGCTTCAGATCTCCCTTCCGTTCTCTTCTTCTTCTTCTTTTCTTCTTGCTTCTCTTCTTCTTTTGCTTGGCTGCTCCATCTCTCTTCTTTTCTTCTTTCTTCACCTGTCTTCAGGACGTCGTCTAATTTTCCAATCAGATGACTTAACCCGTGGATGCTACAGTGTTGCTTCAGTTCTTCTTCCTCAGTCCTCCGCTTCGGGTAGCCCTGGCTGCTCTTTCTTTCTTCAGTCTTCTTCTCCTTCTCTGTTCAGCGGGCGTCTTTCTTCTTCTTCTCTGCCTGCACACTTGCACAACTTGATCAGAGGGGCAAGACCTAATTCTACCCTCTCCCCCACGTTTCTCTCTCACAGAAGCCACTCTTAGGAAATCTCTCCCAGAGCTACCGGGTATTCGGGTACGGGTCGTGCCCGGGTACAGGCCCACCGGCGTGCGTGGTGGGCGAGGAGTGCAGGTCGGGCTTAGTCGGGTCGGGCCAGGTCCGCGGGGCGTGGTCGCGGACGAGGCCGGGTCGAGCGAGTAAGTGAGAGGGACCTCACCCCGTGCTCAGGAGGCAACTTACCTAAGGCACTTTTTGCCTTTATGCGGGCGCGCTCCTCTGAAAAGTTTCGAGGTGGGACTAAATGTCCCACCCCAATTGGGCGCCCGCAGCTGAAGACGCTGCAGGAGTTCGCGGTTACACGCGAGGCCTTTGCCCCAGCTGCAAGCCTGGGACGCTTCGGGGAGATGCCCCGCGCAGCCTGGGAGTCGAACCTGGGCGAATCGCACCTGGAGCTGCAGGTTGAAGGTGCTCCTTCCACGCAGCAATGGCGACGGCGGTCGAGGTACCTGTCCACAGAGGAACGGCCTCTCGGCCTAATCAGATACGCGGAGAGCCTTCGCCGTGGCACGGCGAAGGTCGTGGGGGGTCTGGCAGGTGGCGGGGCGGAGCGTGAGGGTCACCCTAGGTCAAACTGCGGGCGGAGAAGTGGGTTTGTTCGGGGGGTCTGCAGAGGGCGAGTGGCGGGAAGTGGAAGGGCGGAGGTTGATCAGGGTGAGGAGGCGGAGGTTCGGTGAGGGTCGGCGAGGTGTATGGGGCTGTGGAGTGACGGGGGCGTCTCGCCGGAGTTTGGCCGGAGACGAAGGGGGTGACGGTGGACAGGAGCAGTCGAGGGTTTAATCAAATAAAAGACAGTGAGGAAAAGAAAGAGGGGGAGATGGGGAGAAGTTCTGACCTAGCTACGGAGACGAAAGGGGCGGGAGCAAGGCGGCAGTCGTATCGACTGTCGCCGGAGAGGAAGATGCCCAGGGGAAGGGGTGGCGGCGAGGAGAGGGCCGGAGAGGCGCCAGCTGGGTGCGGCGTGGCGCGGGAAGAGCGAGGGAGGGCAACCCTGCAGCTGGTAGTGCGGCAGAGCGACGAGGAGGAAGAGGAGAGGCCGCCGGAGCTGGAGGGCTTCCTGTCGGAGTGGGAAGAGAGGAAGTGGGGGTCTTTCTCCGTCAGGACCGAGCTGCTCAGAACGGCGGAGCGACGGGGGTATTTATAGAGGCGGAATCAGAGAGGAGGGCGGAGGGAGAAGACGTGTCTCCCTCGCCGGAGGACGTCGGAGATGGAGACCCATACCGTCCGTGCGTTCGCACGACCGGTATGGTGGGTTGCAGCGACCAGGGGGGTGTTCCTGTGACGGCTGACGATGTAGGGCACCCCCGGTTGTCTTGCCAGACCCTCCCCCTTACCCTGCACGGCGCCATGCTCCGCGCAAGGTCGTCGGAGCATGGTGCTGGTCAGGTTTTGGCAGGAGGGACCTGAATGCAAAGAATGAAGGAGAGTTAGGGGCAGAAATGTGAGGGTTCGAAAGTTGAGGGCCAACAAGTAAATATATGAGGACCAAAGTGTAAAGTTGGTCAAGAAGGTTTCTTCTTAAGCTCAAGTTTTTATACATGACTAATTAGGACCTAAGGAATCTGATGGTGAATTTTATTTCTAGATTAAACCTTGTTTGACCGGTCAATTTACGCAAAAACCCAAATTAAGTTATTAATTGGGCATGGTTCTCAATGTAGGTCAAAAAGGGTTCCGAAGGCCAAATTGAAGGTTCTAAACCCTAGAGATTATTTTCTATGAATTTTAGAGGGTTTATTCTATTTTTACTTTGCCTCGAACCTCACGAATTGAAGTGGGTTTGTTTTAAGGTTACAGATTATCATTTAGTTCCTTGGAATTGCTGTAGCCCTTATCAGATCATCCCACTTTCCTTTTTATTCGGTTTGTTTGACCTATGTTTGGACCCTGAATTACCCTGTATGTAGATTATACTGGTAAAATTACATTTTTACCCCTTATGACTTGTTTTCTCCTTAAACTCAGAATTCTCTGAGTTAAGCCTTTCCTTGAGTTATGTAGGAGCTTTTATCCTTTGTATTAGGTCAAAATGATCTAGTTATGGCTCATGATGAGGTTCTCATCAGTGGTTCCTCTAACCCAGATTGTAAGCATTGGAGTAAGGGTTGTACTTAATGTTCTCTTGTACAACATAAACATCCTCATAAGGTGAGGATGGAGAGAAAGAAAGGGTGGGATCAGAGAAACTGGGATCAAAGGCCCCAGTTTGGAACCCGTGAGGTTCTGAATAATGTTGACTCATAGGTTGAGCTGCATCAAGTCGATTCACGAACTCTCATCCAAAAGGAGCTCACGACGAATGGAATCCCAAATTCTGGGATTGAGTGGATTGAGAATTGTTCATTGAATTTCCAGCCATCCACTCCTCCATCCTTTTAGTAACCAAGTCCACCTTATCTAATTTACTGCAAATCAATTCCATATCGAATGAATAAGAGTCGTGGACTTCATTAACATTCGATCTGTGTTGTTGGGACCGGTTAAAAGTATCCATGGAGGCATGATTGATCAAATTCTTGCTCATCTCCTCAAACAAATTGTGTGCGCTATCTGTGTCTTTATTGAGGAAATTGCCTCCGTAAGAAGCGTCTACGTGATTTCTGAGTTGCTCAGTCAACCTGTGGTAGAAGATCTACACGAGCTGCCATTTCGACACCTCATGGTGTGGACACCTCCATAATAAGTCTTGGAATCGCTCCCAGGCAACATGGAATTGCTCCCTTGGCCGTTGGGTGAAGGTAGTAATCGCCCATCTCATAGCATTGGTACGTCTGACAGGGAAGAATTTCCTCAGGAAAGTCGATTTCAAATCAATCCAAAGTTGCAATTGGCCTTCGTATAGTCCTGTACCAATGAGCAGCTTTATCCCTAAGAGAGTGAGGGAAGAGCCTCATGATCATCTACTCCTCATTCACATTTCGTGCCTTGGTGGTCTGGACCAAAGTGGTCAAGTCCTTCAAGTGCTGAAAGGGGTCTTCAGGGCCAAGCCCATTGAAATTTTTGAGCAGGCTTAACACCTGGGGCTTGATTTCTATGTCTCCGGTAGGAATCTTGACGCTGGGACGTTCCCCATAATTTGAAGGATCATAAAAATCCTTCAAGGGATGAGCGCCTTGCATTCTCTGCATTTGTTCCAGCTGCCTTTGAAATACCTCCTGTGGATTCTGAGACAGAGGAGGCTGTTGATTGGCCATGGGATTAATTTGGACAAAATCCAATCTACGCCTCCCAGAATACTTTAGTGGTCCTTCCAATCGGGGATTCAATGACCTCTTTCCCAGCATAAACTGGGAAGAGGTTAGAAGGACTAGGGATAAGAACCCTGCAGCACAACAAAACAAGCCTGTCCTTAAGTGGGGTAGCCTAAGGATCTATAGACTCTCAAAATCCGTCTTAAGATAATAGACGATTTACTCTACTTGCATCCAATTAAACCAACCAGTTAGAAGGTGGGACTGGGGAGAAGGTTCTTCCTTCAGCTTGCACCTCCAGTTCCTAGTATACCCCCCAGCTGCGGTCGTTTGACGCTACTCCCCTAGCTAGACATCAGATTGATTGGTACAAACAGGTTAATCGTAAACAATCTCAGACTGGACCCCGAAGAGCGAATCAGTCCTTAAGGCCAACGTCTACTTGATTTTATTTAGGCCGGGGATTGTAGTGCTTATGGAATGTGGTGGGCCCTTAAGATAGGTTGTGCCCTTAATGATCAATTGAGTATGTGTGAGTGTGTGCACAACTAAGGTTTTCAAGCAAGATTATTTTTTATGAGTAGATTTAAGGTTCAAATCTTGCTGAAGTAGCTTTTAGGGTTTGGAATTAGGTTTAATTCAATCAAGTTTAAGGCAAACCAGGTTTTCAAGCACGGGTGAAGATATTTTTCCTTTTGAAATCAAAAATAAAGTGGAGTGCCTGGTATTGACCTAAATTGAAAACCCTGAGGGGAAGCTACTTGGTGAGTTGATTTTAGGTTAAGTGGTACGGCCCAAACAACTCAAACAATTGGCCAAGGTTGCACCACTGAGTTAGGCACAAAAAATGGTTAACTTAAACTGATTTCTACTCTTTTATATGTTGATTTGCATGTACCGATTCCATAGATTAGAATCTGGTTGAGTAGATGAAAATCAATTAGGTTAAGTGCCTTGAATGTAGGTGTATGTAGTGTGTATGTTGATTTACCCCACAAGAAATATCTTTTTGTTGATTTTTTAATATAGGAGGGTGAGATGAATGTGAGTGGAAATCCAAGCAACCAAACTAACCCTAGGATTTATGCAAACACCTAGGTTAATTAGAGTTTGACTAAATTTGGTGAAATAAAATCTATGGAGGGGGAAGAATGGAGAGCACTTACAGTTATCTTCAACTGTGCTTTACTCCGATCTACCGCTTGAAGATTCCCTGTTAAGGTACCTGCAAAACAATAGACAAGAAATGAAGCAAGTAAGAAAATAATAAAGTGCGTGAAATGCAGAAAGAAAATAGAAAATCGTTGCCTCCCTGGCAATGGTGCCAAAATGTTGAGCGTGGAAAACTACGTGATCGAAGTTGGTTTCAAAAAACCCTTCGTTGTAGTTTGATTTACGAAGAAATCCATCAACAGATAAATTTATACCAAAATTCTAAGAATTCCAGGTCGAACACAAGGAAACTACGTCGATCTAAAATCCGTGATTATATTTTTTTGTATTTTTGTTTGAAATGAGATAGTTACTATTGAATTGATATAAATAATATAGAGAGAGAAAGAAAGAGAGAGAGAGAACAATCACTTGATATAATCAGAATGTTTTTATAACTAGAAAGTGAGAAATGATTACAATTATAAAGCAAAAAATTATATTCTAGAAAGCGATTAAAAAGAAGGGAGGGAGATGTTATCCTCCTCGACGAATGGTTGGAGGATGAGCTAGACGGAGCGACGCCTGGAAGATGGAGGATGGAGCGGGAAGAAGGAGGACAAAGCAGGAAGAAGCGGGAACAAGGTAGCACGTCATCGACGTCGCGGGATCCACTTCCAGAACAGGGTGAGAAAATTGGATTTAGCTCTAAAATAGCATCCTGGGTGTGGGACAAGCTTCTCTTGAGCTTTGGAGAGGGAGAGAAGTGAAGGAAGGGATGAAGAAGAAGTGGAGGTTGGGCCTCCTTTTATAGTTGTAGGAATTGAGGAAAAAATTATCATTTCAAGCTTAAAGCATTAAAATCAGGTCTTTAGTGATGGATTTATCGGTCACTAAAGGTCTGATCGTGGGCAACGTGCACACGCCGCACACGCCTCCTCCTCTGCCGTGCACATAATGCACACCCACGTTCTCGAAATCTCAGCCATCTGATCGCGAGATCAGATGGCTTAGATTGCTCCTCACACGTGCCTTCATCTGCACTTAACCGCACGCCCGTGCGATCAGGCATGCGCGCTGTGCGTTTGATTGTGCGTGCGGGCGATTGGATGATCTGAGCTACTCATAGCCAATCGCGTGGTCATGATTAATCACTCGTAGGCTTCAGATGGTGAGTCGAATGCGCGTCCCATGCTCACGCAACGTACCTTGACTGCTGTGCTAGCGGCGCTACTTTGTCACGCTTACGATTTAAGCGCACGCTCTTCACGGCCATTGGATCAAGATCCAACAGCCCAGATCTCGCCTCACTGCACCTTCAGAAGATGGGGAGCGATGCTGTGGCCGATTTGGCCAGCTGTGATGGCGCCACGTGGCGCCAACATAGCCATCCATCTTGTGTGACATGTAAAAGGTGCCACGGATGTCGAATTGAGTTGATTTTCGCGTCGTTAGGCTACGATCATCGATCTGAACCCATCCGTACTGTTGGATTTATCGTCTGAAGTGCAGACTGGCACCATCTTGGCCCTTGATCTTTAGGCTTCCTTGGTCTCTATCTGGTGCTATGGATGTTCGATCAGGGCGATCTTGGAGTCGTTGAACTCCAATCATCACCCTGATCAGATCCGTACGGTTAGATCTTCGATCTGAGGCCCTGATTAAAAGTCTCCCTATCCTTGACCATCAAAAGGAGACATTTACTATACAATTTATACAATTTGTCCTAAATGCGTAATTATGCATGTTATTCAATATTTACAATGCATGATGCTACTATGACACTAAGAACATGCATTAATAGACATTTTTAGCTATTTAGATGTATGCATATCAGCCAGCATTATTCAGAACCCCACGGGTTCCAAACTAGGGCTTTTGATCCCAATTTCTCTGATCCCTCCCTTTCTTTCTCTCCATCCTCACACTATGAGGATGTCTATGCTGTACAGGAGAACGTTAGGTCCAACCCTTACTCCAATGCTTACAATTCAGGTTGGAGGAACCACCCTAACTTCTCTTGGAAAAACCTGGGGTAGCAGACCCAATTTTGAACCAGCAACTATGCTCAGCAAAGACCAATGGGTCAGGGTCATGTTTACACTCAACTACCTCCAAATCAGGTCAATCAGCCAGCTTGGAATGCCCGTCAACCCGTAGGGCAGGCTGATTTGAACTGACAGATGGTAGAAATGCAAGGATCTATGCTCCAACTTATGCAACAAATGAAAACTTCGCTGGACAACTTGCAAACTGGGTTCATTGCTAATCTCATCAACTCGGATCTCTGCCATCTCAACCCGTACCCAACTCACGTAATATCCAGAATCTAGGCAATCAAGCCCAAGGGTTCGAGAATCAGAGGGACCTATACGCACATGCTCAGGTGGTTGAGCAGGGTCCTTCCTCTTCTGCTTCTTCTTTAAATCAAAGGTTTCTGGCTAATGAAGCCCCTCTAATCTTTCCTAACCCTCCCCAAGACCCAAACCTGTATGCATCTGCTAATTCAGTTACCTTGAGGAGTGGAAAACAAACTCAGGATCCACAACTGCACTGTTCTGATCTACCAAATCCTGGAGTGTCTGAGGAGAGAAAGGAGAACTCTGAAGAAGAAATCAAGGCTCAGGAACCTGATTCCAAAGATCTAACTCATGTTCCTTTTCCTGAGGCCTTGATTAAACCTAAGAAGAATAAGCCTGTCGATAGTAATGACGAGCTCTTGATTATATTCAAGAATGTCGAGATCAGTATCCCACTCCTCGATGCTATCAAACACATACTGGCTTACGCTAAATTTTTAAAGGATTTATGCACACAGAAGTGTAAGTCGAGGGAATCTATTCTGAGGAAGGTGGTACTCTCCGAGCAGGCTAGTTCTATTATCCTGCATCACCTTCCTCAGAAAAAGAGAGATCTAGGTGCTCCTTTAATTTCTTATGTCATCGAAGATTACACCTTTGATAGAGCACTTCTGGATCTAGGTGCATCCATTAACCTAATTCCGACTTCTGTTTATGAAAAGTTCAGATTAGGTGAACTTCGGTCAACTTTAGTAATGCTGCAGTTAGCAGACCGTTCGGTCACAAATCTGCAAGGTGTTAGTGAAGATGTTATTATCAAGGTTAAGGATTTCTATTTTCCTGTAGATTTCCTTGTCCTTGACATGGATGTACCTAAAAATTTAAGGAACACGCCTATCATTCTGGGGCGTCCGTTCCTAGCTATCACTAAGGCCAATATCAATTGTGAGAGCTGTAGCATGGAAATCACCTTAGGGGATCATAAATTGAAATTGGATATTTTTAAGGCGATTAATAAATTCGAGGATTGTGGATTTATAGAGGAACTTGAGGACAACAACTTGAATATTGAAACTTGTATGGTGGTTTCGGCAATTGAAAGTTCCTCCTGTTGTGATGGATCTGACCTGCAACCCTCTGTGGCAAACCCGCCACATTCTGAAGAGGTTATTGATTTTGTTCACTTTCAACCTCTTGCTCTTGATGAATCTTCATCAGCATCATCCTTACCTTCAATCCTAAACCCACCCCAACTCGAACTGGAACCATTGCCTGAGAGTATGAAATATCAATTTTTGGGACCACAAAAGACGCTCCCTGTGATTATCAGTACTAGATTAACTAAGGAGCAGGAAATTAAACTGATTAAGGTTCTAAAGGAACATAAGGAGGCAATTGGTTGGACCATTCATGACCTTAGGGGGATCGAGTCATCTTACTACAATCATAGAATATTCTTGGAAGATATTAAACCCTTCTCGCCAAATGCAGAGGAGAGTAAACCCTAACATGCGAGAAGTGGTCAAGAAGGAAATTATCAAGTGACTTGATGCAAGAATCATTTATCCGATTCTGATAGTCCTTGGGTAAGTCCTGCACAAATTATTCCCAAGAAAGTTGGGATTACTGTTGTGACTAACAAGAAAGGAGAATCTGTCACAACTCATTCAGCTTCCTCTTGCAGGGTTTGTATCGATTACAGGAAGTTGAACACAGCCACGAAAAAGGATCATTTCTCTTTGCCCTTCATCGATCAAATCCTTGAAAGACTAGCCAGGTAGAAGTACTTCTGTTTCCTAGACGGTTACTCAGGATACAATCAAGTCCCTATCCATCCCGAGGATCAGGAGAAAACAACTTTCATCTATCCCTATGGAACCTTTGCTTTCCGTAGGATGCCATTCGGCTTATGCAATGCACCCGCGACTTTTCAAAGGTGTATGCTAGCCATATTCTCTGACATGATGGGAGAGTTTATGGAAGTCTTCATGGATGATTTCTCTATTTTTGGAGGATCGTTTGATTCTTTCCTGGCTAATCATGGAATGATTCTTAAAAGATGCATCAAAACAAGATTGGTCCTTAGCTGGGAAAAGAGTTATTTCATGACACAAGAAGGCATCATCTTGGGTCATGTAATCTCTGAAAGGGGAATCGAAGTTGACAAAGCTAAGGTTGATGCTATTTTTAAACTTCCTCCTCCCACATCTGTTAAACAAATTCGATCATTTCTTGGTTATGTGGGATTCTATAGGAGGTTCATCAAGGACTCTGTAAGGTTTCTCGACCTTTGAGCAACCTTCTCACCAAAGATACACCGTTTGATTTCAACGAATCATGCCATAGGGCATTGATTTTCTTAAAATGGTAGTCACTTGTGCTCTGGTGTTGCAATCACTGGTTTGGACAACCCTATTCGAGATCATGACCGACGCTTTTGATTACGCAGTTGGGGCTATTTTGGGTCAGAAGATTGACAGGAAGTCCTCTGTTATCTACTATGCTAGCAAAGCTCTGGATGAGGCCCAGAGGAATTACACTGTTATTGAGAAGGAATTGCTAGCTGTAGTATTTGCTTTGGAAAAATTCAAGGCTTATCTCTTAAGGTCTCATGTCATAATATATACTGACCACTCGACCTTGGGACATCTCTTGGTAAAAAAGGATGCCATACCCTGTGATGAGTCCATTTTAATGGACTAATATTATGGCTAAGTATCTTTAATTATGTCTTTTAGGTTTGTTAATAACTATATTAAGTTATAGAAGGTTTGCATGCATCATGATTTAGGTTTACATTTATTCTATAACTTAATATGTTCTTTTTATGTGCAGGAAAAATAATTGGCAAAAAGAATGAGGGGAAAAGGATAAATTACCCTCTTTCAAATCACCGGCGGCTGTTCTTTTCCCTATTCTCCGGGGAACCCTCAACAGCCACCGGCCAGAGATAGTTAAGGGATTTGAAAATCCCTTAACTCTCGGAGGCGCAACGGAGAAGTTAAAAAGAAGAGGAGGGGAGCAAAGGAAAGGGGATCTGCTTCATCTACGGGTTCTTCTTCCTCCCCCTGGGGGGATATCCTTCCACTCCACTGTGGAGAGAGTATGCACTGTGGAGAAGGCTTACCACCCCATCCTGCCCTCACCATGCCACCGTGCCATCGCCCTCCCAAGAGCCTGCAAGCGCTGCACCGCCCCCCTGCAGGCTCACTGCCCTTGCACGCCCGCAGGGCTGCTCCCGCACTGCCTGCAGGCAGTTCTCCAGTCCACCGCATGCACACGAGCCACACACCGCCCCCCCTCCTTTCAAAGAGCCATCGCGCCTCTACCGCATAGCACACACACCGCTCCACCTACAACTGCACCCACAGGCGCTCTCAACCGCATGCCTCACTGCAGGCGCTCACGACGCCTCTCCCGCGCTGCAACCTTTAGCAGCGCCTAAGGGCGCTGTGCGCCTCAACACTCCATCTTCATCGCCCCCTGCTGTAGGCGCTCACGCCACCCCTGCCCACGCGCCCCTCCCATGCCACAACCTCAGCGGGACTTGCAGGCACTAGACACGCCTCACCGCAGCACCGCCCACCTTGTAGTGCCTGCTCCAGCCTCTGCAAGCACACCACGCGCCTTCCTCCCATCTCCAGCGTGCCTGCCCATCCACTGCAGCGCGCCTATGCCTTCTGGCGCAGCACCACTCGCCTGCGCCCGCAGGCACGTGCCGCACCCGCCAGCGCCTTCACCGCCATCCGTGTAACTGCAGTAGTCTCCGGCCACCTCTGCCGGCCACCGCCGGCCACCTCCGGCCACGCTGCTGCCACCGTTGCGTAGCTCTCATCAAGCCGCACCTCCCTGCCGATTCTCTCTCCTCCTCGCGTGTGCGAAAAAGTCTAAGTGTATGATGTGACACTGTTTCTGAGGCAACAGAACACCTATCGCGTTCCACCAAATATGACCCATACCTACCTTCTAGTATTTCTGATCGCCTGAATACTGGTTGAGAACTCTAACTTAGTTGTAGAGTTATTATGACTTTAATTGAAGTATAGAAGCCATGTGAGGCCACCAAATAGTGAGTACAATTTCTAAATCTGGCGAGATTCGTGATCTCAGAAAGAAAGAAAAGAGAGTGCCCAGGAACATCAAGAGAGCACAATTGTGTAGCCTCTCTCAGAGTTGACTTGTCTAATAGTCTAGAGAGCTAGAGTCTGCAGTACTAGACTATATGTAGCACCAGATGAGTGTGTGCCACCAAATACAAATCCATTCAACTCAATATCTCCTACCTAAGCCAAACACCTGGGTCAAATGGCAGATTATCATCTGCTTTATCCCCGCGGGAAGTAGTTGCCTATCTCGACAGAAATTTTTGCCAAGGGTGATGTATGAACTCCCAATGCCAATCGGCTCTTTCACTTGGATCTGTTACCTAGGCTATCGGCACTTCACATTTGTCTGGATTTCTAAAGTTTTGAAATAAGAAAAGAAGAAATCTTTTGATTACTTCTATTATTTTTCATTTTTGCTAGGGACTAGCAAATCTTAGGCATGGGGGTATTTGATTAGTCCATTTTAATGGACTAATATTACGCCAAAGTATCTTTAATTATGTCATTTAGGTTTGTTAATAACTATATTAAGTTATAGAAGGTTTGCATGCATCATGATTTAGGTTTACATTTATTCTATAACTTAATATGTTCTTTTTATGAGCAGGAAAAATAATTGGCAAAAAGAATGAGGGGAAAAGGATAAATTACCTTTTTTCAAATCACCGGCGGCTGTTCTTTTCCCCATTCTCCGGGGAACTCTCAACAGCCGCCGGCTAGAGATAGTTAAGGGGTTTGAAAATCCCTTAACTCTCGGAGGCGCAACGGAGAAGTTAAAAAGAAGAGGGGAGCAAAGGAAAGGGCATCTGCTTTATCTACGGGTTCTTCTTCCTCCCCCTGGGGGGATATCCTTCCTCTCCACTGTGGGGAGAGTATGCACTTTGGAGAAGGTGCACCACCCCATCCTGCCCTTGCCACGCCACTGCGCCATCGCCCTCCCAAGAGCCCGCAGGCGCTGCACCGCCCCGCCGCAGGCTCACTACCCTTGCACGCCCGCAGGGCTACTCCCGCACTGCCTGCAGGCAGTTCTCCAATCCACCGCACGCACACGTGCCACACATAGCCCCCTCCTTCCTGCAAAGCGTCATCGTGCCTCTATCGCACATCACACACACCGCTCCACCTCCAGCTGCACCCACAAGTGCTCTCAACCGCACGCCTCACTGCAGGCGCTCACGATGCCTCTCCCGTGCCGCAACCTCCAGTAGCACCTCAGCACGCCATCTCCAGCACCCCCTGCTGCAAGCGCTCACGCCACCCCTGCCCGCGTGCCTCTCCCACGCCGCAACCTTAGTGGGACCTGCAAGCGCTAGATACGCCTCACTGCAGCACTTCCCACCCTGCAGCGCCCGCTCCAGCCTCTGCAAACACACCGCGCGCCCATCCACTGCAGCGCGCCTACGCCTTCAGGCGCAACACTGCTTGCTCGTGCCCGCAGGCGTGCGCCGCACCTGCCAGCGCCGTCATCGCCAGCCATGCAGCTGCAGCAGTCTCCGGCCACCTCCGGCCATGCCGCTACCACCATTGCGTAGCTCTCGTCAAGCGACACCTCCCTGCCGATTCTCGTGGCCAACCGTGCGTAGCCGCACATGCGAGGAGGAGAGAGAGGAGAGATCCTCTATTTTTACCTCTATTAAAAATTACATTCAATGCCATTGTCAAGTTATATTAATATTTTATTCTGGCCACATTGCACTGATGCAGTCAGATTTTCTTGAAATTATTTTATTAGTGTTATGTGCATGTTTCTATCTTGAATTTCAAATTAGAATTGCATGAAAGTTGAATTCACATGATAAGCCAGTACACATGCATCTTACACATATTTTTGGGGCTTAATTTCTAACATGAAAATTGCATAGACACCCCTGAACTTTTAAAGAAATTGCAAAGTTTATTTAAAATAACATTTTCCTTGCATTAAAGTTGCAGAAGAGTTTGCGACTATGCATTCCTTGACTCATGAATTTATTAGGATAATTCCTCCCTGTGGAGACGACCTAACTCTTTGTGGTTAGTTTTGAAAATTTAAATGTTTTGAAAAGCGATTTTCTACCACGTGATTAAATACAACGACACATCATTTTATGATAAAGTTTTCAACGAAAACGAAGATCACTATTTCAAATGGCACCGTTGTCGGGGAGGAAAAATGCCTATTAATTTTTCAGGAATTTTATGCTATTTTTATGCTATTTTGAACACTTTTCTGAATTATTAACTGTGGATTTTCTTCTGTGCAAAAACACGATGCGAATGCGACGGGCACGTACGGCGGAGATGATCTTTTTGGTGGACCTTGAAGCCACCTGGAGGATGGCAACAGGAACACGTGGGCCTTGATCCCACACACATAGGCTTACGGAGAAGCCTATTTCTGATTTAGGCAGTAGATCTTAGTTAGATTTAGTTATATAGACATTAGAATTTAAATTCTGTCTTTTAGACCCTTGTTAGGTATTTTTGGGAACGTGTCCCCAGTGCCACTTTATTTCTTATCGCTCTTGTATATGGAAGCATATTTTCGGGAGCGTGTTCTGATGGGTCGGCCCGAATAGGTTGTTAATATGATATTTTTATCGTTGAAATGTGTATAGTGGTTAACCTAATTTGGACCCAACCATCTCTTTACAAAATTTTTAACCTGGCCTAATTGATTTTATCTTGTCACTTTTAGGCCCAGGGTCGAACACAGGGAAGTGGGGTTAAAGTCGAGTTTCTACGTTTTCCTTAAAACGCGTCTCTTCCGTTCGTTTATTGTGTTTTTGGTGTTTTTCTTATTTAGGTTTTTTATGCTAATCCTTGTTCTTGAGGCACACCCTCAAAATTGTGTCCTTGGCTTTTAGCCAAACAGAGTCCCAAAACAAGTCTTGCTACTCGCAAGACGAGGTACCTGCAAGTCAAAGATTATCTTTTCTTTTTTTATGTATTTTTTTTATCTTTTTACTAACAGAAAAGCAAATAGACAGAAAGTAAATATAGTATGTATATATATATATGTAGTATATATATAAAGGGGTGGGGGTGGAGGTGGCGATGGAGTGTAGCACTATGTCGAGTTAGTTGACGTCTAGAGAGACGCAACCAATACGACTAGGTGCCGCGTGGAGTGTGGATGGAGGATGGATGATGTATGGGACCACGCTTTTTTTTTTGCACGCGTGTATCAGGAAATATCAGCAACTGGTGCAGATATTCCCGCGATACAGCGTATTGTAAATATATCTATATATATATATAAATGTATAGTTATATATGTATAGATATATATATATATATGCATATATATATGTATATAGATATTTATATATATATATGTATATAAGTATATAAGTCTATATATATGTAAGTATATGTATAAGTATATAGATGTATATATAAGTAGATATATATATATATATTATATATATGTATGTATATTATATATATATGTATGTATACATAACTATATAGATATACTATGTATATAAGTATATATATATAGATATATGTATATATATATATATATGTATATATGTTACTATAAGTGTGTGTGTGTGTGTGTCGGTGAATGTGTGTGTGTGTGTTGCTGTGAGTTAAATAAAAGAGAGAGAGAGCACCAGACAGAGAGAGAGCGGGCGGGAGAGATCGAGCGGACGCGCGCGGGAGAGATCGGCAGAGAGAGAGGGAGATCGCGGACGCGCGAGTTAAGACGTCTGCAAGAGGTGGCGGACGTCTGACGCCGCGTCGTCTGAAGGCGAAGGCTGACGTCTGACCGTCGCAGTGCACCGCGCCTTTGCGCAGAGGATGTGAGGTGTCTCCTGCAGACCGGGTGCGAGGACAGAGAGTGGGCGATGGCACGCTCGGAGAAGGCGGCGGGGAGTCTGCAGTCGGTCGCGGAGGGTTGCGGAGGAGGGCAGGGGTCGGCGCGAGGCCGTAACCGGCCGCTACAGTGCGCGCGGCGGCCGGCTGCGGGTGCAATGCGGGGTGGACAGAATGGAGACGGAGGCGGGGAAAGGGCCTGCAGGCGCGTGCGGAGGGTTGCGCACCTGCGGGGAAGGTCGCGGAGGAGGCGGGAGGACCTGCTGCTACTGCTGCGTGGCTGCTGCTGCCGCGGCTTCAAGCTTCGAAGCATGGAGCGGCGGCAATGGCGTTAAAGAAAAAAAACGAAGCGAGGGAATGCACCATGCCCACCGGCTCGTCGAAGAGCTGGGCGGTGGTGCTCCCACTGTGGTGGTGTGCACCACAGTGGGTTCTCCTGCTCGCCGGGTGCCTCCTCGACGGAGGGCCGACGTATGGGAGGGGAAAGCGGTGGAGAAGATGGCTGCGGGTTTTTGTTGCAGCTCCCGTTGCGAGGATGAAGCTGCAGCTACTTATAGAGGAGGAGAGAGTGGCGTGCCGGCTGCAGCAGGGAGAGGGTGTGCGAGTTGCAGCTATAGGGAGCGGCATTGGCAGGGAGAAGTGACGGAAGAAGTGCTGCGTGGCTGCTGCATGCAGCTACGGGAAGAGTGCAGCAGCGGGAAGGAGAGAAAAGAAGAAATCAAGAGGAAAAATAAAAAGAGGGTGATTTTGCAAGGAGGCACTTGAAGAAAAATGTAACTATGCAGGCGATTGTTTCACTCCTCTTCCTCTCTTGATTAAATGCATGCATGCAAGTGTTTTTACAAATGCGGTTACAGGATCCTATTATGCAATGTTAATGCTAGAAAATAGCACAAGAAGGCGTTATTACAGGCGTGTTTTGAGGTGCAAACATATACCTCCATGCCTATCTTTCGCTAGTCCCTAGCAAAATAGTGTTTAGAAATGATCTTAAGCTGAAGATTTTCTTCTGAGGTGATACAGGTGTGTTTACTATGGAATATTGTGAGAACCAATTGTAAAGAAGACTACCAGTACTTTAAGTCTCACATGACATAGATCATCTCTCAACTAACCAGGACTCTTGATATTTAAACCTTTAGTACGATTTCCAGGACCCAGGAGGTTTTTGCCGTACTCGAGAGCTCAAGAGGTTATGGTTTGTGCATAGTGAAGGATCAAGACTGACCAGATGAACATTAAGACTCAATCCCAGGGTTTCACGAATTTTTAAGTACAGGTTGGTCCCAGTTTCAGCTCATGTCTTCGAATTGACCCTTAAGATGATGACGGAAAACTCAACTCCCATTTTCTGATTTTTTTTTTTTTGTGGCTCACCGAAAAACAAAGTATACAGACATTTATGAGATATACTGACTCTTTTAAAACATTTCTTTTTTTTTTTTTTTTTTTGAAACACGTGTCAGTATATCTCTTACAACACATTTTGAAGCACACTTTGTTTTTTTTTTGGTGGGAGAGTTTCTTTTTGGTGGAAAGAGTCGCTCCTAAACACAAGACTAAAGCCTGGGATAAAAAGTCTACCTGCGCGCACAGGTAAGGACTCCACCTTCCCTAATGAACACTAGGGTTGGATCTTATGTTCACCTGGTCTTTCCTGATATGTGTAGTGTGAACCAAGTTTACTTAAGCTCTCAAGAAAAAGCAAACCAACGGATCCTGTACTGGTGTCTCAGGTACAAGAATACATCCTTAGTTAGGAGAGATCTTGATCTATTTTGTCAATGCTTTAAGTGAATTAAGCCGAGCCTGAGCGAATCAAGCTTTTGTGGCCTGGAAAGTCTTCAAAACAGAGGTTGAATATCCATAAACACTTATTGCCTTTTTGTTTCAGCTTCAAGATCATTACTAAACACCATTTATTATAATATATATATATATTTTTTCTTTTTCTTGCATATTTATAAATAGGTGGGAACTGTATGATACCATAACATACCCGGATCCTATGGATGCCTATCCACCCCCCCATGCCAAACAATGCTATGTCCTCATATGCATGCAGGGAAAGGCAGAGGAAGGATGGAAGATCGGGTAACAAGAGCTGAGGTTCAGGGTATAGATCAGGGTGGAAGGGTGGGTGGATGGTGGGTGGTGAAGAGAAAAGTGAAGTGATTGCGATAGAGGTGTGAAAAGTGATGGTGGATGGTGAGTGCTGTTAGGGTGCCTCCCAACAAGTGCTGAATTTAATGTCCCCAGCTGGACTCAGAATGAGGCAAAGAATTAGTTACCCTCCAACAGGGCAACGGTTTCTCCAACGGGGGCAGGTTCATGAGTCAGATAGGGTTTCAAACGCTGCCCGTTGACCGTAAATTTACGCCCAGATTTGGGATCTTCGATTTCGACGGCCCCATTGGGGAATGGTCTTGAGACCAGAAAAGGACCAGTCCATTTGGACTTTAATTTCCCAGGAAAGAATTTGAGTCGGGCATTATAGAGCCAAACTTGCTGAGATGGCTCAAATCCCTTCCGCCGAACATGGCTGTCGTGAAAAGCCTTAGTGCGTTGTTTAAAGGTTAGAGCAGAATCATAGGCTTCACGACGGGCTCTTCCAGCTCTTGGAGTTGGAGTTTCCTTTCTCGTTCACACAAGTCTGGGTCGAGGTTACATTGGCGAACCGCCCAATAAGCGTGGTGCTCCAACTCCACAGGCAAATGACAAGGCTTCCCGTAAACGATTCTATATGGAGACATACCAAGGGGAGCCTTGAAGGCGGTCCGATACGCCCAAAGTGCGTCAGTCAGCTTGTCGGACCAATCCTTACGGTCAGGCCGAACCGTTTTCTGGAGAATCTGCTTGATTTGCCGGTTCGACACTTCCACCTGGCCGTTCGTCTGAGGATGATACGGGGATGCGATACGATGGTGGACTCCGTACCTCCTCAGAAGTGCCCGAAAAGAAGCATGGGTAAAGTGGCTTCCTCCATCCGAGATAATGGCCCGAGGGATCCCAAAACGTGCAAAGATATGGTCCTTGACGAATCGGGTGGAGATAACATGGTCAGCACGGCGCGCAGGAATAGCCTCGATCCATTTTGAAACATAGTCGACGGCCACGAGGATGAATTCGAAGCCGTTGGATGGAGGAAAGGGACCCATGAAGTCAATTCCCCAGATGTCGAAGATTTCCACAGCTAGGATGTGTTGCAAGGGCATCATGTCACGACGTGCCATTGACCCTAATGACTGGCACCTAGTGCAATGTTTGGCATAAGTGTGTGCGTCCTGGTGAAGGGAGGGCCAAAAGAAACCGCACTGCAACACCTTGGCTGCAGTTTTCCTCCCAGAGAAATGGCCTCCACAGGCCTGATCATGGCAGAAGGATAGCACACTGGGGAACTCACTGTCAGGAATACAGCGACGGATGATTTGATCAGCACCTATCCGAAAAAGAAGTGGATTATCCCAGAAATAATACTTTGCTTTTGCCATGAGACGCTCGCACTGGTTTTTAGGCCAGCCACGTGGAAGAGATCCAGAAGCAAGGTAATTGGCAATGTCGGCATACCACGGTCCACTTGCCACATTTATTGCCAATAGGTGCTCATCAGGAAAAACTTCATTAATTGGCAGAGTAAGTCCAATATGGTCAGGGTCCAGTCTGGAAAGGTGATCAGCCACAACATTCTGGGCTCCGACCTTATCACGAATCTCAATGTCAAATTCCTGGAGCAGAAGGATCCAACGAATCAGTCTAGGCTTGGCATCCTTCTTGTGCATGAGATGGCGAATGGCCGCGTGATCAGTGAAAACAATAACGTGAGAGCCCAGAAGGTAAGAACAGAATTTTTCCAGCCCAAAGACGACTGCCAGAAGTTCCTTTTCAGTGGTAGTATAATTACGCTCGGCCTCATCCAACGTCTTACTGCCGTAGTATACCACGAAGGGGTGTCTATTGCGTCTTTGTCCCAGGATGGCTCCGACTGCAAGGTCTGAAGCGTCACACATAAGTTCAAAGTCGAGGGACCAATCAGGCGGCTGGAGAACAGGGGCCTTGGTGACAGCATTACGCAGCTGCGTGAATGCTTGTATACAGTCAGGGCCCATGTCGAAGGGCACGTCGGTTGATAGGAGATGAGTTAAGGGTCGAGAAATTTTGGAGAAGTCTTTGATGAATCTCCTATAGAAACCGACGTGTCCCAAGAAGGAGCGGATTTGTTTGACAGAACCAGGCACAGGTAAATCATCAATGATATCGAGCTTAGCTCTGTCAACCTCGATACCCCTATCGGAGATGATATGTCCAAGAACAATTCCCTCGTGCACCATAAAATGACTTTTTTCCCAGGAAAGCGCGAGGTTTACATCAATACATCTCCTAAGGATGCGAGTCAGGTTGGCAAGACATTCGTCGAAAGATGGTCCAAAGACTGAAAAGTCATCCATGAAGACCTCGAGAAAGTCACCCACCATGTCATGAAATATCGCCAGCATGCATCTCTGGAAAGTTGCTGGCGCGTTACAAAGTCCGAACGGCATCCTTCTAAAGGTGAAGGTGCCGAAAGGGCAGGTAAAAGTGGTTTTCTCTTGGTCTCGGGGGTCTATTGCCACCTGGTTATATCCTGAGAATCCATCCAGGAAGAAGAAAATTTTATTTCCCGCTAACTGCTCCAGGATTTGGTCAATAAATGGTAGCGGGAAGTGATCTTTCTTGGTTGCAGCATTGAGTTTCCTATAATCTACACACACTCTCCAAGATGTAGGAGTGCGTGTAGGGATGGATTCGCCCCTATCATTGACACGGATGGTGAGTCCTGCCTTTTTGGGCACAACGTGAATCGGACTCACCCAGGGGCTATCACTGATCGGGTAGATTATACCCGCATCCAGCCACTTAATGATTTCATTCTTAACGACCTCTCGCATGTTAGGGTTGAGACGTCGCTGCATCTCGCGAGAAGGTCGAGCCTCCTCCTCCATATATATACGATGAGTGCAGTAGGAGGGGCTAATACCAGATAAGTCTGATAAAGACCATCCAATAGCTGCCTTGTGCTCTAGGAGGACCTTAGTTAGTTTGCACTTCTGCTCCATGGTTAATTTTGAACTGATGATTACAGGGAGCGTTTCATTTGGTCCCAGGAAAACATACTTGAGTGTATTAGGCAGCACTTTTAGCTCGGGAGTCGATGGGGAAGGATCTGGCATTTCTTGGGACGAGAGTGTCCCAGACGGGTAGGAGAACAAGTTAGGAGGAAGAAACTGGCCTTCAGATTGGCCAAGAAGAGGGGCTTCTTGGATAGATGGATCCAAAAATGAATAGCCCCAGTGAGAAGTATATGGGCTCAAGGTCCCAGTGTGGATTTGTAAATCCGCCTGATTTGGCGGGGAAGAAAGGGCAATTCGGTCTTCATGAGTGTGGACCGACAGTGAGTAGCCCGGATATGACTCAGACCACGAGGTATGGGAAGTGGAGAAAACCTCGTCAGAAGTCTGGCCAGGAGAAGGTACTAGACAAGGGAGGGATTAGGGAACGTCACAGTATGCGTTGGTCAGGCAGTTATCAGTGTTTATAGGTAATCCGCAGCAGTCCGAATAGGTCCCAATTAGTCCGATACACGCGCTGACGGCCATGTCCTCGTCAGACGTGTCATCCTCAATGCAATCGCAATCAAAGTTCTTGGCTGCCTTGAATATGTTAAGCTTGAGCTTCTCAGATCCAACGGCAATCTCAATACAGCCCGACTCGCAGTCGATGTGGGCACGGGCTGTGGCCATGAAAGGTCGACCGAGGATGATCGGACAATCAGAAAGTGAACTAGGAACTTCCATATCTAAAACAAGAAAGTCAACAGGAAAACAGAGACTATTGACCCTAACCACCACATCTTCCACCACACCCTTCGGGATTTTGACAGAACGATCTGCCAACTGTAACGTGACAGGGGTGGGTTTCAGATTTCCCAAGGAAAATTTTTTGAGCATGATGGTCGGTATGAGATTGATGGAAGATCCTAGATCAAGCAAGGCACGGTTAAAACTGCAGCCTTGGATGCTACAGGAAATCAGTGGTGTGCCCGGATCTTTCTGCTTCGGTGGTAAGTTTGACAGTATAGCACAACTCGCATGAGGCGAGAGAACCACCGGATTCTTAGTCTTCTTTGACTGTCGCCTGGGTGTTGTGTAGTCTTTGAAAAATCGAGCGACAGTAGGTATGTGGTCGATTGCCTCGAGCAGGGGTACCTTGATTTCTACATCCCTGAACAAATTACGTAGGTTGTCAAAGGCCTGCGTATTTTTCTTTTTGCCTTTTGGCTCCCTTAGTAGAGCCTCAGGGAATGGGACTGATTCTGGCACAAGTTTTGGTGCATCATCCTCTCGCGAATGCGGTATGCATCCCGAATGAGAGGGCGAAGAAGAAGATGGGCCAGGATCAGGTCGAGGCGGATCGACGGTCTGCTTACCGCTCCTCGTAGTGATAGCATTGGACGATGAGGGTCCAGTGGGATCATACGGTGGAGGAGGGTTTGCAATGGGGATATAAGAGTGTGGTGCTGCAGCAGGATTAGCCTGAAATCCCGGTGGAATGCTCGGAGCTTGCAGAACTTGATTAACCTGTCCCTGAGAAGGTCGTACCTGTGGTTGAGAACCACGGGGCATGAAATTTCGCGGGTTTGGAACAGGTTGGGCGGGAAGAGTGCCCTGAGATCGAGTCACCATGCGTAGTTGACTGATCTCGGCGTTCTGCTGCGCCAATTGGTGCTGAAGAGAGGTCATGTTCTCTTCATGGGGCTTTGACATTTCCGTCATCATTCGCATCAATTTGTCAAGAGGGCTTGATGCGTGTTCAGTTTGTGGTACGCAAGGGCCTGATGGCGGATTTGCCATAGGATTAAACTGGACCCTTGGGATGACGGGTGCGGACGGTCGCATTGGTCCACCCGCAGGGTTTTGGCGCTGCGGGTTGTTGGACCATGCGAAGTTCGGATGATTACGCCACCCTGGGTTATAAGTGGCAGAGAACGGGTTGTTCCCCAGGGCGCAAGCATCTTCTATGCCAGAAGACGCGTCCGCATGTAGATATGCGTCTGAGCACACGGAGGCTTGGTCCTCCGTGTCGAAATACTGGCTCGCAGAAGCCAGTTCCACATGACTTACCGAGTCGCTTGGCGCGACACTCGGTAAGGAAGGTCTAACGGGGTTTCTCGGGATAAGCCTGGTATTAGAAGAACTTGGATTGTGACGAAGTGGTGAAGAGGTGGTGTTTGCCATAGATCGGGCGGGGTTGGCCAGAAGCTCGTCCAGCTTCTTGTGCACGACGGAGACTTCATCCAGTTTTTGTGCAATAAGGCTTAGATCAGTGGATGAATGGGAGGGTCCCGTGTCAACTTCGTGGACATTTCGAGGCTGGCTGGTACGATTAAAGGCGACAATGGAAGCATTGTTCATCGAGTTTTCACTCATATTTTCAAACAGCTCGAATGCTCCATTCTCGTCTTTATTCATAAAGTTCCCTCCGCAGGAAGCGTCTGCAATCTGCTTCAAAGTCTCATTTAGCCCATAGTAGAAAATCTGGGCTATATGCCACTTAGGCAGACCGTGGTGCGGACACTTCCTGAGGAGGTCGTTATACCTCTCCCATGCCTCATGAAATTGTTTGTCGTTTTGTTGCGTAAATGAAGTGATAGCACGGCGAAGCGCATTGGTCTGCCCGATTGGGAAGAACTTCTTGAGAAACGCTGTTCGCATCTTTTCCCAAGAGTGGATGGTTCTCCCAAGGGTGCGTAACCATTGTGACGCTTTATCCCGTAATGAAAATGGGAACATCTTCATGAGGACTATAGATAACCCGACATTTCTTGGTTTAACGGTTTCAGCAAGTCGGGTTAGGTCTTCCAAGTGGAGAAATGGGTCTTCACTTGCAAGACCATGAAAGTGAAAATTGATTAGGCCAATTATGTTTGGTTTTAATTCAAAGTCGTCCCCGCCCATGGGGACCCGAATTTGTCCTATGGTCTCTGTAGCAGCGGGATTCTGATAAGAGCTAAGAGACTTAGGCTCCTCCCGTTCGGGAGGGTTCTGCATTTCCTCCAATGTTTCCCGAATGGCTTTGATTTGCTCATTATACATTTCCATTTGGGCTTGGAGGCGGGTTATGGGATATAAGGCTCCACCACCTGGTGGGTTCTGAGGGCGGTTTCCTCCCTCGGGATTTGGGGGTGGGCGTGCAGCCATGTTTGTGGAGGAGGAGGATGATTCGACTTGTTTTCTAGATTTATCAGTCAATTCAAATAGTTCAGGGTTTTGTGACCTCCTCCCAAACATGCACTACCGCAGGAAGAATTGGGGAGAAGAGAAGGGAAAAGGGATGAGAGAAATGACGCCGCAAAGGTACACTTGATTACAAATCAATACAGTCAAGTTCCTAACCTCTACAGTGTGCCCTTAGACCTAAAGATCTAAGTTACCTACTATCACGAACTACGAAATCGAATGCGAGCACCGCGGAACCACCGAGCCAGATTGAAAGGCTGTTTGCCCCAGTCTTAGACACCCGATAGCACGCGGGAACTCTCACCAGCACGTAGTCGCTACACACAGGTAGTTAGACCTCCAATCCTTAGTAAGGGTCAAGTTACTACCAGTTTTAATTAGAGGCTTAGGGTCAAGTGCTTTTGGAATGTGAAGGGCGTTGTTTACGGGTAATGCCCAAGTGATTGATTTTAAGAGTGTGTAAGAACAAGCATGCAACGGTGAAATCTCCCCGAATTGAAGTTTTTATTGGCGAATGGTTTTTAGAGTTCAGCCTTAAGTAGTATGAATTTTAGGGTTTTGCTGAATTACCAATTCAACCAATCTTCGGGTTTTTGCAAAAATACAGGTTTTCCTTCTAAAACCCAAGAAACCGTTCTTCAATTATCAGTTAGTTAATGCATGCTAAAATGCAATGGGCTACCCTAAATGGAGATTTCTAAGTGTGGATGCACGAATCAGTTTTATATCAATGTGACAGGGAGCCAAAGCACTTCAATTCAAGTGCTCCCAATCACCAGAAATGATTTCCACACACAAGGCTTCAACCAAAAGATAAAGAAAATAAAATTGTTGGGGTTGAAGTATTCAGGATCGAATTACAGGCAAGTTTGAAAAGTCGTGGTGGGGTTGGAATCAACTCAATTCCAAGTCTCCCCACCAAAAATGTGATCCTGAATTAAAGATAAGTGAGGCAAAAGAGGGATACAAGCAATCTTTTTCTTTGCCTCAAAGAATAATTCCCACGGCAAAAAATCTAAGAATCAAGATTCTCGGATTTTCGCTATGCGAAGTAAGGCGGGAAATCCCGGGGCAGTGGGAGTGAAGACAACCAATCAATCAAGTGAATTTTAATCCACTTGCCCTCAAGAAATCCCAAGAAGTTTTTCTAGTTTTTAGTTTTAAATTTTTTTTTTTTTTATTGTGGTGGCAAGTTAACCCTAATTTGATGAGAAAAGAAAACCTACTTGTTCGGCAACGTGTGCGAAGCTCCAATACGATGTCGGCGTCTTCACGCTCTCGTTCCCGCCTTGGATCTGCTCACGTCCTCGACTTCGTCAGCCTTCTTCTCCTTCCACTAGGTTCACCTGCACACCAAAAACAACAATACCCGTGAAGAGAGAAGAGACAAATTTAAAGGAATTGGATAGAAACTTACTCGAAAGCGCACCTCCCCGGCAACGGCGCCAGAAAAGTTATGATGGGTCGGCCCGAATAGGTTGTTAATATGATATTTTTATCGTTGAAATGTGTATAGTGGTTAACATAATTTGGACCTAACCATCTCTTTACAAAATTTTTAACCTGGCCTAATTGATTTTATCTTGTCACTTTTAGGCCCAGGGTCGAACACAGGGAAGTGCAGTTAAAGTCGAGTTTCTACGTTTTCCTTAAAATGCGTCTCTTCCGTTCGTTTATTGTGTTTTTGGTGTTTTTCTTATTTAGGTTTTTTATGGTAATCCTTGTTCTTGAGGCACACCCTCAAAATTGTGTCCTTGGCTTTTAGCCAAACAGAGTCCCAAAACAAGTCTTGCTACTCGCAAGACGAGGTACCTGCAAGTCAAAGATTATCTTTTCTTTTTTTATGTATTTTTTTTATCTTTTTACTAACAGAAAAGCAAATAGACAGAAAGTAAATATAGTATGTATATATATATATGTAGTATATATATAAAGGGGTGGGGGTGGAGGTGGCGATGGAGTGTAGCACTATGTCGAGTCAGTCGACGTCTAGAGAGACGCAACCAATACGACTAGGTGCCGCGTGGAGTGTGGATGGAGGATGGATGATGTATGGGACCACGCTTTTTTTTTTGCACGCGTGTATCAGGAAATATCAGCAACTGGTGCAGATATTCCCGCGATACAGCGTATAGTAAATATATCTATATATATATATAAATGTATAGTTATATATGTATAGATATATATATATAGATATATATGTGTTTATATATATAGGTGTATAGATATATATATATATATATGTATATATATGTGTATAGATATTTATATATATATATATGTATATAAGTATATATGTCTATATATATGTAAGTATATGTATAAGTATATAGATGTATATATAAGTAGATATATATATATATTATATATATATGTATGTATATTATATATATATGTATGTATAAGTAACTATATAGATATACTATGTATATAAGTATATATATATAGATATATGTATTATATATATATATATGTATATATGTTACTATAAGTGTGTGTGTGTGTGTGTCGGTGAATGTGTGTGTGTGTGTTGCTGTGAGTTAAATAAAAGAGAGAGAGCGGGCGGGAGAGATCGAGCGGACGCGCGCGGGAGAGATCGGCAGAGAGAGAGGGAGATCGCGGACGTGCGAGTTAAGACGTCTGCAAGAGGTGGCGGACGTCTGACGCCGCGTCGTCTGAAGGCGAAGGCGGACGTCTGACCGTCGCGGTGCACCGCGCCTTCGCGCAGAGGACGTGAGGCGTCTCCTGCAGACCGGGTGCGAGGACAGAGAGCGGGCGATGGCGCGCTCGGAGTAGGCGGCGGGGAGTCTGCAGTCGGTCGCGGAGGGTTGCGGAGGAGGGCAGGGGTCGGCGCGAGGCCGTAACCGGCCGCTGCAGTGTGCGCGGCGGCCGGCTGCGGGTGCAATGCGGGGTGGACAGAACGGAGACGGAGGCGGGGAACGGGCCTGCAGGCGCGTGCGGAGGGTTGCGCGCCTGCGGGGAAGGTCGCGGAGGAGGCGGGAGGACCTGCTGCGTGGCTGCTGCTGCCGCGGCTTCAAGCTTCGAAGCTTGGAGCGGCGGCAATGGCGTTAAAGAAAAAAAACGAAGCGAGGGAATGCACCACGCCCACCGGCTCGTCGAAGAGCTGGGCAGTGGTGCTCCCACTGTGGTGGTGTGCACCACAGTGGGTTCTCCTGCTCGCCGGGTGCCTCCTCGACGGAGGGCCTACGTATGGGAGGGGAAAGCGGTGGAGAAGATGGCTGCGGGTTTTTGTTGCAGCTCCCGTTGCGAGGATGAAGCTACAGCTACTTATAGAGGAGGAGAGAGTGGCGTGCCGGCTGCAGCAGGGAGAGGGTGTGCAAGTTGCAGCTATAGGGAGCGGCGTTGGCAGGGAGAAGTGACGGGAAGAAGTGCTGCATGGCTGCAGCATGCAGCTGCGGGAAGAGTGCAGCTGCGGGAAGGAGAGAAAAGAAGAAATCAAGAGGAAAAATAAAAAGAGGGTGATTTTGCAAGGAGGCACTTGAATAAAAATGTACCTATGCAGGCGATTGTTTCACTCCTCTTCCTCTCTTGATTAAATGCATGCATGCAAGTGTTTTTACAAATGCGATTACAGGATCCTATTATGCAATGTTAATGCTAGAAAATAGCACAAGAAGGCGTTATTACAGGCGTGTTTTGAGGTGCAAACATGTTCCCATTTATTTAGATTATAGGATTATTTGCACTATTTGAACTGAATTTCGATTAGTTAGTTAGATTAATTTTGTTTGTTTATTATATATATATATATATATATATAATTTGAACTGCCTGCTAGAAGCTGCATATCTGTAGGATGACCATCTAGGGCTGAATGAGCAGCATCTAGTTTATTTTTATTGCACTGCATTCATTATTGCACGAAGAAAGCTGGAGTAAGGTACGTCTTCTCTTGAGCATTAATTAATTGTCATGCATATGCGTTGAACCTAAATCTAAGACCACTAAAGTGCTTGAATCAAATTAATTCAGTGGTCACTTTAAAAAAGAATTGGGACTGTTAAGAGGTTAGACTTTAAAATCTGTGACTGAAAATTGTGTGCAAAAGGATCCTGTTTGCAGAATTTCAAAAAATCAAAACACGATAGTATGCTTGCACACTTGAGACACTGTGCACCTCACACATAAGGTCACTAGGTAAATTTCTACCTCTCCTCTTTTGCACAACAAAAGGAAGTTAGTCGGAAATCAACAAGCCTATCCACCAAGTTACTTCGGTTCCTCGTGTGTGGGCTCGATTTGAGACTTCCATCCCTTGCGAGTAGGTTATAGGCACCAGCGAAGGTTGGCCTAGGAAGCATAATTTTTGCAAAACTTGTGTGGCCACCAACTAAACATATAACTCTAAGACCTGCAATCTACTAAAAACAGATCCCGTTGAATTTGTGTTTGCTGTGACAATAGAACTCTTTAGGAAGTTTTCTGTTGTATCCTATGAAAGTTAAAATTGTTTTGCTTAAAGAAATGGATTGCTCTTACTCCTATAATTTAGATTATCAGAGTCAATACTTCCCATCTTTTAATCAGGATCCCATGCTCCGAGCGTGTCCATCCTTTGATGGGTGCATTGACAATTCATGGGATCATTCTCATTCTTACCCTGGGAGTACTGGCTTGATAACTCCCACTTCTGAGCAGAGCCTAGGAGCGGGATTTTTCAATCCTGAAATCCCTACTTCCATGCAATCACCCAACCCTCGCACCCTTCATGATTTTCCGTATCGAGGTTGGACCGATACCCCTAGGCAACCAGAGCCTGAAATTGACTATCCTCCCCAACCTGATAATAGTAGCCTCTCCTCTTTTATGATAGAAATGCAAAAACAGCAAAAGGAAATAATGGAATCAATGGGAGAGATGTTGAGGAATAGTCAATAGTTAAATAAAGAAATAAGACAACTTAGCTACACGCTTCCCAATAATCCTGATCCCTACCCAATAAACCATGATCATGAAAATAATTCTGAGGAACCTAATGACAATAGGGCTCCAATTTTAGGTAGCCATCACTTAGACTCTCCCAATGAGACATGGCCACTAGAGGATAATGATCATAGTGATTATCCACCTGAATTATATTGCAGTCAAAAGCAAGGGAAGAGGGTATCTCTTGAGGACCTTGACCCCAATGACGGTATTCTCCTTACCCCTACCAACCCGGGTCAAGGTTATATTATTCCTATCACTTCCCCTCTTGATTATTTGGTGGAATCCCATTCTACTCTTAGTGAGCCTACTCTTGACCCTCCACTTAGGGAATCAACACCTTCCATTCAATATTCTGAGGATTCAAATGCACCTAATGAAGTTGACCCTAAGGGAATAGAGGATGATCAATTCTGGTCTCAGGGATATGAAGAGTCTAATTCAAAGGATGAGGATGCCCCAATAGAGGAACCTGGACTGAAAATCTGGAGTGAATCATAGAAGAATTATTTATCATTTGAGGATTTACCTCCAGACGGTAGAAATAATATGATTAAATCCAGATTCCTCCTTTCTTTTAAGAGTCATCCTCCATCAAAACAGGAGTTGATATTAGAGGAGGACAAATAAAATTATGAGAAGTCTATGGGAGACTCTCGAGAACAAAACACGTCAATTGAGGATTTATACCCCGAGAAGAATGACGAATTCAATGATATAGGCTTCCTCTAAAATATTAAGACTGATCCTCCTTTAGAAATAATTGAGGATATTGATCAAACTCCTAATGAATCACATATACACCCCGACAAATATTTCAGTGAACCAAACGAATCTGGGGATGAGCTGAATGATAATGATTCTTACATTTTGACCCTACCATCAAAAAGTTGTAATTTGGAGTCTACCCTTGATTCAAATATGACTCCGATCATTAATGCTAGGTAGGATAACTTGAAGTTGTCTACTACTGTTAGGGAGTGTACACAATCTGAATCATTGTTGGAATTGGACCTAACACCAACTAAGCCCTCATTGGACTTAACCATTACCTTCCAACACTACAAACAACCCTTATACTCCCTAACCGATCCTTGGCTCAGATCTTCGCTCATGTACATTCTTTCTGCAGAATATGTCAGGCCAGTACATCCTAGGGTAGAATGGCGAGTATGGATTGATGCTTGTACTTTTACTCTCGCCATTCAAGGGTTTGAACTAATTATGTGTATATCTTTTAAAACCCATCCTGCTCTGGAGGATCCTTGTTATCCTCTGCTTATTCCGTTTCGGGAGGTCCAATGTCATATTCCGTTTATTATTCCTAGACCTCCCAAGGTAGCCAACGAGATTTTCTGTTTTCATCTCTTCTGGCGAGCATTTGGAATTACATTGCATCATCAGCTCGCCAACATCCGTGGTTACCTATTTTCTAGGCCTGCACTGTTACGCATATTCTTAGGGCCTAACCTTTTCTGTTTGGAACCTAACTTACAGGTTCCTTATAAGTCAGGCTGCTGACAAAAAATGCAGCGCTTGTTGGGAGGCAACCCAGCAAACTATGTCAGGTGATATTTTTCCTTTCTCCTCCTATTTTAATTTTACAATGGGGACATTGTAGGATTTAGGCATGGGTGAGTGCATTTGCATTTTAGGAAGTATTCATGGATTTAGATTAGCATAAATAAAAAAAAATTTGAGCTTAATGGGTTAGTCCCTAGCAAAATACCTTTGTTATTGGAGGTTCTTCTTCTGGAATTATTTCTTAAGTTTAGAATCCAGTGCATTTATTTCACGTGCACGTAGATTTGGTAATGGATCCTTGAGGAGAACCAATGAGCATTTGTAAGTCTACTGAACCCTTGGACAGTTCATAGGGAGTCAGGCATACTATCTTCTAATAGATCTACCTCATATTTGTGAGAAGAAAGTAGAGAGATTACTGGTGTGCTAAGTCTAGCGCAAGGACTCTTAAGTTTTGGATGATTAGATGATGATACTTCAGAGTTAGGCATAGTTTTCACTCTCTGTTCCTGTGTACGTACTTTGAGTGAATTCTTGAGAGTCACCAAATAAGGCAGATATACAGAGATTGAGTCTTAATAAAGCTATAACTATGGTGGATGGTTACAACCGTCCTTCATAGAGTCCTCAGCTGAAGGAGGGTAACAGTGTCAAAGGTCAGAAATACACCTGTCCTATCCATTCCTTCCTAGTGCCGAGAATAGGCACTTCCACCAAATAAGCCACATAACTTCCTCTTGACCATCATCATCCCTAATAATACCTCGTAAATAAAAGTTAGTATTGTGTTGTGATTGATTGAAAAAGAAACAAAAACAAGAAGAAAAAAAAAATAATAAAAAAAAAGAAAAGATAAAAGAAGTAGAAAAAGAAGAAATAGAAAGAAGAAAAAGAAGAAAAAGTTATATTACAAAAAAAAAGTCTAAGTGTATGATGTAACACTGTTTCTGAGGTAACAGAACACCTATCGCGTTCCACCAAATATGACCCATACCTACCTTCTAGTATTTCTGATCGCCTGAATACTGGTTGAAAACTCTAACTTACTTGTAGAGTTATTAGGACTTTAATTGAAGTATAGATGCCATGTGAGGCCACCAAATAGTGAGTACAATTACTAAATCTGGCAAGATTCGTGATCTCAGAAAGAAAGAAAAGAGAGTGCCAAGGAACATCAAGAGAGCACAATTGTGTAGCCTCTCTCAGAGTTGACTTGTCTAATAGTCTAGAGAGCTAGAGTCTGTAGTACTAGACTATATGTAGCACCAAATGAGTGTGTGTCATCAAATACAAATCCATTCAACTCAATATCTCCTACCTAAGCCAAACACCGGGGTCAAATTACAGATTATCATCTGCTTTATCCCCGCGGGAATTAGTTGCCTATCTCGACAGAAATTTTTGCAAAGGGTGATGTATGAACTCCCAATGCCAATCGGCTCTTTCACTTGGATCTGTTACCTATACTACCAGCACTTCACATTTGTCTGGATTTCTAAAGTTTTGAAATAAGAAAAGAAGAAATCATCTGATTACTTCTATTATTTTTCATTTTTGCTAGGGACTAGCAAATCTTAGGCATGGAGGTATTTGATGAGTCCATTTTAATGGACTAATATTACGCCTAAGTATCTTTAATTATGTCTTTTAGGTTTGTTAATAACTATATTAAGTTATAGAAGGTTTGCATGCATCATGATTTAGGTTTACATTTATTCTATAACTTAATATGTTCTTTTTATGTGCAGGAAAAATAATTGGCAAAAATAATGAGGGGAAAAGGATAAATTACCCATTTTCAAATCACCGGCGGCTGTTCTTTTCCCCATTCTCCGGGGAACCCTCAACAGCCGTCGGCCAGAGATAGTTAAGGGATTTGAAAATCCCTTAACTCTCGGAGGCGCAATGGAGAAGTTAAAAAGAAGAGGAGGGGAGCAAAGGAAAGGGGATCTGCTTCATCTACGGGTTCTTCTTCCTCCCCCTGGGGGGATATCCTTCCTCTCCATTGTGGAGAGAGTATGCACTGTGGAGAAGGCGCACCACCCCATCCTGCCCTCGCCACGCCACCGCGCCATCGCCCTCCCAAGAGCTCGCAGGCGCTGCGCCGCCCCTCCATAGGCTCACTGCCCTTGCACGCCCGCAGGGCTACTCCCGCACTGCCTGCAGGCAGTTCTCCAGTCCACCGCGAGCACACGCGCCACACACCGCCCCCCTCCTTCCTACAAAATGCCATCGCACCTCTACCACACAGCACACACACCGCTCCACCTCCAGTTGCACCCACAGGAACTCTCAACCGCGCGCCTCGCTGCAGGCGCTCACGGCGCCTCTCCCACGCCGCAACCTCCAGCAGCACCTCAGCATGCCATCTTCAGCGCCCCCCTGTTGCAGGCGCTCATGCCACCCCTGCCTGCATGCTCTCCCACGCCGCAACCTTAGCGGGACCTGCAGGCACTAGACACGCCTCACCGCAGCACCACGCATCCTGCAGCGCCTGCTCCAGCCTCTGCAAGCACACCGCGCACCTTCCTCCCATCTCTAGCGCACTCGCCCATCCACTGCAACGCGCCTACACCTTCAGGTGCAGCATCGCTCGCCTGATCCCGCAGGCATGTGTCGCACCCACCAGCGCCTTCACCGCCAGGCGTGCAGCTGCAGTAGTCTCCGGTCACCTCCGCCGGTCACCTCCGGCCACGCCGCTACCACCGTTGTGTGGCTCTCGTCAAGCCGCACCTTCCTACCGATTCTCTCGGCCAACTGTGCGCGGCCGCACACACGAGGAGGAGAGAGGAGAGATCCTCTATTTTTACCTCTATTAAAAATTACATTCAATGCCATTGTCAAGTTATATTAATATTTTATTCTGGCCACATTGCACTGATGCAGTCAGATTTTCTTGAAATTATTTTATTAGTGTTATGTGCATGTTTCTATCTTGAATTTCAAATTAGAATTGCATGAAAGTTGAATTCACATGATAAGCCAGTACACATGCATCTTACACATATTTTTGGGACTTAATTTCTAACATGAAAATTGCATAAACACCCCTGAACTTTTAAAGAAATTGCAAAGTTCATTTAAAACAACATTTTCCTCGCATTAAAGTTGCAGAAGAGTTTAACGAACTGTGCATTCCTTGACTCATGAATTTATTAGGCTAATTCCTCCCTATGGAGACGACTTAGCTCTTCATGGTTAGTTTTGAAAATTTAAATGTTTTGAAAAGCGATTTTCTACCACGCTATTAAATACGACACATCATTTTATGATAAAGTTTTCAATGAAAACGAAGATTGCTCTCACCTTAGCTTATTCAATGGATTCTTCTGCTTCAAGAATTTGATCTTGAAATCAAAGATAAATCTGAGGCACAGAATGTGGTGGTGGATCATCTTTCGAGACTTCTGAGTGATTCTTCTCGTCCGGATATTCCGATTACTGTTACTTTTCCAGACGAGACTATCCTTGCAGTTTTAGGTGTCCAAACTTCGTGGTTTGCAGACATCATAAATTATTTGGCTGTTGGTCAAATCCCTTAGGATTGGACCAAGCAACAACAAGATAGACTCAAATCTGAGGCCAAATATTACTTCTGGGAGGATCCTAAACTGTACCGCATCGGCTTTGATCAGATTATTCGCCGATGTGTTCCGGAGAATGAATTCAAAAGTATACTCGAGTTCTGCAATGCATCTACATGTGGTGGACATTTCTCTAGGAAAAGGGCGGCTGCAAAGATTTTGCATTCTGGATTTTATTGGCCGTCTTTATTCAAGGATGCCTAGGAATTCTCGAGGTCGTGTTCCCGATGCCAGGCACTTGGGAGCATAACCAAGAGAGACATGATGCCTCTAAACCCGATTCTTCCCATCAAAATCTTCGACATTTGGGGCATTGATTTCATGGGACCCTTCTTCCCTTCATTTGGACACCAGTACATTCTCGTCGTTGTTGATTACATGTCCAAGTGGATCGAGGCTATCCCCACCTGAACTAATGACCACAAGGTGGTCATCAATTTCGTTAAGAAGAACGTCTTCAGTCGGTTCGAGATTCTGAGGGCCATCATCAGCAATAGTGGTACTCATTTCACTAATGCCCACTTCTGTAATTTACTGGCAAAATATGGGGTAAATCACAAAATCTCCACACCTTACCGACCCCAGATGAATGGACAGGTCGAGATCTCCAATCGGGAGTTTAAGAATATTCTTCAGAAAATAGTTAGGCCTGATCGTAAAGACTGGACTCAAAAGCTTGAGGATGCTCTTTGGGCTTACCATACGGCATACAAAATGCCTACCGGCATGTCACGATTTCATCTGGTGTATGGAAAGGCATGCCATTTACCCATAGAAATTGAACATAGGGCATTCTGGGCAATCAAGCAATGTAATCCGGATTTGAGTTTAGTCGGGAAGATTAGGAAACTCCAACTATCTGAGTTGGAGGAGCATAGAAACAACGCGTATGAGAATGCCAAGATCTATAAGGCTCGAACCAAAGCTCTTCATGACTAATTGATATCCCGCAAGAGTTTATAGCCGAACTAGAAGGTCTGGCTCTTTGATTCTCGACTTAAGCTTTTTCCCAGCAAACTTAGGTCAAAATGAAATAGCCCGTTCATCATTGATTAGATATTTCCAAATGGGGCCATTCAAATCTCTGACCCAAAGATAGGTAGCTCATTTAAAGTCAACAGTCAACATTTGAAGCCTTTTATTGACTGTATTATTCCAGAACCCGTCTCAAACACGGTTTCTCTAATCACATTATGATTACTTTGGCTGGACCCACCTAGCTGATGGCATTAAACTCAGCAGTTGTACAGTCTGACTCAGAGCTGACCTGAGCATCATATTCAGGTGATATCTTCTACATTCTACCCTTCCCTTCATGTCTTTTATTCTCAATGCGGACATTGCATCAGCTAGGCATGGGGGGTGGATTCATTTCTAAATCATTTTGTCAGCTCTGTGGAATTCTTCTAAATTTTACTTGTTTTCTTTTATATATATTTGAATTAGGAAAGAATACTTGGGCATTAGGACTTTTCAATCTTAGGAAATATTATAGTAGGATCTGAACACTAAGACCCTTCAGGTCTTTGGGCTTAATTAGCCCAGGTATCCACTAAAATGTGGATTTGTTTATCGAGTCCTCACCATCCTGAATTCCATTTCAATTTTATTAAATAAGTTGGGGTGATAAGTGTTGGTGCTAGAGCACCATGATCATTTGTTTTGATGATAACAAAACACGTGTTATTTAACATTTGCAATTTGAGTCCTAGATTTCAGGTCAATTGCAAATGAGGACGTGTTTAGACGGAGTTCGAGCTCGCATCCAGGACGGATTGGAAGAGCTTGACGGAAAACAGAGGAGGTTCGCGTGGAGCGAAAGATTGAAGATGGAAGGAAATGAAGAATAGGATAGATTTCCTTCTTCTGTACTTGTTGTATTTTTTGTTTCTTTTGTTGTTTCCTTAGATATTTCATGTTAAAGAGCCTCAAAGAACCCTAACAGTAGTCCTAGGAACACCGGCACAACCCTAGGATACTTAGGTTTTCTGTAGAATACTTAGAAAACCAATATAGGGTTCAAACAGCACTTCCAGACGTCCAATTACCAAATCAGACGTCTGATAAAGAATTTTAAGACGTCTGACTGTTGTTTTAGACGTCTGATAACTGTTAGGCTGGACATAGTTAGTTATGTCTGATGAAATCATACGTCCAGACCTTAGACCAGACGTCTTAGGAGACGTCTGATGACTTTGCCAGACGTCCAATTAGTGGATCGTTGGCTGGCTTAGAAAACACTCAAGATTATGAACGTTAGAGCCTTATCAGACGTCCATAGGACTTTCCAGACGTCTGATAAATGATCGTTTTGCCTCGGCTGACCCAAAATCTCTTCTCAGAGATTTTCTAGCCGTTGCAACGTTTGGAAATCAATTCCCACAGTAAAAGTAGGTTTCCAGACGTCCAGACATAGTACCAGATGTCCTGTATGTCGTCTGATGGACTTGCACAAAAACCCTGTTTAGATCTGATTCAAGTCAGGGAGAAACCCGCATAGAATCAGACGTCTGATGCCAGAGTTAGACGTCTGATAACCCTGTCAAATGTAATCATTGTCCTGATTTCGGCCTGATTCTCTTGGACTTTGTTCCCAACGGCTATAGAACCTTTCTTAAGCCTTCCAAAGCCTTCCTAAGGCCTCTATAAATAGAGGGGAGCCTTTGCAACACAAAAATACACAAGATATACACTTAGAAACACCAAGAGACACCTTGTAATACACTCTCACACTCTTGTGTCCAAGAAGCTCTTACTCTCTAAGCTCAAGCTCCATCATCTTGAGAGCATCATTCCCTTCGCGCACCCGCTCTCCCGCCGTTGTCTACGAGAGCAACATTGCGCCGTTGCGTGGCTCACGCACCCGCGTCATCGTCGACGCACTCCTTCCAAAGGGGAGTTTCCTATTTCCTATAGAAGCTAGGTTCTTAATTACTTTGTTGGCTCTATAGGACCTGTTGTTTTATTTTATCTTTGTTATTTTGGTTGGGTATTCACTTTGCGAATTCCCGTCTCCTTCGTGGGACAAAATCCTTCTCGTGGAGAGAAGGGGTTGAGGAACGCTACCCTCGTACTTGTAGCATGGTTGTATTGAGGTTGAATCACCCTCATTTTAAGTGATTCGGTTTAGTGAATTTGATCAACTAGGTTGATCGGAAAATCCTAACTCGAGAGGGTTAGGTGGTGGTTTTCACCCGGTTTGGGTTCCACCTAAAAATTACCTGTGTACATTTTGTGATTGCTTATTTTTGTGATATTGCTTTATATATTCAATTCCGCAATTTTATTACGTCACCCCTCCTGGTAGGGAACTTTCAATTGGTATCAGAGCAGGTGTCGCATTTTCGGCATTACAAACCGGCGAGGATCTAAATATGGAGGGAAAAGCATTCGTGTGCACCGAAGGACACGACACCTCGCGACCACCATACTTTGCAGGTATAGATTTCATTTATTGGAAAAATCGTATGACTATGTGGTTGCAGGCCAACGACTTCCGGGTGTGGGAAAAATGTGAATCCGCATTTGTGATTCCCAAGAAACCCGCAAGAGGTTACTCAGAAGATCAGGTTCGAAATCTCAACCTCAACGCAAAGGCAATGAATGCCTTGTATTGCGCGTTGAGTCCGAAAGAATTCGAATGAATCCAAGAGTGCACCACCGCTCACGAGATATGGAGGAGGTTGGAAGGCACTCATGAGGAGACGAGTTCGGAAGAAGATCTCGGAGAGAAGGAAACCACGTGCCTTGGTTTCATGGCAATCAGAGAAAGCGACATCGACAGCGAAAGCGACTCCGACAATGAGGTAAACCTGGATTTACAAGATGCTTTTAATGAGCTTTTTGAAGTTAGTAAATCACTTAGAATCGAAAACAAAAGCATTAAAAAGAATCTTAGTTTTCTTAGAAATGAAAATGATAGGTTAGAAATAAAACTTAAGGATCTAGAAGCTAGTCCTAAAAATGATAACCTATTATTAGAAAATCAAAACCTCATCAATGAAAATAATAAATTGATTGAGGAAAATAATAGTCTAAAGTTAGAAATTTTTGATTTAAAGACTAAGATGCAAATTATAGAAAAAGAAATTGCATGTCTTAGGGAAAATTCTAACAAATTAATCAACAAAGTAGATAAGTTTTATAGCCCTAAGGTTGAGAAAGGATCTCCGTCAAGGAGACCCGCTAACAGATTCGGATCCAAGCTCACTTGGATACCGAAAAAGGAATTAGAATCTTATTTTGTAGGTTTCAGGGATGACTACAACACAAAAGATTGGACCTACAAGCTCAAGGTTGGTCAACTCAAGTTAGGGGAACCAAGGAGTAGACCAAGGAGGAGAACAAGAAGACCGACGAGACGGCGAACAAACGACGGACCCGCCGCACGTCGACCACCAGATTGGAGACCGGCACCGATGCCCGGGCCTCCAAGCTACGGATGGGAGCCCCATCCGATGTGGCATCCACCACCACCATTCGGGCCATTTTATTGGCCATGGTAGGTGAGGTAAAACCCTTTACCCTATCTTTTTATCATAAGCATTTAGATAGGGGGAGTTAAAAAAGGATGAGCTAATTGTCAATTTTTAAGGGGGAGATATAAGGTAGCTAGATTTCCTTTAGAAAGGGGGAGAAAAATAATAGCTATCGCATTGTTACAAAAAGGGGGAGGACATTACCTCTGTCAAAAGAAACTCACAGAAGAGCATGTTTTAAGGGGGAGTTATAGGAAATATAAAATCAATTAAACCTTTTTGATAATGTCAAAAAGGGGGAGGATTTTTATGCATTATTATTTACGATTTTGTCATCATCAAAAAGGGGGAGATTGTTGGTGCTAGAGCACCACGATCATTTGTTTTGATGATAACAAAACACGTGTTATTTAACATTTGCAATTTGAGTCCTAGATTTCAGGTCAATTGCAAATGAGGACGTGTTTAGACGGAGTTCGAGCTCGCATCCAGGACGGATTGGAAGAGCTTGACGGAAAACAGAGGAGGTTCGCGTGGAGCGAAAGATTGAAGATGGAAGGAAATGAAGAATAGGATAGATTTCCTTCTTCTGTACTTGTTGTATTTTTTGTTTCTTTTGTTGTTTCCTTAGATATTTCATGTTAAAGAGCCTCAAAGAACCCTAACAGTAGTCCTAGGAACACCGACACAACCTTAGGATACTTAGGTTTTCTGTAGAATACTTAGAAAACCAATATAGGGTTCAAACAGCACTTCCAGACGTCCAATTACCAAATCAGACGTCTGATAAAGAATTTTAAGACGTCTGACTGTTGTTTCAGACGTCTGATAACTGTTAGGCTGGACATAGTTAGTTATGTCTGATGAAATCAGACGTCTAGACCTTAGACCAGACGTCTTAGGAGACGTCTGATGACTTTGCCAGATGTCCAATTAGTGGACCGTTGGCTGGCTTAGAAAACACTCAAGATTATGACCGTTAGAGCCTTATCAGACGTCCATAGGACTTTCCAGACGTCTGATAAATGACCGTTTTACCTCGGCTGACCCAAAATCTCTTCTCAGAGATTTTCTAGCCGTTGCAACGTTTGGAAATCAATTCCCACAGTAAAAGTAGGTTTCCAGACGTCCAGACATAGTACCAGATGTCCTGTATGTCGTCTGATGGACTTGCGCAAAAACCCTATTTAGATCTGATTCAAGTCAGGGAGAAACCCGCATAGAATCAGACGTCTGACCTTGGAATGAGACGTCTTAAAGTGGCCTTCCAGACGTCTGATGCCAGAGTTAGACGTCTGATAACCCTGTCAAATGTAATCATTGTCCTGATTTCGGCCTGATTCTCTTGGACTTTGTTCCCAACGGCTATAGAACCTTTTTTAAGCCTTTCAAAGCCTTCCTAAGGCCTCTATAAATAGAGGGGAGCCTTTGCAACATAAAAATACACAAGATATACACTTAGAAACACCAAGAGACACCTTGTAATACACTCTCACACTCTTGTGTCCAAGAAGCTCTTGCTCTCTAAGCTCAAGCTCCATCATCTTGAGAGCATCATTCCCTTCGCGCACCTGCTCTCCCGCCGTTGTCTACGAGAGTGACATTGCGCCGTTGCGTGGCTCACGCACCCGCGTCATCGTCGACGCACTCCTTGCAAAGGGGAGTTTCCTATTTCCTATAGAAGCTAGGTTCTTAATTACTTTGTTGGCTCTATAGGACCTGTTGTTTTATTTTATCTTTGTTATTTTGGTTGGGTATTCGCTTTGCGAATTCCCGTCTCCTTCGTGGGACAATCCTTCTCGTGGAGAGAAGGGGTTGAGGAACGCTACCCTCGTACTTGTAGCGTGGTTGTATTGAGGTTGAATCACCCTCGTTTTAAGTGATTCGATTTAGTGAATTTGATCAACTAGGTTGATCGGAAAATCCTAACTCAAGAGGGTTAGGTGGTGGTTTTCACCCGGTTTGGGTTTCCACCTAAAAATTACCTGTGTACATTTTGTGATTGCTTATTTTTGTGATATTGCTTTATATATTCAATTCCGCAATTTTATTACGTCACCCCTCCTGGTAGGGAACTTTCAATAATTACATGACTTATCAACCCGCCCTCTGATTTGAGGGAACCTTAAGTCTAAGCATCTACACACTATTCATCACTGACTCATTATTCGACGATTTTGATGAAAATTGGGTAGCTAATGAACCTTCTAGGGTGGTATGGTTGACAAGTTATAGTGGGTAACAACCCAAAGGTAGGTTGTCCAGAGCTCAACCACTGGACCATTATTTTCCTACTACCGTTAGGTAAATCTTAGACCAGGGAAGCCACCTACTTAAAAAAAAAAGTCCAAAAAGAAAAGAAAAAGAAAAAGAAAAGGAGAAAAGAAAAAAAAAAGAAATAAGCCACACTTCACCGCATGAGTATGGCTGGCAAGTTATTGTGGGTAACAGCCCATTGGTAGGTTGTCTAGATCCCAACTTAAGAAATGCACGTTTACTTTCTAAAACACTTAGGAAGAAGTGGAGAAGTAGAATAAGCTGGAGAGATATACACTGGATTCACCCTTGTGTTGACCCCATAAAAATAAAAATAGGGAGATAGCTACTGGTCGTATACATATACCTTTAAGTAGAATTCTTTTTAAGGTCACCTAGGGGCGTAGAAACTCGAAGTCCATTCTGATTGTCGATCAATGAGTCTATCACATTCACAAAAAGATGCTTAGAACTTAGGATTCTCATCAAGTCTTAGGAGGGTTAAGTGGCCGTAGAAAGTCACTCTATAACCTTAAACTCAAAAATCCAAAAAAATTAGAAAAGAAGAAAAAGGAGAAAAAGAGATCCTTCTTTGAATAAGGTGAGGGCTTGAGGCAGTCTGCATTTTGGCAGATACCCGAGCATTGTTGTGCCTTTGAAAGTTCAGGTCCTAAGTAAAAATTTCTTAATGTTGAAAATGACTTTTGCCTGAGTAATCCAATCCTAATTCTTTTATAAATAGCATGTAGTTTTTGCTAGGGACTAGCAAAAGATAGGCATGGGAGTGTTATGTGCATACATCTAAATAGCCAAAAATGTCTATTAATGCATGTTCTTAGTGTCATATTAGCATCATGCATTATAAATAGTGCATAACATGCATAATCATGCATTTAGGTTAAATTGTACGAATTGTATAGTAATTTTCTCATTTTATGGCCAAGAACAGGGTGACTTTTAATCAGGGCTTCGGACCGAGGATCCAATTGTACGGATCTGATCAGGGCGATGACGGGAGTTCAACAACTCCAAGATCGCCCTGATCGGACATCCATAGCACCAGATATAGTCCAAGGAAGCTTAGAGATCATGGGCCAAGATGGTGTCAATCCACACTTCAGACGACAAATCCGACTGCACGAATGGGTTCGGAGCAACGATCGTTGCCTAACGGCGTGAAAATCGGTCCAATCTGACATCCATGGCGCCGTCTACAATAGACAGAAGATGGACAACCAAGATGGCACCACGTGGCACCATCCCAGCAACGCAATCAGCCAAAGGAACTGTCGCTGCCCTTTCTCTTCTCAACAAATCAATCAACCTCATCCATTGGATCTTGATCCAACGGCTGAGATCAACTCCCACTGCTCTCTATCCTCACGTGCCCTCTCTTTCTCTCCTCGCACACACGATCGGATCTGGGCCATTGGATCTTGATCCAACGGCCGTGAGTGTGCGTGCTTTAGTGAGAAATGCGACTAACTACACGCATAGTGTAGCGGGCACGCATCTCTCCGCGAGGCATAGGGAGTGCATTCAAAATGTGGCGCGCCCCAAATCAACCGAGGATGCGAGTGCGAGCTCAATTGAGCCATTTGATGGCGAGCGGGTGGTGTAGATGAGGGAGATGTGGCAGCACCAGAGCGTGCGGATCACCAATACGTGATCTAGCACGCATCCGAATGCCCCATTGCATGCACGAGCGCGCAGTTCTGCGAAGCTAAAGTGAATAAGGAGCGATCTGAGCCATCTAATCGCGAGATTAGTTAGACGTGCACTTGCGTTAGGCGCACGGGAGAGGAGGAGGTGCGCGTGGCACATGCACAGGTTGCCCACGACAGGACTTTAGTGAAGAATAAATCCATCACTAAAGACCTAATTTTTTTATTTTTGAATTTGGAATGACCAAATTGCCCCTAATCCTTGCAACTATAAAAGGAGGCCCCTACCCTACGAAATTCACATCCCTTCCTTCATCTCTCTCCCTCTCCAAAGCTCTAGAAAAGCTTGTCCTAGACCTGGGATGCTCCTTTAGAGCCAAATCTAAAGTTTTCTCTCCCCTGTTCCAAAAGAGGATCCCACGATGATGATGAGATTCTGCCTCGTTCCCCCTTCTTCCTTCTTCGTCCTCCTTCTTCCCGCCCCATCCTCCGTCTTCCAGGCATCGCTCCGTCCGGCTCGTCCTCCAAGCAATTGTCGAGGAGGATAACATCTCTCTCCCTTCTTTTTATCGCTTTCTACAATAGAATTTACCACTTTCTAGTTGTAATCATTTCCCGCTTTCTAGTTGTAAAAATAGTATTATTATATCAAGTGATTGTTCTCCCACTCTCTTAGTGTTAATATTAATTCCATTGTAATTATCTCGCTTTCAAACAAAGATACCAAAAAAATATATAATCGCGGATTTTAGATCGACGTAGCTTCCCTGTGTTCAACCCATAATTTCTTTACGAATTTCGGTAAAATTTTATTTGTTGACGGATTGCTTCACAAATCAAACTACAACGACGGGTTTTTCAAATCCAACTTCAATTGCGTAGTTTTTCACTATACAACAAGGCTAATTAGTTCTACATCGTGGGTTGCTGAAGCCCAAGTGTGAGATAAATTATTTTTGTGCTCATGGCTGTTTACCTCAGTGAGCATGGGGTGAGGTCCCTCTCCACGTGCGTGCACACACCTGTCCTTGCCTGTGGCCACACCACGCGGGTCTAGGCTATGATCCTATTACCTGGTTAACTGGGGTCTGATAGAAAGAAGAGAAAAGAAATAGAGAGGGAAATTGGGGGGGTTTTTGCCCTCAGCAGTTCTCTCTCAACTGTTGGGAGGCCTTTGTGCTCTGCTGTGCCTCTTCTTGAGGCTTAAAGAAAGAAGTCTTTGCCTCTGTTGGTTAAAGCGTCTGACATTTCTACTTGTCATATGATACTCATTAGTTTTGATATTTTGAGGCATTCAATATTGTGGTTGACTTTACATTCATATATATTAAGTGCTTGTAAAACTTAAAGAGTAATTTGGTGATTCAAATCAGCATTTTACTCTATTCTTTTTGCACTTTCAAACTTGAGTTATCTGATATATCATTTCTAATTATTGTTCTTATTATAATTGCTTATATTTGTGGTGATATTGTGATCTTTGAGATTAATTGCTACTTGCTCCCTGTGTTCAACCTCGGACTTCAAATTTGAGTATGAATTGTATTTATTTTCGAACAATTTCGACCTATACTATGACACATCTTTTATAACATCAATTTCATGCGTAGACATTTTGGCGCCGTTGCCGAGGAGCAATGTGCAATTTGATTTCTTTGATTACAATTTTTGATTTAGCACTAACTTGCTTTATGTCTTTAGCTGTGATCTGTGCAGGGATTCGTTGGAGGAAGATTAGCCGCACATCAAACACTCCAGGGGCAGGTAATCTCATCTCCTTTTCCATTAAGCCCCTGATTATGAGAAAAGCTAAAACAAGGTGGAAATCAATTAGGATCAACTTGCATTTTCTACTTAGAATTAATCATCAAGTTGCCTGATTTGATTAGAAATTATCCCAAACCTAATTTTCTACATCTATTAGGGATTTAAGACACCTAGGGTTACTCACCTTCTTGATTAAGCCCTAGGTGCCAAATTTGGACAAAAACTGATTGGACAAATTAGAGCTAAATTAGGGTTTCTATTCTAAGGTTGAGGGCCACACTTGCTTAAAACAAAGAATCTACTTTCCCAAATTGTGTGTCCCTAAGCCTTGGTTGAATTTACCTAATCAAGCAAACCCTAAAAGAAAGCTCTAAAAATCACTTGAATCATAAAATTGGGACCTAATAATCTCAGGACAAATCAAGTGAAGTTGACCCACCTTGTGGGGTCAACCAATCTTCAAATTAGGTCACCACTCACAAATTCATTCTAAAGTTCAAGTGGAATCCTAAGCACCTTAGCTAAACTTAAAATTGGTAGATTTAAGAGGTCAAGTTATCCATTCTGGTCTACCTGGATCCGCGGTGACAAGGAAGGGCTAGTGGGGGAAACCCTGTAACCCATGGGGACACTCTACTATGTAGGGGTCATTGTGAGACTCTCCCTTCCTTGTTGCCTGGGTATTTCTCAAGAAGAAGACTTTGTGATCTAGAGGTATCATCTGCCTTGAACCTCTATAGTCATCCAAAGATATTTGGGTGTCTTGATTGGGTCCATCACACCTTTTGTCCCTCATCTACTCCATCGGTGTATGTTCGGAAGGAGGTCCTTAAGACCACCCTTGAGGCCTCCACTAGTTTTTCACTCTCATCGAGGCCAAGTCTCGACTTCATTGTTTGCGTAACTACCCAATCACATCGATATCTCTTCCAACTCCACTTCTGAGATCGAATCTCCAGCCACAACCATGGATCATCCAGAACAACCTAACTTTGAACCACAACAATTCTTTGACCTTAGAGAGATAGTTCATGAAAATCTCAACCTACCACCACACCCTCAGATGCGAGATCACTACAATCCCACTACAGTGGAAATTGAACCTTGAATCAACATTCATGCAGGAGGAGCCGAGGTGGAGTTCAAGCCTAGTATGCTTCACATGACCCCAAAATTTCATAGCTTGAACTCCGAGGATCGTTTCCAGCACATCAAGAATCTGAAGCATCTAGCCCACACATTCATGGTAGACATGCAAAATCGAGATGGTCTACTTTTGAAAATCTTATCCTTCTCTCTAGATGACAAAGTTGCCAATTGGTTTCAGATGTACCCTCACCAAATCAACACATGGGAAGAACTTCAGAAAGCTTTCTTACAAAAATTCTATCCCATTGGTCGGACTAATTCAATGTGGCATCAAATCACGCACTTTTCGCAAGGAACGGGAGAATCTCTACACGAGGTATGGGATCATTTTCTGGATCTCATGTGTAAATTCCCCCATCACAGAGTCCCGAAGTGGGAACAAGTCCAATCCTTTTACCACAGGCTCTGTGAAGACATCAACCTATTTGTCAATGCAACCTGTGGTGGTAGCATCATGGGTCAGCATGAAGACACGATTTGGGGGATTCTCCAAAATATGTGCGAGAGCTCCCTGAATGAGTTAGTGGGTGTGTACGATCGGACAACCACCTGTGCATTGACAAATAATCAGGCAGTACACAAGACCTGAGGCCTGTCCACATTCGTCGATCTGGAATTGTTAGCCAACCGCTTGGATCAGGTCCACATTATTAATAAGAAGGTGGACGACATAACTTGACATCTACATAGGACCACCACTGTGCCACAAAATCCGTATGTGCACCCACCCTCAGTAAGGGAGGCTACACACAACATCTACCACTCTAAGGGGATGGATGCCTATCCGCCCCCATCTGATTTCAGTCTTGGAGGAAACTCTGGACCTACCTACTCTAGTTGGGGGAACTTCAAACCTTCATATCCTGATTTTTATGGAGTTCCTCAGACTTGCGAGGATCTCCACGCCGTCCAGAACAATCCTTTCTCAAATACCTATAACCCTGGATGGCGCAATCATCCCAATTTCTCGTGGTTGGGAAATAACCCAAACCCAAGATTGCAATTCCAACCCCAACCACAATACCTGCGACCCTATCAAACCACTTAACCAAGGCCCAATCAAAATTTCCAATGTGGCCCACATAAGGAGGATCAAACCTCCCAAATTCATCAGACCTTGGTTGACATGTAGAAACAACACAAAGAAGAAATCACTGAGCTTCGCAATCAGTTGGCCTAGCTGGCAAACCCTCGCCAGCCTGGTGCACTTCCTTCTCAGCCTCTTCCAAACCAAATAACGTGTCGAACTAGAGGTGCATTATAAACCCAAATTAGGCCCAAGCACATTATGTTTATCAGGCCCCTTCTACTCCATCACCTGACGGGATGGATGCTTCCACTTCATATTCTGGGTTTCAGCAGCAGACACCTATTTTGCCTAGCCTAAACCAAAATCAGGCAGGATTGAATTCTGTCACCACTCGTAGTGGCAAAGCAACACAGGATGCACCATTTCCTAGCCACAACAAGCTTAATACTATAGATCCTAACCTTAGATTGGTCATCCAGGACACCGATATCCCTGATAAAGAGCTTGAGCTAATTATAGAGGAACCGACCGAGGTTCCATTTCTCGAGGCCTTGACCAAGGGAAAGAGGAAACCCAACACCATGGCACTGAAGGAAGACTTGGTCAAGCTCTTTGAGCAGGTCCAAATAAATATCCCCTTGATAGATGCGATTCGCCACGTACCAGTTTATGTGAGATTTCTGAAAGACGTATGTACACCTAAGCGTAAGCCATGAACCAAGGGCGGGAATCCGATCGAACTATTGGAGCAAGCCAGCTCCATCCTTTTAAGAAAACTCCCTCCTAAGGCAAAAGACCCCGATACCCCTCTGATCTCCTATGCAATTGGTGATGTACAGTTTGATAGAGCTTTATTAGACCTAAGAGCTTCCACGAACTTGATACCCACATCCCTGCTAGACTACCTTGAAGAATCTGAGCTCAAACTGACATAAATGACTTTGCAATTAGCAGATCAATCCATCAAGTCACCTAAAGGAATTCTTGAGGATGTTATTGTTCAGATCTGTGACTTTTATTTTCCTGTGGATTTCATCGTGGTAGACATGGATGCTCTTGAGAATTTAAAAGATACACCGATCATATTAGGGAGACCATTTTTAGCCATGGCTAGGGCCAACATCAATTGTGAAGAGGGTCAAATTGAGTTGAAATTTGGGAACAAAACTTTGAAGATTGATATCTTTAAGGCCCACGAAGGAATCAACTGTGGGGCTATTGAGCAGATCTGCGATATCCAGTCCGTGGTTGAAGATCCATTTGTTGTGGAAAACCTGCTTATCGTTGATATTCAACAACAAGATGATCACACCCCACAGTTAGAGGATCCTAGACCAGACCTAGACACACCTATAGTCCTTGCCTTTGCTCTCGAGCCCCACCCTAAATCACCTGCTGCTGCTGACAATCTCGTCATGGAGTTGAAACCCCTCATTGATCACTTAAAATACATCTTTTTGGGTTCAAATCGCACGTTTTCTGTGATCATCAATTCCCGACTAACCTTTGATCAAGAAACATGATTGATCTCTATCCTCCAGAAGCATTGGAGAGCTATCGGATGGATTCTCGATGACTTGACTGGTATCAGTCCTTCATATTGCACGCACCACATCTACACTGAAGAGGGTTCACAACCATCCCGTGAAATGCAAAGATGTCTGAATCCAAACCTGTAGGATTTTGTGAAAAAGGAGATCATTAAGTGGTTAGATGTTGGGATCATCAACCTGATCTTCAACAGTCGTTGGGTGAGTCTGATCTAGGTTGTGCCTAAGAAGGTAGGGCTCACTATAATTATGACTAAAACCAAATAAACCATTTCGACCTGTATTGTAAACTCGTGGAGGATCTACATTGATTACAGAAGACTAAATGCCTCCACAAAAAAGGATCATTTCCCACTGCCATTTATTGATCAAATACTCGTGAAATTGGTGGGAAATCGATTCTTCTACTTCTTAGATGGGTACTCCAATTATAATCAGGTGTCAATCCATCTTGAGGACCAAGAGAAGATCACCCTCACCTACCCCTATGGGACATACGCATTCCGCAGGATGCCTTTCGGGCTCTACAATGCACCTGCCACCTTTCAGCGGTGCATGCTCGCCATATTCTCTGATATGGTAGGTGATTACCTTAAAGTATTCATGGACGACTTCTCAGAATTTGGGAAATCTTTCGATGATTGCCTTCTGCACTTGGTCCTTATCCTTAGGAGATGCATTAACGTGAATTTGGTTCTCTCCTGGGGAAAGAGCCATTTCATGGTTCCTGAGGGAATTGTCCTGGGACATCTTATCTCCAAGAATGGCATCCAGGTTGACCAGGCTAAGTTCAATTTGATTTCCAAACTACTTGTGCCTAGCTCGGTCAAGGACATTAGATCTTTTCTGGGGCACATCAGTTCTTACTGTCGATTCATTCCTGATTTCTCAAAAATGTGCGCCCCCTGACTATTCTCCTATCAAAAGATGTCCCTTTTGAGATCACGAATGAGTGCATTCATGCATATGAAAGCCTGCATGACCAAGTTACCCAAGCTTCGATCCTACAATCCCCTGACTAGTCTCTACCCTTTGAGATCATGTGCGATGCATCTGACTACGCAGTGGGTGTAGTGCTTGGGCAGAAAATTGATGGGAAACCCGTGGTCATCTACTACACTAGCAAGACACTTGACGAGGCTTAGCATAACTACATGGTTGCTGAGAAAGAGTTGTTGGCTGTAATATTTGGCTTGGAAAAATTCAGATCATACCTTCTGGGTTCTCGTGTCATCATCTACTCAGATCACATTGCAGTGAGGCACTTACTCGCGAAGAAGGACATGAAACCTCGACTAATCTGCTGGATCTTGGTGTTGCAAGAATTCAATCTCGAGATTCGTGAAAAGGTAGGAACATAGAACATGATAGCTAATTACTTATCCCGCCTTCCTTCTTCTGTCATTGACCCATCCAGTTCAATCATGGAGCATTTTCCAGATGAGCATCTATTGGCTATTCACGGTCTCCCCTGATACAGTAAACTACTTGGTTATGGGGAAAGTCCCGCCAGATTGGGCAACTTCCAGGAGGGACAAGCTGATTTTCGAGACCAAGTGCTATATTTGGGAGGAACCATATCTCTTCACATTGGCAATGATCAAGTAATTCAGAGACGCATTCTTGACAACGAGGTCATCGATGTGATTTCATTCTGCCATGACCAAGCTTGCAATGGCCATTTCTCTGGGCAGAAAATCATAGCAAAAATCCTCCAGTGTTGGTTCTTCTAGCCCACGATGTTCAAAGATGCATAAACGTATTGCAGGGCATGTGCTTGTTGTTAGACCCTTACCAACATGGGCCCATGGGATATGATGCCCTTGTACCTGATCATTATGTGCGAAATCTTTGACATATGGGGAATTGATCTCATGGGACCTGTTGGGAATCGTATAGCACATATTTGATTAGAATGCATCGTAGTATAGTTGCGAAATACGATCAACAAAAATAATTTATAAAGATAACGAGACTTGAGTCCTGGTCGTTCGTCTCTGGGAGGCATTATGGAAATGTAGATTCGAAATCGATCTCACTCGCTCTACTTACGTAAAGTCGCATGTCGGTTTATGGTTATTACGTATTTATGCATGACAAGCTTGGTTGCCAGAATATCAGAAATTAAAAATAGGCAACTTTAATCACACAAAATATATTGCAATAAGCTCATGGTGATTCCTAACACACACATATATATATATATATATATATATAGAAAAAGATCTTTCATTGGTTCATCATGGTGTTTGCAACATGGAACTCGTGGAAAGCTTATAGAGGAATGCTTGGAAACACAAATCTAGCTAGCAGAGAATGATCGTATACATGAATCTAAAGGGGGATTATGCATGCATCATTGGGGGAGAATATAGAGCTACACTACTAAGCAGTAAATAAAGCATGTAAACTATGAAGAACAAAGCTACTAATCTAGCAGAAATAAAGACATTCAGAGGTGGGCTCCGATGGCCTTTGAATTGGTTGAGAGGAGAAGGAGGGGTGGCCAATGGTGCTTAGGCCGACCCTTGGAGAGTGGTTGAGGAAGTGATCCAACATCTTGGCATGGAGATGGTGGTGGCCATGGTGAAGCAACTCGTGAGGGTGGAGTGGAGGTGGAATGAAGCTAAGCTAAAATGGAGCCAAGAGTGAGTGGGTGCAAATGGCCACCCCTTAGGTCCTTTTATAGACCTAAGAGAAGCTCTCTAGAGAAGTGTGGAACTCTCTAGAGAGAGCTCCAAGAGTGGCTGGCCAAAAAGAGAGAGAAGGTGGTTTTTAGATCCACCATTTGTGGATCTAAAATTTGAATGCTTCTTGATTACTAATTTTAGCAACCAAGAGTGGCGCCACCTTTGGAAGAACCTAGAACACCCTAGGTGGTGTGGGAGTGCATGAATGGGTGTGTGTGTGTGTGTGTGTGGCCGTGCCCTATGTGGCTAAGTGGTCTAGGTTAGGTCCTAAGGGGTTTGGGTTAGTGTAGGTCTTAAATTATGTGGTTGATATCTGAGCTCAATTGGACTCTATGAGTCCAATTGAATAGGCTGATGAGATTAACTATAATCTCAGTCAATTGGGCTTAATGAGAACCTAATTAGGTTATTGGGAAGGTTTAAAGATGGTGTACTAGGGTTAGGGTACCTTAATTTAGGTTGCTAAGGGTTTGGAATTGGGTTTAGGGAGCTAAGAACTCAAGATCAAGGCTTGAATTCCAAAACAGGAACTGGAGAGTAGTTCCAGATGTCCAATAAAAGTGTCAAACAACCTCTAGTGAAAAATTAGAAGTCTAGACTTCAAGTCTGGACGTCTAATCAGAGTCAAGAAGGTTTCAAGGTTCTGTCTTGGGTATTCTGCAGAAATTGGACATCTGACCAAGTGTCTGGACGTCCAATAACACTGTAGAAGTGGGTTTAAGGTGTGCAGGAGTTGGCTAAGGGTTCTGGACGTCCTATAACTCATCTGGACATCTAGATAGAGGTTGGAATTAAAGTTTTAAGGTTTCTTAGGGTGCGGTGACCTAATCTAAGGGTGGCTAAGGCTCGGGGAAGCTTCTAGGATGTCTTAGGGCTAGCATGGATCTGAGTTTTTCACAATTTATTGCTTTATTCCTACTTAATAGAATAACATACCTTAACTCCCTTACATTATTATCTATTACATTTAAATCTCAGTCATCTACCACAGCTCTGCTGCAACTTTGGTTATTCTTTATTCTTCAGATCCAGCTTTAGATCTTACTTCAGATTTAGCTTCAGATCAGCTTATTACCGGCAATTGACATAATGCACCTAATCAATACATTATAGCATTATTTTATGCATAGCTAAAAGAAAGCAGTAAAGGTGCTATTAATGCTTATGCATGCATGAATTACCCTGACTTATGCTAAGTCCTAGCCTAATTTAGGTCAATTAAGACCTATGATTGCTGTGCAATCATACCCCCATGGCTAAATCTTGCTAGTCCCTAGCAAATTCAAGACTAAATTAGTCACAGAAGGGTCCCTAAGGGATTGATTATTTTATCAAGTGTATGCCTAGAGATTTTTCTCCTTTTTGTTTTCATCCTATGCTCTAGAAATCCAAACAATCGTGAAAGCACAGCTATGTAACTTTTGCAACAGATTCGAGTGAAAGACTAATTCACCTCTAAAATCTGTACTTGACCCCTAGTAAAATTCTAGTAGGATAGGCCAATTTTCTTCCCTCGGGGTATTCAAGATATTTTATGGATTCCACCTGGCTTTAAGCTTAGGTAGAGAATCTTAGAGGGAAAATATTATATATTTAGTGGCTCACTCTCGACTGGTGCTACATAGAGATTAGTACTATAGAATCTAGATTCCTAGATTATCATGTAACTCAACTCAGAGAAAAGCGAGAAAAACTATGCTCTCTTTTGGTTCCTTTATATTCATTCTCTCTTACTCTCTCTATTTTGTTTTCTTAAAGCTCTCAATCTCACCAGATTCTCACGTATGATCCATATTTGGTGGTCTCACTTAGCATTAACACTTTAATGAAGTTCTCATAACCTTAACACTAAGTCGGAATTCCTTAGCCGGTATTCGGGCGGTCAGAAACACAAGAAAGGTGGGTTAAGGCCATATTTGGTGGGTCTCAAATTTATTTGGTGGTATTGCCTCAATGCAACTGAAATAAACACTAAATATTCACTCTTTTCCTTTGCTTTTTCTTCTTTTTGTAATTTTTTCTTTTTCAACTTTTCTTTTTTTTCATTTTTTTTTCCTTTTTTTTCTATGTATAAATTATTATCTTTTTTTCAACACAACACAAGCTAGCATACATTTGTGAACTTTATTGAGGAGGCAATATTAGGGATGGTGGTACTCAAGAGACATTGGGTGGCTTATTTGGTGGAAGTGCCTACTCACGGCACCGGGAGAGACGGATAGGATGGTGTATTTCTGACCTTGACATCAATACCCTCCTTCAGCCGAGGATTCTGTAAAGAATGGTTGTAACCATCCACCTTAGCCCTAGTTTTATGAAAACTCGCTCTCTGCGTATTTGCCTTATTTGGTGGCTCTCAAAATTTCACACAAAAATGTATATGTAGGAACCAAGAGCAAAAATTATGCCTAATCTCTGAGTATCATCATCATCATCTAATTATCTAGGATTCCAGATTCCTTTCACTAATCGTAGAGCACTAGTACACTCTACTCTCATCTCACACTATTTAGTGGATTTTTGGAAGAAAATCTACCTGACTCCCAAAACACTGTCTAGGGGTTCAGGAGAAGAAGCACTACTTCTTGACAGACTAAAGATGTTTATCAGCCTTCACCGTGAATCCATTGCAAATTCTATGTGTGTATGTGAAAAATTATACTGGATTTCAGATTACAGGAATCAACTAGAGGATAAAATCTCTAATGCATTCTCTTAATAAGATAATCTTATTCATGGATGCACTATGTATATATGTTATAAATAAGTAACCTCATATATTTATACTTCATGAAATTTCCCTTTCGGGTTACATTAAGCTTAACCCTAAATTTAGAACAAAAGGTGAGTGGGTGAGTCGGAAGTGGCTGTTGTAGATGATTTTTAGCTCCAATGCGAACATTGGAGGTGGAGTCGGTTGTTCTTTTATTTAAGGTCCTACAGTATGTTTGACATGCAGCTCTAGGGTTTTCCTAAATGTTGCCATAAAAATTTTCAATTTTGTCGTATCTACCCCCCATGCCTAAGTTCTTGCATGTCCTCATGCATGAATATAAAAGAAAATAAGTACAGCTGGGAGTAAATGGGTAGAAATCACCTGGAATTGCTCATGAAATTTTAATGTTTAGCATCGGCCAACCTGACAGTATGCAATATGCAAGAGAAATATGCTTAAAAGAAAAATATGCTTTGTATAAAAATGGTTATGTATAGATGATGGTAGAATGTGGGATATGCTCTCTATACGTGCTGAGTTTAACGCCTCTAGCTGAGTGAGAACTTACTCATCAATAAGATGAATGAGTTCATCAGCTGGAGGAGGTTCCTAGGCTGTGAATGGCTTAAGGCACTGTCCATTTACCGTAGATACATGCCCAAATTTTGGGTCCCTGATTTGGACCGCCCCATTAGGATATGGGTGAATCACAACATATTGGCCAGTCCACTTGGACTTGAGCTTCTCGAAGAAAAGTTTCAGTTGCAAATCAAACAACCAGACTTGCTGGTTGGGCGTGAATGCTTTCCTCCGGATGTGGTGGTCATGAAAGGCCTTGGTCTTATCCTTGTATATCAATGCGTTCTCATAGGCCTCCCACCGGATCTCTTCTAATTCGCTGAGCTGGATTTTCCATTCTTGACCTCCTGCATCGAGGTCAAGGTTACATTTTCACACCGCCCAAAAGGCACGGTGTTCCAGCTCTACAGGAAGGTGACAGGCCTTGCCATATACCATACGATATGGTAACATTTCGAGTGGGGTCTTGTACACGGTCCGATATGCCTAGAGTGCATTAACTAAATTATCGGATCAGTCCTTCCTGTCTGGCCTAATGAGAACCTCATCATGAACCCTAACTAGCATATTTTAACCTAATAAAGTGAACAAAAGCACCTACATAACCTAAGGGAAGGCCTAATTCAGGGAATTGTTAATTTAAGAATAAAACATGATACAAGGGGTAAAGCTGCAATTTTATCATTGCAGTGCATGAATGGGATTTCTAAGGGTCTAGACATAGGTCAAGTGAACCTAATAAAGGAAAAAGTGGGATGGTTTGGTCAGAAAAGAGTTATGACAAAATCTGGGAATTAAATGACATTCTGTAACCCTAAAGCAAACCCACTTTAATTCATAAGGTTACAGGCAAGATAAAAATCAACTAAACCCTCTAAAATTCATGGAAAAATATCTCCTAGGGTTTATAACCTTCAATTTGGCCTTTGGAACCTATTTTGACCTAGATTGAGGTCCATACCCAATTTTTGACTTGATTTGGGTTTTTATGCAAAATGCCCAGTCAAACGTGGTCAAACCTAAAATCCAACTTCACCATTGGATTTCTTAGGTCAAAATTATGTTGATACCAAAGTTTAGACAAAAGAAAAGGTCATCTTGACCCACTTTGCAATTTGGGACTCAAAATTACTTTCTGACCCTTAACTTTTTGAAACCCTTGCGTTTGCCCCATAGTTTTCTCATCGTCTTCTTCACTCTAGCCCTTCTGCCATCCGTAGCAGTAGGTCATACCTCCGGCGACTTTACGCGGAGGATGGCACCGCGCATGCATGGGGAGCCGACCCCAGATTTGAAAGGAGAGCTCCCTACGGAGCCCCCTACCGCATGGGCTAGCCCCCATGCCCTGAAGACCGCCATACCTCTCGTGCAAATGTGCGAGAGGTATGGGTATCCATCTGCCATACCTTTGGCAAGGTTTTTCCCACCACTCTCGCACGCCTCCCGACCAGCCTTCACCTATTTAAGGAGCGGCACACTCAGTCTCATCCTTCAAGCTCCATTTGGCCTGAGCACCCCTCCAATTCCTCTCCTCCCAAATCCGGCCATTCACCCAGAGCTTCCGGCGACTCTCCCCCTCCTCTCTCGTGTCTTTTCCATAGTACCAGCGGCAGATCCACCCCTGCCATCTTTCGCAGTGTCACACCGTACCAGCGGGTGCCCTCCAACCCCTCTTCCTCGTAGCCATCTCTTCCCCCTGGGTGACTTTGTCTCCGACGATGGTAGTACCAACCGCTCACCACCTCCGCATTCCCCCCTTCACTCTAGACTCGTAGATAAGTTCCCCTTACTCCCCTCTTAACTTTCCCTCTAACAATTTGTTATTTCGACCCCTCGACACCACTGACCACCACCATCTTCTCCACCTTCGACCGACCACCGGCAAAGGCGCGCCCATCATTCCACTCACTCACACACCTCACCAACTATCATAGAAGCACCATCACCTTCCACTGATCATCCTTCACCTCTTCATCGCCCACCACACTCACAACACACTACCCTCGAACAAACCCACCTACATGCACACAGTGTGCCCTAGGCACACTCACATGGGCATCTTCACACCACACTAACCCTCGAGCCACCTTCGTCGTGCTTCGGAAAAGCCTCCTGAGCTTTCTAACATGGCCACGAGGCCGTTTGCATGATTTTAGGTTCGGAGGGTCGCCACCATTGATGCCGACTTGGAGAAAGCTCGCAAGCTTCGTCCAGACCTCTCAGCTCTAGTCCAGTAGTCCCAGGTGGAGTGGAATACTTCTGCGCATAGCTCCAGGTCTTCAATTGGTGTCAGAGGCCTTTGCTGAAGTGGAAATTACTCGTGCTTGTTGCTGCCAGGCATGTGACAAGGAGGTGGGAACTTTAGTCCCACCTCAAGCGTTTTCGAGCACCCCACAGGGCATAAATTGTAAAAGTGACAGAAGCTTATCGCCTCAGTCACACAGGGTGAGGTCCCCTTGCCCACTCACACCTCGTCCATGCCCATGCTACGTAGACCTGGCCTCTGACCCGATTACCTAACCCTGCACACCTTGCCCACCACCGCACACCGATGGGCCTAGTCCCAGGCGTGTTAACCCGACCCGTATACCCGAGCAGGCTCTCGGAGAGCGAACCGAAGAGAGAAACAGAGAGAGAGATGCGGGGAGGGTAGGGGTAGGTTTTTGCCTAACCATTCTTGTGCAGGGAAGCTGAAGAAGAAGAAGGAGGAAGAGGAAGCAGAAGAAGAGAAGAGGAAGTGGCCAAGGACTTAGCCGCACCAAGGAGCAGGACCTGAAGAAGAAGAGGAAAGGAAAGGAAGCTGAAGAAGGAGGAAGAGGAAGAAGAAGAAGAGAAGAGGAAGAAGCACAGTTCAGAAGCAGGAGTTGAAGAGCAAGAAAGAGCCAGAGAAGAAAGGAGGAGGGAGCTGTCGCAAAGAAGAGACCAAGCAGAAAGGGAAAAGAAGAGAAGAAGAAAAAGCCAAGGAGAAGAAGCAGCAGCAACTAAAGAGAAAGGAAGAAGAAGAACACGTGCACTGTACCTAGTTGCTACTTAAGGCGTCTGATTCATGGAATCAGACGTCTGAAGATAGAGAGAAAGAAGAACAAAGAAGAAAGAGAGAAGAAAAGAAAAGAGAACAAAAATTTTATTTCCTCTCTCTAGTTTTTTTGTAAAATAGTATATTATTGTAAACTGTGATTTTTATGCTTCTAAAATCAAGTTTGTTCCCTGAGTTCGATCTCGGAACATTTTAATTTCGAGTAATAAAATAAAAATCAAACTGATCATCACTCCAGTTTTTGGCACCGTTGCCGGGGAGCAACGGGCATTTTAGAAGCTTCAAAATCATAATTTTTGATTTTATACTGACTTAATCTCTCTTTTGTTGTGCAGGAAAGGAAGAAAACACTAGCAGCTGCACAACAACCACACCAACGGACAGGTAACCTTCAACCCTCTCTTAAGCCCCTCACATTCTAAAGAGGAAAAAAAAAATAAAAAGAAAATCAATCTAGGGCTACCTGTCTTCCATACATAGTAATTCACAGAGTTGCCTGTTTTTGAGTTTCAACACATCTTAACTGCATATCTACTTAAGATAACTAGGGCTAAAACCTTCTTGTTTGAGCCCTAGTTACCCATTTTTGAGGAAACTAATTGGACCAACTAGAGCCAACCAAGGATTCTAAGCTAGGATTTTAGAGACACATCTTCTAAATAAAGAATTGAAAATTCCAAAAGAAGGTGTGCCTAAACCATTGTTTGAAAAGACCTATTAAGAGAAACCCTAAGTAATTAGGCTCTTAATTTACTTGAACAATAAAAGAAAGGACCTAAGAAGCTCTCACAGGAACAAAGAGGTGAAGTTGATCCTTTGGATCAACCAACCTTTAAATTAGGTCACTTTTGCACACAAAAGGTTTAAAAGTTCAAGTGAAACCCTAAGCACCTTGATCTTAATTAAAAGTGGTAGACTTAAGAGGTCAAGGTCCCCATTCTGGTCTACCTGGAATCTCAGTGACAAGAGAGGTCGAGTGGGGGAAACCTTGTAACCCGTGGGGGCGCTCTACCGTGTAGGGGTCTTCGTGGGACTCACCCTCTTTGGCTGCCCAGGTAATTCTCAGGTGGACGACCTTCTGATTAAGGGGTATCATTCGCCCCGAACCTCTATAGTCACCCAGCATATTTTGGGTGTCTTGATTGGGTGCAGCACATTCTAATCTCATCCAATCCATCGTTGTATGTTTGGTAGGAGGTCCTTGAAACCTCCTTTTGAAATCCACTCTCCTCGAGGCCAAGTCTCGGCTCCCTTGTTTGTGCAACAACACCTCCACATAGACCTTTCTTCTAATTCTGAACTTAGTTCTCCCTCTTCTTCCATCATGGCTCAGCCTGTTGAAGAAGAGAATAATCTTGAGCACCAGCTCCAGTGTCTTAATGACATCTTCCAGAATTTCAGGAATCCACCGCAGTGCCCCATGATGCGAGATCACTATAATCCCACTGCGATAGCAATTGAGCCTCGAGTCAGAATCCCGAATGGAGGACCTGATTGTGAATTAAAGCCCAATATGATTCATGCCATACCTAAATTCTATGGGCTTAACTCTGAAGATGCCTTCCAGCATATCAAACAGCTTAAACATCTATCCCAAACCTTCAGGTCAGATGCGCAAAATCGAGATATCTTACTCATGAAGATGTTCTCTTTCTCCCTTATGGACAAGGCAGCTCATTAGTATCAGACACAGACCCGCCTGATCAACACCTGGGATGAACTTCAATCCAAGTTTTTGAAGAAGTTCTTTCCCGTTGGTTGGACAAATGCCTTGCACCATCAGATTACTCACTTCACCTAGCAGATGGGAGAACCTCTTCATGAGGCATGGGATCGATTTCTGGATCTCATGGGAAAGTGCCCCCATCACGGAGTTCCTAAATGGGAACAAGTCCAGTCTTTTTACTAGGGACTCTATGAAGATATTAGATTATTCGTTACTGTAACTTGCGGAGGGAATATCATGGGTCAACATGAGGACATCGTGTGGGAGATTCTCGAGAATATGTGCGAGAACTCCATCAACAATGACTCCATGGGATTATTCGACTGGACGAATACCTGCGCATCGACGAATCTTAGGGGAGTACATGAGACACGGGGCTTGTCCGCATCCGTCGACTTGGAACTAATGGCCAGTCGGTTGGACAAGGTCTCTATTATCGAGAAGAAGGTGGACGAGCTGACTTAGCACTTGCAGCGAGCCACCTCTACGCAGAACTCCTCCGCACAGCCACCTTCCGCAAGGGAAACTGTGCAGAACATTTTCCACCGATCTTGTCCTGGGATGGACCCGTATCCACCCCCATCTGACTCCAGGACCGGAGGAACCTCCAATCCTTTCTATTCTTGTTGGGGGAATTCTACTCCCCCATACTCCAATTTTCCTAAGGCTCCTCAGACCTGCAAGGACCTCAACGCCACCCAGAATGCCCATTTTTCAACACCTACAACCTTGGATGGCAAAAGCATCACAATTTCCAGTGGGTAGGAAATTCTCAAACCCAAAGACCACCCTATTAGCCTCGTCCACAAGCCCCTCATCCTTATCAGCTGCCTCAGCCTCGACCCAACCCTACTTATCCATCCGAGCCCAACCAAGACCAAATGTCCCTCATTCTCCAAACACTGGTTGACATTCAGAGATTGAATGCGGCTATCCAAAATCAGCACAAGGACGAGATCACAGAGGTCCGCAACCAACTCGCCCAGATGGTGAATTCTCGCCAATCAGGCACACTTCCTTCACAACCTCTGCCAAACCCTAATAACGTGCTGACCTAGCGATGCATTATGAACCTGAACCCAAGCCAAGCACACTTGATCTATCAGGGCCCTTCTGTTCCATCACTTGACGGGATGGAAGCATCAACCTCCTATGCGGGTTATCAACAGCAGCAACCCATCTTACCAACCCCCAACCAGAACCAGGCAGGACTAAATTCTGTGACAACCTGTAGTGGTAAAGCAACCCAACACCCACCTTATCCAGACCACTCCAAGCTTGGTAGTGACCCAAGCCCTAGGATAGTTATCCAGGATGTCCCTGCTCCTATCCCAGATCAACAACCTGGACCTATTCTAGAGGAACCAACCAAGGTTCCATTTCCCGAGGCCTTGACCAAGGGAAAGAGGACAACTAAACCCGTGGCTCCTGAGGAGGTCCTGGTCAAGCTCTTTGAGCAGGTCCAAATAAACATCCCTTTGATGGATGCAATCTGCCACGTACCAGCTTACGCACAATTCTTAAAAAATGTGTGTACACCTCAGTGTAAGCTGCAAACCAAGAGTGGGAGTCCGATTGTACTATTAGAGCAAGCCAGCTCTGTGATCCTGAGTAAACTCCCACCCAAGGCAAAAGACCCAAGCACTCCCCTGATTTCATGTAAGATTGGTGAAACCCAGTTTGATAGAGCTTTGTTAGACCTAGGTGCCTCCATAAACCTGATACCCACATCCCTGCTTAACCACCTTGAAGAATTTGAGCTAAAACCGACTGAGGTGACATTGCAGTTAGCTGATCAATCCATTAAGTCACCTAAAGGAGTCCTCGAGGATGTTATTGTTAGGGTGTAGGATTTCTACTTCCCCGTAGATTTTATAGTTATAGACATGGACGCACCTGAGAATCCAAAGGATACACCAATTATACTAGGGAGACCTTTTCTGGCCACTGCAAGGGCCAACATAAGTTGTGAGGAGGGCCAAATAGAGCTGAAATTTGGGAATCAAACCCTTAAGATTGATATCTTTAAGGCCCAACAAGGGATTAATTACTGTGTGGTAGAACAAATTTGTGATATCAGAGCTGTGGTTGATGAACCACATTTTGAGGACAACCTGATTATTCCCAATCAACCACAAGAAGAGCAAAAATCGCAATTAGAGGAGTCAGAACTTGATCTAGACAAACCCATAACTCCTACCCTTGTTCCTCACACCCACTCAGACCCACCCGCTACTGCTGATAATCCCATTTTGGAACTCAAGCCCCTTCCCGATCATCTGAAATATGTCTTTTTGGGTTCCAATCAGAAAATTCCTGTGATTATAAACTCCAAACTCACCCCTGATTAGGAATCTCGTCTGATTAATGTTCTCCAGCAACATCGTAGAGCCATTGGTTGGACTCTCGATGATTTGATTGGAATAAGTCCCTCTTATTTCACTCACCACATCTATTCAGAAGAGGGCGCACGACCTTCACATGAAATGTAGAGATGTTTGAACCCTAATCTACAGGAGGTCATGAAAAAGGAGATCATTAAGTGGTCATTTGTAGGGATCATCTACCTGATCTCCGATAGTCGTTGGGTGAGCCTAATCTAGGTTGTGCCTAAGAAGGCAGGGCTCACCACCATCACGACTGAAACCGGAGAGGTCATACCTACACATATAGCCAACTCGTGGAGAGTCTACATAGATTACCGAAGACTCAATTCCTCCACGAAGAAGGATCATTTCTCACTACCGTTTATTGATTAGATTCTCGAAAAACTAGTGGAAATAGATTCTTCTACTTTCTAGATGCGTACTCCGGTTATAGCCAAGTGGCAATCCATCCAGAAGACCAAGAGAAGACCACGTTCACCTGCCCTTTCAGGACATACACGTTTCGAAGGATGCCTTTCGGTCTCTGCAATGCACCCGCGACTTTTCAACGGTGCATGCTTGCCATATTCTCTGATATGGTAGGTGATTATCTGGAAGCTTCATGGATGACTTCTCAATTTTTGGGGCATCATTTGACGATTGCCTCCAGCACTTGGTTCATATACTCAGGCGTTGCATTGACGTAAATCTAGTTCTTTCCTGAGAAAAGAGCCACTTTATGGTGCCTGAGGGGATCATCTTGGGACATTTAATTTCTGAGAAGGGCATCCAAGTGGATCGAGCCAAGGTTAACTTGATTTCCAAACTCCTTATGCCTAGCTCGATCAAGGACATCCGATCTTTTCTGGGGCATGTCGATTTTTACTGTCGATTCATCCCTGATTTCTCGAAAATTGCGTGCCCCCTGACCACTCTTTTCTCCAAGGATGTACCTTTTGAAATTTCCAAGGAATTCACTCAAGCTTTTGAGATCCTCCACGACCAAGTCACCCAAGCCTTGATCCTACAGTCCCCTGATTGGTCTCAACCCTTTGAGATCTTGTGTGATGCATCTAACTTTGCTGTAGGAGAGATTTTGGGGCAAAAGATTGACGGGAAACCCGTGGTCATCTACTATGCTAGCAAGACACTTGACGAGGCTCAGCGTAACTACACAGTTACGAAGAAAGAGCTGCTAGCTATAGTATTTGCCCTTGAAAAATTCAGCTCTTATCTCCTGGATTCCCACGTTATTATCTACTTGGATCACACAGCTGTAAGGCATCTCCTTGCGAAGAAGGATGAGAAACCTCGATTAATCTGATTGATCTTTCTATTGCAAGAATTTGACCTCAAGATTCGCGACAAAATGGGAAGACAGAACGTGGTAGCTGACCACTTGTCCCACCTTCCTTCTGACATCATCGACCCTTTTGGACCCATCACGGAGCATTTTCTTGATGAGTACCTCTTGACTATTGGTACAAGGCTTCGATGGTTTGTTGACATAGTAAACTACTTGGCATCACACCAGATCCCGTCTGATTGGCCGAAGGCCAAGAAAGACAAATTGCGCTCTGATGCCAAGTTTTACATCTGGGAAGACCATTACTTATTCTGCATAAGTGCTGACCAAATTATCTGACGATGTGTCCCGGAGGTCGAAATCAATGACATGCTCTCTTTCTGCCATGACCAGGCATGCAGTGGCCATTTTTCTGGGCATAAAATCGTATTGAAAATCCTCCAGTGTGCCTTTTACTGGCCTACTATCTTCAAGGACGCATACAGTCACTGTAAGGCATGCAGCCATTGCCAAACTTTTAGCAACATGAGCCATCGCGACATGATGCCTTTACAGCCGATTCTCGTATGCAAGATTTTTGATATTTGGGGGATTGATTTTATGGGCCCCTTCCCTATCTCGGATGGCTTCGAGTACATTTTACTCGCTGTTGACTACGTGTCCAAATGGATCAAAGCCATTCCGACCTAAACCAGTGATCACAAGATCGTTATCAAATTCATTCACCAGAATATCTTCTCACAGTTCAGGATTCTTCGAGCTATCATTTCTGATGGAGGGACTTATTTCACAAATGCTTAGTTCATGTCACTGATGACCAAATATGGGGTATCACACCAAATCTGTACTCCTTACCACCCCCAAACTAATGGTCTAGCTGAGCTATCAAATTAGGAGATCAAGAAAATCCTTTAGGTTACTATTCGACCTGACAGGAAAGACTAGTCATCTTGACTTCCAGAAGCTTTATGGGCTTATAGGACCGCCCACAAGACCCAATTAGGCATATCTCCTTTTAGACTGGTATACGGGAAGGCGTGTCACCTTCCTGTCTAACTGGATCATAAAACCTATTGGGCAGCACAGAACTGCAACCTAGATCTTTCTAAGGCTGGAACCCACAGAAAGCTTCAGATAAGCGAGATTGATGAATTACGCCTTGATGCATATGAAAACTCACGAATCTACAAGGAGAAAGTTAAAGCCTTTCATGACAAGCACATTTCTAGAAAGATCTTTCACCCTGGTCAGAAGGTCCTACTCTTCGATGCCCGACTAAAACTGTTCCCTGGAAAACTGCAATCCAAGTGGATCGGACCATATCTTGTCCGATAGATCTCTGAAAATGGAGCCATCGAGATCAGTCTGCTTAGCCACGATTTTGAGCCCTTCATCATGAATGGTCAGAGACTCAAACCATTCATTGACGTGATCAATACAGATTTGGCTGAGTCGTCATTTATCCTCCATTACCCCTAAGCTCATTGCGCCCAACCGATGGCGTAAAACTTAGCGCTTAACGGGAGGCAACCCGTCGTTCTTTTGAAAACCCGAAACCTTTTCTGACATTTCTTTGCACTTTAGGTTCATCCTTTAGGACAGCCGACTCCACCTCAGGTACTCGTACCTGAGATTAGAAATTATCCGCAACAGTTACCTTGACCCATCCACTCACCCAATACCTGTCTTAATGCATGAACAAAGCTGAATAAAAACCCACTTAATGTACAATGAAGACATTGCAAACCTTAAGCATGGGGGGGTATGAAAGTGAAATAAAAACTCATAACAAGAAAAGGTTTCAACAAAAAAATCACATATGTCAAAAACATCAAAAAATTAAAAATTTTTTGAAAAAGAACAAAAAAATGGGAGGGAAGAAATTTTTTTGAGTGTTACAAAAGGAGGAGGAAAAGAGAAAAATGCTAAAAAGGAGCACAAAATGAAAAAGAAAGAGATAGTCATTAGTAAGAAATTAAGGAATTAACCAAATTTCTAGACCACATTAAAGAAAAGTAAAGTGAAATTGCTAAATAAATACAAAAAGATTAGTAAGAACGCTAACCTTAAGCCTTCTTGGCTAGACTCTTAGTACCCATTAAGATCTAGATATTCCTCAAGAGGTTGAGGAAAATGAAAAGCTTAAGTATTAGGTCTAAGGCTTAGGGAGTATTCGACCTCATTAACTAACCTTCGATTTACGAGGCTCGGTAACCTAAGCACCCCAATTCACACACAGTCTGGTTCAGTGAGCATAATTATCAAAATCACGCAGAAGCGTTTCTAATGTTCTGAAAATGTCACCTAGATTAGGAGTGGCCAATCAACACAAGTTGATTTGGACGAGTTTCCAGCGTGGAGAGGTGGGAAATTCCCCTCGAAGATGTGTAACAACATATCATCTCCTCGATGCTTGTCTCTTAGGATATTTACATATCCTACTGGGGGCATGTAAGCACTCTATTGGTTCAGATACCATGGATGGCATTATCACAAAATGTCAATTTCCAAGGTTTGAATTCGGTCACGGAACGCCATGGGTGGGATTATATCAAAATCTCAAAAACTAGGGTTCTGGGGGTTACCATGGGCGGTGCTATCTCGAAGCATTGATTGCCAGGGACCTTTGAGGATTGATGATGGGGACGAGGAATCCGATACAGACTGTTATGAAGCCAATCCTAAGCTAGAATTAAAAAGAAAAGAGAGAGAAAACTCTCCAAACAAATAAACCCTCTGTCTCTTTCTTACAAAACGCACTACAAACTGAACCAAGGTTAAAAATGTCTCAAGCACGGGTGCTTTATCCACGGAGTCAAATAAATCCTAGGGTAGTTCCTACGAGCCTTAAAAACCTTTACTAAGGATTGAGGCTAAAGATAGACAGATCTGGATCTTGGTTGGTACTAGAGTACCTTTAGGCCCATGGTTGGCATTTTGACCTAATCAAAGAAACAAGAGAAGAAAACGCACTTATCAAAATTAGTGAAAGGAACTCATGGTCTAGAACAGAGGTTAAAACCTTAAAATTTTGCTAAGGGACTAGCAAAAGCTAGGCATGGGGGTATGATGAGAACCTCATCATGAACCCTAACTAGCATAGTTTAACCTAATAAAGTGAACAAAAGTTCCTACATAACCTAAGGGAAGGCCTAATTCAGGGAATTATTAATATGAGAATCAAGCATGATACAATGGGTAAAATTGTAATTTTACCATTGCAGTGCATGAACGGGATTTCTAAGGGTCTATACATAAGTCAAGTAAACCTAATAAAGGAAAAAGTGGGACGGTTTGGTCAGAAAAGGGTTATGACAAAATTTGGGAATTAAATGACATTCTATAACTTTAAAACAAATCCACTTTAATTAATAAGGTTCCAGGAATGATAAAAGTCAACTAAACCCTCTAAAATTCATGGAAAAATATCTCTTAGGGTTTAGAACCTTCAATTTGGCCTTTAAAACCTGTTTTGACCTAGATTGAGGTCCATACCTAATTTTTGACCTAATTTGGGTTTTTATGCAAAATGTCCAGTCAAACATGGTCAAACCTAAAATTCAATTTCACCATTGGATTCCTTAGGTCTAAATTAGGTTTATACCAAAATTTGGACCTAAGAAAAGGTCATCTTGACCCACTTTGCAATTTGATCCTCAAAATTACTTTTTGACCCTTAACTTTTTGAAACCCTTGCATTTAACCCCCTAGCTTTCTCATCGTCTTCTTCACTCCGGTCCTTCTGCCACTCGCAGCAGCAGGCCATACCTTCGACGACTTTGCGTGGAGGATGGCGCCGCGCATGCATGCGGAGCTGACCCTAGATTTGAAAGGAGATCTCCCTACGAAGAACCCTACCGCATGGGCCAGCCCCCATGCCCTGAAGACTGGCATACCTCTTTGCAAATGTGTGAAAGGTATCGGTCTCCATTTGCCATTCCTCTGGCAAGGTTTTTCCCACTGCTCTCGCACGCCTCCCGACCAACCTTCACCTATTTAAGGAGCGGCACACTCAGCTGCATCCTTCAAGCTCCATTTGGCCAGAGCTACCCCTCCAATTCCTCTCCTCCCAACTCCGGCCATTTTCCCAGAGCTTTCGACAACTCTCCCCCTCCTCTCTCGTCGCTCTGCCACAATAAAAGTGGCAGAGCCACCTCCGCCGTCTTTTGCTGCGTCACATGGTACCAGCGGGCGCCCTCAAACCCCTCTTCCTCGTTGTCGTCTCATCCCCATGGGGGCCTTCATCTCCGATGATGGTAGTACCAGCTGCTGGCCACCTCTGCATTCCCCCCTTCACTTTGGACTCGTAGATAAGTTCCCCTTACTCCCCTCTTAATTTCCCCTCTGACAATTTGTTATTTCGACCCCTCGACACCATTGACCACCACCATCTTCTCCACCTCCGGCTGACCATCGGTGAAGGTGCACCCATCATTCCACACACTCACTGCCTGGCCAACTACTACAGAAGCATTGTCACCTTCCAATGATCATCCTTCACCTCTTCATCGCCCACCACACGTACCACACACTGCCCCCGAACAAACCCACCTGCACGCACACAGTGTGCCATAGGCACACTAACATGGGCATCTTCATGCCACACTGACCTTCGAGCCACCTTCGCCGTGCTTCGGCGAAGCCTCCTGAGCTTTCTGACGTGGCCACGAGGCCGTTTGCATGATTTCAGGTTTGGAGGGTCACCACCATTGATGCCGAGCTTGGAGCAATCTCTCAAGCTTCGTCCAGACCTCTCAGCTCTAGGCCAGTAGTCCCAGGTGGCGCGGAATACTTCCGTGCACAGCTCCAGGTCTTCAATTGGTGTCAAAGGCCTTTGCTGAAGCGGCAATTGCTCACGCTTGCTACTGCCAGGCACATGACAAGGAGGTGGAAACTTTAGCCCCACCTCGGGCATTTTCGAGCACCCCATAGGGCATAAATTGTAAAAGTGATAGAGGCTTATCGCCTCAGTCACACGGGGTGAGGTCCCCTCTCCTACTCACGCCTCGTCCATGCCCACGCTACGCAGACCTGGCCTACGACCCGATTACCTAACCCTGCACACCTTGCCCACCACCGTACACCGGTGGGCCTAGTCTCGGGCGTATTAATCCAACCTATATACCTGAGCAAGCTCTGGGAGAGTGAACTGAAAAGAGAAATAGAGAGAGAGAGACGTGGGGATGGTAGGGGTAGGATTTTTCCTAACCGTGCCTGTGTAGGGAAGCTGAAGAAGGACGAAGAGGAAGCAGAAGAAGAGAAGAGGAAGCAACCAAGGACTTAGTTGCACCAAGGAGCAGGAGCTGAAGAGGAAGAGGAAAGGAAAGGAAGCTGAAGAAGAAGGAGGAAGAGGAAGAAGAAGAAGAGAAGAGGAAGAAGCACAGTGCAAAAGCAGGGCTGAAGAGGAATAAAGAGCCAGAGAAGAAAAGAGGAGGGAGCTGCCGCAAAGAGGAGACCAAGCATAAATGGAAAAGAAGAGAAGAAGAAAAAGCCAAGGAGAAGAAGCAGCACCAGCTAAAGAGAAAGGAAGAAGAAGAAGAACACGTGCACTGTAACAAGTTGCTACTTAAGGCATCTGAATCATGGAATCAGACGTCTGAGGACAGAGAGAAAGAAGAACAAAGAAGAAAGAGAGAAGAAAAGAAAAGAGAACAAAAATTTTATTTCCCCTCTCTAGTTTTTTTGTAAAACAGTATATTATTGTAAACTGTGATTTTTATGCTTCTAAAATCAAGTTTGCTCCTTGAGTTCAACCTCGGAACATTTTAATTTCAAGTAATAAAATAAAAATCAAACTGATCATCACACCACATCTTTTGGAGAATCAGCTTGATCTGATGGTTAGACACTTCAGCCTGCCCATTAGTCTGCGGGTGATCCGAGGTGGCTATACGGTGATGTACCCTGTATTTCTTTAATAATGACCTGAAGTGGATGTGGATGAAGTGGCTTCCCTTGTCACTAATCAGAGCGCGGGGTATTCCAAATCTCACGAAGATGTATTCCCGTACGAAAGAAATGACGATCTTATGATCAGCCCATCTTGTCGGGATGGGCTCGACCCACTTCGAGACAAAGTCAACGGCTAATAATATGTACTCGAAGCCATGCTAGTTCGGAAAAGGGCCCATAAAATCGATGCCCCAGACGTCGAACACTTCTACAACCATGATGGGTTGGAGTGGCATCATGTCTTTCCTGGTCATCGAAGCGACCGACTGGCATCATTTGCAGTGTTGGGCATATTCATGTGTATTTCTGAAAATAGTTGGCCAAAAAAATCCTGACTGTAAATTTTTGCAGCAGTTTTCCGTCCCGAGATATGACCACCACAAGCATCATTGTGGCAAAACGATAGCACACTGAGGATCTCAAAATCTGGGATGCATCTTCAAATAATTTGATTCGCTCCAATGGAGAAAAGCAGTTGGTCATCCAGAGGTAGAATTTGGCGTCTGCAGTAAATTTGAGTTTCTAGTCCTTGGATAGGTTCGTGGAAATCTTGCCTGTAGCAAGATTGCGATATCCGCGTGCATACCAGAGGAACTCAACAGAGTGAACTGCAAAAAGGGATTCATCCGAAAATTGGTCGTGGATAGGCAGGGAATAAGGAATGTGGGTTAGGTCTAGTTTGGATAGGTGATCCACCACAACATTCTGCTTTCCGACTTTGTCACGGATTTCAATATCAAATTCTTGCAATAGAAGGATCCATCTGATGAGCTGGGGTTTGGCATCCTTTGCCAACAAATGACGGAGGGTGGAGTGGTCAGTGAAGGTGATAACTTTGGACCCTAATAAACAAGATCTGAATTTCTGCAACCCGAATACTACTGTTGGCAGTTCTTTTTCAGTGACAGTATAATTGCGTTGAGCCTTATTCAGTGTCTTGCTAGCATAGTATATGACAAAAGGTTGTTTCTCCCAACACTAGCCTAAAACAGCACTGATGGCGAAATCAGAAGCATCGCACATCATCTCAAAATCAAGCGATCAGTCGAGTGGTTGGAGAATCGGGGAATCAGAGATAGCACTTCGTAAAGTCTCGAAGGTGCTGAGACACGAGGTGTCAAATTTGAATGGGGCATCGGCAACAAGGAGATTCGTCAAAGGTCGTGCAATTTTTGAGAAATCGCGTAAAAATCTCTGATAGAAGCTGACGTGACCCAAGAATGATCTGATCTGCTTGACCGAGCTAGGTGGGGATAAGTGGGAAATAATCTTAGATTTAGCTCAATCGACCTCGAGTCCATTTTTAGAGATCCTGTGCCCTAGTACTATGCCATCCCTTACCATGAAATGGCTTTTCTCTCAAGATAGTACTAGGTTTACCTTAATACACCATTTCAGGATTTTGGTGGGATTATCAAGACAAGATGTTAAATCATCTTCAAAAATGGAGAAGTCATCCATGAACACCTCTGCATAGTCCCCAATCATGTTAGAGAAGATTGCTATCATACAATGCTGAAATGTTGTTAGTGCGTTGCAGAGGCCAAAGGGCATTCGCTCGAACGCGAATGTTCCAAAGGGGCATGTGAATGTGGTCTTGTCTTGATCCTCCAAGCTAAACACTACTTGATATACCTGGAGTATCCATCTAGAACGCAAAAGAAACTGCATCTGGCTAACCGTTCCAAGATCTGATCAATGAAAGGCAAAGGAAAGTGATCCTTCTAGGTAGCCATGTTCGGTTTCTTATAGTCGATGCAGACCTGCCAAGATGTCACAATGCGGGTCAGGATCGGTTCACCTTTATCATTTTTCACTATGGTGAGTCCTGCTTTCTTGGGCACTATCTGGATCGGACTCACCCATTGGCTGTTAGAGATTGGGTATACAATACCTGCATCCAGCCATTTGATGATCTCCTTCTTAACAACCTCTAGCATATTCGGGTTTAGTCGTCTTTGAGGTTGTCTCGAAAGTTTCACCCCCTCATTCGTGTAAATGTGATGGGTGCAATATGAGGGGCGAATACCACGAAGATCAGCAATGCTCCACCCTATAGCAGCCCTATGGTCTTATAACATCGAAATCAGTTGATGCTTCTGTTCTTAGGTTAAGTGAGCACTAATAATGACTGGGTATGTCTCACTTTCGCTCAAGAACACATACTTAAGTGAGTCAGGTAAGGGCTTCAATTCAATCACGAGTGGGTCAGAGTTAGAAATGGGAATAGGAGGAGCATACTTGAAGGTGGGAATCTGATGATCCGTATGCATGTGAATTCCTATTGATTCGCTACTTGTGAGATAATCGGTTGTGATTGTGTTAACAGGAAACCCGTTAGCTATGGTCACGTCTTCTTTTAACAACAGGGGCGATCCAGTAGTGTACAGATCATGATAGCTTGATTCAGGGGTGCTGTGGTCAGAAACACAGCCTAAATAATCAGATCCTCAGGGAGATATGTGCAGTGTGGTGGTCTCAGTCCCGTGTGGATCGAGGTCCAAGAACCTTGATAGTGCAGACGAATGAGACATTGGGTCACCACAAAGGAGCCCAATGTTACCACAGTATGCTGAATCTTCGTCTTCACCATCCTCCTCTATGCGATCACAGTCAAAATTCCTTGATGCCCTGAATATGTCAAGTCGAAGTCACTCATTACCTAGGGCTATCTCCATACACCCAGATGCACAATCAATGTTTGCTCGGGCTGTCGCTAGAAATGGGCGACCCAAAATGATTGGTGCATCTCAGAGATTAGGAGGAACCTCTATATCGAGAACAAAAAAGTCTACGGGAAAGTAGAATCCACGGATTTTTACGATCACATTCTCAACCACCCCCCTCGGTGTTTTTACTGATCTATCGGCCAGCTAAATTGTGACAGAGGTAGGCTTTAAGTCCCTAAATCAAAATCGATCAAATATGGTAGTGGGAGTCAGGTTGATGGATGAACCCAGATCTAGAAGGGCCCGATCAAATGGAGAATCCTGCAAGAAGCAGGATATGAGTGGGGTACCAGGGTCTTTCTTTTTTGGTGGCAAGTCAGCTAGAATCATAGTGCTAGCTTCTTTTGACAGTACTACCTATCGTTCAATTCTAGGTTGTCGCTTCGGGGTACAATAGTCCTTGAAGAACCTAGCAACAGTGGGGATGTGATCAATTGCCTCGAGGAGAGGGACCTGAATATGTACTTCCTTGAACATTGACTTTAGGTACTCAAAATTCCGCGTGTCCTTCCGTACTGCATTTCGCGTTAGAGCCTCAGGAAAAGGGACGGGAATCTTAGGGTCAAGTGGCCTCTTACCCTTATCTACCATAGGTGGCTTCTGAGATGAAGGAGTCGAGCCCGCCTGCTGCGAAGGGTGAGAAAAATCAAGACCCACTTGCCTATGTGGTGGGTCGAATGTCTTCCTTCTACTCCTCAATAAGACATCATTTGCATCGGCTTGTTGTCCATGAGGTGGTGGGGGAGCAGAAGGGGTAGAGTATGCAGGGTTTTGCATCAAAGGAAACTAGCCTTGATCATAGCCAGGTGGTGTAGGAGGTGCCTATAATATGGCGTGTGCCTATCCCTATGGTGCTTGAAACATAGGCAGGGCACCTTGGTTCTGCACATATTGAGAATTTGAGACGGGTTGGGAGGGCAAAGCTCCCTAAGTCCTATGCTCCTACAACAGCTAGTTTTGTGTGTTCTGTATAGTCTGTGTCTGGTCAGCCATTGCCTTTATTATCTGCAAGCTATCCTGCGTAGACTTCCTCAACGATTCTTACAGCTCCTCTTTCAGTGCCTCCAGAGGGTCAGCCTGCTTTTGAGGGTGACTGGCAGCTTGGTGTAGCGGTTGGTATATAGAACGGGGTTGTTGTTGCTGAGATAGGAATGGTTGCTGGCTAGGGTATGTGTTTTGCGCATTCCCGTATTGCCTGGTCTGGTAGTGTGGATCTTGATGTGGTCTCTGTGAGTTACTAAACCAAGAGAAGTTTGGATCTGGGGCCAACCAGGGTTATATGTCTCTGAATACGGGTTATTACGCCCGTATCCTTGAATAGCACTGATGTCCTCGTAGGCCGAAGACGTCTGAGACATATATCCATCAAGGGGATACGTATTATAGTCAGTGGGTGGTGTGTAACCATGGTCATATGGTGCCAGATTGGGATTGTTTACAGGATCTTGATATGCAGGATCTCGTAAATAAGGAGAAGATGCATCCCGAGTGAGTAGATTAACTCGAGCAGGAGGGGCTTGGGGTGCATAGGAGGGTCTTGGAGCAGTAGAGTTCAAGTCAGATTGACCCAGACTAATTTGGTCAATCTTTTTCTCGATCAGGTTTATTCTACCCAGCTGCTTGATGATGATATCCATGTCAGCTCAAACAGACTCGGTGTGAGCCTCATGGACACCAACCCGCTGCTGACCAGGCCGCTGGAACTAGTTCATGGATGCGGCGTTCATCGAGTTCTCTGCCAAAGATTCGAACAACTCAAATGCGTTGTTCTCGTCTTTCGCGAGGAAATTCCCGCTACTAGATGCATCGGCCAGATACCGATGTGTGTCATCCAGCCCATGGTAAAAGATCTGAGCTAGGTGCCATCTGGGTACACCATGGTGCAGGCATTTTCGGAGACGGCAGTGAAATTAGTCCCAGGTGTCATGCAACTTCTCCCCAGCTCCTTGGGTGAAAGTCGTGATCGCATGCCTCATCGTGTTCATTCTACCGATCGGGAAGAACTTTTGTAGGAATTCACGTCATAATTTTGGCCAGGTTCCAATTGGCTTCCCAATGGTCTTGAACCAGTATGAAACTTTGTCCCTCAGAGAAAATGGGAAAAGATTCATCAGAACAATCCCAAGATCAACATTCCTAGGTCAAATTGTCTCTACGAGTCAACTCAGGTCCTCTAAGTGCTGGAATGGATCTTCGCTTGAGTTTCTATAAAAATGACTATTAATCAAACCAATCACATTAGGCTTGAGCTCAAACGCATCTCCGCCTACGGGAATCCTAACTAAGGGTGCGACGATCGGTGCAACTGGATCATAGAAATCCTGAAGTTGTTCTCCTTACGGTGGGTGCTACATTCTGTCAAGTGTTGTCAAGATACAATCCATGCTCTGATAATGCCGCTCCTCTGATTCAACAACCTAGGCCTCCAGACGAGCCATCGGGTCCAGGTTACCAGCATCCTGACCTGGTCTAGGTCCAGGTCTAGGATTAGCCATTGCGGCTAAGGGAGTAGAAGAAGTGGGGGAAGAAGATGGTCCTGACGAGGTGACTCACCTCCTTGGGAGCAGCTCCTAAGCTTCAACTAATCGAGGTCTGAGTGACCTCCTTCCTTGCGTACACCACCCAACCCCTGCGTTGGTGTAGCCAAGCCAGACAAGGCCATGGCCCTGTCAATCTATTGGTCCTTATGATCGGATGACCATATTTTTCATTTTAAGTTTGAATTCCTGAAGAAAAATTCATCGTACAACCGACTGAAAGTGATTTCCGCCTCTCAAGCTAACCTGGCCAGTCTAGTTACGAGGGGACTAAGGGAAAGGTTCTTCCTTTGGCTTACGCCTCCGGTTCCGTTACCCCTTAGCCATGGTCGCTTGACACTACCCTGTACACTTAGTCACCAGGTTTGGCAAGAGAGATTGAAAACACCCAGTAGTATGACAACGAATTCGGGTTAATTTCGTGTTTTAAAATTAATTTTAGCCATTTTTCTTCAACTGGGGTTTATGGTGAGTGGCCCACAAGGTGACCAAGCTCACCGGCTAAACCTTAGACTTTATTAAGTCTAGTCTAGCCCAAATGTATGGTCTCTAGAGTGTAACCCTAAAGACGTAACCTAGGGTTCATGTAATTCTAGGTTTTTTTATCTTCTTCAGCAGACAACGAAATTAAGACCGATTCTCTGATAAAAATTGGAATCAGAATAAGTTGAAATTTTGCAAGTAGATTCCTTTTTCAATTATCTTTTCAGAGAATATTTTTTTATAATTTTTACTATTTCAATCGAATTTATAGAGATTTTTAAATGTCAAGGGGTCAGATCTGGAATTTTGACTCCTGGTCGATTTTATACTTTGAAACAGTATCAAATGATCTTCAAAATTTTAGGAAAAATATGGAAATTAAATCCAATTAGATCAGTTTTCAAACCCCACCATCTGTAGTCAAAACAAATTCCCGGATTGCTCGAAATTGCTTTTTAAAGTTTGAAAATTTTCAAATCTGGGTCAGTCTAATCTCCTTGCACTTTATGAATTTTTAAACTTTGGTACTTGAAATTTTTTCAAATGAACGGTGCCATTTGAAAGGTGGTTTAAAAATGAAGGTTTAGCCCAAATTTCAGAAATTTTCACTCATTAGTTTTTCGGCAATTGAATTTATAAATCGAACTTTGAAGCCTAGTCGAAAATCAGAGAATGATGGGAAAGCTTTTAAAAGGTGTCTGAATTCAAAATTCAAACTTTCCACCAAAATGATTTTTTTCTTTTTTTTTTCAAAGCTTTTGAATTTTTTTTCTGAAGGGACAAGCTTTTTTTTTCAAAAAAGATTCTTTTCTCTTTTTTTTAAGCAAACTAACCTAAGATTCAAATGGAAACCTAATCTAACTACCTTTTTTTTCTTTCATTTTTTTTTTGGATTTTTTTTCGAAAATAAATAGGCTTTTTTTTCTAAATGAAATTGCTAGAAGGAAATCTCACCTAAAGTTCAAATCAGGCCTAAACTAAGAAAAATATGATGTGCACCTGGTTTTTTTTTTTGCGCTCGTTGTGTGCGCAGATCCCATTTTTTCCTATTTTCCTGCACATCAAAAGACAAGTAGAGGAAGATTTATCAGTGATAATTTTAGAGGTCGAAATAAAAAATGATGTTGCCTCCCTGGCAATGGTGCCATTTTGTAGGGAATCATATAGCGTGTATTTGATTAGAATGCATTGTAGTATAGCTGCGAAATATGATCAACAAAAATAATTTATAAAGATAATGAGACTTGAGTCCCAGTCATTTGTCTCTGGGAGGCGTTATGGAAATGCAGATTTGAAATCGATCTTGCTCGCTCTACTTGCTTAAAATTGCATGTCGGTTTATGGCTATTACGTATTTATGCACGACATGCTTAGTTGCCAGAATATCAGAAATTAAAAAAAGGCAACTTTAATCACACAAAATATATTGCAATAAGCTCATGGTTTTTCTCAACACATAGATATATATATATATATATAAAGATCTTTCATTGATTCATCATGGTGTTTGCAACATGGAACTTGTGGAAAGCTTATAGAGGAATGCTTGGAAACACAAATATAGCTAGTAGAAAATGATCGCATGCATGAATTTAAACGGGGATTATGCATGCATCATTCGGGGAGAATATAGAGCTACACTACTATGCAGTAAGTAAAGCATGTAAACTATGAAGAACTAAGTTACTAATCTAGCAGAAATAAGGACATTCGAAGGTGGGCTCCGATGGCCTTTGAGTTGGTTGAGAGGGGAAGGAGGGAGGGCCAATGGTGCTTAGGCTGGCCCTTGGAGAGAGGTTGAGGAGGTGATCCAACATCTTTGTGTGGAGATGGTGGTGGCCATGGTGAAGCAACTCGTGAGTGTGGAGTGGAGGTGGAATGAAGCTAAGCTAAAATCGAGCCAAGAGTGAATGGGTGAAAATGGCCACCCTCTTAGGTCTTTTTATAGACCTAAGGGAAGCTCTCTAGAGAAGTGAGGAACTCTCTAGAGAGATCTCCAAGAGTGGCTAGCCAAGGAGAGAGAGAAGGTGGTTTTTAGATCCACCATTTGTGGATCTACAATTTGAATGTCTCTTGGTTGCTAATTTTAGCAACCAAGAGTGGTGCCATCTTTGGAAGAACCTGGAACACTCTAGGTGGTGTGGGAGTGCATGAATGGGTGTGTGTGTGTTGCCGTGCCCTATGTGGATAAGTGGTCTAGGTTAGGTCCTAAGGGGTTTGGGTTAGTGTAGGTCTTAAATTAGGGTTGCAAACCCTAATTGCTAAGAGGGAAATGCAATTAAACTTAACACAAGTTTAATTGAATGAGTGTGAACCTAATTGAGAGTGAAATAACTCAAATAGGTTGGTCTTAGGTCAATTGGACTCTCACTGAATCCAATTGGTCTTGTATGGGTTGAGATCTGAGCTCAATTGGACTCTATGAGTCCAATTGAATAGGCTGATGAGATTGACTATAATCTAAGTCAATTGGGTTTAATGAGAACCTAATTAGGTTCTTAGGAAGGTTTAAAGATGGTGTACTAGGGTTAGGGTACCTTAATTTATGTTCCTAAGGGATTTGAATTGGGTTTAGGGAGCTAAGAACTCAAGATCAAGGCTTGAATTCCAAAACAAGAACTGGAGAGCAATTCCAGACGTCCAATAAAAGTGTTAGATGACTTATAGTGAAAAATCAAAACTCCAGACTTCAAGTTTGGACATCTAATCAGAGTTAGGAAGGTTTCAAGGTTCTGTCTTGGGTATTCTGCAGAAATTGGACGTCTGACCAAGTGTCTAGACGTCCAATAACACTGTAGAAGTGGGTTTAAGGTGTGCGAGAGTTGGCTAAGGGTTTTGGACGTCCTATAACTCATCTAGACGTTCAGATAGAGGTTGGAATTAGGGTTTTAAGGTTTCCTAGGGTGCAGTGACCTAATCTAAGGGTGGCTAAGGCTTGGGGAAGCTTCTAAGCTGTCTTAGGGCTAGGATGGACCTATGTTCTTCACAATTTATTGCTTTATTCCTACTTAATAGAATAGCATACCTTAACTCCCTTACATTATTATCTACTACATCTAATTCTCGGTCTTCTACTACAACTCTGCTGCAACTCTGGTTATTCTTTATTCTTCAGATCCAACTTGAGATCCAACTTCAGATCTAGCTTCTGATCAGCTTATTACCTACAATTGACATAATGTACCTAATTAGTACATTATAGCATTATTTTATGCGTAGCTAAAAGAAAGCAGTAAAGGTGCCAGTAATGCTTATGCATGCATGAATTACCCTAACTTATTCTAAGTCCTAGCCTAATTTAGGTCAATTAAAACCTATAATTGCTGCGAAATCAGGACCCTTTCCAGAATCTAATGGCTTCGAATACATCATACTCACTGTCGATTACATCTCAAAATGGATCGATGTCATCTTCACCAGAACTAGTGATCACAAAGTTATTCTCCGATTCATTCAAGAGAACATCTTTCCAGATTTGGAGTTCCTAAGGTCATCATCAATGATGGTGGGTCTCATTTCAACAATGTGCACTTCCAGTCCCTAATGAAAATGTTTAGGGTGACGCATCGTATCTTGACTCCTTTCCACCCCTAGACAAATGGACTGGCTGAACTGTTAAATCGAGAGATCAAAAAGATCCTTCAAGTCACTGTTCAGTCTAACAGAAAAGACTGGTCTATGTACCTTCCGGAAGCCTTGTGGGCTTATAGGACCATCGACAAGACCCAATTAGGCATGTCTCCCTTCAGACTTGTGTACAAAAAGGCATGTCACCTTCCTTAGAGATGGGGCACAAGGCTTATTGGGTAGTACGAAAGTGCAATCTGGATCTTATGAAGGTTGGAATACATTGCCAGTTGCAAATGAGCAAGATTGAGGAACTACGCAACGATGCGTACGAGAACTCGCGAATCTACGAAGAGTGGGTCAAAGCCTTCTATGATAGGGACATTATGTGAAAATATTTTCATCCTGGTTAAAAAGTTCTACTCTTTAATGCCAAACTCAAACTCTTTCTAGGCAAACATAGATCTAAATGGATTGGACCATTCTTGGTGAGACAAGTATTTAGAAATGGAGCTGTTGAAATTAGTGAACTCAGCCATGATTTTGAACCTTTTATCGTGAACGGTCAGAGACTCAAACCATTCATTGAACTCACTAACTCGAACTTGGTTGTTGTCTCTGTTAATCTCCATTCTCCCTGAGCTTATTCCATCCAGCTGATGGCATTAAACTTAGTGCTTAATGGGAGACAACCCATCATCTTTTGAAAAAATCGAAACCCTTTTTGACATAACTCTTTGTTGAATTCATATTGCACTTTAGGGTTCGTCCATTAGAACAGCTAACTCCTCCTTTGGTACTTGTATCAAAGCTTGAAATCATCTGCAACAGTCACCCCGACCCATCCACCCACCCTTTGAACCTATTTTAATGTACGATCTAAGCTGAACTCAAACCCACCTAATTTACAATGAGGACATTGCAAATCGTAGGCATGGGGGGGTATTAAAGTGCAAAACACTGGGAGAATCAAATCACAAAAAGGGTTTCATCAAAAAAAATATTACATATTCCAAAATAATAAAAATAAAGAAAATGGAGAAAAGGAGGTTGAGGAAAAAGAAGATCCATTTGAGAGAAAATGAGAAAAAGTAGGGAGGAAAATTGAAAAGAAAAGAAAGAAACAAAAAGATAAAGAAAAAAATTGAGTCCCTTCAAAATAATATGGAACTTACCTAACTTCTAGGTTGGATCAAATGATGAATTAAGTCCTAGAAGACTAAAACTTAAGGGATTAGTGACGAATATCAACCTTAGGCCTCTTGGATCTATTCTAAGATTTAAACATTCACGTACTTGTCAAGATCCAGATTAATCCTCAAGAGGTTGGGGAAAATGCAAAGCTTGTGTATTAAGTCTAAGACTTAGGGATTATTCGACCCCGTTAACTGACCTCTGATTTGCGGGACTCGGTAACTTAAGCACCCTAAAATCACACACAGTCTGGTTCAGTGCACTTAAATATGAAATCATGCCAAAAAGCATTTATGCTGTTTTGAAAATGGTCCTAAGATCTAGATTAAGAGCGGCTCAAAAACACAAGTTGATTTGGACGAGTTCTCGGTGTGGAGTGGTGGGAAATCCCCCTCGAAAATGCGCAATAACATATCATCTCCTTAGTACTTGTCTCCTAGGATATCTAAATATTCTACCAGGGGCACATAATCACCTAATGCTGGTTCAGATGCCATGGGCGGCATTATCATGAAATGTTGATTGCCAGGGTCTAGATTTAGCTACAGAATGCCATGGGTGACACTATCCCGAAGTGCCGAAAGCCAGGGGTTTAGGAGTTGGCATGGGCAGTTTTTCTCAAAGTATCAATTGCCAAGGACTCTGCGAGGATTGATGGTAGGAGCAAGGAATCCGATACAGAATGTGTTTAGGGCCAATCCGAGGTTGGATCTAAGGAAAAATATAATGAAAAGAAAAAGAGAGAGAAAGCTCTCCAAAAATGAAAATCTTCTTCTATCTCTCTCTCTTACAAAAAATGCACTAGCAAACTGAACTTCGGCTAACCATGTTACAAGCACGGGTGCTTTAACCGCTGGGTCTAACAACCTTAAGATAGTTCCCGCAGGCCTTAGAAGCCTTCGCGAGAGACTGAGGCGAAAGCTTGTCAGGTCTGGATCTAGGCTGGTACTTAAGTACCTCTAGTCTTATTGTTAGTATTTAGATCTGATTCCTAAAGATGCAGCTTAGTAGGGCACCCTAATGGTTACATCTAACCTATACAACTGGTTTAATCCATAGGGTTTTGCTAAGGGACTGGCAAAAGCTAGGCATGAGGGTATGATGGGAACACTATCATGAGCGATAACTAGCTCAATTTGGCCTAACAAGGTTGATAAAAGCACCTACTTATTTATCAGAAGGTCGTAAGGGCATAATATTCTATTTTGAAAAGAAGAGAAGATTGCAAGGTTATTTCTGCAAAATTAACAACATTTCATAAATACAGAATAACCATAGGGTATTTCAGGGGTTTATTAAAGGTCAGATGGTCATAAATGTCTAAAAAGAGGGTCCATGCAGAAAGAAATAGGTTTTCACACATTTCAAGAATTAATGGACATTTGAAACCCTAAAAATAAACCTGCTTAATTAACTGAGGTTCTGGTCAAGATAAAATTCACCTAAACCTTCTAAAAATCATATAAAAATATTCCCTAAGGTTTGGTACCTTTGATTTGACCATTGGAACCCGAGGTTCCAATCAAGGATTCCTCCTTGATTACTTGACCAATCCCTTTCAAAATTGGAAGGGATGATCCTGAGGAAATCCCTGATCATCTAAACCTATTTCTAGTTTCCAAATCCTCCCTTTTGGCTCATGCGAATCCTTGGATCTTAAGCTTTCTTCCCATAAAAATCTAAGCTTCTCAAGCTTGTTTCCAAGCTTGGAAGCTCGCTTGAAGGCCTATAAAGGATCTCCATGAACAACCTCACCTCCTTAGCAAACCCTGGCCTCAGAAATCCTCTCCTCCTTCTCCGGCCACCTTCAGATTTTGCTCCGGCAACTGCCTCCGTTCTCCTTCTTCTGGCCGTCAAACCATCAAATTGGACTGCCCAACTTCTTCCTCTCTTCCTTACGCACCTCTCCAGTCAAAGACAGGATGTCTCTCTGCCTCGTTCATCGTCGCTGCCTCACCGTCCCTTCCACCTTCTCTGTCTCTGGTCATCCACAATTGGAGCTCTCCGACCTCCTTCCTCTCCTCTAAGACCACTTATTCCTTCCTCTTTCAATCTACATCACTTCCCCATCACCTGCACTCCAAATCGACCATACTACCGCCCTCACACCCTCCATCTCCCTTTGCTCTGGCAAAGCTCTTGCAATGCCTTCAGCTCGCTCCACCGCATGAAACTCGCCGCCGCCACCTCCATTAGCTACACCTTGACTCCCACATCAAAAGACCTCAATAAATTCCTTGTCACGACCACTCACCCACTCCATCGGCCAACACACCTTCGCAACACCTTCATTGCACGTACAAGCACCCTTTGACCTCTGCATGCCCTCCAAGCACCACCGTTGCATTCGCCAAACTCCGGTGAACCTTCTGAGCATTTTAACTGGGGCATTTAGCCTGTGTTCATGATTTTAGGTGCCTCATCAGACCTCCATTTTTGCCTCTATTCCTCCGACGTCATATGCAGTGTTCCGACCACAAAACTTCCAGGAAACACTCCCAGTAGCTGTAGAAGACTTCCATGAAGACTCCTGGTTCATTATCAGGATGCGCATCATCAGCCACAGCTGCAATTGGTCGAGGAAGACTCTATTGTAGCCTCACCAAAGATGGGGTTGATTAGTCCCACATCGTGGGTTGCTAAAGAACACGTGCGAGTTAAATTGTTGGGTGAGGTCCCTCTCCACAAGCGCACACACCTACCCTCACCCGCGGCCACACTATTTGCACCTCAAAACACGCCTATAATAACGCCTTCTTATGCTATTTTCTAGCATTAACTATGTATATTATAATCCTATAGTCGCATTTGTAAAAACGGTTGCATGCATGCATTTAATCATGAGAGGAGGAGAAATGAATAAATGGCTTGCATAATTATTTTTTTTTCTCAAGTGTTTCTTTGCAAAAGTCCCTTCTCTATTTTTATTTTCATCTTTCTTTCTTCTCTTCCCGCGGTTCTTCTTCTTCCCGCGGCTGAATTTCTTCCACGCCATGCTGCATGCGATACCCTGCCAACACCTCTCCCTGCGGTTGCCACTCTCCAATGCCTCTCCCTGCTGCTGCCATGCCTCCCCGCCACGCTCTCCTCCTCTATAAAGCCGCAGCTCTTCCTCGCGAGGAGAGAGAGACGCAGCTGCTGCAAAGACCCTGCAGCCACCACCTTCCTCTCCACCGTTGTCCCCTCCCATGCACCGGCCCTCCGTCGAGGAGGCACCCGGCGAGCAGGAGAACCCACTGTGGTGCACACCACCACAGTGGGAGCACCACCGCCCAGCTCTTCGACGAGCCGGTGGGCGTGGTGCCTTCCTTCGTTGCGTTTTTTCTCTTTAACGCCATTGACGCCGCTTCAAGCTCCAAAGCTTGAAGCAGCAGCAGTAGCAGCTAAACCACGGCGACAGCAACAGCAGCAGCACCCCCGCCTCCTCCGCGACCTTCCCCGCAGGCGCGCAACCCTCCGCACGCGCCTGCAGGCCCGTTCCCCACTCCGTCTCCATTCTGTCATTGCCATAGTTGCACCCGTAGCCCGCCGCCGCGCGCACTGCAGCGGCCGGCTACGGCCTCGCGTCGCCCCCTGCCCTCCTCCGCGACCCTCCGTGACCACCGCAGAACCTCTTCCACGCTCGCTCCTCCGCTGCCATCGCTCGCTCGTCGACTTCGCGCAGGCCTGCAGAACCCTATGCGAAGGCGCGCCCGCACCCGCCGTCTTCAGACGTCCGCCTCCGCCTTCAGACGACGCAGAGTCAGACGTCTGCCGCCTCCGGCAGACGTCTTAACTCGCGCGTCCGCGATCACTCCTTCGCCCGCTCTCTCTCTGCCGATCTCCCGCCCGCTCCCGCTCTCTCTCTCACGTATATTCTCTCTCTCTCCTGCTCTCTTTCTCTTTCTCTCTCTCTTTTTTTACTCACAGCAACACACACACACACACCTTCACCGATGCACACACACCTTTACTCACGCATACACACACACACACACACACACATTTATAGTAACATGTATACACATATATATATATATACATACATATATCTATATATATATATATATACTTATATACATAGTATATCTATATAGTTATGTATACATATATATAATATAATATATATATACACATATATATAATATATATATATATATACGTATATATATCTATATACTCATACTTATATACATATATATATACATATCTATATACATATATTTATACATATATATATATATACTTATATACATATATACATAGCTATATACATATATACATACATATATATATATATATACATATACATATACACCTATATATATATATATACATATATATCTATATATATCTATACATATATATCTATATATTTATATATATAAATATAGTTACTTGTATACATACATATGTACATATATTTTCACGTTATTTACTATACGCTGTATTGCGGGAATATCTGCACCAGTTGCTGATATTCCCCGATACACGCGTACAAAAAAAGCGTGGTCCCATACATCATCCATCCTCCATCCACACTCCACGCGGCACCTAGTCGTGTTGGTTGCGTCTCTCTAGACGTCGATTGACTCGACATAGTGCTACACTCCATCGTCACCTCCACCCCCACCCCTATATATATATACTACATATAAATATATATCTATATCTACTATATTTACTTTCTATCTGTTAGCTTCCTTCTTAGTAAAAAGATAAAAAAAAGGTATAAAACTGAAAAGATAATCTTTGATTTGCAGGTACCCCGTCTTGCAAGTAGCAAGGCGTGTTTTGAAACTCTGTTTTGGCTAAAAGCCAAGGACACAATTTTGAGGGTGTGCCTCAAGAACAAGGATTACCAGAAAAAAACCTAAATAAGAAAAATACCAAAAACACAATAAACGAACGGAAGAGACGCGTTTTAAGGAAAACGTAGAAATTCGACTTGAACCCCACTTCCTTGAGTTCGACCCTGGGCTTAAAAGTGACAAGATAAAATCAATTAGGCCAGGTTAAAAATTTTGTAAAGAGATGGTTAGGTCTGAATTAGGTTAACCACTATACACATTTCAACGATAAAAATATCATATTAACAACCTATTTGGGCCGACCCATCACATACTTTTCTGGCGCCGTTGCCGGGGAGGTGCGCTTTCGAGTAAGTTTCTATCCAATTCCTTTAAATTTGTCTCTTCTCTCTTCACGGGTATTGTTGTTTTTGGTGTGCAGGTGAACCTGGTGGAAGGAGAAGAAGGCTGACGAAGTCGAGGACGTGAGCAGATCCAAGGCGGGAACGAGAGCATGAAGACGCCGACATCGCATTGGAGCTTCGCACACGTTGCCGAACAAGTAGGTTTTCTTTTCTCATCAAATTAGGGTTAACTTGCCACCACAATAAAAAAAAAAAAAATTTAAAACTAAAAACTAGAAAAACTTCTTGGGATTTCTTGAGGGCAAGTGGATTAAAATTCACTTGATTGATTGGTTGTCTTCACTCCCACTGCACCGGGATTTCCCGCCTTACTTCGCATAGCGAAAATCCGAGAATCTTGATTCTTAGATTTTTTTCGCCGTGGGAAGTATTCTTTGAGGCAAAGAAAAAGATTGCTTGTATCCCTCTTTTGCCTCACTTATCTTTAATTCAGGATCACATTTTTGGTGGGGAGACTTGGAATTGAGTTGATTCCAACCCCACCACGACTTTTCAAACTTGCCTGTGATTCGATCCTGAATACTTCAACCCCAACAATTTTATTTTCTTTATCTTTTGGTTGAAGCCTTGTGTGTGGAAATCATTTCTGATGATTGGGAGCACTTGAATTGAAGTACTTTGGCTCCCTGTCACATTGATATAAAACTGATTCGTGCATCCACACTTAGAAATCTCCATTTAGGGTAGCCCATTGCATTTTAGCATGCATTAACTAACTGATAATTGAAGAAGGGTTTCTTGGGTTTTAGAAGGAAAACCTGTATTTTTACAAAAACCCAGAGATTGGTTGAATTGGTAATTCAACAAAACGCTAAAAAGTCATACTACTTAAGGCTGAACTCTAAAAATCATTCGCCAATAAAAACTTCAATTCGGGGAGATTTCCCTGTTGCATGCTTGTCTTACACACTCTTAAAATCAATCACTTGGGCATTACCCGTAAACAACGCCCTTCACATTCCAAAAGCACTTGACCCTAAGCCTCTAATTAAAACTGGTAGTAACTTCACCCTTTTTAAGGATTGGAGGTCTAACTACCTACGTGCAGTGGCTACGTGCTGCTGAGAGTTCCCGCGTGCTATCAGGTGTCTAAGACTGGGGCAAACGGCCTTTCAATCTGGCCCGGTGGTTCCGTGGTGCTCGCATTCGGTTCCGTAGTTCGTGATAGTAGGTAACTTAGATCTTTAGGTCTAAGGGCACACTGTAGAGGTTAGGAACTTGACTGTATTGATTTGTAATCAAGTGTACCTTTGCGGAGTCATTTCTCTCATCTCTTTTCCCCTCTTATCCCCCCCAATTCTTCCTGCGTAGTGCATGTTTTGGAGGAGGCCACAAAACCCTGAACTGTTTGAATTGACTGCTAAATCTAGAAAAAGAGCCTAATCATCCTCCTCCTCCACAAACATGGCACACACCCCCGCCTCACCACTTCATCACAATTTCAATTCTTTCAACACCAGGCTTATCCCGAGAAACCCTGCAAGACCTTCCTTATCGAGTGTCGCGCCAAGCGACTCGGTAAGTCATGTGGAACTGGCTTCTACGAGCCAGTATTTCAACACGGAGGACCAAGCCTCCGTGTACTCGGACACATATGCGGACACGTCTTCTGGCATAGAAGATGCCTGCACCCTGGGGAATAACCCGTTTTCTACCATGTATAACCCAGGGTGGCACAATCATCCCAATTTTGCATGGTCCAACAACCCGCAGCGTCGAAACCCCGCTGGTGGACCAATGCGATCGTCCGCACCCGTCATCCCAAGGGCCCAGTCTAATCCTATGGCAAATCTGCCATCAGGCCCTTGTGTGCAGAAAACCAAACACGCATCAAAACCTCTTGATAAATTGATGCGAATGATGACGGAAATGTCAAAGCGCCATAAAGAAAACATGACCTCTCTTCAGCATTTGGCGCAGCAGAATGCTGAGATCAGTCAACTAAGCATGGCAACTCGATCTCAGGGCACTTTTCCCGCCCAACCTGTTCCAAACCCGCAAAACTTTGTACCCTGTGGTCTGCAACCACATGTACAACCTTCTCAGGAACAGGTTCAGCAAATTCTGCAAGCTCCGAGTATTCCTCCAGGATTTCAGGTTAATCCCGCTGCAGCATCGCACTCTCATGCTGATAGCGATTACATCAAGGATGACACGTCTGACGAGGACATGACTGTCAGTACGTGTATCGAACTTATTGGAGCCAATTCAGACTGCTGTGAATTACCTGATGACTGCCTGACCTATACAAACTGTGAAGTTCCCCAATCCCCCCTATTCCTGTATCATCTCCTGACCAGACTTCTGACGAGGTTTTCTCCGCTTCCCATACCTCGTGGTCTGAGTCATTGTCGGGCTGCTCACCGTCGGTCCACACTCCTGAAGACCGAGTTGCCCTTTCTTTCCCGCCAAATCAGGCGGATTTGCAAATCCACACTGGGACCTTGAGCCCACATCTTACTCACCGGGGCTATTCCCTTTTGGATCCATCTATCCAAAAAGCCCCCCTTCTTGGCCAATCTAAGGGCCAACTTCCTCTTCTTGATCTATTTTCTGATCCGCCTGGGACACTCTCGTCCCAGAAAACGCCAAATCTCTCACCATCCACCATTACTTTTCACGCCTCTATCGCGATTATTTTGCTTTTCTCTTCACCACCCACCATCCACCCACCCTTCCACCCTGATTTATACCCTGAACCTCAGCTCCTGTTACCCGATCTGTCATCCGTTCTCTGCCTTTCCCTGCATGCATATGAGGACATAGCATTGTTTGGCATGGGGGGGTGGATAGGCATCCATAGGATCCGGGTATTTTATGGTATTAGACAATTACCACCTATTTATAAATATGCAAGAAAAAGAAAAAAGAAAAAAAAAAATATATATAATAATAATAAATGGTGTTTAGTAATGATTTGAAAGCTGAAACAAAAAAGCAATAAGTGTTTATGGATATTCAACCTCTGTTTTGAAGACTTTCCAGGCCACAAAAGCTTGATTCGCTCAGGCTCGGCTTAATTCACTTAAAGCATTGACGAAATAGATCAAAATCTCTCCTAACTAAGAACGTTTCTTGTACCTGAGACACCAGTACAGGATTCATTGGTTTTCTTTTTCTTGAGAGCTTAAGTAAACTTGGTTCACACTACACATATCAGGAAAGATCAGGTGAACATAAGATCCAACCCTAGTGTTCATTAGGAAAGGTGGAGTCCTTACCTGGCGTGCAGGTAGACTTTTTATCCCAGGCTTTAGTCTTGTGTTTAGGAGTGACTCTTTCCACCAAAAAGAAACTCTCCCACCAAAAAGAAAAAAAAAAAAAGTGTGCTCTTTCAAAATGTGTTGTAAGAGATATACTGACATATGTTTCAAAAAAAAAAAAAAAAAAAAAAGATGTTGCAAAAGAGTCAGTATATCTCATAAATGTCTGTATAATTTGTTTTTCGGTGAGCCAAAAAAAAAAAAAAAAGGGGAGTTGAGTTTTCCGTCATCATCTTAAGGGTCAATTCGAAGACATGAGCTGAAACTGGGACCAACCTGTACTTAAAAATTCGTGAAACCCTGGGAGTGAGTCTTAAGGTTCATCTGGTCAGTCTTGATCCTTCATTATGCACAAACCATAACCTCTTGAGCTCTCGAGTACGGCAAAAACCTCCTAGGTCCTGGAAATCGTACTTAAGGTTTAAATATCAAGAGTCCTGGTTAGTTGAGAGATGATCTATGTCATGTGAGACTTAAAGTACTGGTAGTCTTCTTTACAATTGGTTCTCACAATATTCGATAAAAAACACACCTATATCACCTCAGAAGAAAATCTTCAGCTTAAGATTATTTCTAAATACTATTTTGCTAGGGACTAGCAAAAGATAGGCATGGGGGCATATGTTTGCACCTCAAAACACGCCTATAATAACGCCTTCTTATGCTATTTTCTAGCATTAACTATGTATATTATAATCCTATAGTCGCATTTGTAAAAACGGTTGCATGCATGCATTTAATCATGAGAGGAGGAGAAATGAATAAATGGCTTGCATAATTATTTTTTTTTCTCAAGTGTTTCTTTGCAAAAGTCCCTTCTCTATTTTTATTTTCATCTTTCTTTCTTCTCTTCCCGCAGTTCTTCTTCTTCCCGCGGTTGAATTTCTTCCACGCCATGCTACATGCGATACCCTGCCAACACCTCTCCCTGCGGTTGCCACTCTCCAACGCCTCTCCCTACTGCTGCCATGCCTCCCCGCCACGCTCTCCTCCTCTATAAAGCCGCAGCTCTTCCTCACGAGGAGAGAGAGACGCAGCTGCTGCAAAGACCCCGCAGCCACCACCTTCCTCTCCACCGTTCTCCCCTCCCATGCACCGGCCCTTCGTCGAGGAGGCACCCGGCGAGCAGGAGAACCCACTGTGGTGCACACCACCACAGTGGGAGCACCACCACCCAGCTCTTCGACGAGCCGGTGGGCGTGGTGCCTTCCTTCGTTGCGTTTTTTCTCTTTAACGCCATTGACGCCGCTTCAAGCTCCGAAGCTTGAAGCAGCACCAGCAGCAGCTAAACCGCGGCGACAGCAACAGCAGCAGCACCCCCTGCCTCCTCCGCGACCTTCCCCGCAGGCGCGCAACCCTCCGCACGCGCCTGCAGGCCCGTTCCCCGCTCCGTCTCCATTCTGTCATCGCCATAGTTGCACCCGTAGCTCGCCGCCGCGCGCACTGCAGCGGCCGGCTACGGCCTTGCGTCGCCCCCTGCCCTCCTCCGCGACCCTCCGCGACCACCGCAGAACCTCCTCCACGCTCGCTCCTCCGCTGCCATCGCCCGCTCGTCGACTTCACGCAGGCCTGCAGAACCCTACGCGAAGGCACGCCCGCACCCGCCGTCTTTAGACGTCTGCCTCCGCCTTCAGACGACGCAGAGTCAGACGTCTGCCGCCTCCGGCAGACGTCTTAACTCGCGCGTCCGCGATCACTCCTTCGCCCGCTCTCTCTCTGCCGATCTCCCGCCCGCTCCCGCTCTCTCTCTCACGTATATTCTCTCTCTCTCCTGCTCTCTTTCTCTTTCTCTCTCTCTTTTTTTACTCACAGCAACACACACACACACACCTTCACCGACGCACACACACCTTTACTCACGCATACACACACACACACACATTTATAGTAACATATATACACACATATATATATATACATACATATATCTATATATATATATATACTTATATACATAGTATATCTATATAGTTATGTATACATACATATAATATAATATATATATACACACATATATAATATATATATATATATATATATATATACGTATATATATCTATATACTCATACTTATATACATATATATATACATATCTATATACATATATTTATACATATATATATATACTTATATACATATATACATAGCTATATACATATATACATACATATATATATATATATACATATACACCTATATATATATATACATATATATCTATATATATCTATACATATATATCTATATATTTATATATATAAATATATTTACTTGTATACATACATATGTACATATATTTTCACGTTATTTACTATACGCTGTATTGCGGGAATATCTGCACCAGTTGCTGATATTCCCCGATACACACGTACAAAAAAAGCGTGGTCCCATACATCATCCATCCTCCATCCACACTCCACGCGGCACCTAGTCGTGTTGGTTGCGTCTCTCTAGACGTCGATTGACTCGACATAGTGCTACACTCCATCGTCACCTCCACCCCCACCCCTATATATATATACTACATATAAATATATATCTATATCTACTATATTTACTTTCTATCTGTTAGCTTCCTTCTTAGTAAAAAGATAAAAAAAGGTATAAAACTGAAAAGATAATCTTTGATTTGCAGGTACCCCGTCTTGCAAGTAGCAAGGCGTGTTTTGAAACTCTATTTTGGCTAAAAGCCAAGGACACAATTTTGAGGGTGTGCCTCAAGAACAAGGATTACCAGAAAAAAACCTAAATAAGAAAAATACCAAAAACACAATAAACGAACGGAAGAGACGCGTTTTAAGGAAAACGTAGAAATTCGACTTGAACCCCACTTCCTTGAGTTCGACCCTGGGCTTAAAAGTGATAAGATAAAATCAATTAGGCCAGGTTAAAAATTTTGTAAAGAGATGGTTAGGTCTGAATTAGGTTAACCACTATACACATTTTAACGATAAAAATATCATATTAACAACCTATTTTGGCCGACCCATCACACACCACGTGGGTCTAGGCTCTGATCCTATTACCCGATTAACTGGGGTCGGAGAGAAAGAAGAGAAAAGAAATAGAGAGGGAAAGTAGGGGGGTTTTTGTCATCAGTAGTTCTCTCTCAACTATTGGGAGGCCTTTGTGCTTTGCTATGCCTATTCCTGAGGCTTAAAGAAAGAGGTCTTTGCCTCTGTTGGTTAAGGCGTCTGACATTTCTACATGTCATCTAATACTCATTAGTTCTGATATTTTGAGGCATTTGATATTGTGGTTAAGCTTTACATTCATATATATTAAGTGCTTGTAAAAGTTAAAGAGTAATTTGTTGATTCAAATCACCATTTTACTCTAATATTTTTGCACTTTCAAACTTGAGTTATTTGATATATCATTTCTGATTATTGTTCTTGTTATAATTGCTTATATTTGTGGTGATATTGTGATCTTTGAGATTAATTTCTACTTGCTCCCTGTGTTCGACCTTAGACTTCAAATTCAAGTATCAATTGTAATTATTTTCGAGCGATTTTGACCTATACTACAACGCATCTTTTATAAAATCAATTTTGTGCATAAACAAAAACACACCTTGTAATACTATTTTCACATTATTTTGTGTCCAAATAATCTTGATAAGAGATCTTGATCTCCAAACCTTTGTCTAAATCTTGAGAGCATCATCCTAGCTGTGAACCCGCTCTCCCGCCTATGAATACAAGTGCGTCGTTGTGACATTGCGTGGCTCATGCACTCTGCATTGCTAGCCAACACACATACATCAAAGGGAAGTTTCTTTTGCCTATAGTAGCTAGGTTTATTACATATTTTGTGGCTCTATAGGATACTTTGTATATTGTCTTTGTTTGGGTATTTGCTTTGCTAATTACTATCTCCCTCACGAAACAAAATACTCCTCGTGAATAGGAGGGGTTGAGGTACGCTACCCTCGTACATAGTAGCGCGGTTGTAAGAGGTTAAGTCACCCTCGTTTAAGTGACTTGGATAATGGATGTGATCGACTATGTCGATTGGAAAATCCTAAACCGAGAGGTTTAGGTGGTGATTTTTACCTGGGTTTGGGTTTTCACCTAAAAATCGTTTGTGTGCTTGTAAGATTGGTTATTTTGTGATTATGATATTTTATTCTGCATTGTTTCATTTATCACGCTCGATCTCACCCCCCTCCATAGGGAACTACACATAGTTGTTGGGTCACATCTGGGTCTATTGCCCCTGACTTTCCCAGGAGAAGTTAGGGTGGTTCCTCCAACCTGGGTTGTAAGTGTTAGAATATGGGTTGGACCTAGCATTCTCCTATACAGCATGCACATCCTCATAGGGTGAGGATGGCGAGAAGGAAGAAGGTTCAGAGAAAGTGGGATCAAAAGCCCTAGTTTGGAACTCGTAAGGTTCTGAGAAGTTTTGGCTCATAGGTTGAGCCGACTCAAGCTGATTCATAAACTCCCATCCCGTGGGAGATTATGAAGAATGGAATCCTAAGCTTTGGGATTAAGTGGACCTAGAACTGCTTCTAGAGTTTCCATCCATCCATTCTTCCATTCTTTTCACAACTAGAGCCACCTTATATAACTTGCTACAAATCAATTCCATGTCAAATGAATGACAATCCTGAACCTCATTAATATTTGACCTGGGTTGCTGGGATCAGTTGAAAGTCTCCATGAAGTGTGGTATTGATGCGAAAAATCGCGTGATTTGTAAAAGCGGCTAAATTTATAACCTACATAGTGGAGTATCTAGGGTTGTCCAAGGAGGCAATTTGGTTGCAAAAATTTATCACTTGCTCGGAAATGGAAATCAACTTTCTTTTTGGTTAGGGTTTTGAAATAATGGAAATGCTAATTTTGTTGGCAATGGAAAATGGCTAACACCTAACTCACTACACTACTACTAAAGTGATAAGTAGAGATTCTCCCTAAGCTCACCCTAGACACATGGAGGTCTAGAGTAAGTAGGGAGAAGGAGTGAAAAGTGCTAGAAACTAGATTATAAAAAAATTGGAACAAAATGAAATAGAATCGAAGGCAACTTGATTGATGCAAAAGTGTTTTACATAAAAACCTAGTAGAGGAATGCTTCTACTACTAGAATAAATGCAATAAATAAAGTAAAACACAAATCCTCCTGAAATGATAGTGAAGAGGGGAAGCTCCTTGCTCCAAGCTTAGTGGCTCCTAGGCTTGAAAAGGGCTCCTCCTCCTTCCTTGCTATGCTCCTCCAAGGTGGAAGCTTCCACCTTAACTGTCCTTCTCTAAGGGTGGGCGTGTACCACCCTTAAGCTCTTCTCCAAGGTGGCATGGACCACCTTCAAGACCTCCTCTAAAGGTCTTCCTTTTCTGGCTACTCCTTTGGCTGGTGTGGGCACAAGAGAGAAGGGAAGAGGGGAAGGCACCAAGGGGACAGAGTATCCCCTTAATCTTCTTCTTCTTATTCTCTCTTGGGCGTGAGCTTTAGGTAGAATATGAGAGGTATTTTGCTTGCCAAGGATGGGTTGTAAGGTGGTGAGTGTTGGTCTTTTTATAGGGTAGGATGAGAGGGTTGAGGTGACTCTTGAGATGGATGGCTAAGATGGGAAGATGGGGGTGGTTAGGTGATCTTATGGTGGAGAATTGTTGGCACCAAGTAGGGGGTGTGAAGGTGGTGGCTATGGTGGTGAAGAGCCACCTAAAGGTGGCACCAACCATGAAGGGATGCCTTGGTTTTGGCGCCACCATGAGGGCTTCTAGATGGGGGGATTAGGTGGATGGTTGATGTAAACACATTTGTTGAGGGTAAAATGCCTATTCATGCATGTTCCTAGGCTTAGATTTATATTTCATGTTATAAATATTGTATAGCATGCATCATTCCGCATTTAGAGTACTTGTATATAATTTAGGTTAATTGCATCGTTTTTGTTGTTAGGAGAGAAGCATATTTATTTCGGAGCCTCGGATTGACGATCCAACTGTACGGATCTGATCAAGACGATGATCGGAGTCTAACGCCTTTGAAATTGCCTCGATCGGAGTCCCGTAGCACCATATGCAGTCCGAGGAAGATCAACGGCCAAGGGACTAGGAGGCATAATTCGGAGCTTCAAATGATAAATCCAACCTTGCGGATGGATTCGGGTCGACGATCGTAGCCTAATGGCGCGAAAATCAACTCAATTCGACCTCTATAGCAGCCCTACAACAAGAAGAAGATGGATGGCCCAGACTGCACCATGTGGCACAGCCCAGGCCGCTAGCACACGCACGCAGCACCGCACGTGCGCAGCAGTGCGGGTGCGCGTGCGGGAGCGCAACAACGCAGCACAGTGCCAGCGTAATGCCAGCACGTGGGCGCACACATGTGCAGGGCAAGGCAGGAGCGTGGTGCTAGCGCAGCGTGAGGTGGACTACAACGATGCATGACCTGGACTTACAGCGACGCCTACAGCCGTCGGTAATTCATTGCATGCCAGCAAATCCAACTGTTGCCACCAACGGCATGATCTGCCTACAGTGACATTTCTAGCGACGGCCTGGATGTCACTAATGGTCCCATACCTATTTTTGCCTCCACTATAAAAGGACCTACACCCCCTCCCTTCCAAGCTATCTCTACCTACTCTACTCCCACCTACTCCCAAGCTCTAGCAAGCCTACCAACGCTCCATTAAGGCTTGTTCTCAAGCTCCCAAGGTGCCTATTAGTGTAGCGAATCTCTACCCCACTAAATACTCCTCCAACTTCCCATCTCCCTTCATAGGTCACCTTGGAGCCGTCCACCCACCTCAATTCCGGTAACAGATCACCTCCGTCTTTTCACCTCCATTCCGAAGCCATGCCGAAGCTTTACTCAACTCGACGTCCTCCTACACCTCACCTCCATCGTCCTGCTCCTCACCTCCTTCGTTCAAGCTTCCACCAGGCGCAGTCATCTCGTCGAACAGTCAATTCGGGGGATTTCCTCTCACCTCCCTCTCTTTTTATGCTTTCATAGTTCATTGTAATCGACATTGAATTGATATATATATCATATTTGTTCCATTTCTATCTTGTGATACGTTTGCTTGTTTTCTTTTATTTCAAAAATACAAAAAAAAATAGCAAAACCCCAAAATACCAAAAGGAAACGAATCGAAGCGCGATTTTCAATAAAGTAATCGTCGCCTCCCTGTGTTCGACTCAGGACTCCCTTGGAGTTTCAGTATAAATTTTATCTGATCGACGTATTTTGCAACTACAATGACGGGTTACTTGTAACCTCGATTTCTAACACGCGAAACACACCCAACCATTTTATCGTCGTTGCAGGGGAGGCAACGGAATTTACTTTATTATTTATTGCGTTTCTTTGCATTTACATAGCACTAACCCTACTTGTCTTTGATCTAGTGTCTTGCAAGTACCCTAGCATGGAGATCCAAGTGTGGTAGACCAGAGTAAAGTGCGGGTAGAGTGTTTTGTAAGTGTCCCCCACACCACCCCCACCTTAGTTTTCATTTCATAACCTAATAACTCAAACCCAAATTAATTTAGGTGCTTTTTGTAAACCCTAGGATAGATTTGGTTATTTGTTTGCCACCTCCACTCACCTCGCCATCCACATAAATAAAAAAAATAAAAAAAAGTGTTATTTGATTGTGGGATTTTCTGAAAGCTACACACTTAACACCCACAACTTCTTATCCTAAGGCACACAATCACTTTGATTCTACCACTTAGGGTTGATCCATCAAGTAGCTTGCCCCTAAGGATTGATTCTTAGGGCTGAACCAGGCACTCCACATTATTTTTTTATTTTTAAAGGAACATGTCATCACCTGTGCTTTCAAAACTTGGAGTGTTCTACTAAACCTTGATTGAACCAACCTAAGAATTAAACCCTAAAAGCTACTAAACAAGGTTGAACTCTAAAAGACACATCATCAAATAACCTTGTTTGCAAACCCTGGTTGTGCGCACACACACATTTTAACTGATCATTAAGGGAACAACCCATCTAAAGGGCCCATCACATTCCTGAAGCACCATTGTCCCAAGCCTAGCTAAAATTGATTAGACGTTGGCCTTAAGGACTGGTTCGCTCATCGGGATCCAGATAGAGATTGTTAACGATTAACCTACTTATACTAGTCAATCTAATGTCTAGCTAAAGGAGTAGCATCAAACGATCGCGGCTGGGGGGTACACTAGGAACCGGAGGCGCAAGCCAAAGAAAGAACCTTCTCCCAAGTCCCTCCTTATAACTGGTTGGATTGCCTGGACATAAGTAGAGTAAATTGTCTATAATCTTAGGATGGATTCTGAGAGTCTGTAGACCTTTAGGCTACCCAAACTAAGGATAGGATTGTATTTTTGTATTGCAGGGCTCCTTTCTCTTCTGATTTCCCTCCTTACTTCACCATGTACCCTTCCACATCCTACACACATTTCGCATCCTATCCTCTTACCACCACTTATCCCCAAGATGATTACTATCCCGACTTGACTTGTAATTACCCATCCACTAGCTTGGATGACTTTGATTGGGGATATGAATCCAAACCTCAGTGTCTAGGGCCTAACCCTGGACAACAAGACTATGATTATTATCCTTCCCAGAGCTATAATGATTATGGATCTCCATCCATTGATGACCAAACCAACCTGATCTACAATCAGGAAGGATATCATGATTATAACACCTACCCTTCCCAGTATTCCACTGAATATAGGTCGCCACCATCCTTTGAACAGCCTAGAATGGCCTACTTTCAGGGAGGGGCCCCAGAACCTCGACATCTTGACTCCCCTAGATTTAACCCAAACCCACCCAAACCTGAATCAAACCAGTCGATTCAAGTGAACTAGATCCAAGATAGAGTGTTGGCTAATTTGAGGAACACCATACAATCTTTAGAAGCCCAGCCAACATCATTCACTGAACCATTGGAGCCTATGATCAAAATGATTGATGAACTTAATAGTTCTCTATTGGATTTGCTCCAAGGTGTTAGGGATAGGGACCTGGGTGAGTTTCTACTTAGGAAGTTGTTGAGGTTAAGGATGAAATTTATGGTTGCCCTAGTCAAATCTTGGGATGATTCTCAAGATGAACCCCCTTCAAGAGAGCCAATGTTTGAACCTGCTCAGGCACCTATCAGGGGGGATTCATTTTCTGAGACCAGGATGACCAGGTTGGGCTAGAGCAACCATTTGAGGATGAAACGATTAATTCACCCGAGATCCCCAAGTCAGGGAATGAAGAAAATTATGTCTCCTTGGATCAAGAAATGATTTATGATTTTGAGACATATAAATGAGGATCATCAATTCTTTGACTCTGAGGGTGAAGAATCTTTAGGTGAAGTCTCACTTGAACATGAGGAAAATGATTTTAGTGAGACAAACGGGCATGAGGAATCTAATGAACCATTTGATAGCCCGTTCATTGAAGATTTGGATTCGGTTGGGGTTAACTTGGAGGATCCGAATCTTGATGATTCAATCAGTGACTCCATTCCTCATCTGCACCCGGAAGAGCTGACTTCTGAGATCTTTGTGCCCAAGTCAATCTTGATTCAACCATGATTTCTGGACTTGGGAGAATCATATGGGGTGAATAATATGCTAGAGGTCCTGAAGCCTGAGCCCTTGATGTTGGAGGATAGAATTGTTGAAATAAAGATTTGGGAGGCTAATTCTGAGGGAAGTTTGATTTTGGATCTAAGGGTACCTACTGACCTAAAACCACCTACTTTCTACCAGGACCCTTACGATATCTTTCACGTGCAACCTAAGCTCGAAATAATTGATTATTTTTCTAAGCTAGATGTTAAGTGGACAACCGCACCTATTGAACCATCTTTACCTGTTGTCCGACACTTTGGTCTTGGGTTGCACACCACTAAATCGCAGTCCCATCCCCGTAAATACAACAACCTTCAGTTTTGGGTGATTTTCATCTAGAACTTGAGAACCACTCGACCCTGGGCATGGGTCTACACCATAATTTGGTCCACGTCTGTGGACATATTATGTTGGTGGGCTTCAGGATCAATATTTTTATTTTGATTTTGACCCACACTTGTAAATTCTCAATTTCTTCTTTGTATGTATGTTATGCCTAGCTGAAAGCATTAAACTTAGCACATGTGTATATACTCTTCTTTCTGCGGAGCTGACCGGATTTTCACAACACTCAGGTGATGTTCTACTTACTCTGCCCTTTTTATGTCTTTATTTTTACAATGAGGACATTACATCATTTAGACATGGGGGGGTGGATAATCAATTCCTAAAATTATTATGTTAACTCCGTAGAGTTTCTTTTAGTTTCTTATAAAATTTTTAAAAAATTTGAAAATTTGAAAAAAGATAAAAAAAGAAATTAGGAAAAGAGAACTTAGGCATTTGGAAGTTATTAACTTTAGGAAATGATACGAGAGGACCTAAACACCTAGACTCTTCAGGTCTTCGGGCTTAATTAGCCCAGGTGTCTACTTGAATGTGGACTTAGTCTCGAGTCCTCACCAATTAAAATTCATTTTAATTTGGTAAATAATTTGGGATGATAAGTATGTGACTTATCAACCCGCCCTCTAATTTGGGGGGACTTTAAGCCTAAGCATCTACACACTTTTTTTTTTTGCACTGACTCACTTTCCGACAGTTTTTACGGAAATTGGGTAGCTAATGGACCGACTTGGGTGGTATGGCTAGCAAGTTATCGGTGGTAACACCTCATCGGCAGGTTGTCTAGGGCCCAGCCACAAGACCATTTTCGTTGTACTACCTTTAGGTAAATCTTAGATCAGGGAAGCCACCTACTTAAAGAAAAAAAAAGAAACACTCAAAAAGAAAAGAAAAAAAAAGAAAAAGGAGAAAAATAAAAAAATAAATAAAACCACAATTCACCGCACGAGTATGGCTGGCAAGTTGTTGGTAGTAACAGCTCATCGGTAGGTTGTCCAGAACCCAACTCACAAAAAAAAAATGCACAATAATTCCCAAAACACTTAGGGAAGAAGTGGGGAAGTAGAATAAATCAGGGAGATATACACTGAGTTTGCCCTTGTGTTGAACCCATAAATAAAAGAAGTTGGGAGAAAGCTACCGATCATAATGATAAACATTTAGGCAAGGTCACCTAGGGTCGTAGAAACCCGAAGTCTATCTTAATGGCCGTTTTATGAGTCTATCACTTTTTCACAAAGATGCTTAGTACTTAAAGTCCTTGTCAAGTCTTGGGCGGGTTGGGTAGCCGTAAAAAGTTATCCTGAAACTCTCAAACTCCAAAAGTACAAAAAAATTAGAAAAGAAGAAAAATAAAAAAAATATATATCTTCCCTTCTCAAATAAGGAGAGAACTTGGGCTGTCTGCATTCTGGTAGACACCTGGGTACTGTTGAGTTTTCATAGTTTAGGACCTTAGTTGAAATTTTCTATTGTTAATAAATGACTTAGGCCTAAGTGATCTGATCCTAATTCTACTTTTATACAAAGCATATAGTTTAATTTTGCTAGGTACTAGCAAAAGATAGGCATGGGGGTATGATGTAAACACATTTGTTGAGGGTAAAATGCCTATTCATGCATGTTCCTAGGCTTAGATTTGCATTTCACGTTATAAATATTGCATAGCATGCATCATTCTGCATTTAGAGTAATTGTATATAATTTAGGTTAATTGAGTCTTTTTTGTGGTTAGGAGAGAAGCATATTTATTTTGGAGCCTTGGATTGATGATCCAACCATACGGATCTGATCAAGACAATGGTCGGAGTCTAACGCCTTCGAAATCGCCTCGATCGGAGTCTCGTAGCACCATATGCAATTCGAGGAAGATCAACGGCCAAGAGACTAGGAGACATAATTCAAAGCTTCAAATGATAAATCCGACTGTGCGGATGGATTCGAGTCGACGATCGCAGCCTAACAGCGTGAAAATTGACTCAATCCGACCTCTGTAGCAGCCCCTACAACAAGAAGATGGACGGCTCAGACTACGCCATGTGGCGCAGCCCAAGCTGCCAGCACACGCATGCAGCACCGCACGTGCACAGCAACGTGGGTGCGCGTGCGGGCGCGCATGCGCGCAGCGCAGTGCCAGCGTGTGGGCATGTGCACGCGGGCAAGGCAAGAGCGTAGTGCCAGCATAGCGTGAGGTGGACTACAGCAACGCATGAGCTAGACTTACAGCGACGCTTACAGCCGTCGGTAATTCATCGCATGCCAGCAAAGCCAGCTGTGGGTGCCAGTGGGCATGAGATGCCCACAACGACATTTCAAGCGACAGCCTGGATGTCATTAATGGTCCCATACCTATTTTTGCCTCTTCTCCTCCATTATAAAAGGACCTACACCCCCTCTCTTCCAAGCCATCTCTACCTACTCTACTTCCACCTACTCCCAAGCTCTAGCAAGCCTAGCAACGCTCCATTAAAGCTTGTTCTCAAGCTCCCATGGTGCCTATTAGTGTAGCGAATCTCTGCCCCACCAAATACTCCTCCAACTTCCCATCTCCCTTCATAGGTCACCTTGGAGCCATCCTCCCACCTCCATTCCGATAGCAGATCACCTCCGTCTTCTCACCTCCATTCCAGAGCCACACCGAAGCTTTCCTCAACCCGATGTCCTCCTACACCTCACCTCTGTCGTCCCGCTCCTCACCTCCTTCATCTAAGCTTCCGCCAGGCGCAGTCGTCTCACCGAACAGTCAATTCGGGAGATTTCCTCTCACCTCCCTCTCTTTTTATGCTTTCATAGTTCATTGTAATCGACATTGAATTGATATATATGTCATATTTGTTCCATTTCTATCTTGTGATACGTTTGCTTGTTTTCTTTTATTTGAAAAATAAAAAAAAAAAACAAAACCCCAAAATACCAAAAAGAAACGAATCAAAGTGCGATTTTCAATAAAGTAAATGTTACCTCCCTGTGTTCGACCTGGGACTCCCTTGGAGTTTCGGTATAAATTTTATCTGATCGATGTGTTTTGCAAATACAATGACAGGTTACTTGTAACCTCTATTTCTAACACACGAAACACGCCTGACCAATGGTCTAGATGGGTTTAAGGGAAGATATGTGGTTGAGATGAAGGGGGTTTTGGAGGGAAAATGTGGTGCCAATAAGGAGGGTGGTTAGGGTGGTTTTGGTGCCACTTTGTAGTGTCGTTTGGAGGTAGTGGGTAGGCTAGGTTGGTGCCAAGGTGAGGTGAAAGTAGGGTTAGCTTATGTGGAGCTTAGGTGGAGCTAGTTGGTGGAGTTGTTAGGTAGGGTTTTTAGGTGGTAAAAGCCAAGGGAGCTGGAGCATAGCTAAGCTAAGCTAAGCTAAGCTAGCTTAGCTAGTAGTGGAGTAGAGGAGGAGGTATTGGAGCTAGGTTTTGAAGAGAGGAGCTGAGGAGGAGAAGCCTAGAGCTTGAACTGGAGCTAGCAGCTGCTGAAGAGGGTGGCATGGAGCTACTCTAGCTGGCTTAGCTTGCTAGTTATTTGCTAGCTTCTAAGCCAAGCTAAAGTGAGCTGGCTTCAACCATAATGAGCTGAGGTGAGTTGGGTCTGGTGCTCCCAGGGAGGATCAAGCTGGTTGAGACAGCTAAGGTAGCTCAGTTCAACTAAGTTGAGCTAAGCTGAGTCCCCGTGAGCTGGACTTGAGCTTTCTGAGCTGGGATGAATTCATCTTCAGCTGGCTGGAGTTGAGTAGAGCTGGATGTTGCTGGACCTAAGCTGGGGTGAACTCCAGTCAACTCAGCTGAGCTAGCTAGAGCTCCCTATGGACTAGTAGGAGCTGAGATGAGCTAGACTCAACTAAGTTGAGCTGGATCTAAGCTGACCTGAGCTAGGGTGAGCTAAGATGAGCTCTCTTGAGCTACCATTCAGCTGAGATGAGCTGAATGGAGTTAGGATGAGCTAACCCTAGTTCAAGTGAGCTGGATTCCAGCTGTGGTGAGTTGGATCAAGCTGAGTTCCAGCTAGTCTGAGCTTCTTCTTCACCAGTTGCCTTCCTGAGTGCTAGGGTTTTAGGGATCTGTATATTTGTTCATCCCTAACACTCACAAAAACACATTAAAAAAATAAGAAAAATGCAATGCATGCCTATCCTAATTTATGACTAAATGCAATCCCAAAAACTCGTTTGCGAAGCAAAACCCTAAGAGCTAAGATTGTTTTAATGCAAAAGAATGATGATAAACTAGCATTTATCACACCCCAATGCTTATCTTTTGCTAGTCTCTTAGCAAAAGTTTAATTTATAAAATGGAATTTTTGGGAAGTCTAATTTTTTTGACTTTTGAGGAGAAAAAGATTAAGGGACCTTGGTTGATCTAAACACAGGAGGCACGGGATTTGTTAAGGATAAACATCGGGATTTATTTTTTGGATCCAAAACTTAGACAAAACAGGATCAATATATCGTCCAGAAAATTCACAAATAAATCCCTTGTTAATTCAGATGACTTGAAATTTCTATTTTTAGGTTTTTTCTAGCTCATGAATCTGATTCGCAACTTGCAATATCCTTTAAAACCTTGTGTCCGTGCTTGTGAAAAGCCAACATTTATAGGGGCGTGTTTTTGGTTTAAAACTTTTTTTTTCTCCCCCATGCTTATTTTTAGCTTAGTCTTACAACAAATATGTTGGGATCATCATTCCCGTTACCAATCCTCGAGGGGGCTCTGGTGCCAGTACTTCAGGATAGCACTGTCCATGACACCACCCGGAAGCTCACAACCCCAAAACACAATGCGGTGTAAAAGGGCGCTCCAAGCAAACTCAAGCTCTTGCTCCGTCACTATAGGCATAGCACCATCCAAGACACTTGAGCTGCTAAAATGCGCTTTAATGCTCTGTCTAAAGATATGAAATATAGATATGGAGCAGCACCAAGGCGGTAACATGTTGACATCGCATCCTCAAAGGAGGCATTTTCCTCTATCTCAGTGGTGGTAACTCAAACCAATGATTTGCTTCAGACTTTTACTAAGTCCAAACAAGGGAGTTTTTCTAATTTTTAGTTGTTTTTAAGTGTTGTCTTGTGTGTGAACTTTGACACAAGAAGTTCCGTAAGAAATGCAAGTTTTTGAATCAGAAACTAAGGTAGTTACTTTCCATATTACAAAAGAGCATCAAGTCACCTGAACTATCACGAGTTCAGGTGGAATTTTAGAGAAGAATATCTGATCTAGTCTAAAAATAGACCCTAAAATTCTAATGATCGCATCCACATCCTCATCCCTAGTTTGTTAAAGATTAAATCCCATTGTACCAAAAGTGAGTTTTTCAACCTTAGTCCCAATTTCAAAATTTTTCCTCAAAAAAGTTTTCAACATTTAATTTTTTTGGGCATGCAAGTAAGAAAATAAAATAACTAAAGAAAAATGCATGTTTTTAGGTTTTGAAAATCCTAAATCTGTGGTCAAATTTTAAAAACACCCCCCCATGCTTAAGATATGCAATGTTCTCATGCATTAGGAGGGAAAAGGGATCACCTTAATGAAGAGCGGTCGGGTTTAGGATGGTCAAAACCTGGAAAAAGAAAGAAAAAAGGAAAGCAGGAAAAATGATGGGTTACCTCCCATCCAGTGCTATCTTTTACGCCATTCAGCTGGTTATAGTTTGCATTAGTGATCAAAGGTGGTTGGCTCAGTGAAATCGAAGGATTCAGACGGAAGATTCAGGGTATGATCAAAATAGGGCTTTAAACATTGGCTGTTGACTTGAAATGTCATATTAGTTTTAGGAACAAAAAGATCAATAGTATTGTACGGATAAGTTTTGTGGACAATAAAGGGGCCGGTCCATTTGGATTTTAATTTGCAGGAAAAAGACATAATCTAGCATCAAAAAGCCAAACGCATTAATTAACGTCAAAGTGTTTCCAAACAATGTATTTATCATGAAATTTCTTTATTTGGTCTTTATAAATCCTCATGTTTTCATAGGAAAAATTACATAATTCTTCCAATTCAGTTAATTGTAGTTTTCGATGGATACCGGCGTCAGATAAATCCATGTTTAATTGTTTTATTGCCCAAAAAGCCTTATGTTCTAGTTCTACCAAGAGATGACATATGGTAACACTGTATCTTGGGGTGATAAATCTGTTAATTGGGGTTTATCCTAAGAGCAAAATGCACAAATGACACATCATAAATAGGAATAGGAGCACCACATGCATTGCACATCAAGATTGCTTATAATGCATTATTAATGGCCATGTGTACAAGGACATGTCAAAACAGGCCTCAGATGAGCAATCGAACCGTACGGATGGATTCAAAGTGACAAACGGAGTCCAATGGACTCAAAATCGGCCAAATCCGACATCCGGAGCTCCTACAATGGGCCTAAGAAGTTCTGACCGTTGATCTGATGATCAACGACCCACGACGTGCCACATGGTGCCCGCTCATCACATCTCCACCACCGCCCACTTCTGCCTTCACCTGGAGGATGAATCTCAGCCGTCGATATTCGATCGAACGGTCGAGAATGCCTATGCGCCCGACACTCGCCGCGACAATCTGCTGCGACAGCATAGCGGTCGGCGCTTCAACCTCGCAATCAGGGGCGCAGGTTCGAAATGCTTGCCGCTCCCCAATTCTGCGTGATTTAAAAAGGCACGTGCAAATTCAACCGCCTGATCAGCAGCGAATGATGCAGATGGAGCTGCACGGTGCAACAGATGCGTGCGGAAGCCCACGCGCGCGATAACGCGACAGACGTGCCCGCCTCAGCAGCAATCTGCCAGCGTGCCCTTCGCGGGATCTTAGCTGTCCAATCTTCGATCGGACGGCTTACAACCCGCGCGCTCGGATCCCCTCCGAAGAAGCACGCGTGCACGCTAGCGACTGGTGGGCAAGGGGCTACACCGGACGTCGCTAAAGCCCATACTTGAATTAGCAAACCCTTTTGCCTATATAAACTCCATCCAACCACCCATTCAAGGCATTCAATTTCACTTGCAAGTGCTCTACTCCACTCCTAGCTACCATTAGCCCTCTTTGTAATTGTCGGAGCCAACAAGCCACCGATGGAGCCCCTCTCCACTGCCGTGGCTGCCTCACCATCTTCTCTCTCTCTCTTTCCTTCTTTATCTTAAGCTTTACTTTACTTGTGTTTAAGCATTTAGCTAGTGTTGTAATTATAAACTAAAGTTGCATGTCAAATGAAGTTGTTTTCTATCTAGTTACTTGCCCTCTTTTATGTTAAAGTTGCATGTGTGAATGAAGAAATTCTAACCCTATTCTCTCTCTCTCTCTCTCTTTCTCTCCCTCTCTCACTTGCTTTTCACCTGCGTCTTTTCGCAAGCAAAACCCCGTGATTTTCGTGACATTAAGTGATAAGAAAAGTCCGATTTTCACGCCTCCCTGAGATCGACACTTGGACTCACATCCGTTTTTTCATTTTAAAACCAACGTTGTGAGTGTAAGCTATAATGACTCTTTTAAAACACATGCGCCCCACGCACCGTCAGTTTTTGGCGCTGTTGCCGGGGAGGTAATGGATTTATTTTGTCACTTCCATTTTACATCCACGCTCACATCGTCTAACGCCTTGTCTCCTTCTACTTGATGGTTGCAAGAATTCGGCGCTTGGATGGCGAAGGAGCACAGCTCGTGACAGTAGAGATGGAGTAAGCGCAGTGAGGACCGATTGTGAGTAACTCTTCACCTGTGGTTGATTGCTTGCTTAAAAATCTAAAAAACAAAATGTAAAACTGGAAAAAAATTGGCATGGTGCATGATCGCTTGATCCACATCCTTAACACATCACCCAAAAAAAAAAAAAAAAACACTCTAACATTCTAAATAATCTAAGATTCTTGGAGTGTTCTTCTTTCTTTTTCGAGTGGTGTTTGCGAAGCCACCTTGAATTGACTTGGGCCGCACCACTCAACCCTAAAATTGACTCATCTAATAGAAGCTGCATGATCACTAGGATGAGTACATTAGGATTTTAGAGCCTCTACACAACAAAAGGAAATCTACTTTCACCGAATTGTGTGCAAAACTTGACGTGCCCACTGAAACTTGTTTGAAAATATTAAGACACGTCAATCCTAAATGACACAAAAGTAAGGATGAAACATGAAAAGACACCACATCTTAAAAAAATCCTTGCTTGAAAACCATGTTTTGATAGGAGCACACACACTGAAAGTGGAAAACTAAGAGGCACTATCCCAATCAATGTCTCATCACATAACCCTAGCACAAGCACTATCCTAGCCCTTTTAAAAGAGAGTAGACGTGTCCTAGGTAGGACTGGGTTAAGTCTCGAGAGGTGTGGTTTTGTTCGCTGGGCACTTGGCTTTCGTTCCCTTAGTAGAATCTGGTGACTAGGCTGCGAGAAAGTGTCAAATGACCACAGTTGTGGGGTCTATGGAACTGGCGGCGCAAGCCAAAGGAAGAACCTTCCCTGTAATCCCCTCGTAATCAACCTGACCAGATTAGCTTTGGGAAGGGGAGTCCAGTGCTTACGGACTTGATCACCCTTTTGGAGATTTCTAGGTTCCCTAAGGAATACACCATAAGGACTAGGCTTATTTGCTTGGTTGAATACACAACTCCCTCTCATATGCTCTTCTTGCATCCCTCCATTTCTTCCAAACCATGGATTTCAATGCCTATCCATCTTACCCAAACTGCCCCCAACATGATTTGTATGCTAACCCAAGTAGACTATATCCACAGCTTACTTGGGCTAACCAGGCACCAAGTTGGGGGTATGACCTAGAATATCCCTCTTAGCCCAATTGTCCCAGTTATGACCAAACCTCACCAACCTCTTATTGGGATACACCCAACATATCCACTCAAGGGTATGATTTAAATCGTGGGGCTCCATATCTCGATTCTCCTCATGACGGCTCATCATTTAGGTCCCACCCACTCTCTAACCACTTTGATAGGACCTACACTCTAGGAGAACACCAAGAACCCTACCCTTCTCAGGACAATAACCAAGAAAGGTCATCTGAATTTAATAACCTTACCTACTTGACCTTTGGATTGGAAGGAATTCTAGACAAATGGACATCAGAGAATGATCAGAAATCTATGCAAGCCCAAGATCATCAAACTTTGATTTGGTCCCCTGATGAAGAATCTGACTGGGACGAGGACTTAGAACCTCAACTATTCTGGAGTAGGACCAAACAGAGAATGGTTCCTCTTGAAGAACTGGACCTTGAACATGATAGAATAGAGGACCCACCCAAGAACCTAAACCCCAGTATGGATTCTAATCCACAACCACAACCACACCCTCTTAACCTGGATTTCAAGGAGGAAATCCAAAGGACACCAAATGACACCCTGTCAATTCTTGATAACCTCCAGTTAGAGTTACATAGACAGAATCAAGAATTGGTTAAAGGGCAATAGGCCATGTTGGATATGTTCCAACAATTGGGGGAAGAAGGCCAGAGAAAGCTGTTGCACACAATGCCATTCATGGAATTCGTAAAGCAAGGACCTACCATGATCAATTGGACTACACCCAGTCACCCTAATTTGGTTCAGTCCACCATTGATACCCCCTAGGAGTTGGACAACTCAATGGATAAGGTCATTGAGGATTCCTCGGAACACAATTTGGGGAGCATTGAGGACAAACATTAGGAGGAAACTAAGAATGTGAGGGGAGATGCCTTGGAATCCGAATCTAATCGGCCTGAGAGAAGTGATCCGGTGGGAACAACATCCAACATAGGAGATGGGGAATGGAGTTACAATTTTAAAGAAATCGATTATGAATCGGTTGGAATCCCCATCACAAATTTGGAGGGGGGCCGAGAGAAAGAATATGAACTAGAGGATGAAATTGGTCCTACCTCTAATGCAACCTCAAACAGTGAATCTAATACAAAAGAGGTTGAAGAGAATATTCTTGAGGTCAAGGGCTTGGAGGGAATGAGCAATAAAACCATAATTGCGGAAGAGATGGATTCATCTTTGGAGAGAGACCTCGTGCTTGATTGTAGGGCTCATTATGAAACTCTTGATTTTGTTATCTACCCTACCAGAATAAAGATCCCATAACCCGAATGCACTGGAATTGATACACCTTTGACGGATTACAATTTTTTGGGGACACAAGCTGAGTATAAAACCTACATCTTTAGTGTCTGGCATGTCATATTCGGGGTGCGCTCATCCACATCAACTTCTTTGCATGCCTGCAGACTAAGAGAGGATCTGACATGGGCATGCATGATACATCTGCTGCAGAATTCCTGCCCCTTAGGAACGGGACTCCACCACAACCTTGTTCGCATCTGTGGACTTCTGATTTTGGGTCTCGTTGATTTTGTACATGCCTCCTTGACCCAAACCATTCCTGCTTGTGCACTATGCCCAACCGAAGGCGTTAAACTCAATGCTTCCTGGGAGGCAACCCAAAAGATTCAGACTAATTAGGTATTCTACTTCACTCAGGTAATATCTTTTCAAACCCCTGTTGCATCCATGCATTTGTCAATGAGGACATTGTCCAACATAAGCATAGGGGGGTGGTAAATTGCATGATCCTGAGCTCATTTAATCAGTCTGAATAGAATAAAATTAAAAAGAAAAAATGAATTTAGGAAGAAAAACTTAGGCATTAGAAATTTGTCAATAGTGGGAAATAATACGGAAAGAACTTGAACACTTAGACTTTTCAGGCCTTCAGGCTTAATCAGCCCTGGTGTCCATTAAAATATGGATTTAGCTTCAAATCCTTGCAACCTTAAGCTACTCTAATCCACTAACTAAATAAGGTGATAAGTATACGACTTATCAACTCACCCTCTAACTTAGAAGGACTTCTAGTCTAAACATCTGCACACATTTTTGCACATACTCACTCCTCGGAGATTCTGACAGAAATTGGGTAGCTAATGAACTCTCTAGGGTAGTATGGCTGGCAAGTTACCGTGGGTAACAGCCCATTGGCAGGTTTTCCAGAGCCCAGCCATGGAACCACCTCTTCTTCATTGCCTCTAGGTAAAATTGAGATCAGGGAAGCCACTTACCGAATAAAATTAAAAAAAAGGAGAAAAAGAGAATAAAATAAACCACACTTCACTGCATGAGTATGGCTGGCAAGTGATCGTGGGTAACAGCCCATTGGTCGATTGTCCAGAGCCCAGCTCAGTAAATGCACAAAAAGAACCAAAACATTTAAGGAAGAAGCGGGGAAGTAGAGCAAGTCGAGGAGATATACACTGGAAAAATCCTTGTATTGACCCCAATTAAAAAAAACGTAGGGAGAAAGCTACCAATCGAAAAATACACCTTCAGGCAAAACGCTTCCTCTTCCGGTCACCTAGGGGCGTAGAAACCCGAAGTCTGTCTAAATTACCGTTGAGTGAGTCTATCACAATCTTCACACCAAGATGCTTAGCACTTAGAGTTTTGCCCGAGTTCTTGGTGGGTTGGGTAGCCATAAAAAGTTACCAACACACTCTTAACTCCAAAAAATCTAAAAATAAGAAAAATATATACATATATACATACATTAAAGCAAGGATTCAGGCGATTCATATTTTGGTAGACACCCGGGTGCTGCTTAGTCTTTGTAGATTAAGATCTTAGTATATTTCCTCCAATTGAAAAGTGATGAAGTGTCCATGTAATTACTTCTTAAATTCTAATTGGAAATAAAGGCTAGAATAAACATTGCTAAGGACTAGCAAGGAGTAAGCATGGGGGTATGATAACACTGTATCTTGGGGAGATAAATCTATCAATTGGGGTTTATCTTAAGAGCAAAATGCACAATGACACATCATAAATAGGAATAGGAGCACCACATGCATTTCACATCAAGATTGCTTATAATGCATTATTAACAGCCACGTGTACAAGGACATGTCAAAACAGGCCTCAGATGAGCAATCGAACTGCATGGATGGATTCAGAGTGACAAACGGAGTCCAATGAACTCAAAATCTGCCAAATTCGACATCTGGAGCTCTTGCAATGAGCCCAAGAAGTTCTGACCGTTGATCTGATGATCAACGGCCCAAGGTGCGCCATGTGGCACCCTCTCATCGCATCTCTACCGCCGCCCGCTTCTGCCTTCACCCGAAGGATGAATCTCAACCGTCGATCTTTGATCTAACGGCTAAGAACGCCTGCGCGCCCGACGCTCACCGTGACAATCCACTGCAACAGCGCGGAGGTTGGCGCTTCAACCTCATAATCAGGGGCACAGGTTTGAAATGCCTGCTGCTTCCCAATGCTGCATGATTTGAGGCATGCGCAAATTCAATTTCCTGATCGATAGCGAATGACGTAGATGGAGCTGTGCGACACAACGGATGCACGCGGAAGCCCACGCGCACGATAACGCGACAGACGCACGCGCCTCAGCAGCGATCCGCCAACGCGCCCTTCTCGCGATCTCGAAGATCGGACAGCTTACAACACACGCACGTGGATCACTTCCGAAGAAGCATGCATGCGCGCTAGCGACCGGTGGGCAGGGGGCTACACCGACGGATTTAGTATGGGTTTAGCGACATCCAGGACGTCGCTAAAGCCCATACTTGAATTAGAAAACCCTTTTGCCTATATGAACTCCATCCAACCACCCATTCAAGGCATTCAATTCCACTTGCAAGTTCTCTACCCCACTCCTAGCTACCATTAGCCCTCTTTGTAATCGTCGGAGCCGACGAGCCACCGATGGAGCCCCTCTCCACTGCCGTGGCTGCCTCACCGTCTTCTCTCTCTCTCTTTCCTTCTTTATCTTCAGCTTTACTTTACTTGTGTTTAAGCATTTAGCTAGTGTTGTAAATATAAACTAAACTTGCATGTCAAATGAAGTTGTTTTCTATCTAGTTACTTGCCCTCTTTTATGTTAAAGTTGCATGTGTGAATGAAGAAATTCTAACCCTATTCTCTCTTCCTCTCTTTCTCCCTCTCTCACTTGCTTTTCACCCGCATCTTTTCATAAGCAAAACCCCGTGATTTTTGTGACATTAAGTGATAAGAAAAATCTGATTTTCACGCCTCCCTGAGATTGACACTCGGACTCACATCCGTTTCTTCATTTTAAAATCGACGTTGCAAGTGTAAGCTATAACGACTCTTTTAAAACACACGCACCCTACGCACTGTCAGCATGCATTCCCAAAAATCAGACAGAAGGGAGACATGCCGAGCGGGGTTTTAAAAGCGGTACGGTAAGCCCATAAACCGTCGTCCAATTTGGTGGACCAATCTTTATGGTCTGGCCTAACTGTCTTTTGTAAAATATTTTTAATTTCCCGGTTAGAAACTTCTGCCTAGCCATTTGTTTGGTGGTGATAAGGTGTGGAAATTTTGTGATTAACCCCATATTTAGAAAGATGGTGACAGAATTGTGAATGACTGAAATATGAGCCTCTGTCACTTATAATGGCCTTTGGAATGTCGAATCGTGAGAAAATATTTTTCTTAAGAAATTTGACAACCACATGGGATCACTAGTGCGGGTGGGTATTGCTTCTATCCACTTCGAAACATAGTTGACTATGACTAGTATATATAAATACCCACCAGAGTTGATGAACGGTCCCATGAAGTCAATGCCCCAAACATCAAAAATTTCAACCTCTGAAATAGGATTAAGGAGCATCATATCCTTCCGAGTCATGTTGCCGATGCTCTGGCAACGCACACAGGACTGAACAAAATTATGAGCATCTTTGTGCAAGCTGGGCCAAAAGAATCCCTCATTAAGGATTTTAGCTATAGTTTTCTTGCCCGAAAAATGTTTGCCAGAGGCCATTGAATGACAATGTGTCAGAATATCATGAATTTCAAAATCAAGGACACATCGTCGAATGAACTGATAGACACAAATGTGGAAAAGGTCAGGCTCCTCCCAAAAATAGTATTTAATATCAGTAAAGAACTTATCCCATTTTATTTTTGGCCAATCAGCGGGAATTCTTCTGTTGCTAAATAGTTTGCAATGTGTGCGAACCAAGGGAGGGTAGTAGCAGCTAAAATGCTTTCTTTGGGGAATTGATCTGGTGGGGTCATTATGTCATTCGTCATACGATGAGAGAGATAGTCAACCACTACATTATGCGATCCCACCTTATCCTTGATTTCCAGGTCAAATTCCTGGAGCAGCAAGATCCAACGGATAAGGCGGGGTTTTGCATCTTTTTTTGTTAGCAAATATTTAAGTGCTTAGTGGTCGGTATATACAGTGATATGTGACCCCAAAAGATAAGATCTAAATTTTTCTAAGGCAAATACAATGGCAAGAAGTTCCTTTTCAGTAACAGTGTAATTCCCCTGTGCATCATCAAGAATTTTGCTAGCATAATAGATCACAATGGGCTTCTTGCCAATTCTTTGCCCTAGAACAGCCCCCACAGCAAAATCTAAGGCATCTATCATTAATTCAATGGGACTATTCCAACCAGGTCCCTATAAAATTGGTGCCTCAGTAACCTCCTTCTTCAACCTCAAAAGACTCTCTAGGCATTTATCATTAAAATCAAATGGTTGGTCTTTGGTAAGCAGCTGACTTAAGGGCTTGGAGATTTAGGAAAAATTTTGTATGAATCTACAGTAGAAACCCACATGACCCAAAAAGGATCTGATCTGTTTGACAGTAGTGGGTGATGGGATCTTAGATATAGCATCTATTTTTGCTTTATCTACTGCAATTCCTCGTTTTGAAATAACATGGCCCAAGACAATACCTTGACCATGAAATGACTTTTTTCCCAACTGAGGACCAGATTGACTTCTATGCATTTTTGGAGAGTTATTTCAAGGTTCTTGAGACAATGGTCAAAAGAATCTCCAAAAATAGAGAAGTCATTCATAAAGACTTTCTAAGTATTCACCTACCAGGTCTGAAAATATTGCAAGCATACACCTTTGAAAAGTCGCATGTGCGTTACAAAGACTGAAGGGCATCCTTCGGAAAGTGAAGGTTCCGAAGGGGTAGGTGAAAGTTGTTTTGTCCTGGTCCTTAGGATGAATCGCTACCTGATTATAGCCAGAATAACCATCCAGAAAGTAGTAAAAATTCTGTCCAGCTAATCGCTCCAAGATTTGATCAATAAAGGGGAGCGGAAAATGGTCCTTCTTGGTGGCGGTGTTTAATTTTCTATAATCATTACACACGTGCCAAGAAGAGGCAGTTCGAGTGGCTATATTCTCCCCATTGTGATTGGTGACAACTGTTAGTCCAGCCTTTTTGGGCATAACTTGTGTTGGACTAACCCAGGAGCTATCAGAAATGGGGTAGATGATATTAGAATCAAGCCACTTAAAAATCTCCTCTTTTACCACCTCCTGCATATTAGGGTTCAAGCACCTTTGTGGTTGGCAGGAGGGGCGAGAATCACCCTCTAAATATATACGATGTGTACAATAGGATGGATGAATACCCTTAAAATCAGAAAGGGTCCAGCCAATAGCTTTTCTATATTTACTCAAAACCTAGAGAAGTTTCTGTTCTTGCACCCCAGTAAGTCTAGAATTTATTATCAGGGGCAGAGTCTGATTTGGACCCAGGAAAACATATTTAAGGCAGTCAGGCAAAGGTTTTAATTCCAATTGTGGGCCCAGCTCTGAAAGAATTTCTGCTTTCTGTGTTAGTGGTGAGGTGAGAGTGAAAGGGTCAGCTGGAGGGTTAGCTGAATGTGTGGTTAGGGTGGAGGAAGTGGATTGTTCAGGAACTGTGTTAATGGAAAAACAAGAACCTAAATGTGAAATTTGTAAAGTTTCCTCCATAATATTTTCTATTTCTGAATCTGAATCATCAAAGAAATCAGGTTCTTGGAACTCCTAGAAGCTTGGAAAATATCTAGGGTTACAGATTCACCCCCACACATGATCTTCATTTTTCCAGAATCACAAGCAATGTTTGCATGGGTGGTGGCTAAGAATGATCTTCCAAGAATTATAGGGGCAAACTTTAATGCTTCTAGTACCTCTATGTCCAGGACTAAAAAGTCTATTGCAAATAGATAATTTTTGACCCAGACAAGGACATCCTGAACAATTTCCCTTAGTTTAATTGTAGATCAGTCAGCTAATTGAAGAGTAACCTCAACAGGCTTTAATTCACCGATCTTAAATTCCTTAAAAATAATTGTGGGGATAAGATTAATTGAGTCACTGAGATCCAACAAAGTGTGATCAAAAGAAGTATCATTAATGATAACTTGAATTAGGGGGGCGTCTGGATCTTTTCTCTTAAGACGTAGTCGACTTTGCACAACTGAGTTGACTGTCTCAAGAAGGATCACCTTTCCTAAATTTCGGGGCTGCCTTTTTGGGGTACACAAATCTTTTAGGAATTTTACATAGGCAGGGATGTATTTTATGGCATCTAGGAGAGGGATGTTAATTTCAACTTGCCCAAATAAATGCATTAATTCCTTATCAGTGGGCTCGGATTTCTTCTTTTTCTTATTTGTTGAAGAACGGAGGGCTTGTGGAAATGGTGCAGGGTTCCCTGTTTTGCATTAATAGGTTCCTGAACAATGTGAGAGGAAGATGGGGAAGAGTTGATCTGTTTTTCATTAAAATGATTTTCTTTAACAGGTAGGGGATCTTGAGTGGTTTTCCCATTCCTCAAAGTAACTGCATTTGCTGTCTGGTTGTTTCTAGGATGAGGATGGGAAGCCTGACTGTTATTGAAACCTAGGGGATGCTTAGGTGCTGGTTGAATGGGTTGACTGGAATATCCACCTTTGAACTGATTCCTTTGATTATTTGAGTTGGGAATGGGTTGGGAAGGTAAATTCCCAACAGGTCGATGATCAGGAGTAACCTTAACTTGGTGTTGCAAGTTGGTAATCATGCAGGTTCTGTCATTTGATTCTGCATGTCTTGTAGAGTTTTCATGACTTGAGTGTTAATATCTTCCTAGGATGGTCCAGGTTGATATGTAGGTGGCCCATAATTCCCAGAATGATTTTGTTTAGGAAAACGAATCGGGTTCGGGTTTTTCCAGGAGTGATTTGGGTTAGTCCTCTAGTTTTGGTTGAAAGTGTTGGAGGGGTTTCTAAATTGCTCCTGGAGAGCATAAATATTTTCCGTGGTGGGATCAAAAATATTTTGATCAAAATTCCCAGTCAATTCTTGTGGGAAATCAGTTAGAAACTGCTGACTAGCAGGTGTAGCATCAATATTGTGCAGATTTTCTCTTCGGAGAAGTTGTGGAGTGTTAGTGTGTGGATAGTTAAAGTGTGGAGCTTGTTTGTTTTGTGAGCTTTTCTTCCATTTTTTTCTGGTGAATTTGTATCTGGTCCAGTTGTTGAGCTAACATATATAGATCATCTTGAGTGACTGGAACAGAGGTGGATTTGGAGTCAATTTCATGGACTCCGTGTCTGGGGTTTTGTGTTCTACCAAAAGTGTCTATTGAAGTCATATTAAATGAGTTTTCACTCATTTCTTCAAAGAGGAGATAGGCACTTTCGGCATCCTTATTAAGGAAATTGCCCCTACATGAGACATCCACAAATCACTTCAATTGATCTTCTAATCCATGATAGAAGATCTGCACTAACTGCCATTGCGGAATTTCATGGTGGGGACTTCTTAAAAGTTCTTGAAATCTTTCCCAGGCTTCAGGGAGGAGTTCACCAATTTTTTGTTGAAAGGTCGTTATGGATCTTCTTAAATCATTAGTTCGACCGATCGAAAATTTTTTTTTTAGAAAAGCGCTCTTTAATTGGGGACAGGTGGTAATCGGGCACCCAACCATTCTAAACCAATGTGAAGCTTTGTCTTTAAGAGAGAGAGGAAAAGGTCTCATTAACCACATGTCTTCTTGCACATTGCAGGAATGAGTGGTTTGAGCGAGGACAGTTAATTCCTCCAGATGACAAAAAGGGTCCTCTCTTGGAAGACCATGAAAATGCTTGATAAGATTTAGAATGGCTAGTTTGATCTCAAAATTCCCTTGTGGTATGACCACCCTGGGTCTTTCCTAGTAATTGGAAGGATCATAGAAATCCTTAAGAGGAACGACAAGTTGTTAGCGGGGTGGTGGGTTTTGCCCTTGGTTAGCTATGTTTGTTACAGTCCTAGCCAAATCTTCTTGATTTTGTTGCAGTCAAACCAAATGGTCGACCATCAAGGCAAGGGGGTTTGTATTTTGAGTTAGAATTAGAGGGCCACCTGGCCCTGTAAGAATTTCTGGTTGCTTCAGATGAGGGAGGTGAGGGAGGGGGAAGTCAGCTTGTGAGTCGGCTGATGGGTTAGAAGTGGAAGTAGAATTTTTTTGTCAGCTTCTTGGGTTTTACATTTTTTTAGAAGGGGAGGGAGAAGAAAACAAAGATTTTCTTATGCGGGGGGGGAAATCAGATGGTCCCTCAAGATGTGGATTTTGGGACCTTCACCGGTGCATGCACTATTTTGGAAGAATTGGAGGGGAGGAGAAGAGAAAGAGATGAGAGAAAGTGTGCAATTCAAACAACAAATTCTAGACCTAACTTAAGTGTGACTCGCTAAAAATAAACCTAAGACTTGGTCTACTTAGGAAATAAGTAATCAATAGTGAATACCCGTTCTGTCAACAAATCTAGCCAAGTTGCTTAAGGGGAGGTTTGGGTCCAAACGTTTCCCTGGAAAATCTCCAAGTGCTTGTACAAACCCATGTCTGGTCGTTTGACACGGCCCCTCAGCCTAAACACCAGATATAGATGACAGAATTGGTATTAACTATAGAAAAATTAAGACCTATATATCAAGCCTAAGTTGATAAAAATCTTAGGGGTCAAATTACTACCAATTTTAATTAGGTCTAGGATGCTAGTGTGCACACAGAATTTAGAGGGCATTAATTGGGTTGTTGCCTTGTTATTTCAAATTTTAGTGTGTGTGCAAGAATTGGAAAGTGGTTCCAATTAAAAACAAGTTGTCACAATTTTTGTATTTTTGTCTTTTAGGATTCAATTTAATTGAATGTGTTTTAGGGTTTCTCTTTTTAAATGTTCAAACAAGTTTGAAACTTCCACAATTAAAGGAAAACAAGTTGTATTGGTGATGATGTGTTTCCTTTATGTTGTGGGACTAAAAAGCAAGAAAGAAACCCTAATTGGATTTGAACCCTAATATAGAAAATTACTACAAATGAATTATTTTTAAGCTTTCTGAAATAGTAGTGGTCCAAACAATGCAACTAACACCACTACCTTATGTAAAATCGAACAAGGATTCTAGAAAAGATTTCTTTAAGATTTTAAGAATTTGTTTGATATTTTTTTTGAATTTTTATTTGTGCTGGTGTCAAAGTTCAGAAATGGTACCTGTGGGTATTCTGGACATTTTTTACCACCATTAGCCTCAGAAAATTTTTGTGATTTTATGTGAGATGTATAATTTCACAAGTAGTCCAGAAAACTAAATTTCAAAAAAATGAGATGAGTATAAAAATTTTAAAAATTCACGGATAGTAGTAAAATAGGAAGATAAGAGGGTGTGAACCCTCAGCAGACCACAAATTTTTAAAAATTAAATACAAAGCCAACTGACCTGAAATTTAGAACAAACGTTTTTAACTTGATTTGGAATCACTATGTGAAATTTCAGAATTTTAGGAGACCTTTGGTGTTGGGAATTGATTTTTGAAGTTCAGACAGAAATCTAGACCCAAAAAATAGAATACCAACATTAGGATTGGAGTGGTGTTTAATGAAGCATACAAGCAAACAATGGATTTTTGTGGGCACCACTCCACTTAATTAAAGTGTTTAGGATCCTGAAAGCCAAGTTTAATATTTTTTGGTAGTCTTTTAGCCTAAATGTGACAGGAAATGGGGAACCAACTTGAAATTGTGGGAAGAAAAGGAACTTTGAACTCTTGCTTCCAAATTTCCGCTTTCTTCCTGTAGTTCCTGCACACACGAGAGAAAAGAGAGACAAGGGGATGAGATCCACTTTAGGAAAGAGAATCAATTAAAATGAAAAGCCGTGCCTCCCCAGCAACGGTGCCACAAAGTGATGCGAAAAATCACGTGATTTGTAGAAGCGGGTTTTTAAGTCATTGTAACATGCGAAATCGTATATGCTTTTAAATTATAACCTAGATAGTGGGGTATCTAGGGTCATCCAAGGAGGCAATTTGGTTGCAAAAATCGATCTCTTGCTCGGAAATAGAAATCAACTTTCTTTTTGGTCCTTTTAAATATGTACTTTTTTAGTGTTTTGAGATAACGGCAATGATAATTTTGTTGGCAACGGAAAATGGCTAACACCTAACTCACTATACTACTACTAAAGTGACAAGTAGAGATTCTCCCTAAGCTCACTCTAGACACATGGAGGTCTAGAGTAATTAGGGAGGAGTGAAAGGTTCTAGAAACTAGATTATAAAAAAAATTGCAACAAAATGAAATATAATCGAAGGCAACTTGATTGATGCAAAAGTTTTTTACATAAAAACCTAGTAGAGGAATGCTTCTACTACTAGCATAAATGTAGTAAATAAAGTAAAACACAAATCCTCCTAAAATGATGGTGAAGTGGGAAAGCTCCTTCCTCCAAGCCTAGTGGCTCCTAGGCTTGAAAAGGGCTCCTCCTCCTTCCTTGCTATGTTCCTCCAAGGTGGAAGCTTCCACCTTAACTGTCCTTCTCCAAGGGTGGGCGTGTACCACCCTTAAGCTCTTCTCCAAGGTGGCATGGACCACCTTCAAGACCTCCTCCGAAAGTCTTCCTTGCCTGGCTTCTCCTTTAGCTGGCATGGGCACAAGAGAGAAGGGAAGAGGGGAAGGAACCAAGGGGACAGAGTATCCCCTTTATCTTCTTCTTCTTCTTCTCTCTTGGGCGTGATCTTTAGGTAGAATATGAGAGGTATTTTTCTAGCCAAGGATGGGTTGTAAGGTGGTGGGTGTTGGTCTTTTTATAGGGTAGGATGAGAGGGTTGAGGTGACTCTTGAGATGGATGGCTAAGATGGGAAGATGGGGGTGGTTAGGTGATCTTATGGTGGAGAATTGTTGGTGCCAAGTAGGGGGGTGTGAAGGTGGTGGTTATGGTGGTGAAGAGCCACCTAAAGGTGGTGCCAACCATGAAGGGATGCCTTGGTTTTGGCGCCACCATGAGGGCTTCAAGAAGGGGGGGTTAGGTGGATGGTGGAGATGGGTTTGAGGGAAGATATGTGGTGGAGATGAAGGGGGTTTTGGAGGGACAAAGTGGAGCCAATAAGGAGAGTGGTTAGGGTGGTCTTGATGCCACTTTGTAGTGTCTTTTGGAGGTAGTGGGTTGGCTAGGTTGGTGACAAGGTGAGGAGGAAGTAGGGTTAGCTTATGTGGAGTTTAGGTGGAGCTAGTTGGTGGAGTTGTTAGGTAGGGTTTTTAGGTGGTAAAAGCCAAGGAAGCTGGAGCATAGCTAAGCTAGGCTAAGCTAAGCTAGCTTAGCTAGTAGTGGAGTAGAGGAGGAGGTATTGGAGCTAGGTTTTGAAGAGAGGAGCTCAGGAGGAGAAGCCTGGAGCTTGAACTGGAGTTGGCAGCTGCTGAAAAGGGTGGCATGGAGCTACTCTAGCTGTCTTAGCTTGCTAGTTCTTTGCTAGCTTCTAAACCAAGCTAAAGTGAGATGGCTTCTACCATAATGAGCTAATGTGAGCTGGGTCTGGTTCACTCAGGGAGGATCAAGCTGGTTGAGACAACTAAGGTAGCTTAGCTCAACTAAGTTAAGCTAAGTTGAGTCCCCGTGAGCTGGACTTGAGCTTTCTGAGCTGGGATGAATTCATCTTCTGCTGGTTGGAGTTGAGTGGAGCTAGACGTAGCTGGACCTAAGCTGGGGTGAACTCCAGTCAACTCAGTTGAGCTAGCTAGAGCTCCCTATGGGCTAGTGGGAGCTGAGATGAGCTAGACTCAGCTATGTTGAGCTGGATCTGAGTTGACCTGAGCTAGGGTGAGCTAAGATGAGCTTTCTTGAGCTGCCATTCAGCTGAGATGAGTTGAATGGAGTTAGGATGAGCTAACCCTAGTCCAAGTGAGCTGGATTCCAGCTGTGGTGAGCTTGATCAAGTTGAGTTCCAGCTAGTCTGAGCTTCTTCACCAGTTGCCTTCTTGAGTACTAGGGTTTTAGGGATCTGTATATCTATTCATCCCTAACACTCACAAAAACACATTAAAAAAATAAGAAAAATGCAATGCATGCCTATCCTAATTTATAACTAAATGCAACCCCAAAAACTCGTTTGCGAAGCAAAACCCTAGGAGCTAGGATTGTTTTAATGCAAAAGAATGATGATAAACTGGCATTTATCAGGTATATAGAGTTCTTGCTCATTTCTTCAAACAAGTCATATACGCTATCTGCATCTTTGTTGAGGAAATTGCTTCTGCAAGAAGCATCCATGTGATTACAGAGTTGATCTGTCAACCCATGATATAATATCTACACGAGTTGCCATTTCGACACCTCATGGTATGGACACTTCCACAATAGGTCCTAGAATCGGTCCCAGGCACCATGAAGCGATTCCCCCAGCCGCTAGGCGAAAGTGGTAATCGCCTGTCATAGAGAATTGGTACGTTCAACTGGAAAGAATTTCATCAAGAAGGCTGATTTAAGATCAGTCCATGTAGCTATCGGCCTTCTGATAGTCTGGTACCAATGTGTAGCTATCAGCCTCATGATCATTTACTCCTCGTTTACATTCCAAGCCTTGGTGGTCTGAACCAGAGTGGTTAAGTCATCCAAGTGCTATCAACTTTCACATAAATGGAGAAGTGGAGGTTGGAAGGGAATTCTCTCCTGATGGTGGGCAAGTGAAGGAGAGTTGAAGGGTGATGGAGAGGTGGTGATCGTGGGTGGTCGGCTAGAGGAAGGGGGTTGCGAGGAGAGATGGGGAGAGGCACTAGGGTTTGGCAGGGTAGGAGGGACGGTGATGGTGTGGTGTTCTTTCGTTGTTGGGAAAGAGGGTACATGGCCGTTGTATGTCACAACACACTCGTGTGCCTTATGTGTAAGGGTTTGTGCCATCGAAGAAGCATGTGACAAAGGAGAGGGAGATCAACCAAAGATGGAAATGGTGAGACTTTCCAATTGCATAGGGGGAAGAGTCAAACCCTAATAGATGCGTAGAGGAATTATGTCAAGGCCATGAGGGTCCACAATAGTAGGCAGCGCATGCATTTGAGGGACGTGGCCATGCATGGAGGCATCCATCCCCTCCCCAACCTACAACTCCTACTCTTGACGTGGATGTTCCTTTCTCTCTGGAAGTTTTTACTGCAGAGTCGCACCTTCGTGGTGCCCTCATAGGAGAAATGATGGTCGGTGCCCCTTCCTTGGATGATCTCCAAGAGCTTGTAAGATCCCTCTCCCTTTCATCCTCCTTCTAGAAGATCTATGTGTTGAACTCATCAAGGTTCTTGGTTTTTGGCTTGTCGAATGTGGATGTGGATCTTCTAAAGTTTCGTTCCTCGTCATTTGGTTCAATTTTTGTGATTTGGCTCTTGGTTTCCCCCTTTGATGGTGCACTGAATGAACGCCACCGTAATGGATTTTTGTTTGTGATGGTATTGTGGAGATTTGTGGCTTGCCCTTGTATTTGCACTAAAATGTTGTGGTTAGTAGTGTTATTGGCGGATTTGCGTCATTGAAGGAGGAGAGGTTATTGGCCTCTCTGAAGTGTGGTGAGAGTAGAAATGCACCTCAGACACGGGTCCTTTCCAGGAAAAGTTGGTTCTCAATGTGGACGCTCTTCTTGGCTACTCAACCTAAGGGTAAGGGTGTGTCCCCCTGAGAGAAGAAAAGATGTGGAAGAGGAAAGGCATGTTCCTGAGGTTGAGAAGGGTAAGGCTATGTAGTGGCTTAAGGTTCTTGATGAGCATGGTCCTGTGGGCGTTGGGCAGAACAAATGCAAGGTTGTGAAGGTATCTACGTTGGTACATGATGAAGGATTTGATGGTGGACCGTCAAGAGAGATGGAATGCAAGGATGATAGGGCCATGGTGGTCACAAGGAGATTCTTGTTTCTTCCTCCAGAGGGGTAGGTGATCCTTAAGCAAGTGCCAAGTCTGATGATACTTCATTTGTCTTCTCCACTTCAAAGGGTAGGTTGTATAATGCAAGCTCCTCTTCATCCTCTAGGGGTGGAGGGTTAGGCAAAGGAAGATATAATCTTAGAAGTCATGGTCAAGTGCATGCAGATGTTAATCAAGTGGCAAAGATCATGCAGATATGACGCATGGAGGGAAAGAAGAGGGGGTGTTGACTTCTTATGTTAAGGATCTTGACATGGAACGTGCGGGGGTTGAGGAACTGCACGAGAAGGGGTATTCTAGCGAAGTACCTCGGGGAGTAGGGGATTGATTGTGCGTTGTTGCAAGAAACACACATTGAAGGAGAAGACGATGTCTTATGGCAACTACTGTTGGCGAATAGGGAGGTTTCTTTGAGATGCATTCCAGCATGTGAGAGAGCAAGTGGGGTATGTGTGTGGTAGCGGTCTACAGTGCTTCAGTTGAAGGACATGAAAGTGTGTCAGTTCTCTATCATATGCAGGTTTTCTAGGGTGAGTGATAAGGTTCATTTGTTTTTGACATCAGTGTATGGACCATGCAATTAGGGGGAGAGGTCATTCCTCTGGGAGGAGTTCGTTGTATGTCTGTTTGGGTGCAAGGGGCAACATGGTTCCTGGGGGTGATTTTAATGCCACCCTGTCATCAGATGATCGACCAAATGGGAGAACAGATTCCTTTACTTTTGGTTTCTAGAGTGTTGTATTTGACTTGGAGTTTGTTGATCTTCCTTCATCAAGGGCGAGTTTCACTTGAAGGAATGGCAGTGGTCAAATGTCCGGAATAGATCGCTTCTTATGCAATGCTGAGTTGATGGATTCTTTTCACATGGCCTCGGTGGTTGCGTTGGGGCATCCTTTCTCTAATCACACCACCCTTGTTTGGGAGAGTGGTGAGGGTGTGAAGGCACGAAGTTATTTTAAATTTAAGAAGTCTTGGCTCAATGAAGAGGGGTTTAGAGACATGGTCTCTTCCTTGTGGGTGGCTCAAGATGGAGTTGGGTCGGCTACACAAAAGTTAGCCTCTAAATTAAGGGGTTTGCGCCTTATGTTATTCGAGTATAAGAAAACCCTGACCCACATGACAACTCAGAAAAGGAGGGATGCCATGGAGGACATGAAGGAATTAGATGTGAAGGAGGAGTCTTCGACCTTGAGTGAGGAGGAGAGGGTGCAATGTAAGGAGTTCTTATCCGTTATTGCTAAAGAAGACCTGTAGAAGGAGATTGATTGGCGCCAGAGATCATGACAGTTGTGGTTGAAGGAAGGGGATTCCAACACGAAATTTTTTCATGCAGTGGCAAGTGCAAGGAGAAGATACAATCGTATATTTTTGATTTGATATGGAGACCACATGGCCACCTCTCCTCTTGATATTTGTAACATTGCAAATAAATACTATACAAATACTATGCGGGTTAGGCCAATAGGTTGTTGGAGATTATCTAATTCTGATATGTCGAGACTTGGTGATGAGGAAGGACAATGCTTGTGTATAATGATCAAGGAAAATGTGGTGGTGGCGACTTTGAAAGGCTTGAAGGTTGAAGGATCTCCAGGACCAGACAACTTTCTAGTGTTGTTTTACAGAGAATTCTGGTCGGTTGTAAAAGCTGATGTGTTGGCAGTGATTGTAGAATTCCAAAGGGGGAACTATGGCTTAGAAAGAATTAATCGATCATTGCTTTTCCTTCTTCCAAAGAAACTAGGGGCAGAAGCACGTTCTGACTTTAGGCTGATAGCACTTTCCAATTCAATCTACTTGATTATTGGTAAAGTGTTAGCAAACAAGATGCGAGATGCTATGAATGATATCATTAGACCTGTTCAGTCAGCTTTTCTGAAAAGTCGATCCCTTCAGGAGTCTTTTATATTGGCATAGGAGATGGTGTTGGGATGGGTGAGAAGGAAGAAAAAGGCCTTCATGTGGAAGGTTGGCTTTTCCAAAGCATACAACTAGGTCTCTTGGGAGTATCTTTGGAAAATCTTCAGGTGGAGGGGGTTTCCTGAGGAGTGGGGGCAGTTGATCAAAAGATGTGTTATGATGAGAACCTCATCATGAGCCATAACTAGCTCATTTTGACCCAATACAAAGGATAAAAGCTCCTACATAACTCAAGGAAAGGCTTAACTCAGAGAATTCTGAGTTTAAGGAGAAAACAAGTCATAAGGGGTAAAAATGCAATTTTACCAGTATAATCTGCATACAGGGTAATTCAGGGTCCAAACATAGGTCAAAGCAACCTAATAAGAATAAAAGTGGGATGAGATGATCTGGCAAGGGCTACAGCAATTCCAAGGAACTAAATGATAATCTGTAACCCTAAAACAAACCCACTTCAATTCACGAGGTTCAAGGCAAATAAAAAATGGAATAAACCCTCTAAAATTCATAGAAAAATAATCTCTAGGGTTTAGAACCTTCAATTTGACCTTAGGAACCCATCTTGACCTACATTGAGAACCATACCCAATTAATAACTTAATTTGGGTTTTTGCATAAATTGACCAGTCAAACAAGGTTTAATCTAGAAAGAAAATTCACCATCAGATTCCTTAGGTCCTAATTAGTCATGTATAAAAACTTGAGCCTAAGAAGAAACCTTCTTGACCAACTTTACACTTTGGTCCTCATATATTTACTTTTTGGCCCTCAACTTTTGAACCATCGCATTTTGGCCCCTAACTCTCCTTCGTCCTTTACGTTCAGGTCCTCCCTGCAAAACCTGCCAGCACCATGCTCCAGCGACCTTGCGCGGAGCATGGCGCCGCGCAGGGTGAGGGGGAGAGTCTGGCAAGTAAACCGGGGGTGCCTTGCGTCGTCAGCCGTCGCAGGGACACCCCCCTGGTCGCTGTAACCCACCATACCGGTCGTGCGAACGCACGGACGGTATGGGTTTCCATCTCCGGCGTCCTCCGGCGAGGGAGACACGTCGTCTCCCTCCGCCTTCCTCCCTGATTCGGTCCCTATAAATACCCCCGTCGCTCCACCGTTCTTCCCAGCTCGGATCTGACGGAGAAAACCCCCAACTTTCCTCTCTTCTCACTCCGGCAGACGCCCACCAGCTCCGGCGGTTCTTCCTCCTCCTCCTCTTCGCTCTGCCGCAATACCAGCAGTAGAGACTTCTTCCCCTGCCCTTCTCGCGCCACGCCGCACCCAGCTGGCGCCTCTCCGGCCCTCTGCTCACCGCCGCCCCTTCCCTCGGGCATCTTCTTCTCCGGCGACAGTCGATACGACTGTCGCCTGCTCCGGCCCCTCCTCGTCCTGCTAAGTAGGTAGAACTCCTCCTCTTCCTCCCCTCTTCCTTTTCCTCACTTTAAACATCTACTGTCGCCCTCGATTCCGACCACTCACCCTCACCTTCTCCGCCTCCGGCCATCCTCCGGCGAGCCGCTCCCATCACTCCAGCATCCCACCCGGCTCGCCGACCTGCACATAATCTCCGCCTCCTCACCATGATCCATTTCCGCCCCTCCACTTCCCCCAAATCACCCTCTGCAACTCCACCGAACAAACCCATCTCCCGACCCACAGTCCGACCTAGGGTAGCCCTTAGGCTCCGCCCCGCCGCCTGCACACCCCCCGACCACCTTCGCCGTGCCACGGCGAAGGTCCCCCGCGTTTCTGATTGGGCCGAGATGCCATTTTTATGTGGGCAGGTACCTGCGCTAGTCGCCGCCATTGTTGAAGCGAAGCAGCTTCTTCACCTGCTGCCCCAGGTGCGCCACGCCCAGGTTACGCTCCCAGACAGCGCAAGGCGCCTTTGCGAAGTACCAGGCTGCAGTCGAGTCGAAGCCCTCGCGCGAAGGTCTCACGTAACGCTGCGATTACCAGCTGCTTCCTCCGCGCAGGCGCGAAATTAGGGTGGGACATTTAGTCCCACCTCGGAAGGCTCTGAAGGAGCGCAGCGGTATAAAGCGAAAAAGTGCTGGAGGCTTATTGCCTCAGCACACGGGGTGAGGTCCCCTTCACCCGCCCGGTTACCCGGTCTCGTCCGCGCTCACGCCCCACGGACCTGGCCCGGACCCGACTTAGACTGACTTGCACTCCTCGCCCACCACGCACGCCGGTGGGCCTGGACCCGGGCGCGACCCGTACCCGGCTACCCGGCAGCTCTGGGAGAGCTATCCTATGAGCGGATTCTGTGAGAGAGAGACGCGGGGGAGGGTAGAGATAGGTTTTGCCCCTCTCTGATCAAGCTGTGTAAGTGTGCAGGCACAGGTGAAGAAGAACCGTGGAAGAAGACGAAGGTTGAAGGAAGGAGGATCACCGAGCGGCACTGTAGCAGCGACGGTTTAAGTCGTCTGATTGGAAAATCAGACGACGTCCTGAAGGCAAGGAAGGAGAAGGAAGGCGAGGCAGAGGAGAACACAGAGAGACAAGCAGAAAGAGCTGAAAGAAGAAGGAGAATGCAGAGAGGCCAAGACAAGAACTGAAAGAAGAAAAAGAGCACGAGAAGAAGATCTGAAGAAAGGAAAAGAAGAAAGAAAGAAGAAGAAGAAGAATAGGACCGCTCTGCAGAAGAAAGGAAAAGAAGATAAAGAAGAAGAACAAAAGAAGAGAGCAGAAGATCTGAGAAGGAAGAAGAGGAGAAGCAAAGAGAAAAGAAGAAAAGCCAACAAATTCTCTCTCTCTCTCTTTCTTTATTTTTGTAAAAGAAACTTGTACCCCTAGAATACAACTTGCTCCCTGAGTTCGACCTCGGGAACTCTTTATTTCCGAGTAACAAATTGTATTAAACTGGTAATCACCTCCCTCTATACTATACTACGACGAAATAATAAAACTATAGAGGAAGGTAGCCCACCATGTTACCACTGACAAGTCGATCTTCGCTTTTGTTGAATAATTTAACATAAAATGTTGTGTCGCTGTAAAGCTTTTGTGCTAGAAAATCGACTATCAAAACCTTAATATTTGAAATCTAACCACAAGAGATAAGGTTGTTTCCACAGGGAGGTACTGGCCTATTAAATTGAGTAATGGTACCTAGTCCAATTAGGAATAACAATAGATAAAGATCTGAATCATTGCAACTCATTTTCACCATCAACAAGCATTCCATGCAATTAAATTAGATGATATTGTTTTTGTTCAATTTTGACATAAAAATAAAAAAAGAAATAAATGAATTTGGCAATGGCATGGACTCGTAAATATTAATTCCATTGGTTATTGTAGCAAAATAGGGTTTTGCTAAGAGGGTGCATGCGCTCGTGAGGAGGACGTCGACGGTGGTTTGTCTGCCAGTGATGGCTGATTGCGCAGCAATCATAGGTCATAATTGACCTAAATTAGGCTAGGACTTAATATAAGTTAGGATAATTCATGCATGTAAAAGCATTACTTGCACCTTTACTGCATTCTTTTAGCTATGCATAAAATAATGATATAATGTGCTGATTAGGTGCATTATGTCAATTATAGGTAATAAGCTGACCAGAAGGTAGATCTAAAGCTGGATCTGAAGAATAAAGAATAACTGGAGTTGCAGCAGAGCTGGAGCAGAAGACCTAGAATAAGATGCAGTAGACAATAATGTAAGGGGTTGAGGTATGCTATTCTATTTAAGTAGGAATAAAGCAGTAAATTATGAAGAACTTAGGACCACCCTAACCCTAGGATAGCCTAGAAGCTTCCCCAAGCCTTAGCCACCCTTAGATTATGTCACCACACCTTAAGAAACCTTAAAACCCTAATTCTAGCCTCTATTTGGATGTCCAGATAAGTTATAGGACGTCCAGAACCCTTAGCCAACTCCCGCACACCTTAAACCTACTTCTGCAGTGTTATTGGATGTCCAGACACTTGGTTCGACGTCCAATTTCTACAGAATAGCCAAGATAGAACCTAGAATCCCTCCTGACTCTGATTGGGCATCCAGACAAGTCTGGACTTCTGATTTTTCACTATAAGACATCTGACACTATTATTGGATGTCCAAAACTACCCTCCAAACCCTATTTTGAGTTTCAAGCCTTGATCTTGGATCTCTTGGTCCTTAAACCCAATTCCAACCCCATAGGAACCTAAATTAAGGTGCCCTAACCCTAGTACATCACCTCTAGACCTCTCTAAGAACCTAATTAGGTCCTCACTAAACCTAATTGACTTGGATCTTAGTCAATTCCATCAGCCTATTCAATTGGACTCATTGAGTCCAATTGAGCCCTGATCTCAGCACACACTATCCAATTGGACTCAGTGAGAGTCCAATTGACCTAGACCTGACTTAATTGAGTTATTTTACTCTCAATTAAATTTTCACACACCCAATTAAACTTGTATTAAGTTTAATTGCACTTTACCTTAGTGAATTAGGGTTTACAACCCTAATTTGAGACCTACCTTGACCTAAACCCACTAGAACCTAACCTAATCAACCTAGCCACTTAAGTTTCAACTCACACACACCCACACACACCATCCGCCTGAGAAATACCTAGCCTAGAGTTCTTTAGAATTCTCTACCATGTGTTGTTGCCTTGGTTGCTAAATTAGCAACCAAGAGCCATTCAATTTTTAGATCCACATTTGGTGGATCTAAAAACCACCATCCATCCTCTCTCTCTCACTCTCCCACGAGCTCCCACCATAGGCCTCTCTAGAGAATTCCATAATTCTCTAGAGAGCTTCCCTTAGGTCTATAAAAAGACCTAAGGGGTGGCCATTGGCACCCATTCACTCTTGGCTTCCATTTTAGATTAGTTTCATTCCACATCCACTCCATGTCCACGAGTAGCTTCACCATGGCCACCACCACCTCTACACCAAGATGCTGGATCACCACTCCAACCTCTGTCCAAGGGTCGGCCTAAGCACCATTGGCCGCCCCTCCTCCTCTCAACCAAGTCAAAGGCCATCGGAGCCCACCTTTGAATGCCCTTAGTTCTGATAGATTAGATTGTAGTTCCTCATAGATTTACTACTTTTGTTACTGCTTAGTAGTGTAGCTCCTTACTTCTCCCCCAATGATGCATGCATAATCCCCCGTAGATTCATGTATGCAGTCGTTTTCTAGTAGCAAGTAGTTTTATTTCCCTGTACAAGTATTTTCTACCTGTGCTCTGGAACTCTGATATCATCCTCATCTTTTATATATAAAAATATATATGTTGAAAATCACCATGTGCCTAGTTATCATCTTTTGGTGTGATTGAAGTTGCATGTTTTAATTACTATCTTTTGGCAACTAGCATGAGATTTTTATGCAAGTAGAGCGAAAGAGATAGATTTCAAATCTGCATTTCCATAAATGCCTCCTAGAGATGAATGACTGGGACTCCAAGTCTCGTTATCTTTATAAATATTTTTGTTGATCGTATTGAGCACTATACTACGATGCTTTTTCTTATCAAAAATGTGCTTTACGAGTCACAACAGTGGTGCGTTGGTGAGGAGGTTCGCAACGGTGATGATGGCGAGGACCAAGATGGCCGGAGGTGCTGCGCATGTGTCGCATTGGGTCCCTATGGTGACGCGTAGAGGCACAGGCTGGTGCTTGGAGTCAGGGAGCATGCTCGTGGTTGAGCCTTAGAGGTTGAAAGGGGATCGATGGAGGTGCTACGTGTTCAACGGTTTGGGTTCCTCTTGGAAGAAGAAGTTGAACAGTAGACTGTGGGATAAGGAGAGGAAGAAGAAAATGAAGATGGAAGAGAGGGGGGTGAGTGGTGGGTTTTGATGACTTTGGAGGAGCGTATCTATGGGTAGGTGAGGATGGAGGTCATGGGTGTTGGGGAGTGGCTGAGGTAGCGATGTTGGAGGTTTGCAGCGAGGATGGTGGCAAAGGTGATGAAGGTGGTGGTCTGCAGCGAGGGGGAAATGACTGATGGTGGTGATGGTGGTTGTGTTGAGAGGTGGAGAAGTGGTGCACACGCACTATCATTGCATGCACAGGCATAGAGGCGACGTCGAGGCTCGTCGTGGCCACAGTGCACACATGTCCCATGGAGTAGGCTCTATTTCACGGTGAAGATGGTGGAGGTGGAGAGGCACCCCCTCCCCTGATGATGCGTGCGGGCCATCTCTTTTATAAACGTCCCTTCAATCTGTTTCTTCCACTGAGATTGTCTCCAACGACTCAGCTAAGCGAGTGGTTGAGATTTGAAAGCCAGGATTGGTCACGACTAGTGGTGGAGATTGTGGCGGTTGTTCAACAGGGAGAAATCGATGTTTTAAAATTGTTGCGTTGTAGTATAGTCGAAATTGCTTGTCAATAAATAAAATTTATAACTCGAATATCTAGAAATGAAATCCGAGGTCGATCATAGGGAGCAAATATGGAATTCATGTGCTAATATTTAATTAAAATATAAATGAGCACAGGAAATAAGCCAAGAATAATGATATTCAATAAATGCTAATCTGTCACATTAGATATTCATTGAATAATGTAAGTATTTCAAGACTTAAAGAGGCCAAAAGGGTATCTAAGATAAAATAATGGTGATTTAAATCATAAATTATTAGTCTAAACACATATATATCAACTACTCAATCATGTTAAATAAATGAACAGTGATCAGATGTCTGGCAGGTGGATCAAACGACTTAAATGTTGCCTGCTATAGTACTTAGAGAGACTTCTTTACTGTTCTTCTTCTTCTTAGCTTCTTTTACCTTTCCTCTTCAGCTTCAGAGGGGCACAGCCCCTTCTTTTCTTTCCTGTCCTCTGCAAGCCTTCTCTTTTCTTCTTCCTTGGCTCTTCTTTCCTTCCTAGCAACTAAGTGTCGCACAGCTGCAACAAGGAGCAAAACCATCCCTCCCCTGCTCTCTCTTTCTTTCTTTTCCTGATCTCCTCTTCTCTTAGATAGCTGAGTAATCAGGTATTCGAATTTGCATAACTGGGTCTAGGGCAGCATGTGTGGGGTCGTAGCCAAGGAGCGAGAGCCTAGTCGGGTGGGTATGTGCAGGTGTGCGGGGACCTCACCCTGAAGTGTTCTGAGGTGATAAGCCCAGAACACAAATTCAATTTATGCACTGCCACTGCCTTCTGTGTTTCCGAGGTGGGACTATTCCCACGCCTCTTTCTCGTGCGCTGCTACAGTTGTGATGTCTTGCCAATTGGATGAGATGCAGTGGACTGAAGCCTTCGATAGGGTGCCTGGGAAGACACCTGAAGCGAATCCGCATGTCCTGGAGCTAAGACCTAGGCCTTGCGTGGCCTATAACATGAAGAATGGGCTGGCGATGATGGCGGCGATGGCGGAGATCGGTGAGGAACCTAAAACACAAACACGAGCTTGAAAGCCCTCATTAAATGGTTCAATAGTGTCACCGGAGGACGTGGAAGATGATGGCGGTGTCAGTGGGGTGTGGGAGTATGTGGAGTGGTCGAACGTAGGTGGAGATGGCATGGATGATGGGTTGGTTGACGGGGGGTTTGAGTGGTCGAGAGATGAAATAGGAGAGGGGTTTTGTGAGGGTGGATGAGGCGGAGCTCATGAGGGTGTTGGTGAGTTGTTTGGTGGGTTGTGGAGGTGGGGCGAACTCGCCGAAGGGGTGGCTGGAGGTGAGAACGAAGGTGGCGTGTAGATGCGAAGAGGTGTGTTTTTTGGGTTTTGGATAGAGGGATTTAACCTATGAAACTAAGGGAACCTAAATACCTAATCTAATTAGTCTAAGAGGGTAGGAATTGTGCCGGTTTTGGCAAGCCGGCAACGGAGAAGAGGAATTCTTTGGAGGGGGATGGCAGCGAGGAAAGGGAGAGGACAACCCTCGCTTTGACGAGCAAGGTGCAAACGAAGATGAGAAAGAGCATGGGTAGGCCAATTATGCCATTGGCTGCCCCTAGGAAGATGGGGAAAGACGACCACTGGAGCTTGGTTAGAGAGGGGCCAAAGGTAGGGTTAGGAAGAGGTTTTTGGCCCCAAACCTTGCTAAGGAGGTAAGGAAGTTAGGGCGAAGCTTATATAGAGCTTAGGACCTATCACAAATAAGGGAGGAAGCTTGACGAGCTTCGAAATTTCAAGGGAAGAAATCACTAAAATTTCTAAGGTTTGCAATAGCTTTTGGCTTTGATTCCATGTCCAAGAAGTTGCTCAGATGATTGGGAATCATCTGAGGAATACTCCTTCCAATTTTGAGGGAGATTGATTGAAGGATCAGAGAGCTTCCCTTAATTAAAGGTCATCTACTTGGTGGGTTTAGGACTTGGTTTGAAGGCGGTAGGGATCGTTTGGTGAACAAGGAGACAAAACTAGGGGGCTTTATGTAAATATTTTGAAAGCTAAGGGCATAAATGAGAGAGTTAAACTAGACAAAAATGCAAACTACGTCAAGAAAAGCTCTGATTGGGCCTAAATTTTGGTACAAACCTAATTTGGACCCAAGAAATATGATGGTGAAGTCAAATTTTGGTTTTGGCTAGGTTTGATTAAGTAATTTATGTAAAAACCTAAATTAGGGCAACTATTTATCTAAAACTCTATTTTAAGTCAAAATGGGTTCCAATGGTCAAATCAAAGGTACCAAATTCTATGGAATTTTTTCTATGATTTTTAGAAGGTTTAGGTGAATTTTATCCTGGCCGAAACTTCAGTTTAATTGAGTCTATTTTTAGGGTTTCGAATATCCATTAATTCTCAAAATGCATGAAAACCATTTTATTTTACATGAACTCACTTATTAGACATTTATGACCATTTGACCTTTAATAAACCCTTGGGAAACCCCGTGCTTATTCTACATTTACGATATTTTGTTAAAAATGTAGATTTACCCCTGTTTTCATGTTTATCTATCAGAAAGGATGTGTAGTGAATTACGGTCTTCTTACAGTTATGTGGTAGCATTTAACTGTTGATTACAACTAATTAAAGCTAGATATGGCTGATGATGCTGTTATCATCATACCCCCATACCTAACTTTTACTAGTCCCTTAGCAAAATCTTATGAAAGGAACTCAAATTCTAGACCATGCTTTGAAGTTCAAAGTCCTGATTCTTTATCCTTTTTAGAAATTAGGTCAGAAGGCTAATGATAGTTCTAGAGGTACTCAAGTACTAGCCAAGTTCCAGACCTGACCAGCTTTAGCCTTAATCTACCGCGAAGGTTTCTAAGGCCCATAGAAACTATCTTAGGGTTCGTTGAACCCAGCGGTTAAGGTACTCGTGCTTGTAACATGGCTAGTCCAGAGTCAGTTTGCAGTATGCTTTTGTAAGAGAGAGAGATAGAAGAATTTTTGCATTCTTGGAGAGTTTTCTCTCTATTTTTCTCTTCTTTATTTCTAGCTTTGGATTGTCTCAAAAACACAGTCTGTATCGGATTCCTTGTTCCCATCATCAATCCTCGTAGGGTCCCTTGTGATGTAAGCATGTTTATATCACACAAACCGTCTATTTTTGCGTGTTCTTAGGCATATAGTTTCATTATACATTATAAATATTGCATTAAATTCATCATCATGAATTTAGGATAGATTATATAAAATTTAGGTTAATTACCCCTTTTTATGGTCATGTGATAGGGCAACATTTAATCGAGGCTTCGGATTGAAGATCCAACCATACGGATCTGATTAGGGAGACAATTGAAGTTCAACGACCTCAAGATCACCCCTATCAACTTCCATAGCATCAGATGTAGTCCGAGAAAGATCAGAGGTCAAGGGGCCAAGATGGTGTAAATCCATACATCATATGACAAATTCAACCGAACGGATGGGTTTAGATCGACAATCACAGCCCAACGACGTGAAAATTGGTCCAATCAAACATTCGTGGCACCATCTACAAGACACCAAAGATGGATGGCCAAGATGGCACCACGTGGCGCCATCTCAATTGTCCACACCAACCAAAGGTGCCTGCTCCCTCTCTCTCCTCAACCGTGCAATCAGATCTGGGCCATTGGATCTTGATCCAACGGCCATGGATGCTCGTGCGTTAATTCATAAACACGAACAAATGTCAGCCGTAGCATAGCAGCTAGGTGCTTCACAAGTGAGAGGATGCGAGATTGAGCCTCACCCCACCTCAAATCGCGCGAGCGAGTAGGTGAAGCTCAAATTGGGTTGTTAGATCTTGATCATGCAGTGGAAGATGCGGCTACGTGGCATGCGGGATTAGCGTGGATCACGCACATGCTTGATGATGCGTGATTGGATGCATAATCACACATGCACGCGCCCAACAGATGAAGGCTCTTGCGACTTTTAACCCATCTGATCTTGCGATCGGATGGCTGATATTGCGAGATCATTGCTATGTGTTGAGCACGTGTGAAGGTGAGGAGGCAGCGGGTGCATGCACACTAGGCCCATGTTTGGGGTCTTTAGTGATGCTTAAATCCATCACTAAAAACCCTAAATTAATGTTTTTAAGCATGAAATGACCAAATTGGCCTCAATCCCTACAACTATAAAAGGAGACGCCTACCACTCGAATTTCTTATACCTTCCTCTCTTCTCTTACCCCCTCCAAAGCTCTAGGAGCTTGTCTCAAACCTGGGATGCTCCTTTAGAGTTAAAAATACAATTTTTCCACCTCATCCCCTTCGTGGAGCATCTTGTGGTTGTCTTCGCATCGTCGTCCGTGAAGCGGATCCCGTTGCAACATCACCTTGCCTTGTTCTCCGTCGTCTGTCATTGTTCTCCTTCGTCCCACATCTCACCACCTTTGTCCGGGTGCTCCATTAATGTAGCTCGTCCTCCAAAAGCGGCTGTGGAGGAGGATAACTTCTCTCCATCTTCCTTTTATTGCTTTCTATAGTAGATTTACCACTTTCTAGTTGTAAGATTTCCCGCTTTCTACTGTAGTGGTTAGTTGTAATAGACATCATTCTGTGATTATGAATTCTATGTTTATTCTATCCCTATTTTGTCTTTATTTGTAATATTCTCTCTCTCTTCTATTCATTATTCTTTAAGTAGATGGATAGTTTAGATTCAATTCGACCAGCTAATCAGCTTCATGACAAATAAAATAAGCATGATTTTTAATCAAACTTCCACCTCCCTTTATTCGACCTGAAATTCCTTTTGAGTTTCGGTTAAATTTATCTATTGACGGTTTTTCTCACAAATCGCACTACAACAATGAGTTTTCCAAACTCAAACCTATTTGCGACGATCTTTCTCCTATCCAACATTTTGGCGCTATTGGATTTTTCACATTTTCCAACTTACATATCATTTACCTCACTTCTCTGCTTTCTTATTATAATTGCAGGTTCTCTCACAAGGCGAGCAAAAGCCGTAGATTAGAGTAAAGTACTGTTGAAGGGTCTGTAAGTTTAACCCCACCTCCCACCTACTAGATTTCATTCCATCATTTAATAACATAAACCCTAATTAACCTAGAAGCCTGCATAAACTCTAAGGGTAGTTTGGATTATTTGTTTGTCACCTCCACCAGCCTCACCCTCTGCATATAAAGAAAAATTTTTAAAAAATCTCATAGAGGTACGCAACCTCTTCTGATTCTTCATACTCAATTGCTAACTCGATCTTTGGGACCAGTACACCCATGAACACATAATTGAGTAGAAATCAGATTAGGTAATCACTTGTGTGCCTAATTAAGTGGTGCATCAAGTTGTTTATGCCGCACCAGTTCAACTAAAAATAACTCATCAAGTAGTTGCTAACTTTTAGGAATTTGCCAGGCACTCCACATTCTTTCAAGCTTTAAAGGAAAATGTCTTCACCTGTGCTTTCAAAACCTGGTGTGCCAACTGAACTTGATTGAATATAACCAAAGTTGAATCCTAAAATCTACTAAACAAGATTTAAACCCTAAAATTCCAACAACCAAAAGTAATCTTGCTTGAAAATCATTGGTTGTGCACGCACACACATATCAATCAATCATTAAGGGCACAACCCAGATAAAGGGCCCATCACATTCCAAAGCACATTCAAACCTAACCCTAATTAAAATAGAGTAGATGTTGGCCTTAAGGATTGGATTCTCTCTTCGAAGCACAGATCGAGATTATTTTTTATTAGTCTATTTCTACCGTTCAATCTGATGGACTAGTTAGGGGAGCAAAATCAAACGATCGCAGATGGGGGGTACACTAGGAACCGAAGGCGTAAGCCAAAGGAAGAACCTTCTCCCCAACCCTTCCCTCTAACTGGTTGGATTGACTGGAAAGAAGTAGATCACATCATTTCTTTATCTCAAGATGGGTTCTGGGAGTCTGTAGGCTTTAGGCTAGCCCACTTAAGGACATGTTTGATTGTTTGTACTACAAGGCACCTTTCTTCCTCTCGTTTGTCATGGATCCTTTCTTCCTCTCATTTGTCATGATTATTATTCCAACCAAACTTATTCTCATCCATCTTCTAGTTGGGATAATCCTGATTGGGGATACAGTTCCAGACCTCCATGTTCAGGGTCTAATCCTAGACACCATGATCTTGATCGTTATCCTTCTTTGAGCTACATTGATTACAGATCACCGCCCTCATTTGGACAACATATATATGATCAACAATCAAGAAGGATATGTTGATCCTTACCCTTCCCCAGATTAAATTGCATATAGGTTATCACCTCCTTATGGACAACTCGAAATGACCTATTATCAGGGAAGGTATCAAGAACCTCAATTTGTTGACTCCCTGCACTGAACCCAAACTAGCCCAACCCTGAACCAAGCCATTTGGTTCAGGTTAACCAGGTTCAAGATAAGCTGTTGGCTAACTTAAGGAATACCATTCAATCTCTAGAAGCTCAGCCAACACCTTGCCCTAAAGAATTGGTGCCTCTGATTGAAATGATTGACGATCTTAACAAGTATTTGATGGATTGGCTCCAGGTTGTTAAGGATAAAGGCCCAAGTGAGTTTTTACTTGGGAATTTATCAAAATTGAGGATGAGATTTGTGATTGATCTAGTCCAATCTTGGGAGGATTCCCAGGATGAAACCCTAATAGGAGAGCCGATGTCAGAACCCGCTCAGGCACCTGTTGGGGGACACATTTTATGAGACCAGGATTAACCAGGTTGTTTTGGAGCAATAAAATAAGGATGAATTGATTTCCTCACTTGAGATTCCTGGGTTCAGGTACGAGGAAACGTATATCTCCATGGAACAGAAAGTGATTGATGATTTTGAGACATACATTAATGTGGATTTAGAATTCTTTGATTCTAAAGGTGAAGAATCATTATGCGAAGTCTCACATGAGTTTACAGAACATGATTTCAGTGAGACGACTGGGCCTGAGGAATTCGATGAATCATTTGATGGCCCTAAAATTGAGGAATTTGATCCTGTTGGGGCTTGCATGGCGGATTCAGATCCTCATTTCATAGAGGATTCAATTCATAGCCCTAATCCTTAATTACATGCCTTTGTGCTTACTCATGATTTTGATTTTGAGATCACTAGACCCAAGTCAATTTTGATTCAGCCATCAATCTGGGACTTGGAAATTTTAAATGAATTGGGGTGATTAACATGCAAGAGGTTCCGAAATATGAAATCTTAACTGTGGAGGATAGGAATTTGGAAATGAAGCTTTGGGAAGCCAATTCCAGAGGAAGCAAAAGATTGAGTCTAGGGTTTCGATTTGTCTGAAACTACCAACCTTCTTCCAGGACCCTTATGACATCTTTGATTCAGAGGATGTCCAACCCAAGTGCACATTCACTGATTATCTATTTGAACTTAATTTCTTTGTAATCTGACTTTTTGGTCTTGGGTTGCATCCTAACAAATCGCAGGCCCAACCTCGCTTGCATGCTGATCTTAGGTTTTGGATATTTTTTATCCAAAACCTTAGATATACTCGACCATGGGGCATGGGTCTGTATCACAATCTGGTCCACATCTATGGACATCTTCTCCTAACAGGTCCAAAGCTAAATTTTCTTATTCTGATTTTGACCTACACTTGTGAATTCTTTGTTTCTTCTTCTTTGTATAGTGTGCCTAGCTGAAGGCACTAAATTCAGCACATATACAATTTGTTTTATTTTAGAGCTGACCGGATAGTCATGCAATTCAGGTACTTTCTTCTTTACTCCACTCTTTATCATGTCTTTTTAATACAATAAGGACATTGCATTAGATAGGCATGGGGGGGTGGATATTCATCTTTGAATTATTTACTTAGCTTCGTAGATTCTTTTTATTTTATTTTTATTTATTAAAAAAAATTATGGCATTAGGAAAAGAGAACTTAGGCTTTAGAAAATTTTCAATCTTAGAGAATGAAAATGTATGACTTGAACACTTAGACCCTTCAGACCTTCGGGCTCAATCAGCTCAGGTGTCCACTAAAATGTGGATTTGTTTCTCGAGTCCTCGCCAGTCCAAATATATTTCTAATTTGATTAAATAAGTTGGGGTGATAACTACATGGCTTATCAACCCGCTCTCTGATTTGAGGGAACTTTAAGTCTAAGCATCTACACACTTTTCACACTGACTCGTTGTTCAGTAATTTTTATGAAAATTGGGTAGCTAATGAACCTTTTAGGGTGGTATGGCTAGCAAGTTATCATGGGTAATAGCCCATTGGTAGGTTGACCAGAGCCCAGTCACATGACCATTCTTTTCCTACTGCCTTTAGGTAAATCTTAGATCAGGGAAGTCACCTACTTAAAGAAAGAGAAGAGAGATGAAAAATATCCAAAAAGAAAAGAAAAAAAAAGAAATTAGCTACACTTCACCGCACGAGTATGGCTGGCAAGTTATCATGGGTAACAACCCATTTGTAGGTTGTCCAGATCCCAGCTCAGGAAATGCACGTATAATTCCAAAACACTTAGGAAGAAGCGGAGAATTAGAATAAGCTGGGGAGATATACACTGGGTTTGCCCTTGTGTTGACCCCATAAAAATAAAAGTAAGGTGAAAGCAACCGGTCGAATAGATACACCTTTAGGTAGAATTCCTTTTCAAGGTCACCTAGGGGCATAGAAACCCAAAGTCCATTCTAATTGCCAATCAATGAGTCTAGCACTTCACACAAAAAGATGCTTAGAACTTAGAGCTCTCATCGAGTCTTGGGTGGGTTGAGTGGCCGTAGAAAGCTACTCAAAAACCCTAAACTCAAAAATCCAAAAAAAATTAGTAAAGAAGAAAAAGAAAAAAGATCCTTCTTTGAATAAGGCGAGGGCTTGAGGAGGTCTACATTTTGGCAGACACCTGGGCATTATTGTGTCTCTGTAGTTTAGGTCTTAGTTGAAATCTCTAAGTGTTCAAAAATAACTATTGGCCAAGAAATCCAACCCAATTCTCTTATAAATAGCATGTAGTTTTGCTAGGGACTAGCAAAAGATAGGCATGGGGGTGTGATGTAAACATGTTTATATCACATAAACAGTCTATTTTTGCACATTCTTAGGCATATAGTTGCATTATACATTATAAATATTACATAACATGCATCATCATGCATTTAGGATAGATTATATAAAATTTAGGTTAATTTCTCCTTTTTAGGGTTAGGCGAGAGGGATACAATTAATCGGGGCCTCGGATTGATGATCCAACCGTATGGATCTAATCAGGGGAACTATTGGAGTTCAACGACTTTAAGATCGCCTCGATCGGACTTCTGTAGCATCAGATGCAGTCCGAGAAAGATTAGAGGTCAAGGGAACAAGATGGTGTAAATTTGTACAATATATGACAAATTCGACCGCACAGATGGGTTCGAATTGATGATTGTAGCCCAACGACGCAAAAAATCGGTCCAATCCGACATCCATGGCGCCATATACAAGACACAAAAGATGGACGGCCAAGATGGTCCCATGTGGCGCCATCTCAGCCGCCCACACTAGCCAAAGGTGCCCGCTCCCTCTCTCTCCTAAACCGTGTGATCAGATCTGGGCTATTAGATTTTAATCCAATGGCCATGGATGCTCGTGCCTTAATTCATAAATGCAACCAAGTGGCAGCCGTAGCACAGTGGCTGGGCACTTCACAAGTGAGAGGAGAATGCAAGATTGAGCCCTACCCCACCTCAAATCACCCAAGTGAGCGGGCGCAACTTAAATTGGGTCATCAGATCTTGATCATGCGATGAGAGATGCAGCTACGTGGCATGCGGGATGAGAGTGGATCACGCATGCATGCGATGACACGTAATTGCACGCACGCGCTCGCGTAACAGATGAAGGCTCTCGTGGCTTTTAAGTCATTCGATCTCGCAATCGGACAACTGAGATCGTGAGATCGTGGCTATGCATTGAGCGCATGTGAAGGTGAGGAGGCGGTGGGTGCATGCACACTAAGCCCACATTTGGGGTTTTTAATGACGCTTAAATCCGTCACTAAAGATCCTGAATTAATGTTTTTAAGCATGAAATGACCAAATTGCCCTCAATCCCTACAACTATAAAAGGAGACCCCTACCACTTGAATTTCTCATCCCTTCCTCTCTTCTCTCACCCCCTCCAAAGCTCTAAGAGCTTGTCCCAAACCCGAGATGCTCCTTTAGAGTTAAAAATACTATTTTTCCACCTTCTCATCGCCTTTGTGGAACATCCCACGATTGTCTTCTCATCGTTGTTTGGGAAGAGAATCTCGTTGCAAGGTCGCCCTGACCCGTTCTCTGTTGTCTGTTGTCGTTCTCCTTCATCCCACATCTCACCACCTTCGTCTTGGCACTCCATCAACACAACTTGTCCTCCAAGCAGCCATCGAGGAGGATAACTTCTCTCCACTTCTTTTACTACTTTTTAGAGTTGATTTACCACTTTCTAGTTGTAAGATTTCCCACTTTCTACTGTAGTAGTTAGTTGTAATAGACATCATTCTATGATTATGAAATCCATGTTTATTCTATCTCTATTTTATCTTTATTTGTAATATTCTATTTCTCTCTCTCTTCTATTCATTATTCTTTAAGTAGATGGCTAGTTTAGATTCAATTCAACTAGCTAATCTACTTCGTGACAAAAAAAACAAACGCAATTTTTAATCAAACGTCCGCCTCCCTGTGTTCGACCCAGAATTCCTTTCGAGTTTCGATTAAATTTATCTATTGACAGTTTTTCTCGCAAATCGCACTACAACGACGAGTTTTCAAAACTCAAACCGTTCTTCGCTCCAATACCTAGCAATCAATGCTTCAAGATAGCACCACCCATTGCAACCACTAGAACCCTGGATTTCTACACTTCAAGATAGTGCCACCCATGGCGTTCTGCAGTTAAATTCAGGCCCTAGCGATTGATATTTCGAGATAATCCTGCCCATGGCACTTGAATCAGCACAAGGTGCTTACATACCCCCAGTAGGATATTTAGATATCCTAGGAGACAAGCACCTAGAAGATGGTATGTTATTGGGCATCTTCAAGGGGAATTTCCCACCTCTCCACATTGGGAGCTCATCCAAATCAACTTGTGTTTATATGATACTCCTAATCTAGGCAGCTTTTTTAGGATAGAATAAATGCTTTTGAGTGATTAAGTGCATTGAACCAGACTGTGTGTGGATTAGGGTGCTTAAGTTACCGAGTCCTGTAAACCAAAGGTCAGTTAACGAGGCCGAATAAATCCTAAGCTTTAGACCTAATATATAAGCTTCGCATTTTCCTCAACCTCTTGAGGATTATCCTGATCTTAATGGATACTTGATTTTTAAGCTTAAAATAAGCCCAAGAGGCCTAAGATCAGCACTCGTACTAATCTCTTTGTCTCTCTGTCATTTTAGGACTTAATTTTCTTTTCTTTTGATTTGGTCTAAAACTTAAGTAGATTTCATAATCATTTACTAATGACTCACTTTTGTTTCAAATTATAGCTCCTTTTTGACATTTAAATCACCTCCTATTTTCCTCCTCAAGAATGATATGCAATTTAAGCTCACAAAATTTCCTCCCCTTTCTCCATTTTTAATTTTTTTTCAATTTTTTTATTTTTTTGGTTTTTTGAATATGAGTAATTTTTTTGTAAGTACCCTTTAGAAACTTTAATTTTTATGTATTTGCACTTTAACACCTACCCATGCCTAAGTTTTGCAATGTCCTCATTGTAAACCAGAGGGTATAGAATCAGCTTGGTTCATGGGTTAGAACAGGGTAAAAAGGTTGGGTGAATGGGTTGGGATGACTGTTGCGGATGATTTCAAGCTCTGGTACGTATACCAAAGGTGGAGTCTGCTGTTCTAAAACTAAACTTAGAAAGCAGTAGACATGAAGCTCAAAAGGATAATCAGAAGGGCCTCAGGTTTTTGGAATGACGGGTTGTCTCCTGTTAAGTGCTAAATTCAATGCCTTCAGTCGAGAATAAGGTGGTCATGGAGGAGTGGTACAATTAGAAGAATTTTATAGAACAAGCACCTTGATCAATAGCTTGGTTGGTCTAACCAGGTGCTTGTTCAGATCAACAGGCTAATGATGCAGCCCAAACCCAATTAATCTGGTGGATTGATGGATGTGAATCAGTAGATGTGGTGCCCACCAGTTGCTTTGAAGTTCAAACGGATGTGGCAGTAAGAATCTCGAGTTGGGCTGATTCTAATCAGCCTAGTCAGAGTAGGGATCCTCAAAAGAGAATTGATCTATGGAGGATGTGAGATCCCTACAAAAGTGATCAGAAAAGGATGGGATGTGATTTGCATTCTAATCGACGTCCGAATCCTGATCAAAAGATGGAGAAGAATCATATGTGACCGGATCTTCAAGAGGAGAATCAGAGTAGAAATTGATTCCGATGGTGGGTCGGGGCTGGGTTCAGATCTGAGAAGGTTTTGTATGTGCTATAGAAGAGGTGGTCTCTTTCAAATCATTGACCTCAGTGTTAGAATCAAAGGACAGGTCGTGGTCACTGAGGTCGTAAATAGGTTTGAAGTCAATAGGAAACAACAGTTCTCCGAAATTAGAGTAGGATTCAAAATCATCAGAGAATTTGTGAGAATAAGTTTCTGAATCTGATTCTGCATCGAGAGTTCCACCATAGAGAGAATCAAGATGTGTAGAATCAGCAACCTGACTTGGATCTAACCTATTTCATATTCCAAGATTAAAAAGGTGTCCTGATTAGGCATAGGCTCGAGTTCTTGGCTCTTAGGGTCGGCCCACTTGATTCCCAACTCTTCCAACTCTTCGATTTCTGTATCATAGATTGGCATGATTTTTGAAAGATCAATTTGTGTCTCTAAGGAGGTTGGAGATGTGTATTCATCAAATACAGGTCCAGAATCATAATTCAAATTCAAAATCTAACTTTCATCATTTTGGGCCTCATGATTATCCCAAATAGGCTCAAATCCAGATTCTAGGTTAAAGGTAAGGGTTGGATCACTAGAATCTAGGTTAGGCTCTATTGGGATGTTAGTCATTCTCAAGAATCACCTTAATAGGATAAGGCTCAGGATTTACATTCTCAAGAAGTCTTATTTTAAGCTCATCATCATCATAGGTGTCAGGAAAATCTAAGTTCGATGGACCAGCTTCCTGGTTTCCTAGGCCCAGTTCAGAATTGAGAACACCTACAATTGGATCCTCCCAACCCTCATCAAGATCAGGTATGTCAATTGTTATGAAGTTTGAATCTGAATTCATTTGGGTTGGGGGTCCATAACAACTATGATCATCAAACCTAGGATTTGGGAAATTACGTAGATCACTGGAATTTCTCCAAGATGTCTTATTAATTTCTGCTGGGTATTTTTGATCAATGGATCAATATAACCTTTTCAGCAATTCTCCCCATTTTTCCAAAAAATTCTGGAGTTCTTCCGGAACTTAAGGGTTTAACCAATATTGCAGATAATCATTGTTGTGTAATTTCACCAATTCAATGTGTTCTACTAAGAGATCATCCTGGGTTGAACCCTGGTTCAGTCGTATCCATAACATCTCTATACGGTTCAAAATGTGGTCCATTGATTTCTTGAATTTATCCTTAATGTCCCTATTAAATATTTCTCGTGGTTTCTATAAGCATTCTCAATCATCTTTTCTTTCATGCTCAATTGGGACTTAGGTTTCCTAAACAAACTTCCTAGATTGCTAGGTTGCATTTTTGAATCTGATGGTGGAATCAAGATGTAGAATCAAACTCAGGATCAGCTTGGAACTTGATTAGATCTGAAAGAAATTTCCAAGAAGATCTAATGAGGTCTCTTAGGTTAAAAACCTAATGACCTTCCTTGGTATGTGCTCTATAGAAAAGATGAGGGATTGGAAGTTATTTGGACCTAATCGAGGCACCAAAAGATTTTTGGATGACTAAGGCTGTTTCGAGGTGGATGATACCTCTGAATTATAAATTCGCACACCCAAGAAATACCTAGGCAGCCAGGAAGGGGGAGCCTCACAAAGACCCTACAAGATAGAGCATCCCCACGGGTTACAGGGCTTCCCCCATCTAACCTTCCTTGTCACTGCGATTCCAAGTAGATCGGAATGTACAAACTTAAGACCTTAAGTCTACCAATTTTAGCCTAATTAGTGCCTTGAATTTCACTTGATTAGAAGTTGATTTGACTTGTGACCCAATTTGGAGGTTCGTTGGCCAACAAAGTAGACCAACTTCACCTGACCAACCCTAAAGATGGTAAAATGAAATTTAGGTCAAGACCCAGAAATCACCCTAAATGACTCTCAGGTTATTAGGTCCATGAAACGTCGGTTTTGTATTTGTTATAACGTTGTAGTAAGGCCGGTTATTGCCAACATTTCAAATATAAATTTTTTACTCGGAAAATGAAAGAGTTCCCGAGGTCGAACTCAGGGAGCAAGTCGTATTCTAGAGATATACATGTTTCTTTTACAAAATAAAGAGAGAGGGAAAGAATTTGTTGTGATGTTCTTCTTTCTTTCTCTTTCTTCAGATCTCCTTCTTCTTCTTCCTTGGTTTCTGCTACGGTGATAATCTTCTTCCGCAATGGTGATGCTCTTCTTCTTCTTCCTGCTGTTCCTGCGTTGGTGATGTTTTTCTTTCTTCAGAGCTCCTTGTTCTTCTTCTTCTTTGGTTTTCTGCCTTGACCTCTCTTCTTCTTCTTCTGCAATCGTGGTGATGCTCTTCTTCTTCTTCTTCTGCAATCGTGGTGACCTCTTTTTTTTTATGGCTGCAGAGCTTCTGCCTTCAGCTACTAAGTCTTCCTTCCTTCTTCAGCCTGCCTTCTGTGTTGCTCTGGCTGCTGACTTTCCGTCGTCTGACCCGGTGCTTCGACGACTTAACTGAGCAGTTGCTACAGTGCAGCTCCTTCTTCTTCGCCTGCACTTCTTCCGCGGGTCTTCTTCTTCTTCTTTGGCCTGCACACTTCAGAGTTTTTCGTCAAGAGGCAAAACCTACTCTACCCTCCCCCCCCCGCGTCTCTCTCTCTCTGAAACCACTCTTGGGAAAGCTCTCCCAGAGCTACCGGGTAATCGGGTTCGGGTCAGGCCCGGGTCCAGGCCCACCGGCGTGCGTGGTGGGCGAGGAGTGCAGGTCGGTTTAATCGGGTCGGGCCAGGTCCGCGGAGCGTGGTCACGGACGAGGCCAGGTCGAGTGAGAGGGACCTCACCCCGTGGTCAGGAGGCAGACAGCATAAGGCACTTTTTGCCTTTATGCGTCCGCGCGCCTCCGAGAAGTTCCGATGTGGGACTAAATGTCCCACCCCAATTGAGCGCCCGTCGCGGAGGGAGCAGTGGGCGATCGTGGCTTCACGCGCTGCTTTCGCCCCATCTGCGAGCCTGGGACGTTTCGCGGAGACTCCCTGCGCAACCTGGGAGTCGAACCTGGGCGAAGGCGTGCCTGCACCTGCAGGTGAAGGAGCTCTGCCTGCTCAGTAATGGCGACGGCGGGCGAGTCACCTGGTCACAGAAGAACGGCCTCTCGGCCAAATCAGACAGGCGGGGAACCTTCGCCGTGGCACGACGAAGGTGGTCAGGGGGTCTGCAGGGGGCGTGATGGAGCCAACAGGTCGTCCTAGGTCAAACTGTGAGCGAAGAAGTGGGTGTGTTCGGTGGATTTGCAGAGGGTGTTTGGTGGGAAGTGGAGGGGCGGAAGAGGATCAGGGTGAGGAGGCGGATGTTCTGCGGTGGTCGGCGAGCCGTGTGGGTCGCTGAGGTGATGGGCGCGGCTCGCCGGAGGGTGGTCGGAGGCGGAGAGGGTGAGGGTGAACAGGAAGCCGCCGAGGGTTTAATTGACTAAATTGAAAGCGGGGAAAGAAAGAGGAGAAGAAGGGGAGTAGGTCTAACTTACTTGCAGGGACGAAGGGGGAGGAACAGGGCGACAGTCGTATCGACTGTCGCCGGAGAAGACGATGCTCAGGGAGAGGGGCGGCGGCGAGCAGAGAGCCGGAGAGGCGCCAGCTGGGTGCGGCGTGGCGCGGGAAGAGCAGGGGAGGAAGTCTCTGCTGCTGGTATTGCGGCAGAGCGAAGAGGTGGAGGGGGAGGAAGCCGCCGGAGCTGGTGAGCGTCTGCCGGAGGAAGAAGAGAAGAAAGCTGGGGGTTTTCTCCGTCAGATCCAGGCTGCCCTGGTCGGTGGAGCAGCGGGGGGTATTTATAGGGATGAAACAGGGAGGAAGGCGGAGGGAGACGACGTGTCTCCCTCGCCGGAGAATGGTCGGAACACGAACCCATACCGTCCGTGCGTTCGCACGGCCGGTATGGGGGGCTACAATGGCCAGGGGGTGCTCCTGCGACGGCTGACGACGTAGGGCACCCCCGGTTTACTTGCCAGGTCCCCTACCTCACCCTGCGCGGCGCCATGCTCCGCGCAAGGTCGCCGGAGCATGGTGCTGGCAGGGTTTTGCAGGAGGGACCTGATTGCAAAGAACGAAGGAGAGTTAGGGGCTAAAATGCGAGGGTTCAAAAGTTGAGGGCCAAAGAGTAAATATATGAGGACCAAAGTGTAAAGTCGGTCAAGGAGGTTTCTTCTTAGGCTCAAGTTTTTATACATGACTAATTAGGACCTAAGGAATCTGATGGTGAATTTCATTTTCATATTAAACCTTGTTTGACCGGTCAATTTGCGTAAAGACCCAAATTAAGTTATTAATTGGGCATGGTTCTCAATGTAGGTCAAAATGGGTTCTAAAGGCCAAATTGAAGGTTCTAAACCCTAGAGATTATTTTTCTATGAATTTTAGAGGGTTTATTCTATTTTTACTTTGCCTCGAACCTTGTGAATTGAAGTGGGTTGTTTTAGGGTTACAGATTATCATTTGGTTCCTTGGAAGTGCTGTAGCCCTTGCTAGATCATCTCATCCCACTTTTATTCTCATTAAGCTGTTTTGACCTGTGTTTGGGCCCAGAATTACCCTGTATGCAGATTATACTGGTAAAATTGCACTTTTACCCCTTATGACTGGTTTTCTTCTCAAACTCAGAATTCTCTGAGTTAAGCCTTTCCTTGAGATATGTAGGAGCTTTTATCCTTTGTATTGGGTCAAAATGAGCTAGTTATGGCTCATGATGAGGTTCTCATCAGTCCACAATTTTAAGGTTCAAGTGAAATTAGAGCCTGATTTTTAAGGTTCTACTTGATTAGATCTTTTCAATGAAAGGCTTGGGTAGCATACAAATGCAGGTGGGTTAATTCTCTTTAATGCAGGAAAATGTGTACTAACACTTTAAACCCTAATGTTGAAACCCAAATTGGCTCTATTTCAAGTCCAATTAAATCTCAAATTATTCTCCTTGGACTTCAAACAAGAAGTGCGTAGTACAAGGAAGATTAGAAATTACGCACAATCCCTAGTAGGTATAGGAAATCAAGGTAGGGATTTCTAAATAGAATCGCCCTAAGCTTCAATCAGATATGAAATTTTCATAAATCAGGAAAACTTGCCTTTTAAATGATGATTTACTAAGAAAATAAGGTAGGTAGTTCCTAATTGATTTTGTTTCCTTTTCTCTTTTCTAAGGATTAGGAGATTAGGGAAGAAGAGAGATTACCTGCCCTGGAGTGGTTGTTTTGTGCGGAAGATCACCTTGTGATGTACCTCACAAAATCACAAGAAATCAAATAGGGCAAGTTAGTGCTCAAATATAATCAATTAAAATAAGGATTAGCAGTGAATTGCACATTACTCCCCGAAAACGGCGCCAAAATGTTGAACAAGGTGAAATCGATGTTTTAAAATTATTGTGTTGTAGTATAGTCAAAATCGCTTGTCAACAAATAAAATTTATAACTCGAATATCTAGAAATGAAGTCCGAGGTCAAACATAGGGAGCAAATATGGAATTCACGCGGTAATCTTTTATTAAAATATAAATAAGCACAGGAAATAAGCCCAGAATAATGATATTCAATAAATGACAATCTGTCACATTAGATATTTAATGAATAACATAAGTATTTCAAGACTTAAGGAGGCCGAAAAGATATCTAAGACAAAATAATAGTGATTTAGATTACCAATTATTAGTCTAAGCACATATATATCAACTACTCAATCATGTTAAATGAATGAACAGTGATCAGATGATTTAAATCTCACCTGCTACAGTACTTAGAGAGCCTTCTTCTTTGCTGTTCTTCTTCATAGCTTCTTCTGCCTTTCCTCTTCAGCTTCAAAAGGGCACGACCCCTTCTTCTTTTCTTTCCTTTCCTCTGCAAGGCTTCTCTTTTCTTCTTCCTTGGCTCTTCTTTCCTTCGTAGTGACTAAGTGTCACACAGCTGCACCAAGGAGCAAAACCCTCCCTGCCCTACTCTCTCTTTCTTTCCTTTCCTCCTCTCCTCTTCTCTCAAATAGCCAGCTAATTGGATATTTGAATTTGCGTAATCGGGTCTAGGGCTACATGTGTGGGGTCATAGTCGAGGAGTGAGGCTAGTCGAGTTGGGTATGCATGGGTGTGTAGGTGTGCGAGGACCTCACCCCCAAATGTTCTGAGGTGAAAATCCCGTAGCACAAATTCAATTTATGTACTGCCATTGCCTTCTATGTTTCCGAGGTGGGACTAATCCCACGCCTCTTTCTCATGCACTGCTGTAGTTGTGATGTGTTGCCAATTAGATGAGTTGCAAAGGACTGAAGCCTTCGATAGGGTGCCTGGGAAGACACCTGAAGCGAATACGCATGTCTTGGAGCTAAGACCTAGGCCTTGTGTGGCCTAGAACACAAAGAACGGGGCGGGGACGATGGCAACAATGGTGGAGACCGATGAGGAACCTGAAACACAAACACAGGCTTGAAAACCCTCATTAAATGGTTCAATAGTGTCACCGGAGGACGTGGAAGATAATGGCAGTGTCCGTGGGGTGTGGGAGTGCGTGGAGTGGTCGGATGGAGGCAGAGATGGCGCGTAGATGATGGGTTGGTCGACAAGGGGTTTGAGTGGTCGAGAGGATGAAATAGGAGAGGGGTTGTGTGCAGGTGGATGAGGCAGAGCTCGTGAGGGTGTTGGAAAATTATTTGGTGGGTTGTGGAAGTGGGGCGGACTCGCTGGAGGGGTGGCCAGAGGTGAGAACGAAGGTGGTGTGCAGATGCGTCAAGGGGTGTTTTTTGGGTTTTGGATAGAGGGATTTAACCTAGGATAGTAGGGGTAGGATCCGTGCCAGTTTTGGTAGGTTGGCGACAGAGAAGATGAATTCTCCGAAGGGGATGACGGCGAGGAAAGGGAGAGGACGGCCCTCGCTTTGACGGGCGTGGCGCAAAGGAAGATGAGGAAAAGGATGGGTAGGACAATTTGGCCATTGGCTGCCCCTAGGAAGATGAGGAAAGAGGACCACCGAAGCTTTGTCAGAGAGGGGTCAGAGGTAGGGTTAAGAAGAGGTTTTTGGCCCCAAACCTTGCTAAGGAGGTAAGGATGTCAAAGCGAAGCCTATATAGTGCTCAGGACCTACTGCAAATAAGGGAGGAAGCTCGACAAGCTTCGAAATTTTAGGGGAAGAAATCCCTAAAATTTCAAAGGTTTGCAATAGCTTTTTGCTTTGATTCCAAGTCCAAGAAGTTGCTTAGATGATTGGGAATCATCTGAGGAGCACTCCTTCCAATTTTGAGGGTGATTGATTGAAGGATTAGAGAGCTTTCCTTAATTGAAGGTCATCTGCTCAGTGGGTTTAGTACTTGGCTTGAAGGAAGGCAGTAAGGACCATTTGGTGAAGAAGGAAAAAAAAGTAGGGGACCTTATGAAAATATTTCGAAAGTTAAGGGCATAAATGAGAGAGAAAGAGTTAGACTGGACAAAAATGCAAACTAGGTCAAGAAGATCTCTGATTGAGCCTAAATTTTGTTACAAACATAATTTGAACCCAAGAAATCTGATGGTGAAGTCGGATTTAAGTTTTGACCAAGTTTGAATAGTTAATTTTTGCAAAAATCCAAACTAAGGTAACTGTCTATCTGAGACTCTATTTTAGGTCAAAATGGGTTCCAATGGTCAAAATCAAAGGTACCAAACCCTAGGGAATATTTTTCCATGATTTTTAGAAAGTTTAGGTGAATTTCATCCTAACCAAAACCTCAATTAATTAAGAGAGTCTATTTTTAGGGTTTCAGATGTCCATTAATTCTCAAAATGCGTGAAAACCTGTTTTGTTTTGCATGAACCCACTTATTAGACATTTATGACCATTTGACTGTTAATAAACCCCTGGGAAACCTTATGATTGTTCTGCATTTAGGAAATTCTGCTAAAACTGCATATTTACCCTTATTTTCATGTTTATCTCTTAGAAAGGATGTTGAGTGAATTACGGTCTTCTTGCGGTTATGTAGGAGCATTTACTATTGATTACAACTAATTAAAGCTAGATATGGCTGATGATGATGTTGTCATCAGCAACGCATTATCAAACTTCCAAATTAAGTTCTGGACGTCTTAAACGTAAAACTTGGTCGCCCTTAAATTCTGCAATCAAACAAATGCATATAATTATTTATAATACAAGATAAACTATGTAAATCTAAATTATAATGCATGCAATTATTTAATAATCAAATGAAAATAATAGTACACTGTAAAATGTAATAACTAGCCAACTTAGGCTAAAATTTAGCCCACTAATGTGAACTCATCAAATACTCCCATGCTTAAGTTTTGCTAGTCCCTAGAAAAAATGATGGAAGTGACCAAAGATTTTTGTTAAGACACGAGACATCAAACACTTTCTAAGACGTCTGGGAGTTGGTCCAGACGTCTGGTCAGACGTTTGGATGCCTTCCCAGACGTCTGGAAATAAATTTTGACGTGCGTACGATCGCGAGTCTACGCGCATGCCACGTGCAGACTGCAACCCACCGCCCTCTTCTTTCTCTCTCTTCCCTCATCGACCTGCAGACACCTCCCTCACTCCTTAAAATACCCCTCCCCTCTCCCTCGTTCACCACCCCACCATATCCTTCTTCCTCTAGGGTGAGCACGAGAGAGAGAACGAGGGCAGCAGCTACTGCCGGGTGCATCGAGGAGAGGTGAGGTGCAGTGAGAAGAAATAAAAGGGAGAGCGTGCAAAAAACAGAGAGAGCCCGCCAGAGCAGCTCGAGGTCGGTCGGTGTGCATGTGGAGGAGCGTCGTATTGGGGAGATCTCCCTTGGTGCTGCTGCAGCTCGAGCAGCGGGCGAGCGGCTGCGTGGCGAGCTCGCGCGCAATGGGAAGAAGGCGAGGAGGTTCTGATTCTGGGAATTTTTCCCAGAATCAGATGTCTGGACCTACATCCAGACGACATGAGTGACGTCTAGAGGGATCTACAGATGTCTGAGAGGTACAAAATTTCTCCTCTACCTCCTTTTGCGGATACGGCCATGCAGGCCGTTCCGCCGAAGTACTGAGACGTGTCATGTTGAGGAGGCTTTCGTCGCACGTGCAGGTTTCGTTTCGGGAAGGCACAGGGACATGCCCTCCCACGCAATTCAGACATCTACGCACAGTACCAGACAGCGGAGAGCGTCTCCAGACTTCCGGAGAGGTGGTCGGACATCTGGAACTGGGTCCAGACAATTTAGTAGGATCCTTGGACGTCTGAGGAGCAGTGCAGAGTGAGGTATGACCTAGACCACCTTTTAAGACATCTGGAAGGTGTTCCAGACATTTGATTTGAGTTAGAATTGTCATTTTTGACCCGTTTAGGGTCCGTTCGAGGTCCGATTTCCGCATTTAAGATTTCGTTCTTCTCAGAATTAGTTCCTCTACTTGTTTAAAATACTTGTATCCTATTCTAAGTGGTTCCTTGTGATTGATCCTTGCGTTAGGACCTCATTCTGTTGCGGCTTTGGGGGTTGTGGAGGCACGTGGACCTGCCGATCACGCCCCCATTACTCCCGATTTTGCAAGTAGAGTGGCTCCTTAGTTATTTACCAACATTAATGGATCTCTGAGATGAATGATAGATCCTAGGGTATGGCATGAATCCTAGGACCTGAAAACTAGATTGAATGATATATCCTAGGGTATGGCATGAATCCTAGGACCCGAAAACTAGATTGAATGATAGATCCTAAAGTATGGCATGAATCCTAGGACCTGAAAACTAGATTGAATGATAGATCCTAGGGTGTGGCATGAATCCTAAGAACAGAAACACTGAAACGAATGTCTTGAATACCTGAATTGTAGTCTTGGATAAGTAGACAAAATAATGATAATTGCCTGTAATTAGATAACAACTGCCTATGAAATGTAGAGTACTATCGCTAGTAACTGCTACATGTAATTCCTGTTGTTGGAAACTAAATTCAAGCTGCTTGTATATAAATGGATATTAAATGTTGGAAACGTGAGCTATATGCGAATAAAACTGAAATGATGGAAACTAGTATGGCTTGGCCTGAGAAATATGAGCATGAACCCTACGGGGAATTAGAAGTAGAGCTCCTAGAAAATAAATAGAATGGAATTGGGAAAGTTGATGGTGAAGTAAGCTGGCCCTTGAGTACGGAGTACCAAGGAGAGCAACTGTCCCCCTGTTTAGTGCAGACCAGAGCTAGTCGCCTCAGGGACCTAGGGTTAGGTCTGGCCACTTTGTACCGACTTTTGGCCCTCGCGTACACAGTACCAGGTAGAGCTACTAGTGTAGGGAGAGAGCTAGCCACCCCACGGGCCCCGGGGTTCAGCTAGCCGTCCTACATCGACTTGTTAGGCCCATTAGGCAAACCAGGGTAGTCAGGCGAGGGTGCGCAGACTGTGGAGGGGCAAGACCCCTGTTTGGTTACTGTGGAGGGGCTGGACCCCATGTTACTGAGGGGGCTCTACCCTATACTGATTCCGTGCTGTGCTTTGGGCACACCCATTAACGAAAACGACTGACCGCGTGCCAATGCGGGGTAGCTACCCGTGCATTTATCGCGTGTGCCGTAGTCACCATTACATCTGTCAGTGACCTTGGGGTGGTTGAGCGAGGGTACAACCACCATGGGGGACTCTCGGCTAGGAGAGCACCACGTGCTACTTCTACATTTCGGAAAAGACTACAATCAAGATCGTTCCCACAAGGAACATTCGAGATCAAGAGAAAGATATGAGAAATAATTCAAGAAAGAGTAAATAGAGAAATAAAGAAAGAAATTAAAAACAACAGCTACTTGTCCACCTGTACTGTTTTCTTAGCTAGCTGGTTGCCACTCTACTGAACGTTTCGTTGACGTGTCATAATTGTCACCTTTTTCAGGACCAGGTGTTGAGCAGCCAGAGCCTGCGACTGCGGAGGGTACTGGGCCTTATAGAGCCCAGTAGTTGTACTTCTGTTGTACCATTTTTCTGTAGTAGTGAGTATTTCTATTTCACCTTGTACTCTTTTATTGTAAACTTCATATTTCTGTACCTGTTCTTAATTCTCTAATGTTGTGGTGGTATGTACTGTAGTAGTTCTTTTCTTTACTGCTGTACTTTTGTTACTGCTAGTTACTTGCATGGTGAATGTGGTTTATTTTACTGCTTTTGGGTTACTTTCTCATTGGACGACTGGGTCTTGGGATCAGTCAAGTCGGTCTGATTCTAATATCCTGTAGGGATTCGGGAATCGGGTCGTAACAATTTTTGCTTTTCTTATTCCAAAAATTTAGAGATCTAGACAAATGTGAAAATGAAGTGATAGTAACCTAGGTAGCAGATCCAAGTGAAAAACCAACTTACATTTAAAGTTCGTACTTAACCCTTAGTAAAAATTCTATTAGGATTAGTAACTTCTTCCATCAAGGATAAAGCAGAAAATCAATTGTGATTTAACCCTGATTTTTTGACTTAGGTAGAAGATTCTAAGTCAAATGGATTCATTTTGGTGGCTCATACTCATCTGATGCTACATGTAGTTTAGTACTATAGACTCTAGGTCTCTAAACTATCAAACAAGTCAACCCAGATAGAGGATAAAAATTGTGCTCTCTTAGAGTTCCTTTGCACTCACTCTTTTTCCTTCTTTCCTTCTTGAGATCACAAATCTCACCAGAGTTTGTAAATGTACTCAGTGTTTGGTGGCCTCACATGACATTCACACTTCAATTAGAGTCCTAATACCCTATAACTAAGTCAGAATTTTTCAGCTAGTATTCGGGTGATCAGAAATACTGAAAAAGTAGGTATGGGTCATATTTGGTGGATCGCAATGGGTGTTTTTTTTTTTGTTGCCTTAATAACATCAACACATGATGAAATCAACACGAAGACATAGCTATAAACTCGTACATTTTTTTTCTTCTTTCTTTTTCTTGTGCTCTTTTTTTTTTTAATAGCTACCAATCACAACACAACATGATGCAAACTTTTATTCATGAGGCATTATTAGGGATGATGATGTTCAAGAAGATATTATGTGGCTTATTTGATGGAGGTGCCTACTCTTGGCATCGGGGAGGGATGGATAGGACAAGCATATTTTTGACCTTTGACATTAATACCCTCCTTCAATTGAGGAATCTATGGACGGTCATAACCATCCACTATAGTCAGTTTTATTAGAACTCAATCTTCGCATATCTTCCTTATTTGGTGACACTCAAGAATTCACACACAATGTTCGCACGCAGGTACAGAGAACGAAAACTATGCCTAACTCTGAGGTATCATCACCTAATTATCCAAGACTTAAGAGTCCTTGCACTAGACTTAGCGCACCACTAGACACTTTACTTTCACCTCACAAATTTTTGGTGGATCTAATAGAAGATAGTTTTCCTGACTCCCTACTAACTGTCCAAGGGTTCGGGAAAAGAAGCAATGCTTCTCTTTGACCAACTAAAAATGTCTATTGATTTCTTTAAAAGATTCATTACGTGCAAGGGAAGTAAATGTAGTAGATTATAAATTGAGAAACAATTTAAGAAGAAAATCTTCAATGAAACCTCCTTGATAAAGAAATTTTGCTAGGGCTAACCAATTCAGCTCATTTTTTTTACTGATGCACCTAACCTAAATGCATGAATACTGCCTAAGAAAAATTAAAATGCAAAATGAACCCCCTATGCCTAAATCCTACAATGTCCTCATTATAAAATTAAAACATGGAAAGAAAGGAGGGAAATCATTTGATGAAGGCATTATTTTGAACGTTGGGTTTCCTCCCAACAAGCATTGCATTTATGTCGACAACCAGACTTAAAGGGAACCTACAAGTCTGGTTCCAAATAGATAGAACTAGGCCCTAAAAATATGCATAAAGCACAGACCTAGAAAATAGGTAGCCGTGGATGTTGGTGAGCTAATGATGCAACATGATTCCAAATGCTCGCTAGAAGACATGAGAACAGGGAACCTTCTAAGCTACTGTTTATTGCTGCGAGATCGATTTTAAAAGTGTCGCATTGCAGTATAGTCGAAATCGCTTTGAAAACAAATACAATTTTATTACTCGAAAAAGTTACGAGGTCGAACACAGGGAGAAAATGGAATTCACACACTAATCTCAACAATTAATGCAATTTGAACACAAAATATTACTCAAAAACTAATTTGCAATGTAGAGCACATGAGTATATGAAGAGTAAAAGGAATTGTAGACAAAATAATGGTGATTTGAATCACCAATTATAAGTCTAATACATAGAATAGTTACTCAAACCTACTAAAGGAGGGAGTATGAATTCGAACGTCTGATTTTGCAATCAAACATCTTAAATGACTTTTGCAACAGTCCCTTTCTTATTTTCTTCTTCTCTTTCTCTGATTTCACTGATTCTTCCTTTCTCTTCTTCTTCTTCTGCCGTCATCCCTGCAATCCTTCTCTTCTTCTTCTTCTTCTTTTTCTTCCTTAGCTTTCTTCTTCTCTGACCTTTTTGCCTATGACCTCACTTCTTCTTCTTCTTCCTTAGGCTTTCTTCTCCTCTAACCTTTCTGCCTATGACCTCACTTCTTCTTCTTCTTCCTTAGGCTTTCTTCTCCTCTAACCCTTCTACCTTCTGAATCCAACTAACTGTCGGAGCTAATCCTCCCAGGGAAAAACCCCCCTTACCCCACACAACTCTCCTCTCTCTTTCTAGCTTTCTATTTCCATCTCGCTCTCCCAGAGCCATAGTCGGTTGGGTAATCGGATCTAGTGCATACCCAAGTCCAGGCTCACCAACATGTGGTGATGAGCGAGGAGTGCAAGTCAGGAGGGTAGTCGGGTCAGCCAAGTCCACGGGGGCAATGTCGTGGACGAGTCCGAGTGAAGGGGGAGGAGGACCTCACCCTCAGTGTTTGGAGGCGAACAACGACAGGCAGTTATTCAATTTATGCGACTGTAGTTGCCTCTTCATATCCGAGGTGGGACTAAATGTCCCACCTGCTTCCGTGCAACGTAGCAGCAGGGTGCTTGGCCAAATTGGCGAGGCTATAGTTGCTGAAGCCTTCGCTTGAGGGCTTAGACACCTACACGCCCCAAGTCCACACAACCTGGAGCTATCCCTTGGGCGTAACAAGACCTAGAGCAACTCGAAGCTTGCTCGAAGCTTGGCAGCAATGGCGGGTGTTGACCTGCTACCTAAAATCAAGAACAGGGGCCTTATGGCTACATTAGAATGCTCAGCTGGGTCGTCGTGGCATGGCGAATGTAACGGTGGTTGTGACGTTGAGCAAGGGTGGCTGTGGTGGCCAGATGATGAAGGGAATGGACGGTGAGAGTGGGTCTGCTCGGGGAGGTGTTTGGGTGGATGATGGAACAAATGGAGTGAGGGAAAATGAGTGGGAAGGTGCAGTGGAGGTTGTAGGGTGGTCAGCATGGTGGATGGAGGTGCATAGCAGTGGGAACACCTCACAGGAGGAGTCGCTGGAGATGGAGGGGATGACAGTGTTCAGTAGCGTCAGTGGTTGATTTTGGTAAATAGAGAGAGGAGAAGAAAGTGTGAGACAGAGGGAATCTAAGAGCATACTTCTAAGGGACGAAAGGGATAGAGATCCCACGCTAGTGTGGTTGCTGGACGTGGGGAAGATGAACCTCCGTAGGAGAGGCGACGGCAAAGACGGGGCAAAGACAGTGTCAGCTAGTATTACTCGACACGGAGGACGGTGGTGAAGATAATCCCACCACTGGTATTATGGTTGGGTGACAAGAAGAGTCGAAGATTGACCGCCGGAGCTTACGAAGTCTTGCAACCGAAGGGGAGAGAGGAATGGAGGGGATTCTGGCCCAATTTCAAGCTGAGGAGTACGGTTGGACCTTAGGGAGTCTTTTATAGGTCATCAGAGAGGGTTTTGTGCTTGGAAGCAAAGAAGGCTTGTTGTAGAAGGAAGCTTTCAAGAGACCCAAATCGCTCATGCGTTTGCATGAGAGATTGGGAAGGAATCAGGGCTCATCAATGGGTTCATGTTGTAGAGGATTAATTGATGAATCTCCCTTCCAATTTTGAAAGGGATTCATCAATCAATCAAGGAGAAAATCTCAGTTGAAGATTGTTAGAGTAGGTTTTCGCCTTGATAATGGTAGAGGGACCTATTTGTGAAGATGACAAAGAAGTTAGGGGGCTGATTGCATGGGTTTTTGAAAGTTAGGGGTAGAAATGTAATCAAATAGGACCTTTTTGCAAACTAGGTCGAGACAAGTTCTCCTTAGGTCTAATTTTTTTTTACAAACCTAATTTGTACCTAAGGAATCCAATGGTGAAGTTGGATTATGGTTTTGACAGCGTTTAACTAGGTAATTTATGTAAAAACCCAAATTAGGATAAATATCTGTCTGAGACTCCAATTTAGGTCAAGATGGGTTCTAATGGTCAATTTGAAGGTACTAAACCCTAGAGAATATTTTTATATGATTTTTAGAGGGCTTAGGTGAATTTTATCCTAATAAGAACCTTAGTTAATTAAGTGGGTCTATTTTTAAGGTTTCAAAAGTCATTTAATTCTCAGAACTCACACAAACCCTTTTCTGTCCAATCCAACCCACTTGTTATCTTGTTATGACTATTTGACTTTTATTCAACCCTTGAGAAAACTCGTGGTTGTACTGCATTGGTAACATTGCAGTTTTAACCCTAGTTTCTTATTTTTCCCTTACAATGGTTATGCAATGAATTATAACCTTTATTTGATTATGTAGGAGCATTTATTGACTTCATTGGGTCAAAAAATGATCTAGTTAGGGCTCATGATGGTGTTCCCATCATACCCCATGCCTAGCTTTTGCTAGTCCCTTAGCAAAATTTTAAGGTTTTAACTTTGATTCTAGATCATAAAATCCTTTGATGCTAAAAAACTATGATGTGTGCTTTCTTCTATAGATTAGGTTAGAATGCCAATAGTAGGCCTAGAGGTACTCAAGTACCAACAAAGATCCGGACTTGACTAGCCCTAGCCTCAATCTGTCGCGAAGGTTTCTAAGGCCCACAGGAACTATCCTAAGGTTCGTTGAACTCCGTGATTAAAGCACCCGTGCTTGTAACATGTTTTAGCCTTTGTTTAGTTTGTAGTGCATTTTTATCAAAGAGAGATAGAGGAATTTCTCTTTGTGGAGAGTTTTCTCTCTTTTCTTTTTATTTCTAGCTTTGGATTGGCTTCACAACATGATCTGTATCAGATTCCTAGTTCCCATCATCAATCCTCGAAGGGTCCCTGGCAATCGATGCTTCGAGATAGCATCGCCTATGGCAACCCCCAGAACCCTAGCTTTCAAGATAATCCTGCCCATGGTGTTTTGTAGCTAAATCGAGACCCTGGCAATCGACATTTTGGGATAATGCCACCCATGGCATCTGAACTAGCACAAGGTGCTTACATGCCCCCGGTAGGATATGTAGATATCTTAAGAGACAAGTACTGAGGAGACAATATGTTATTGCGTACCTTCGAGGGGAATTTCCCACCTCTCTGTGTTGGGAACTCATCCAAATCAACTTGTGTTGATCAGCTGCTCCTAATCTAGGCAACTTTTTTTAGAACAATTTAAATGCATTTGTGTGATTTTGATAGTTAAGCGCACTGAACGAGACTGTGTGTGGATTGGGGTGCTTAAGTTACCGAGTCTCGCAAACCAGAGGTTAGTTACTGAGGCCGAATACTCCCTAAGCCTTAGACCTAATACTTAAGATTTGCATTTTCCCCAACCTCTTGAAGATTATCTAGATCTTGAAGAATACTTGAATTTTTAAGCTTATGATCATAGCCTAAATGGCCTAAAATCAGCGTTCCTACTAATCTCTTCTTTGTTTCATTAGCACTTTTTCGCCTTTCATTTTCTTTCTTTTGATAGGGTCTAGAACTAAGTCAATTTCTTAATTTGTTGCTAATGACTACCTCTTTTTCTTTTCTTTTCAACTTGTGCTCCTTTTTGACATTTTTATCTCCTCCCCTTTTTCTCCTCAAAACTGTTATGCCATCAAAATTTTCTCTCCTCTCATTTTTTGTTCTTTTTCAAGAATTTTTTTTTTGGTATTTTTGGCATATGTGATTTTTTGTGAGAACCCTTCTGAACTTTGATTTTTGTATACTTGCAGTTCACCACCCTCCCCATGATTAAGTTTTGCAATGTCCTCATTGTAAACGGAGGTGTGACACAGTTTTGGGTTCAAGAATTTATAATAGGATTATCAGGTGGGCGAATGAGCAAGAATGACTGTTGCGGATGATTTCAAGCTTTGGCACATGTACTAGAGGTGGGATTGACTGTTCTAAAGCCAAACTCAGGGTGCAATAGACGTGAAGTACAGAAGGTTAATAAGAAGGATCTTAATTTTTGGAATGATAGGTTGCCTCTGGTTAAGAGCTAAATTCAACTCCTTCAACCGAATAGGAAATGATATAGAGAAGGAGTGGTCAAATCAGATGAGTTTTGTAGAACAAGCACCTTGATCAAGAGCCTGGTTGGTCCAACCAGGTACTTGTTCGGATCAACAGGCTGATGATGCAGCCCAAACCCAATCAATTTGGTGGGTTGATAGATGTAGATCAAGAGATGTGGAACCCACCATATACCTTGGAACTCGAAATGGTATGGAAGTGTATAGCTAGGGTTTGGCTGAGTCGAATTAGCCTGATCAAAGTTGGGATCCTTAAATGAAAAAAATCAGTGGACGATGTAGGAACCCTATAAGAGTGATAAGAGAAGGATAGGGCATGATTTGTACTCTGATTGATGTTCGAGACCCAATAAAAATGTGGAGGAGATTCATTTGCAATCGGTTCATTAAGAGGGGAATCAGAATAGAAATTGAGTCCAGTTGTGGGTCGTGGTTGAAAACGGGTTTGAATAGGTTCTGTATATGTAGAAGAGGTGGCATCAATACGAATTGTGTATGAGGGCTCTTCTAGTAAAGGTTCAAAGGTGGGTTCATTTAGAGAGTCCTTATAGTAGCCATCAAATTGAAAGGTAAATGCTTGAAGAGTGTTTATAGCATGAAGAAAATCTGAGTCAAGAGAAGATTTGAATTCTGGGTTGTAGTCACTCTCGGCACTTTTTGGTTTTGATTCCTGAGGATCGAAAAGAAATGATTCCATCGCAATGAAACCTGATTTTGAATCAGTGATCTCGGGATTAGGGACCTCAGAGTCAGAGTTGAAGAATGGATCATATGTGCTGAAGTTGTAGATTGGCTCGTAGTTGTTAGAAAACAATGGTTCTCCAAAATCATAGTAAGATTCAAAATCGTCGAAGAAATTGCGAGAATCAAGTTCTGAATTTGATTTGAGATCAGAGGTTCCACCACAAAACAAATCACAAGATGTAGACTCAGCAACCTAACTTGGGTCTAGCTTATTCGTAGATTCTGAGCTTAAAAGGGTGTCCCTATTGGATCTGGGCTCAGGTTTTTGGCTTGTAGGGAAGACCCAATCAAGACCCCACTCTTCTAACTCCTTGGTTTCTATATCGTAGATTGGCATGACTTCCAAAAAATCAATCTGAATTTCTGAGGATGTTGGAGAGGTACATTTATCAAATAAAGGCCCAGAATCATAATCCAAATTCAAACTTTGATTTTCATTATATAGGGCCTTGTAATTATCCCAAGAAGATTCAGATTCAGATTCTAGGCTAAAAATGTGTGTTGAATTACTAGAATCTAGGTAAGAATTGCCTTCGGGGGTCACCTTATTAGAGTAAGGGGTGGGATTTACACCCTCGAGAGGTTCTGATTAACAAGAGTCTAGGAATTCTATGCCAAGGCTTTGGTTTTCTAGGGTTGGCTCAAAATCATGTTCTCCTGCAATTGGGACCTCCCAACCTATTTCAAGATTAAGCATATCATATTTCATCTGGGTTTGGAATCCACAACAACCTTGTGCCTCAAACCTGGGATTTAGGAAATCATGTTGATCCTCAATTTTACTCCAAGATGTTTATTAATTGTTTGGGACATGTACAGGTATTTTTGATTGATAACTTGTTTCAACAATTTCATCATTTCTTCCCATTTTTCAAGATCATCTTGGTGTTTTTCCCAAAGGACATAATTTTTCATGCATTGGAGATATTCAAAGTTATGCAATTTTTCTATCTTGATGTATCATGTTATGTGAATATCCTAGGTTGATCCATTTGTTGCTTCTATTAATAATAATTAGGCACAGTTTATGATGAAGGTTGTTGTTGTTGATACATTAACCTGAATGTCTTCAATTGGTTTTGAGGTTTTGTAATCAATCTCATAAAATCTAAGGGCATCCTCAACCATTCTATCTCTCATGGATCTTTAAGATTCAGGTTTCTTTAATGGTTTTCCTAAGTAGCCTCGCAGCATTTTTGAATCAGATGGTGGAATCAAGATGTAGAATCAAAATTCAAGTTTAGATCAAAATTGATTAGATCTGAAAGAGATTCCCAAGAAAATCTCTGTGTGTGCTCTAAATAGAAGGGATGAGGGAATGGATGTGATATGGACCCAATTAAGGCACCCAAAAATTTTGGATGACTATAGAGGTTCGGGGCAGATGATACCCCTAGATCAGAAAGTCGTCCACCTGAGAATTACCTGGGCAGCTAGGAAGGGAGAGTTCCGCAATGACCCCTACATGGTAGAGCATCCCAACGGGTTACAGGGTTTCCCCCACCTGACCTTCCTTGTCACTGAGAGTCTAGGTAGACCAGAATGGATAACTTGACCTCTTAAGTCTACCGGTTTTATGTCCTAATTTGAGCCTTTGTTTCCACTTGAATTAGCTATTGATTTGACTTATGACTAGATTTGGAGGTTGGTTGGCCTATAATGTAGACCAACTTTACCTGACCTATCCTAAAGATGGCAGAATGACTCTAGGTCAAGACCTAGAAATCACCCTGATTTGACTCTCAGGTTATTAGGTCCAAAGATTTTAGGGTTCATGTGAGTTTAGAATCCGATTTTAGGGTTTTTCTTGATTAGATCTTTTCAATCAAGGCTTGGGTAGTACACAAATGCGGGTGGGTTTGTTTCCTTTTATGCAGGCAAGTGTGAACTAGCACTCCAAAACCCTAATGCGAAAATCCTAATTGGTTTTATTTCCAAGTCCACTTTGATCTTCAAAAATGTTCTCCTTGGACTTCAAACAAGAAGTGAGTAGTTCAAGAAGATTACAAATTAAGTGTAGTCCCTAATAGGAAAAGGAATTTTGGGGTAGGATTTCTAAACATAATCACTTTGACTTCAATGAGATTTGAAAAAAAGATTTTGCAAATCAGGAAACTTGCCTTTTAAATGATGATTACTATGAAAAATAAGGCAGGTGATTCCTAATTGATTATTTCCTTTTTGTCTTCCCAAGATTAGGAGGTTGATTAGGGAAGAATAGAGAAGTTACCTGCCCTGGAGTGGTTGATTTGCATAGAAGATCTCCTCGTAAAGTACCTCACAAAATCACAATAAAGCAAATAGGGCAACTCAATGCTCAAATATAATCAAATAATGCAGAGAATAGTGGTGAATTGCACTTTGCTCCCCAGCAATGGTGCCAAAATGTTTATCGCTACGAGATCAATTTTAAAAGTGTCATGTTGCAGTATAGTTGAAATCACTTTGAAAACAAATACAATTTTATTACTCAAAAAAGTTCCAAGGTCAAACACAGGGAGCAAATGGAATTCACACACTAATCTCAACAATTAATGCAATTTGAACACAAAATATTACTCAAAAACTAATTTGCAATGTAGAGCATATGACTATATGAAGAGTAAAAAGAATTATAGACAAAATAATGGTGATTTGAATCACCAATTATAAGTCTAATACATAGATTAGTTACTCAAATCTACTAAAGGGGGGAGTATCAATTCAGACGTTTGATTTTGCAATCAGATGTCTTAAATGACTTTTGCAACGGTCCCTTTCTTCATTTCTTCTTCTCTTTCTCTTTCTCTGATTTCTCTGATTCTTCGTTTCTCTTCTTCTTCTTCTGCCTTCAGCCCGACAATCCTTCTCTTCTTCTTCCTCTTCTTTTTCTTCCTTAGGCTTTCTTCTTCTCTAACCTTTCTGCATATGACCTCACTTCTTCTTCTTCTTCTTACTCCTTAGGCTTTCTTCTCCTCTGACCCTTCTACCTTCTGAATCCAACTAAGTGTTGGAGCTAATCTTCCTAGGCCAAAAGCCCCCTTACCCCATGCTACTCTCCTTTCTCTTTCTCTCTTTCTATTTTAGTCTCGCTCTCCCAGAGCCACAGTCGATCGGGTAATCGGACCTAGCGCATTCGTAGGTCCAGGCTCACCGACATGTGGTGATGAGCGAGGAGTGCAGGTCAGGCGGGTAGTCGGGTCGGCCTGGTCAGCGGGGCCAATGTTGTGGACGAGTCCGAGTGAAGGGGGAGGAGGACCTCACCCTCAGTGTTTGGAGGCGAACAACGACAGACAGTTATTCAATTTATGCAGCTGCAGTTGCCTCTTCGTATCCGAGGTGGGATTAAATGTCCCACCTGCTTCCGCGCAACATAGCAGCAGGGTGCTTGGCCAAATTGGCGAGGCTGCAGTTGCTGAAGCCTTCACTTGAGGGCTTGGACACGTGCACGCCTCAAGTCCGTACAACCTGGAGCTATCCCTTGGCGTAGCAAGACTTGGAGCAACTAGAAGCTTGCTCGAAGCTTGGTAGCAATGGCGAGTGTTGACCTGCTACCTAAAATCAAGAATAAGGGCCTTATGGCTGCATCAGAATGCTCAGCAGGGTCACTGTGTCACGGCGAATGTAATGGTGGCCGTGGCGTTGAGAGAGGGTGGCTGTGGTGGCCAGACAATGAAGGGAATGGATAGTGAGAGTGGGTCTGTTCGGGGAGGTGTTTGGGTGGATGATGGAGCGAATGGAGTGAGGGAAAATGAGCAAGAAGGTGCAGTGGAGGTTGTAGGGTGGTCGACGAGGTGGATGGAGGTGCGTAGCAGCGAGAACACCTCACCAGAGGAGTCACTGAAGATGGAGGGGATGACGGTGTTCAGTAGTGTCGGTGGTCCGTTTTGATAAATAGAGAGAGGGGAAGAAAGTATGAGAGAGGGAATCTAAGAGCCTACTTCTAAGGGACGAAAGGGACAGAGATCCCACGCTAGTGTGGTTGCCGGACGTGGGGAAGATGAACCTCCGTAGGAGAGGCGGCGGCAAAGACGGGGCAAGGACAGCGTCGGCTGGTATTGCTCAACACGGAGGATGGTGGTGAAGATAAACCTGCCACTGGTATTGTGGTTGGGTGACGAGAAGAGTCAGAGATAGACCGCTGGAGCTTGAGGAGTCTTGTGGCTGGAGGGGAGAGAGGAATGGAAGGGATTCTGGCCCAATTTCAAGCTGAGGAGTACGGTTAGACCTTGGGGAGTTTTTTATAGTTCATCGGAGAGGGTTTTGTGCTTGGAAGCCAAGCTTCCAAGCAAGGAAGGCTCACCGGAGAAGGAATATTTCAAGAGACCCAAATCTCTCATGCGTTCGCATGAGAGATTGGGAAAGAATCAGGGCTCATCAATGGGTTCATGTTGTAGAGGATTAATTGATGAATCTCCCTTGAAATTTTGGAAGGGATTCATCAATCAATCAAGGAGAAAATCTCAGTTGAAGATCGTCGGAGTTGGTTTCCTCCGCGATAATGGTGGAGGGACCTATTTGTGATGATGACAAATAAGTTAGGGGCTGATTGCAAGGGTTTTTGAAAGTTAGAAATGTAATCAGACAAGACCTTTTTGCAAACTAGGTCAAGACAAGTTCTCGTTAAGTCCAAATTTTGGTACAAACCTAATTTGGACCTAAGGAATCCAATTGTGAAGTTGGATTTTAGTTTTAATCACGTTTGACTAGGTAATTTATGCAAAAATCCAAATAGGGCAAATATCTGTCTGAGACTCCAATTTAGGTCAAGATGGGTTCTGATGGTCAATTTGAAGGTACTAAACCCTAGAGAATATTTTTCTATGATTTTTAGAGGGTTTAGGTGAATTTTATCCTGACTAAAATCTTAGTTAATTAAGTGGGTCTATTTTTAGGGTTTCAAAAGTCATTTAATTCTCAGAACTCACACAAACCCTTTTTTGTCTAATCCAACCCACTTGTTACCTTGTTAAGACTATTTATCCTTTATTTAGCCCTTGAGAAAACCTGTGGTTGTACTGCATTGGTAAAATTGCAGTTTTAACCTTAGTTTCTTATTTTTCCCTCAGAATGGTTATGCAATGAATTATAACCTTTATTTGTTTATGTAGGAGCATTTATTGACTTCATTGGGTAAAAAATGAGCTAGTTAGGGCTCATGATGGTTTCCCGTCAGCTACTTGGAGAGGCTAGGAATAATAGAAGGAACATGAGAAGGGACCTCCGAAACTAGAATAAGTGGAGGAAAGCAAGGATCCTCCGAAGTATGAAGGGTTGTAAAAGATATATTTATAAGAATGTCATACCCTTGAATGGTGAGAGTAAACATACAAGCATCAATACAAACTTGCCATTCCACACAGAGATGTGCTGGCCAAATATTCTCCCTATAAAGAATGTATGTGAGCAGACTTGAGCCGAGCATCAGCTAGGGAGTGTAAGGGTTGTTTGTGGTGTTGGGAGGTAATGATTAAGTCCAATGATGGCATAGTTCATGTCAAGTCTAGTTCCAATGATAATTTAGACTCTGAATTATTCTCTCTAATAGTTGTTGTTGAGAAATTCAAGTCACCCTACCTATCATTAATGATTTCCTCAAGAATAGGAGTCATTTTTACCTTCAAGTATATGAGATTCAATGGTGGACTCCAAATCACATTCATTTGATGGCAGGGTTGAAGCAACTAAATCATTATCATCAATTTCATCCCAGAATTCTTTTGGTTCACTTAAGTATTTGTCGGGTGTTTGCACCTCAAAACATGCCTATAAGAACGCCTTCTTGTGCTATTTTCTAGCATTAACTATGTATATTATAATCCTGTAGTTGCATTTGTAAAAACGCTTGCATGCATGCATTTAATTGAGAGGAGAAGAGAATGGAATAAATGGCTTGCATTTTTACATTTTTCTTCAAGTGTCTCTTTGCAAAAGTCCCCTCTCCATATTTTATTTTCATCTTTCTTTCTTCTTCCAACGGTTTTTCTCATTCCCGCGGCTGCCTTCTTCCCGCGCCCACATCCACGCCATGCTGCATGCAACGCCTCTCCCTGCTGTCCTTCCCGCACCTCTCCCTGCAGCTGCCATTCTCCCCCATTCCCCGCATGCTCCACGCCATGCTCTCCTCCTCTATAAAGCCGCAGCTCTTCCTCGCGACGAGAAGGAGGGACGTTGCTGCAATACGCAGCTGCGGCAGCTGCTGAAAAATCGCCACGCTGCAGTCCACCACCTTCCTCGCCCGTTCTCCCCTCCCATACGCCGGCCCTCCGTCGAGGAGGCACCCGACGAGCAGGAGAACCCACTGTGGTGCTCACCACCACAGTGGGAACACCACGGCCCAGCTCTTCAACGAGCAGGTGGGCGTGGTGTTTTCTTTTCTCTTCGTTTTCATCTCCACGCCATTGCTGCCGCTTCAAGGTCCGAAGCTTGAAGCAGCAGCAGCAGCAGCAGCCCAGCGGCGACAGCAGCAGCAGCAGCACCCCCGCCTCCTCCGCGACCTTCCCCGCAGGCGCGCAACCCTCCGCGCGCGCCTGCAGGCCCGTTCCCCGTCTCCGCCTCTGCTCTGTTGCCTCTGCAATTCCACCCGCGACAGGCCGCTGCGCGCACTGCAGCGGCCGGCCACGGCCTCGCGCCGACCCCCGCGAACCTCTGCAACCCTCCGCGACCGACTGCAGACTCCCCGCCGCCCTCTCCGAGCACGCCATCGCCCGCTCTCCTTCCTCGCACCCGGCCTGCAGACGCCTCACCTTCTCCGCGCGAAGACGCGCCTGCATCCGCGATCTTCAGACGTCCGCCTCCACCTTCAGACGACGCGGCGTCAGACGTCCGCCGCCGCGAGCAGACGCCTTAACTCGCTGCCATCGTCCGCGCTCGCGATCTCTCCCGCCCGCTCTTTCTCTCTCTGGCGCTCTCTCTCTCTCCGCCGATCTCTCCCGCCCTCTCCCTCTCTGTCTGCCGCTCTCTCTCTCTCACGTATTCTCTATCTCTCTCTCTCTCTCTCTCTCTCTCTCTCTTTTTTTCACTTACAGCAACACACACACACCCATTCACCGACACACACACACACACACACACTCATAGTAACATATATACATATATATATATATATATACATATATCTATATATATGTACTTATATATACATAGTATATCTATATAGTTATGTATACATACATATAATATAATATATATATACATATACATATATAATATATATATATATATATATACACATACTCATATACATATATATATATATACATATCTATATACTTATACATATACACATATATATATACATATATATCTAGATACATATATACTTATATACATATATATATATATATATATATCTATATAGTATTATATATATACTTATATACATATATACATAGCTATATACATATATACATACATATATATATATATATATATACACCTATATATATATATATATATATCTATATATATCTATACATATATACTTATACATTTATATACATACATATGTACATATACTTTCATGTTATTTATTATACGCTGTATCGCGGGGATATCTGCACCAGTTGCTGATATTCCCGGATACACGCGTACAAAAAAAGCGTGGTCCCATACATCATCCATCCTCCATCCACACTCCACGCGGCACCTAGTCGTGTTGGTTGCGTCTCTCTAGACGTCGGCTGACTCGACATAGTGCTACACTCCATCGTCACCTCCACCCCCACCCCTTTATATATATACTACATATAAATCTATAGCTACTATATTTACTTTCTATCTGTTAGCTTCCTTCTTAGTAAAAAGATAAAAAAAAAAAGGTATAAAAGTGAAAAGATAATCTTTGATTTGCAGGTACTTCGTCTTGCGAGTAGCAAGGCGTGTTTTGGAACTCTATTTTGGCTAAAAGCCATGGACACAATTTTTGAGGGTGTGCCTCAAGAACAAGGATTACCAGAAAAAAACCTAAATAAGAAAAATACCAAAAACAGAATAAACGAACGGAAGAGACGCGTTTTAAGGAAAACGTAGAAACTCGACTTGAACCCCACTTCCCTGAGTTCGACCCTGGGCTTAAAAGTGACAAGATAAAATCAATTAGGCCAGGTTAAAAATTTTGTAAAGAGATGGTTAGGTCTGAATTAGGTTAACCACTATACACATTTCAACGATAAAAATATCATATTAACAACCTATCCGGGCCGACCATCATAACTTTTCTGGCGCCGCTGCCGGGGAGGTGCGCTTTCGAGTAAGTTTCTATCCAATTCCTTTAAATTTGTCTCTTCTCTCTTCACGGGTATTGTTGTTTTTGGTGTGCAGGTGAACCTAGTGGAAGGAGAAGAAGGCTGACGAAGTCGAGGACGTGAGCAGATCCAAGGCGGGAACGAGAGCGTGAAGACGCCGACATTGCATTGGAGCTCCGCACACGTTGCCGAACAAGTAGGTTTTCTTTTCTCATCAAATTAGGGTTAACTTGCCACCACAAAAATAAAAAAAAAAAAAAATTTTAAAACTAAAAACTAGAAAAACTTTTTGGGATTTCTTGAGGGCAAGTGGATTAAAATTCACTTGATTGATTGGTTGTCTTCACTCCCACTGCCCGGGATTTCCCACCTTACTTCGCATAGCGAAAATCCGAGAATCTTCATTCTTAGATTTTTCGCCGTGGGAAGTATTCTTTGAGGCAAAGAAAAAGATTGCTTGTATCCCTCTTTTGCCTCACTTATCTTTAATTCAGGATCACATTTTTGGTGGGGAGACTTGGAATTGAGTTGATTCCAACCCCACCACGACTTTTCAAACTTGCCTGTGATTCGATCCTGAATACTTCAACCCCAACAATTTTATTTTCTTTATCTTTTGGTTGAAGCCTTGTGTGTGGAAATCATTTCTGGTGATTGGGAGCACTTGAATTGAAGTGCTTTGGCTCCCTGTCACATTGATATAAAACTGATTCGTGCATCCACACTTAGAAATCTCCATTTAGGGTAGCCCATTGCATTTTAGCATGCATTAACTAACTGATAATTGAAGAAGGGTTTCTTGGGTTTTAGAAGGAAAACCTGTATTTTTGCAAAAACCCGAAGATTGGTTGAATTGGTAATTCAGCAAAACCCTAAAATTCATACTACTTAAGGCTGAACTCTAAAACCCATTCGCCAATAAAAACTTCAATTCGGGGAGATTTCCCCGTTGCATGCTTGTTCTTACACACTCTTAAAATCAATCACTTGGGCATTACCCGTAAACAACGCCCTTCACATTCCAAAAGCACTTGACCCTAAGCCTCTAATTAAAACTGGTAGTAACTTGACCTTAACTAAGGATTGGAGGTCTAACTACCTGTGTGTAGCGACTACGTGCTGGTGAGAGTTCCCGCGTGCTATCGGGTGTCTAAGACTGGGGCAAACGGCCTTTCAATCTGGCCCGGTGGTTCCACGGTGCTCGCATTCGGTTCCGTAGTTCGTGATAGTAGGTAACTTAGATCTTTAGGTCTAAGGGCACACTGTAGAGGTTAGGAACTTGACTGTATTGATTTGTAATCAAGTGTACCTTTGCGGCGTCATTTCTCTCATCCCTTTTCCCTTCTCATCTCCCCAATTCTTCCTGCGGTAGTGCATGTTTGGGAGGAGGTCACAAAACCCTGAATTGCTTGTATTGACTGATAAATCTAGAAAAAGAGCCGAATCATCCTCCTCCTCCACAAACATGGCACACACCCCTGCCTCACCACTTCGTCACAATTTCAATTCTTTCAACACCAGGCTGATCCCGAGAAACCCTGCAAGACCTTCCTTATCGAGTGTCGCGCCAAGCGACTCGGTAAGTCATGTGGAACTGGCTTCTGTGAGCCAGTATTTCAACACGGAGGACCAAGCCTCCGTGTACTCGGACACATATGCGGACACGTCTTCTGGCATAGAAGATGCCTGCACCCTGGGGAATAACCCATTTTCTGCCACATATAACCCAGGGTGGCACAATCATCCCAATTTTGCATGGTCCAACAACCCGCAGCATCGAAACCCCGCTGGTGGACCAATGCGAGCGTCTGCACCCGTCATCCCAAGGGCCCAGTCTAATCCTATGGCAACTCTGCCATCAGGCCCTTGTGTACAGAAAACCAAACACGCATCAAAACCTCTTGATAAATTGATGCGAATGATGACGGAAATGTCAAAGCGCCATAAAGAAAACATGACCTCTCTTCAGCATTTGGCGCAGCAGAATGCTGAGATCAGTCAACTAAGCATGGTGACTCGATCTCAGGGCACTTTTCCCGCCCAACCTGTTCCAAACCCGCAAAACTTTGTACCC